>JACAXG010000042.1:395878-1108378 GCA_018881555.1 Amblyornis subalaris
CTGTCCTGTCCTGCCCTGCGCTGTCCTGTCCTGTGTGCTCTCCGGGCAGCGGTGCAGCCGCGGCACAGCCTGCGATCGCAGGTCCTCGCCTAGCGACGGCAACTGCTTCTTTTATGACCATGACCTGCAGCGTGTGACTCGAGCCAGGAAATGAAAATCACCTTCTTTTCTCAATTTACTCTTTTGCCTTAATAAAAAACCGTGCTTGTTCCTACGAACCCTTCTTTTACGTAATTTTCATTAACAGTACTTAACATGACAATGACTGACGATAATTGCCCATTTTTCTGGCTGTTTTTGTGGTACATGAAAATTCAGAGTAAGTGGGTACAGACTGAACCTTTGAGCGAGCAGATGTCTCTCAAAACAATTTTTCCTATGTKCTTATGATAGAAATGCTGTAGCTTTTTTTGCGCCTACCAAGAAGTCTTGCTGACCAGGATAAATAAAACAAAACCCGCATCTCCGTGCAATGTGGGGTTTGGATTTAAAGTAAATCTCTCTCCCATGCAGAGATTTAGCCCCTCTGAGGCTGCTGTTTTGTCACCTTTTACGGCCTTGTCTCCTAGGCACCCTCAGAGTTTACTGCAGCTGACATGGCTTCCTGTGGACTTTCGCCTACGCACTGCCCTTGGGTACCTGCAGGAGTTGATCACTTTGCAGCCATTACTCTTTTCCTATTTTCCCATGTGTTTTTACGGCAACTTGTGGTGATTTTCTAGACTAGCTGGGGTATCTGGGGCTTCTTTGTGCCTTTGTTAGATGTTTTGTTTTTCTTTCTTTTTCCCCAATGGCAGTTATTTTATTACATCCCAGCCTGTGTCTCCAGGCCTCATGCTCTGGGATTCTTGTTTGGTTTTCTCATGGAGCAGCCCTTTTCCCTTACCATTTCCCTGATGCCTTGTATTGCATTTTTATTACAGCAGAGGCTGTGTCTACAGGTCCTTCAGGCTATTTGTTCTGAGACTTTTATTGGATTCTCAATAAATATGTTTGCCATTGGGGGTCCTTAGCTGGTTTCCTTACCTATTTTTATTGAAGCTGTGCTTCCAGACAAAATGTTAACCAGCTATTTCAACAGCAATCTGGTTTCTCTTCTGAGCCCTTGCACAGTTTCTTACATGTTTGCATTGGCTGAGCTACATCCCCTGCTTTTTTTTTTTTGGCTTTTTTTTTGCCTTTTTTTTTTTTTTCTGATGTTCCCTCACTTTTAGGAACTTCTGTTGGTGCAGTCTGGGTGCTTTTCTGCAGCTGTCTCCATTTTACCTGGCAGCACAACTACATCTTTGTGGCAGGCAGCAGGTGGAATGAAAACAGTTCTCTGCAGAACCAAGAAATCCTAGGCTTTGGGTAAACAAAGACAAGCAGGTCACATTCCTGCAAAGAGCTGCTCTTTGCTAAATTGACCCGATGGTTTTTGCTTGGGTAATCCGTGCRTCACTGAGGTACATCAGGGAGCATCACCTTCATCTAGAGAGATGGATTTGATGTCTTACAGGATGGTGGGTTTGTTGTCCTGGGGAAGGTCCTGTGAGGAAAGAGTGACAAACCCTTGCAGGCACATCACCAAAGTACTAAAGCTCCCAGTTGGCCCTGCCGTGATGATTTTGATCCAAATTTTCACAGAAATTCCAATCTGAGTCTTTGCTTAGTCCCATTTTCATGGTTATTTGTGGTATCAATATATAGAAGTTAGGGGGCAGTGGCATTCCCTGGAGAGAGTCTGTGGTTACCCTGCACCTCATCACCATGCTAAGGCCAGGCAGCAAAACMCTGATGGGTGGTACTGGAGAGGAAAAAAAAGTCTCTCCCCAGCCTAAGCTTAAGCCTTCATCTTTTGAAGTAATTTTTGTGTATTTCATTGATTTTCTGTTTTTAACTTGGGTGAAAAGGCCTATGTGATCACTGTAGATGTGTGTGTTTGTGTATCTCTAACTGCCCTTTCAGGGTAGCTTTTGAACTTATGGACCAGCTTCAATCACATTTGACTGAGAAGGAGAAATTACAAAGATAGGATGCTCCTGCAATTTCTCTATTAAATAAACAGCCAGGGAGAAAAGAGAGGTATCAGAGAATGCACACGGGAAAGAGCCATTCTAAATACCTTAACTGCAGGAAAAGTTTTGATCACAGTTAATGCTTTATTAGACATAAAAATCCACCAATCATTCAAGTTGTCTTTCCCGGATGAAGAACATATCCTGTGTGTAGTAAAAGGTAATTCTGCTTGAGCTTTTTCTGGTGCTATGGGCATTCATAAAATCTTGTCTCACAAACACACGCTGCAGCTTTAGCCTAATACAGTTTACAAAAAAATCAACTACAAGATGCAAATTCACTTGAAACCAGGATCTGGTCCTTATGATGCAGATAGACATAGATATTTGCTTAGAGCTAGTTACAAAGCTGTTCTGTGGCGTTTATTTTATCAGTTCTCTTGAAAATATCAATAGATATTTTCCATTTAATGTGACACATGTATTAATAACCTTATTTTTGAGAGGAAATATTTGTATTTTGGGACCAGGGGATTTGTCTCAGAACAATAAGCCACTGATGGCAAAGAAATGAAGACAGTCCATATCAAACAAGTCCMCTGTCTTACCTTGAAAGACCATTTCTCCTTCAGCATGAAGCTGTTTTCCAGGCATAGAGAAAGATGGAACTATCTAATGCTGCACTATAATTTACCTCAGAAAAGGAAAACTGGGACACAGTGAGACTGATACCCTTGACTTGTCTGGAGTARACAGGTGATCTGACTGAACCATTCCCAGGTCAGCAGTGAGACTGGAAAGACCCTGGGAGTCACATCCACCCAGGCAAAGCTACTGGGACATTGCTAGTAGGGAAAAAGGTCATGAAAAAAAATTTAATTGCCTATTTTGGACACTAGAAGTAAAACTTGAACTGAAYGACAGAAATGAAAACAGAAGCTGCAAATACTCTATTTTTATCTACTGTATTCAGATTGACAGGGAGAACTTTGTGATGAGCTGTTGGAGACGTGCTTGGCCCAATAAATCAGTGGTTCTCCAACATTTTGCYGGAAGCCCTGCTCCTGCAGAAGCCGTGGGGATTGTCCTTTAATTCCTTCAAGTGAGTCTGAAACCAGGTTTGTTTTGCCCAGGGCTGGGGGAGATGCAGACTGCAGTGCAGCACAGGGGGCAGGAGGATTTGGCATGCAGGTGCCATATCAGGCATCTCTTTTCCTAGAGCACGAACTGCCCATCTCCCTGGGGCAACATTGGCTCAAGAGGGATGCTGGGCTCAGGAAAAGCTCTCTTACCCCAAAAACTGGATTTCTTGTGAAGAGCCCATCACACCAGCTTGTCACCCTGAGGCCCTTGTACTGCCAGGCAACTCTCTGCAAGGCAGCTGATGGCTTCTCCTTGTCCCTCTTTAAGTGGGGACAGTGACACAATCCTTGAAGGAGATCTTCTCTCAAGTATTCATGATTATTTCCCGGAACATAATGAGCTAGGCATGGGTCACTCCAGGTCCTGTGAAAGAACTTTCTGGCCCCATCTGCAATGAGAAGTTAAGAGCAAAGTTAATTGTGCCAAAGCCAAATTATTTGCTGCTGAAGTGGACTGTTCATCCACATAAAGCTTCATTGGTCCAGCCTGTTGAGCAATAGCCTGGGCTTGCACTAAAACATGCTCAGATACTGCCCTCTTTCATGTGTCAAGAGGATRGGTGGGGGTTGAGGCTGGAGCTGGGAAGAGCCATGAACCTCAGCCTGGTGATGACACCGGACTTCTCAGGCCAGCAAAAGCCTGAAACATCTAATTTGAGTACATGCAAAAGTCCAGCTTGCTTTGGGGAATTTGGGGAAACCATGAAATAACATGGCAATAACACGCCTTTCTGTGGGAGCATGGAGCTTGTGGGACAGCCAGTAACGACCCTGGTGGGGTAATTACTGTGGGGCACTCAGTACTTCAGCAYGCTGGAGAGGCGACTGTAACACAGAGTTCCTTGCAAGAAACACCTCTTAAAAAAATCAGAACATTTTGCTGCATTTCTTGGACTCTTTTATTGCAAACTCTATTTCTTTTTTTCTTTTCTTTTGTTGCAAACCTGTAATTGTCTGATAGAAAATGCACCACACATGGATGGTTGATGCTCCATTCATGGGACTGAAATGTCTGAATACATTACAGCAACAATAAAAACCTGAGTACCATTATGACTGAATAAAATTTGGGACACAATAATAACAGTAGCAATTTAAATTTTTTCTTAAATGAAAGCAAGTAGCTGTATTCCTAAGGGCAAAAGTCCAATTTATGAGTTATTTTGAGCAAACAAAAGGCTCACTCTCTTCGCCAAAATAATGGATATTTTTTCACTCTTAACAAAACTGTAATCTTCTGTAATTGTATCACTAAATGTATCACGAAGCAAGGCCCTCAAATCCAGGTTTTGACATCAGAGGCCAACATACGTACCTGAATTTGGGATTCTGAAAAGCATTTATAGTACTACTTTTTGCAGTGACCATTCCCACTGCATGGTCATGTATGTGGATAACCTGTTGGGATGGTCCATGGCCTGGTTGCCAACTAGCATCATGTAGCTGGGCTAGAGGGAGAGTTGGTCACAACTGTCCCCAAAGGCACTGGGGTGCAGCTACCCCATTTCATATTGCTTCTAGCATTTGGGGTTTATTGTTTATCAGGAATTACTCTTGTCTGACTTCAGCCTAAAGCTGTTCCCTATCAGAGACCCAGGTTTCATGCTATATAAGTTGTGTAGCAGTACAGCTGGCCAGGAGGACTTGAGCTATGATGCGTTTTTAAATTAGTTTCTAACTTTTTGAAGTGCTTGTCCCAAATGCTTATTTTCTTTTCACTGTTGATTTCTTGCAAAAGAAATCAACCCACTTCAGATGGTGTGAATTAAAATAGCTCCAGAGAGACTTAGGCTCAAAAACTATTGTCTCATGCCTTCATGGCCTCCATGAAATCAATAGCAAACCTCTAATGTATTTTAGTGACAGAAGGAGCAAGCCTAACACTTCCCTCACTAGGGAACAGGAAAACAATTCTCAAAGAAGTCTAAGTTTTGCTTACTGAAGTAAATTTGACATGAACTACTGAATAAGCAGAGTCCTATGACTAAAGGCATCCTGAAATGTGATAAGAGAGACAGAAGAGAACTTACTGCTTTTCAAAAGAGCACACTGGAACTACACAAGCAGAAAATGTATTACTTGATAATGGACACGCTTTTTGGCAGGAATATCTCATGAGTCTACAAGGTCATTTATGTTCTGCAATAGTTGCTTTATGATGAAGGGACGGGGGGGGAAGAAAAGAGTAATTAGATCCCCATGCTTCAGGAAGGCAACAGATCCCTCTTTACTGGCAGATTTCAGATTCTTTTATCCTCTTGTGAGTGCCTAAAATCCTCACATTTCTTTTATATTAAGATTCTTCTCCTCATCCCTTCCACCTTTTTTCTTACAGGAAAATGCACACAGAACTTTTATCTGCTTTTGTCTGAGCTGAGCAACTTGATTTCATTTTTTGTACTACTGACAGCTGTGCGTGACACTCTGGTTTTGGAGTGCATGGAAAATGAGGACTCCATCCCACAGATTATCTGTGACACTCTCAAGAATTAAAGTAAACACTGTTTTGCTTCGCTATTTCAAACAAAGGAAGAAATAGCAGCTGGTTTTGGCTGGTTGAAACAGAAGAGGTTTTTCACAATGTAATGGAATTTAAACACAAATGTTTCAGGCTGTGGTATAAAAGGGGCAGAGGAAATGGAGCCTGCCATCTTCCCTTGGGAAGCATGCACAGCCTTGTGCCTGCATGCACACACATGTGCCCCAGAAGAGCTTCCCATAACAAACTAGAGATATAAACTAGGAACCCGATTGCGTCCAAAGTCAGCACATGGGGCCTTCAAGGAGGGTCCTATCAGACCAGTCCTCCAAACGAAAAACAATAAAAAATGAGATCCTCTCTTGTTCTGCAGATCACAGTCCATTCCCAGCTGCTCTCATTTGGCAGCTTTCTACCGAGTGAATGCCCAGCACCATGGGATTACACCTCCCTGGGAGGATCCTGGGCTCCCAGGTGGTTGGCTCCAGTCCATAGACCTCGGGTCCTTCTCTGCTTGTGGAACTGCCCAGCTTTTCTCAGTGCTGCCTGCGTGCTCAGGCTCCTCACGGGTGAGATGTAACACATTTTCTGCCAGCTGCTGGCACTGCTACCTGCACTCACCTGAGCAGGGAGCGAGCAGCACTGCATGCATGTCTGGGTGTGATTTTTGTAAGATTTTAGATACATTTTGTGTCCCAGTAGATATGTTCTGGATTTCTTCTCTCTCCAATATCAATAGATTTGCACAAATGCAAGAGCTGTCTGTGCTCTAACACAACTTGTGTCCATCTTTATGGAACCCAAGATTTTCCCCAAGTACAGGCAAAGACATCCAAGGCAATATGGCATCCAGACAGCGAGAGCATGAAACTTGTATTCAGGGTAGCTACCTTGGATTACCAGCTGGATCCCATACAGCTCTCCAGGATGCTGACTTCCGTTTTCAGAGGCTGGGAAGAAAGTGGCACCAAAGAAAACTCTTACATTTCTCCTCCTGCTAAACACAAATCTTCTGCTCTCAACCCTGTTTTGTGTCATAATGAATTAAACTCTTTTTGCTGTCCTGGAGGAATCACCCAGCAATGCACGCATTGGCCATTCCCTCCTGCATGATCCATCTGCCAGCTCACGGGGTCATGCACTCTGCCACATGCAGTGAGTATGGGACAGCGCTGCCAAACACATCACAAAATAGTGTTACACTTCTTTCTAATTGCTGCATTCAGCTCTTCCCACAGCAAAACCAAGGGGATTGACTAGTGGTTAAAACGTAAAAATAACTCAGACAAGGACTGGCTTCTATCAAGGACAAATACAAACCATTTGTCACTGTCTGAAAGGGCGCTGCGTACAAGAGCAGGAGCAGCTCTCCTCAAAATTTGGCCCCAGGAAGACAGTTGTGGCAAACCTTGCTCATTCTGGGATGAAACCTTGCTTTTTGGGACTGCTCTGAAGTGAAAGGAGATATCCAGACTAACCAGCTGACTTTTCAGAGCAGCAGGCAGGCCCTAGCAGTGGTTGACTACGTTTATGCAGAAATTTAACCTTCCTCTCATCAAACCTTCCCCTCTAGCTTTCCTGAAGCTTTGCCAGGTGCCCTCTGGAGAGGACTGTGCTGCTGGCAGGCGGCTGTGCTGCCCCTCGCCAGCACTGTCCAGGGTGTCTGGAATCAGCCCAGGGGGCAGGCACACAGCGTGTGGGTGCCCTGTAGCAATGGGCATGGCCAGAAGCCGATTTCTGTTGGTTTCTGCCTTCAGTACCACACTGTCGCGGTGGTTTGGGAGGGGAAATGGGTGTAACTGCTGCTTATAAGGATCCTGTGGGTATGGGTTAGTTCTGCCAAAAGTCTGATGGAGAGCAGACTCGCAGGTTCCCTGCCAGGCTGCCTGCACACGGGGCTGGGGCCAGCTGCTGTGCAGCCGCTGGCTCCTCTGCAGGGGATTGGGCATTCCCCTGTGCCAGGAGCACCTTTTCCCCYGCCAGCTGCCGAAAGAGAGCTGGAGAGCCAAACACAGCAAGACAGTGCCTACGTGGAAGAAGATCAGTTTGGAATTTCTTACCATAAGCAACGTGACTCTTGATTGGAAGTGTCATTAAAAAGTATCTCTTGACATGGTTACTAGCAGAAGCCATTTGGCTTTTCTGCTCAGTGCTGAGGAAACAAGCTGAGGCGTGGGCAGCAGATCCCTGGCATGGCTGTTCCCCTCCAGGCTGATGGCTGTGCCCAGACTGGATCCTCACTGCCTGAGATGCTGCCTTGCTGCCTCCTCTGCCCTTGGGAAACCCAGCACAACTTCAAGGCATGGAGCTGGGGCATGAATTTCATCAGACCCATAGGCAGGTCTGACTGTGGAGCCCTGTTTATCCCCTTTTTGCAGATCAGCTTCTGGAGGTTTCACCACACCTCAGCTGCATGGGGTGGATGGGAGCATCCCCCAGYAGCACCAGGATGCAGCTCCAATGCCCAGTGGGGCACGTTGTTGTGCCTGAGAATGCGCCTTCACTCCAGCCCTGAGCCCTGCCTCTCATGGGTCTCCTGCAAGTCAGATACCCACAGCTGGTCGTGGAAAACATAGTCCCCCAATTCCTCTCTGCTTTTGTAAAGTCAGATTCCCAAAACGCAAAATTGCCATTGTACTGTGAAATGAAGGAAAGCCAAGGGGAGTTCTGGCAGTGATTTCCTGGGGAGACTAGATTTGTCCCTGGTTCCCCTGTGACCAGAGGCACCCACGACCCAGCTGGAGGCAGAACAGAAATCCCAGCCCTGTCCAGTGCCTTCACAAGGAGCCTGTTGTGGCATCAGGCTGTTACCTCTGCGTCACCCTCCCCTTGGACCAGTCCTGTGCTCAGAGTCACTTGTAGACCTATCCTTTCTGCCCACTCCCACTCCCACTCCCTGCCAGGTCCCTCTTCTTCCTCCTGGAGCAGCATTTCCATCTGCAGCTCACTCCGCTTTCATCTTCCCTTTTTTAGAAAGGGGCCACTTCATTTGTCGTTTATCTTTTTTGCTTTTCATACATAAACGATATTATTCTTTGCTTTTAATCTTGCTGCTGCATCTTTCCTTTATTTCCATTTTCTGGTCTAGCCCTGGACAATTTGGGTTTTGAATGATTTTTGGTTTTCTTTGAATTTGATTTTAGTTTTCTGAGACCAGATTGCTATCCTGTGTCAATTAAGGGATAATGCCAAAGCAATCAGTCACATTTCTCACCATCTTCCTGTTTCTTGAAGGGTAGCAAGAAGGGCTGAGACAGAGAGGAGCCTACACCAGTTTTACTTACTAATCTCTTTTCTAGAGTCTGCATTCACGAAGACAAGCCTGACACTACAAATGCTGCTGATCATGGGTATCATGATATATATATATAGACATGCAAAAAAGCCTGTTGCATAGACTAATCGCACTAATAAAAGCAGTTTTTCTGCCAGTGTCTTAGCTCTCCACTGGAAAAACAAACTGTGGAAAAGATAAAATTTTGCTGGTGTGTACCAAGTCCTGTCACTGAATGTTTTGCCAGCATTGTATAAAAAAATTACACTCAGCATTGTGGGCACGCTGCAAAGTATTTTATCTGCTATAGATGTGAAGGTGTGAGCAAAAAAGAAATATAATCGTCATTTACTTCATCCCTAGTGAGCTGTGAYGGTCAAGTTGAAAGCAGTAATGTAGCAGTATTAGCAGTATTTGGCTCACTCAGTCCCCAGGCAAGCACACTTGGCTTGCTTTAGACAACTGAGGAGCTGTGGCTCCTTCTCCAGAGGCTGGAAGCTGTGCTCTTAATGCTCAACTCTTCCCCAGCCCTTTCTCAGTTCCTGCCCCACAGTGCCCATGAGAGTCAGGCGAGGTGAGTGCGTCTGCAATCCTCTGAAGAGGAGGGAAAAGAAAGTGGTTGTGTCTTCTTCACATCTGCATTTGCTCAGAAGAAAGATATTTGAGGGCCTGAGGCATTAGGAGGAAAAAGTTTCTGCTGGTTCTTACAAGTTCCAGGGGCTGCGGGTGAAGGGCTCGGTGCAGCATGTTCCATTGATTTCAGACTGACAAGGTAAACTGCTCCTCCAGAGTCTCACTCCCTCTCTTGCCTTCTTTCCAGTCCTCTCTGCTCCAACAGAGCCCTCTAATTACTGTGTGGAGGTGAACGTTTTCCTCTTTCAGCCATAACTCTTGATCAGATGCCTACAGAGAACAATTTTTAGAAGCTTKCACCATTTCCCTCTTCTGCGTGGTATCATTATGAAGAAACACACAACCTGGTGCAGACTGAAAACCCTTCAGTGGGTACCAACATGACCTGCAGTGTAAACATGAACCCTGCCAGCTGCAATGGACCAAATTCATTCCTGCTGCAGCTTCTGTGACATCCTTGGAATTACTCACGGAGGAAATCTGATGCTTACAGCCACATAACCAATTGGCTGTTAGTGAGGATGTGTTACTAATTACAATTACTGAATGTTAACAGCACCACAGAAATATTGAGAGTGCTCTATATATAAAAATATTTTTGTAGCAGCCAAAGTCATAAATGAATGTACTAATTTCAATCTAAAAGCAGAAGCCAAGGGTCTGTAAGTTTGCCGAGAGGCCTCTTGTGGTCTAACGCAAATGAAGTAGGAGCTGCTGGCACTTGGAAAATAACAGATGAAGAAGAAAGGTAATTGCTAGTCCTGACCTGTCAGAGCTGCTCCTTTGTGCACCAAGTCCAACTTCCCCTTACACTTCCAAGTTATCTACAGCAAACTTTCTTCCAAACTAAACAAAATCAGAGGCTTTTAGGAACTTAGAAATGTCTGCTTAATTTCAATGTCGATAAGCCCCTGCTCCAACTCATTCTTAATGTATCAAAATTAAATGTTTTAAACATATTTATCTAGTTGCTATGGCTTTGCCTGGTGCGTCGGACACTTTATCCATCAAATATGACAATTGAATAATATTTTTACTTTTAGATATGGATCATAGGTCCTTCTCATCATACTATTCCCTTCCCCCCTTCCCCGAGTTTTGAACTCACTGGAAAATCTGTTCCATAATACAGTGGGTAAATGAATTACAGTCACAGATGGCCTCTGGAGATTTCATACATGCTGCAATTCATCTATTCAGGAATGGAGGGGAAAAAAAAAAAGAGACCCTTGTCTTGTGAGGGTATTATCAGAGACAGCAGATCAGACACTGTAATGCTGCCTTGCACTCTGGATTTGACCTATTTCCTAAGCTTTTATGACTCGGCATTTACTATTCCTGGATTTGAAATTTTTTAAGAGGAACGTCAAAATCCTCAATGAAAGTGATTGAATGCAAGGAACTGTGGCCGTTACAAGCTACAATTTATTTTTACTGAGTGAAACTGTTGTGTGCTATTGTAGAGAGATGCTCAAGAACTGCAATCTTCAGCTGTGGCGATAATATTTCAGCGGTAATTAGCAAAAAGAACTTAATGCACAGACGACTGTTGAGAAGCAGTCAAACCTTGCAGTGGGCCTTGAGATCCTCATAAGGAAAATGCTAAAAAAATAAGAAATGTGATATAGAAAGCAGTATATAATGTTACTGCTTGGGGGTCTTGTTCAGCGTAAGTCATAAAGCCTATTTGCAGGCAAGCATTAGGGTCAGGCCCCAAGACTCACTTTTGCCTCTGAATTCAGGCCAGCGATTATGGGAGAAAGGGATGGGATGGTTGATGCATCAGCCATTGGGGAAAAATTAATCCTGCAATAAATGCAAAGAATTTGCCTCAAGAGTGGATCAGACAAACTCATTTCTGTTTGTGCAACGATATAAAAATATTACTATGTGGTCAAATGTAGCATGGTGATTTAACCATCTGCACTGACATACCACCACTCCATTGCAGGGTCAAGCTGGAACAGGCTGAAAGAGGGAGCATTTATCTTTTCTTAATATTTATTCTGCTCTCATGAGACCCCACCTGGAGTGCTGTGTCCAGCTCTGGGGCCACAGGATGTGGACCTGTTGGAGTGAGTCCAGAGGAGGGACACAAAGACGATCAGAGGGCTAAAGCACCTCTCCTATGAACACAGGCTGAGAGTTGGGGTTGTTCAGCCTGGAGAAGGCTCCCAGGAGATCTTACAGCACTTCCTAGTACCTTAAGGGAGTTTTTACAAAAAAGAGGGAGAGGGACTTTTTATATGGGTAGATAGTGATGGGATAAAAGGTAATGGTTTTAAACTGAACGAGGGTAGATTAGATACTAGGAAGAAATTCTTTACTACTGTGAGGGTGGTGAGGCACTGGCACAGGTTTCCCAGAGAAGTTGTGGATGCCCCATCCCTGGAAGTGTTCAAAGCCGGGTTAGATGGGGCTTGGAGTAATCTGGGATAGTGGAAAGTGTCCCTGCCCATGGCAGGAGCAGGGGTTGGAACTAGCTGATCTTTAAAAGTCCTTTCCAACCCAAACCATCCTATGATTCAATGAGTAATTAGCTCTGAGTGACACTTCACACCTTTCATCCCACCCAGCAATTAAGCCTCACAGCWAACACAGCCCATTGGGTGCCCTAATGAAGATATTTGTCCAAACACCAGACAAACTAGCCAACACTGCCACTCGAGCAGAGCAGCGTCGGCCAAGAGGCCTCCCTCTGTGCCAGGGCATGCTTCGGGTTGGAAAGAAACCACTCAAAATGTTTGTCCGGCATGTCCACAGGCCTGAAGGGAGGAAAACTGCATATGCCAGGGGAACTCCTGACCCCTGCCCACCTCTGGCCTGGGGATGAAGGTCCCTGTGTGGAACTAGGTCACCTACATCCCTCTGGGGCAGAGGCAGCACCTGCTGCCAGAGATGCTGAGTGTCCATGGGAACGCCTTCACTCATCCACCTCAGCGGGAACCAGGGAACCAGGAGGTTAAAATGGCTGAATCCTCCCAGGGCTGCCATCCCCCTCCCGGTAAAGAAGCAGCAATTTAACAGGCTCGTTGCCCTCTGGTTTAATGGATGTCTCTGGCTGCAGTGCTTGGGGACCCTCCGACAGGGCGCTGTGAAAGGGCAAAGCAGGACTAATAGCTGCTGTGTTTTCCAGCAGCCCCAGCCAGAGATAGCTCCGAATATAGCTGACAAGCAGTCAACGTCTGCTCCCTGTCTCTGTTTGCACTTCATCGAGTTATCTCCTYGCAAGCAAAGAAATCCCAGCTGATTGAACAGCACATTCATCATCTGGATTTCCCCCATATCTTTTCCTGTATCAATGGTGCCATAAAAAGCCCACCAGAAAAGTCAACGGAAATCTGCTCTATCTTCCATTAAAAGCTTTTGCAGAGATCTGAAGTAAAGAAAAAAATCAAAACAAACCCAAAACTTTTTTTCCTCCCTGAAATGTCAATCAAGGAACATTAAACAAAAAGATTAGTTCTGGTCTTATTTGTTTGTGAAACAAAAGGCATGAAATATTTAGCAGTATTGTAATGAAAAGCAGATGGGAATAATGCTGGCTTTCAAGGCCGCTGGTAACCACCTCCTTTTCATGCCACGGCAGCAACAGGACGAGGCAGGCAGCCCATTAGGACAATTTATGGACTGGACTTCCACAGAGGGAGTTCTAGCAAGAGGTCCACAGCTCGTACAGAGCAACCCTGATAACATCTGTTAGGGTTATTCATTGAAGAGGATTATATTACAATCCCTCTTAATACTGCGAGTGCTACGGTAAAACCGGATGAGCCTTCAGTTTCATTTGCTCCAGCAATATGTGTTTATCAGAGCATTTTTCTGAAGTTGGAAACCTAGGCTGCATTCATGGTATGTCACAGAATGAAGTTTAGAAAGCTTGAAATATTAACCCAGAAAAAAACTCAGTCCCTGCTTTTAATCTCTCATGGCCGTAGTGCTCAGCCTCTATGTGCAGCATCAACACACCATCAGCCTTTTTCCATAGAAAGCCGCTCCCCATTAGCTCTCCAGGGCTGAGATTGATTTTATTTAAATAGTTCTCACTCGCTAACCTTGCTCCATCCTTTATTTAAGACTTTGCTAATGATGTATTTTTTTCCCCTTAATTTACCTAAGCATATAATGAACGCTCACATCCGAAATGACCTCATTATACCAGCAAGGACTTTCGTGCGGATACGATTTAGTGCACAGACATAAGGCAGAGAACCTTTAAAACCTCTCTAAATGGAGAGGTTTTAAACATTCTGTAAAATCCCTGTTGACTACAAGCCAGATTCTTACTGCTGTAAATTGACTTAGTTCCAACAGCTTCACTGAAGCTACACTGATTTACTCCACTTGAGGGTCTTACCTTATTATTCTTATTTATTGAACTTGCCACCTTTTGCTGCTACAACCTAGACTTCCATCCTCTAGCAGCAGGGTTGCTATCTAAAACAGGTGTTTCTCCAGTAATATATGACTTAAGAGATTTATAACTGCCTGGAGTATTTCATTGTCCTCTAAAAGTGTTTACAATAATTCTTGTTGACTGTCCCAACTCCCACCAATCAGCTGTAGAGTTGTTTGCAGGCTGAACGTGGTCAACAAAATATTCATTCCCCATACAAGCTGTTTTATCTGTTCACAGGCACTTTTCCTCCCTGCTGGACAAAGGTCTTTCCTGGTATCTGTACAGTGTYTGGAACAAAATGAAGCCCCAAGTTTTTTTCTGGTTCCAGAAGAACAGGCCTGGTATACACAAAGCAGATTACTTTCTGGCTCCACAAAAAACAAAGTGCAAGATGAAAAAGTGCATTGCAAAGGAAAAACACAAACCTGTAAGAACAGAAATTTCTTTTGTACACCAATTGTAGCCCTAATGGGAATTGACTGTCCGACCATGATAGTCTGCTCTTCCTACAGTCCTGGGCTTGTTTTACCCCATTCTCTCCTGGGAGGGATTTGGGCTGCTGCTCTGACCTTGACACAGCTATGATCAGCTGAAGTGTCTGCATTTGTAATTTTGGGGGCTTAGCAGGAGACACTCATAGGAAGGCACGAGATCATATGGTTCAAATACYTGAGAGAAGCCAAAGACCTGCATAAAGCCCAGAGTGTTCATAAAAGCAACAGGGAACCTAACCCACAGGTTCACCAAAAATTGTAGTGGTTTTCTACTCGTGCAGAAATAAGTGCCTGTGGAGCCCTTTGATATCAGGGATACTGGCAGACTTTGGCTCATAAAGACTCAGGAAAGAAACCAGCAATTGCCTGGATGCTAATGAGGGTTGTGCATCCATACCCACACGCTGCAGTGATTGCTCTTCAGACATCAGCAGTGGTTACACAATAAACTGCTTGCTCGCTACATGTGATGGGTGTTAACTTCAGACCCGAGGTTCTCAAAAAGACTGCCCTTTGTCTTAGCAGGTTTGGGACTGAGGGAAACCCCACAGAAAGTGTTGGAGGCCAATGCCATAAGAAATCATACTGAATCATAATATGATTTAGCAAATTCACATTTTCTTTGGGTCCAGTAGAATTCCCTTTAAATAACTTACAGAAAAGCTGACATTTTCTATTAAGTCTCAAAGGACTAGAATGAAGTAGGTAGATTTAGCACAACCATCTTCCACTGATACCTGAGCAGAGAGGCAGGCAGCAGCAAATTTTATCCCTGCTTCACTTGTTCTGGTTGTTTCTAGGTCAGCCCAAATACTGTAATGGTAAGAAACAAGCACAGCAAAAAGGTGCAACCACTACCCAAAATAATTTAAAAGTCCTTAAAAAGAAATGCACATGTGTTTATTTACTGCATTATAACTGCAACATCAAATACAACTATATTTTCATTTCAAAAAAGGACACATGCAATAAAATACTCTGATTTTATAATCCAATTCAACACAGTTCATCGGTAACAGTGGAGCATCACAGAACAGTCTCAAGGCAAGGGCTTGGGGTGATGAATTTCCAGTCTCTTTATCCTACTTGCAAACAGCAAAGTCACATCATATTTTATTTGTCATCGAGGGATAAACTTTTGGAATGATGTGGCTGGATCACAGAAGGTTCCAGCTGCCCCTTAACTCCCCGATGAGTCTTGAAGAATCAGATTTTTTTACTTGAGAAAATATTATGCTTTGACAAGGATGAGGAATAGACAGTATTTTCCAAGCAGAGAGCAGAAATCCTTCCATGTTACACCACAACTGAGGTACAAAACAACGGCCTCTGCTTCACAGGTGCAAAGAAGCCAAGGCTGTGAGTTACTTTAACTATTGCTCTGAAGAATGAAATCAGGCCATTTTCTGCAATATTTCACTGCAGCTTTCTATTATGTTCATCTGCTCACGGGGCTTCAATCAATTTAATCTGGCATTTCAGCTATGGAATAAATCCACAATACACAGGAGGAGTCCACAGCTCAGAAAAGAACACAAAAAGTTGTCCTGAAATACTTAAAACATAGCCTCTTAACTACTTAAAAGGCCCTGTTCTTCATTAGAAAAGACCCTTATTCTATTATAGCTATTCACACATCATAGGCTCTTATTTTTAATATTTCCCACGAAGTTGCATGGGACTAATTTTTAAATAAGGTTCTAAACAGTGTGGAAAAAAATACAGAATCAGGGCCCAAAATGGTATCATTCCTAGCATAAATTCTCCTGACTTTCACTCGGGACTTTTTAGGAAGTGTCATGTAACGCTGTCCAGCCTTTCAAAACAATGACCTGATTTCTTTCTGTACATCTTGCGTGGCATAACACTAAGGATGACTTAGCTCTAACAATTTACATAAAAAATAAAGTCAGTCTTTTTATGCAGCTGCATTTTTGTAGAATTTCACAGAGTCAGTATACAGAAGCTTACAGCTTTTTGAGCTAATTCTAGCAAATAGGAGGATATATCTATGAAAACAAAGAGTTCCAAAAGTACATGGAAATCTGTAGAGAAAAATATATATCTCTATATAATTTCCCAGCACAAGCAATAGGCAGTTTAGAAAAATATGATTGTTACACTCTTTCTGAACCAGAAAAGAAAGGATTTAAAAAATAAGTTCATCTTTTCACAAAGCCATATTTTTAATAAGAAAATAGAGTGGTCCGCATTTCCCTGAATAAGCTTGAAAGGTTAAAGAAAGGTCCAAGCAAGACAAGGAGTCTGACTTGGACTTGATATCAGCTGTGATAACATGCACATGTACAGAGACAGCTGCTTGGCTCCAGTATTGTTTACCTTAGAAACCAGCCTAATTTATCACAATTGTATTTAAAAATCATAAATAACATGACAAAAGTGGAACTGGTCCCTGCAAGGCAAATAATTATATTCATACAAGCAAAAACTGACATCAATCCAGTTATTTTCTTGTGACAGTTAAAAGGTATTTTGTACCCAACTCTTACATTGAACAGCACATATATAAACACAGATTATTATTGCAGACTCTGCTATCAGCTACTATACATAAACAAGAAGAGATGTTCATGCTGTAATTGCCTCTAAGGTTTTTGTTCTACTTGAATATTAACATTTACAAGAAGCTGAGGTGGAGACCTGAATTTCAGCCAGGATTTCAACATGCAAAATGACAGGGTTCACAGGAAGGTTTCTGATCCTCCCCATTACTGACATTTGGAAGTGGATAGGAGCTCTGAAGAATTTTAAAACCATTCATAACATGCATTTCTCTTGTGAACAGCCTTTGGTTTTCCCTATGCCCAGAGCTGGGTGATCTAACATGGGACATACTGGTGAAATTTAGATTCACATCAATAAACCTCCTGTTAGGGAGGATTAACATCTCAGTTTCAGGTCACTTCTAAAAGAAGGTGGCAAAATGTACCTCAGTATTTGCTGATTTTTAAATTAAAAGCAGAGAACAGTTTGATTGCAGAAACTTTGCTCCAGGCTGTTCTTAATAACTTTTTAATTTATCAGTTAGAACTTTTTATTAGTTCTGTTCAATGTGAGAGCAAATCCCTTCATTTTTTTGCAATTTTTGTGAAATATACGGGATATTTACTCACCCTATATGGGAGTCTTAGCACACTTCTTTAAACTTTCTTCTAGCTTGAAACTAAACAAAAGCACAAAAACTGACGGAAGCAAGATTGATGGAGTGTTGGTGAAGGGATCCAAAACTGTTTAAAATCCAGGCTTGTGAATTAAATTGGGCCTGAGACAGCCCACTGCTCTGAAGAGTGTGAGGACAGGTCCTCTCTAGGAACACTGGACATGGGTTATATTGCTAGTAAACAGCAATGCAGTTTCTGGGTCTCCTACCACTTTTCTGTGTCAATGGAGAGTTATGTCTTACAGAAGGCAACGACAGAAAAATGCAACACCCACATTATTGCTTGTGTAATTGCTTCACAGTGGTCCAGTATGGTCAAGTAAACAAATGAGAAGAAGGTATGTTGCTGGAAGGGAAGCTCTGAGGTTGGGCAGATGGAGTGTGCCCTCCTGGAATCACCCGATAAACTCAATTAACACAAATTAAAAGGAAAAAAAGTGGAAAGAGTCACACTGATCAAAGGGTAAACATCTGCTGAGGCAAAAATTACCATCAGGGTCTTGGAGCAAGACAGAGGTGTGTCTTTTGCCTTCCAGTCAAGCCCATGTACAAAATGGAGCTGGCGTTTGAGGACTGACACACACTTAGCACGTGCAACATCCAAATACCTTCAGGAACAGCCAGTACTCAAGCAATACCTCCCAGGTTAAATTCTTACAGGGTTTGATCTGGGAAGGTGATGGGAAAATCATCTTGGATGCTTTTTGCCCTAGAGACTGAAACCCAAACTCAAAGCTTATTAAAGCTCATTAAAGCTCATTAAAACAGACACCTCTAAACTCTTCCAGCTTCCCTTTAAGACACGGTTTCTCTTAAAAGCTGCACTTGAAAGTTGCATTGAAGTGGAATGTCACCTTTCTTTAAGTAGAACAATAATTTTGCTCCCTATTACATATATATATACACACACATATATATACACACATATATATATACACACACATATATATATTTCATGGCAGTGGAAAGTACCATACAGAGGCATTCATTTATATCTGTAGAGAAGCAAAGTCTGTGGTGTTCAATGCTTATTAGACTTGACAAAAGAAATGATTTGACTTTGAAGGTGGGAGTCGCTTCAGGAGAAATAGCAGCTCCCACCCCGAGTTCCAGCGGGAGGCCTCCCGGCACAGCGCTGCTGAGGGCGGGTGCCACCGCAGCCTGCTCGCGAAACTCACCTCTCCCTTTAACACACAGCTTTCCACGGAGCACAAAGGAGCTAAAATAAACGGCTTGCTAAAAGGCTTGATAAATGAGTTGTGAAATCAGTTTGTTAAAAGCGACATTCTAGTTCTCTTTTCTTTCCCTTTTAGTTTTCTTTTCTTTCCTTTTTTTTTTTTTTTCCAGCTAAGAAAAAAAGGTCCTGGCTTATTTAGGGGGTATAACAATGACAGTCAAACACTYCTGGCATCTCAAGGGCGCAGACCCTGGCTGGGCAGTACATGGGAGCTCTTACCCTGGCAGTGACAATGCGAGGATAACAGAGCTGGAGCTGAACCACCATCCCTCAGCGCTGATTGAGGGGCAATTTTCTGCACGCAGTAATTGGATTACACTTCAAATCTCTGCTTAGAGAAGAGAAGAAAAAATGGCTCTGGGCAGGCTATGAACAATGCTAATGGCGAGGCTTTCATTATTAATAATTGTTTGTTACGCGACACCCTYACACTCCTGTCTGCAGATGTGAATATTAAGAGCAGACCCTGAGCCAAAACTGACGGCAGATGAGGGCAGGACATGGCCAGGAGACTTGGAAGAGATGGCTGGCCAGGAGTTGTGTCCCCTCAGATAGTGATGAAGGCTGATTTGACACAGAGGGCAGCGTGTCAAACATGCAGGAGGAGCTGCCATGGGGGACAAAATTACTGAATTTTAAATTTATTGAAACTGGACCAGATTTTTTTCTCTAGATATTGAGGAAGAACTGCCACTGGAAACTCTTAAGAGAAAGATGATAGKAATAGTCTGGGCTGTGGAAGAACTACAACAGGAAAAGCAGCATAAAAGACTGGGATAATTTACTTTGGGAAGGAAATAAAGCCCAATCTCCTCTGCTCTGATAAAAGAAAGACAAAATGTGGCCTGGAGAGGGTAGTGCTGATCTTTCTGCTTCCTTGGATTTAACACAAAGGAACAAAGAAGGAAGATCAAACCATTCCCATCCCTCAAACAAAAAAGTTTTTCATCCCAAACCAATCAAGGGAATATGGCTTTTTCATGCCATTTGTAGAAATAATGTGGAGCTCGCTGCTGTAAATGGCTCTGAAGCCAGAAAGCCACTAGCATTCAGTAAGGCACTGAACAGGCTTGCCCCCAAGGTCCAGAAGACTGAAGACAACACCTGATATTTTCTTGCAAAGGAACAGAAAAACTCCCACTTCAGTTCTACAATGAATTTTTAACTCCTGAGGACTGAACAGAGACCATCATGACTAGATTTCTATCTATAATAGCATTTCCTGTATCTTTTCCTGGAGCATCAGCACCCACCACCTACCATTAACCTGTCACCGAGGGGTTTTAATTTAGCAGTTTCTTCTGTATTTAATGAAAAGAAAAAAACACTTCCAGGGCTCAAATCTCAGCTAGAGTGAATCACCCTGAGGAGAGCCTCCTTCCACAGTCAGGGACATGAAACTGAACAGTGCTGACGGCTGCTGTCAAAATTTTGTCTGGCAGAGCAGGATGGCAAACCCTTGTTCCTGCGTCATGAGTCCTGGGCTGCTCTCATTATGCCAAACCTACRTGTTCCTCTCTTGCATCGAGATATCAGACTGCCTTTTGAAAACCTAATGTCTCCTACTGCTTCCACTGGAATGCTGTGCATTAACCTGTGCAGTTTCATCTTACCCACACTTTACTAGGGGGAAGGTTGTTAGTTCACAGGTAAAATGAAGTAAAATCTGGCAATTGCTAAAGCAGGCTAGGGAACAGAGGTGCCATTTAGGCTACAGTTTGAATTGGTATAGTCCTGATATATATTCCTTTTTTTTGCAGATCTACTGATAACTCTCTGGTAGACACATATTCATGTTTTAAATTGGATAGACAAGAGATAATAAAAAAAAAATCAATAGTATGACGGATTATTCCATCCTGCTTTGTTGTTTGGTTTTGTTTGTTTTGGTTTTATTTAATTCAAGAATCTTTGGTTTGTTTTGTTTTACCATTTAACAAGTTGCAACATGATCCCACAATTCTTAAACAGACATGTACAAGTCAAAATGCCTYGTGGCTAAAACATGCCACAGTTACCCAACACCTACAACTAACCTGTTTATATTCCAGTATAACCAATAGATACATTTTTCTAAATATGGCAAAAAGAATAAGATTAGTTTCTGAATGAATCATGTTGCCTGTACCAGAAATAATATCTTTAGTATTTTAATAAACTGGTTTCCGAAAGTTGCCAACTGCTGATGGATAAATTAATGCAATAAACTTGTAATGGCTCGGAGCAGGTCAATGATCTGGGAACTGCTAAGAATATCCTCAACAGCCCCCAGTGATTCTGGAAGAAGCTGATATAGTTCTCTGGGCAAAYGTGYGTTCAGCTGCAGACTAGCAAATGATACTGTCCAAGGGATAGTAAAGTCTCCAAAAGCAGCTCTTACAGCCAGCTGGGTACATAACCTATGACTTGAAAGACATCTATGATACCTGGCAAAGMCATGTTTATTGGGGGTTTTATACCAGCATTTCTTGAAAGGCAAAACTATTTCTCCAGTTTCCTATGGTGGATAATTTAGTTTCAGTCTGTAATCTTTAGTTATTCCAAAAGGCTTTGTTTGCTCTGGGAATCTCTGTTACACAGCAATTTTATTTCTTTTCCTGAAGAAAAGAGGACAATGTACACTCTTGTCAACACAAGTTAAAAGAATTATTGTACATGAACTCACTCTTCAAATCTCTTTAGTGCTAATGAGATGTRTAGGCACACACATCAAAGTAAAACATTCCCTATTTAATATTGAAGGGGAGATCAGATGTAGCAAACTCCTGAGGTCTAGAGCAACAAAAGAGCAAATACTGTTTCTTCTGATGTGTAGAGATTACCATCTGTCAATCTAGCAATGGCCATTTTTTGGAGACTTTTCTTCTCTCTGAGGTCTTCAACTATTCCAACAAAAGGGATTAAGGAGAAGCATAAAGCCATTCTAAAAGCTCTCTAAATTATTCARTGATCACTAGATGGTTTTATTAGTTACCCTAGTAGCTTTATTTACAGCCTCAAATGTCTGAGTTTTGTAAGTATCTCAGTCAGTACAAATAAGGTAGCACTTGGTAGAAACCGTGACTGCTCTGGAGATCCAGTGCTAGCAGAGGAATACAGCATTTTCAATATATGTGCTTAGAACTGAACATGTTTTTCATACAGAGATTTCTGGAGAGGGCATATATAAATAACATTTAATGCCATTTAAATTGCTGGCTGGAATCAGAGAAAGGGCTATTAATAGACATGGGGCACAATAGCAATTTTTTACCTCAATGTATTGCTGTCATGGAAAATTTTCTTGAAAGGATCAGGCTTCAAAATCAATTACAATTTACAAATTAGGCTTGCTTTCATGCCAAAGATTGGGTTTGAAGTGTGCCTTTGGGGCTGTGCAGAATTCTTACTGTAATGCATGGGCAATAGAGTGCAGGATTTTGCCTTCAGCACTGCAGGGTCATTAACGTGGTCAACCAGCTCCTGGGTCCAACAGTGCAGGCAAGAGCTTGGACAGAGTGTAAGGCTCTGCTCTGTGAACAGGCTGGGTGTCTGCACGGAGTACAGGCCAGGTGCGCAAACAACTCACAATCTCAAATATATTTGATACATTTTAGAGGGTTTTAACACCCTTTGACAGTGGCTGGATCTGGATTAGGGCAAAATAGTGCAAGTCCTCAGTTGCAGACACATCCTAGATTCTGTGCATCCCAGCTTTTGGCAAGAGAAGTCTTAAAGCAGTGGCCCCAATCTGAACCTCAGCTATAACACATCTCAGTTACATCTGGATGTCAGAGATGTATGAGCTGGGGATTTTATAGGCAAAAAAGTGAGCGTATAACCACCAAATCATCTGTGAGCAAAGACGAGGAACCGTGCTCAAGATTTTAAGGACTGATTTGGAAACAGTATGATTTAGTTTGTGTTTTGAGGAATCTGAGCTTTGTACAGTTTCCTGGAAGCTGGACTGGGCAGTTTGTTTTCATTATTCCAATTACTGACTTGATTAATATTTACACACATTTCCAGGAATCACTATCACAAGCTTTTCAGAAAAATCTCCACGAGAGAAGAGAAAGTAATTTTTGAATTTACATCTCGAGCTTACTTTTGTGATTTTCTTACTTCTTTCTTTGCCAGAAAAATCTCACACCTGCCTTGGACAAGTGAGGTCAATGACTTTATGGAAGAGTTAAATTGTTTCCAATGATACGAACATCAAAGTCCTGTGCTTTGGATAGTTTTCATTGCAAAGAAGTAGAAATATTCATCACTTCTGTGAGATATTCAGATTACTTAAGTTAATGAGAATGGATCGACTGAGATTTAAAGCAAAACTTTCCAAGATTACAGACAGGGGGCTTACAGAATAAATGGATTGCAAACCCGGCAGCAAAAGTGTGTTTCTAATTTAGTTGTTTGGTTTTTTTTTTCAAACCTGCCACAACACTGAAACATCAAGGTGATGATGCAGTTGTTTTCTTAAGATCCTCTGTGTAGAAATTTTTTCTCCCAGTTACACACTCCTGTGGTGTCAAATGCATTTGTGAACCCATACAAATCACCCAGATCAGAAAGGCTGGGCAGAAAGAAATCTGATGTGAGATTTTGTGCTTTCATAGAAAAAACGTTTCTATCTCCCTACTGATTTTCACTTGCGGCTTTATATTCCTCATTATTTTTACTTTCTCCCTGGTATTTTACTTTCATCACCTGGAACAGCTCAGCAAAACCCAGAGAAGTGCAATGTAGATATGTCACAGAAAAGTGTGTGCACACCTACGTATATCCACAACCACACAGAGCAGGTTTTGTTACTGGCCTTCTTCCCCCACACTCCTTTTCTAAAGGAAGATTTAATTTGAAATGGAGATGTGTGTGATGATTAGCTCCTTGCTGGGCAGCCACAGGGGTTTCTTCCCTCAGTGCTGGCAGCAATTTTTAGAGGAATGTGCATGGCACTTGCACAGCTAATCAGAGCAAAGGAGGAGGTATGTCCTCTGCCACCAGAAAGAATGGTTACAAAGAAGGAATTAATTTGCCCCATTCTCTGACAAATTATAGCTCCTCTCCATCTGGCTCCTTCATGAAAGAAATCCCAGGCCTTCCTTCACTTCCTGATGTGAATATCTTATCGCTCAGCATACATCTGCTCTCCTCACCTTTCTGTTTCCAGCCCCTTCTGCCTGCTCTGAAAGCTCTTCTGCTGCCTCCTGACAGTCAGGTTTGAACCCACATCAGCTCAGCTCCTCCTCATGCTCCCCTTGCATTTTGACTGATACGTTCATCATCCCTGCTCTCTTTCCTCTAATTTCTGCTCTTCTTTACACTTTTAGGAGAATTTTGGCATTTCAATCCAACACTAGCAAACCCAGTGTAGCCAGAAGCATTATTAGGAACACAGGGACAGAGTCCTGGTGGTGGAAGAGTCTCCTTAGAACACTGGTAGAGACCCTGTTACTTGCCCTATTTTAAACCTTACTGGAGAAAACCTGTTTAATATGCAATAGTACCAATACTGTAGCAAGGAGAGGGAASTAAAAAGATTCTGAGATTTTTTTCCTCCATAGAGCCTGTACTCTTGTCCTCTGTGTTAATTGTGACTCCTTTTCTTAGGCTTTACAAATTGCTCCTCTTTCACACTGCCTGTCTTCCTAATCCTGTGCCTAAATTGAGCTCCGTGCTGCTATGCCTCTCTATTCTACACAAGTCTGCTTCTTTAGCAAAACTTTAAAGGTTTTGTTAAATAAGGGACTTCCTCCTTCGRTCTCTCAGCTACTACATAATTTACCTGCACAACAGATTTGATATTATTTTGGAACTTGTTTGGAAAACAACACCAAATTCCCCATATTGATACCCAAAGATAAGCTGCTCCTGCAACAYAGCCAGGAGAGGGAAAGTAACTTTATTCTGTTAATTCTTTTTTTTCACGATTACTACTGTGAAATACTACTACTGAGACAATAAGGGATAGGTCTCTGAAATGGCACAAATATTTAGAAATTACCTTTTCTCTCAGGAATCGATTAGGTAAAACACCACTAAGAATGGCTTCATCGGTATAAAGTGAGATTTGCTTTTACATTAAAAGGCAATGTTAAAATATACATTCAAAAATTGGATAAATCAGGCATAGGGTTAGGTAAATAAATGACAAGTTTTCGTCATTTTAGAGTTTAGACTACATAGAAATCTATGCTTGACTGTCTTTTATACAATCAGTTTACATAATTTCAATAAACCATTAATATAAAATCATCCTAGGTAGGAATCTTGTTTCCAGGGTGGTATTATTAAAGTACTTCCAACTTTTGCTTTACTGACACTGAGCCAGGCTGCATCCCACTGTTCATATCCATTACAAAATGCCTCTTTATGAAGTAAAAAAACCCAACAAACCAAACCACAAAACTCCATAAACAAAAAAAACCCCAACAAAAACCCCACTCCTGTTTATAGACAAGATTGGTGATACAAGATTTTGTTCAGTGCTCACAAATTTGTTCAGAAAATAATGACCTGATTTTAAAAGTTCTCCTGCTAGAGAGAYGCTAAAAAAATATATTCTTTTTTTTCTAGCTTCCTACTGTATTCCACCTCTCCTGATTCAGGTGGGCTGAAGAATACAGTAATTGGAAAAGAAATCTGGTAAAAAATGAGAACAAGAGGAGGTCCAACCCCACTCCTACTGAAGTCAGTAGAATCATTTCTATTAGTTTCTGCAATTCCTGTATCCAGATACCGAAAAAGCAGCTCAGGATTTCAAAGAGAATAGTCCAAATCTTCCTTGGGCTGAATGTCAACCACTGCATTCAAACATGATTCTGCTGTGCCTGCTCTCCAGTTTACACTCTGGTGCATGACTACATGTTCCCATACTTGCTGTGACTTCAGCTGTAAACAGGAACCCGATCTTAAAAATCGCCCAGAAAAACCCACAACAAAACCATCCTTCAGTATTGCTTGCTGAAAGATGGCAGAAACAGAAACATTGCAGAATTATCCTTAAACAGTGGATGAGTGGATGGTGGATGTTAGTTTAACCACAGATACGCATTTATATATATATATATATATGTACATACATACACATACACAATCTCTATATACATATTATAAATACAATAATAAAATACTGTAAAAATATTAATTTTGCTCAAATACCTGATAAAAGTGGACTAATCTTACGTTGCATTTATGTGAACTATCCAGTTGACACGATGGCCGTGTTAGAAGCCCTAAAATCTACAATAGTTGCGATTAAAAACAAAGAGTCTGTACTTCTGACAGTCACCTCGAGCCACGCCAAGAAGTCATGTCGGAGGTGGGCCCTCGTATCTCAGCATCAGCTTGAAGGAGCGGGCGAAGTTGTTGGCCAGCGTGCAGCTGTGGGTCTCTTCCGCCAGCGGCAGGAGGAAGGCCAGGAGCAGGAGCAGCAGGAGGAGCAGCTGCAGSGGCAGCGCTGCCCAGCACACGCGACGCAGGTAGGAGCACACGCCTCCAGGGCGCTTCTGAAAGACACCAAACAATGAGCAACTCAGAAAAATACATTACTGCGGAGGCCTCTTTCAAATACATCAAACCGCCCGGGAGAGGGTCCGAACAAGCCGTGTTCTTGCCCGAGGATCCAGCCTGGGTGCTGGGTACACTGAAGCTGACTGAAGTTAAATTATGTCTTTTAGGAGAATACTTCAGTATTTTCAAGAATTCACTGCTGCAAACTGTTGACTTCTAGATGGAAAACGCTGTTGACTTTCTAGAAGAAAACGATTGTCTCCAAGTCCAGTTGCAAAGTGGTGGTTACAAATCCTCACACCAAAGTTGCCTACTGGTCCATACAGCACACAACATCTGTGTTTGCTCCTTTCCAGTCAGTACAATGAGAGTGCTGGTGCCCGGAAGAGAGGAACCAGCTTCTGCTGTCTGTCAGCAGAAAGGTGCTTCCTTTGCAGTTCATCCAGCTCCTAGTCACCTCTCCTGCTGCAACATGCTTTGGATCCTGGCTTTGGGGTCTACAAGACTGGAGGTCAGAAAAAAAGGCCCCGCAGTGCAGCCTGCCTCAATATATCTTATATCTTACCAGGCCCATCTTAAAATTTTATGTGATGCAAAAGAATGAGAGAAACACAATGCTGACAGTGAAGAAGACATTAAAGTCACATCTCTTGCTGTGCAGCCATGGGAGGAACACACAAATGAGTCCCATTATGCCTTTCTTTGTGGTGGTGCAAACCTAGAGTAGCTCAGTTAACTTCATGAATTTAATCTGGTTTAGCATGACCAGGAGAGAACATATTTGGGGCTACAGAATTCAGAAAAAATTAATTAAGAAGGGAGATTTCCACTGGCAAGATTCCTGGGTAACTCCTGCCAATGAGATGAACTGAGTGAGTTTCCAATTGAAAAAAAAAAAGAAAAAAGTCAAGTCAAATGTCTGTAAGAGAATCCTGAAAAAAAGGGCTCAATAACCCACTTATTTCGTCAAACAAGGATTTATACAACGAGCCTAAATGCAGTGCTTAATACAGCTACATTAGGTAACAGCCTATATCACAAATGTCAGCACAGAACATCCAGTGAAGTGGGACCCACGTTTTCCACAAAAGGAAGTTAATTTATTGTGTTCAAGTCACAGGCACTGTCAGTCCTGCAGCAAAATTAGGGCTTCTGCCCACTACGGAGTGCTTAACAGGCAATGCCTTTGTCCCACTACAGCACCACCATGAACAGTCCATGGGGAACATCAGCAGAGAAGATAAGGAGGAGATTGATGGTAGAAGAAAGTAATAGCCTTTTGCTATTTTTAATGATCTCTTCCACTGCTTTCTAAATTACTCAGTCTCTTGTAACTCCATATAAATGCTTACAGAATTAATTACAAAGGTAAATAGACAGCTGCAGTTACACATCATGGGACAGTTGTGCTGCAAAATCCTTCTGTTGTAGTTGGTTTGCTTCCATTATATCGAATGGCTGATGAGATTTAATTATTGTGTCAGGCAGATGTAGAGGCAGCAGAGCAACAGCTGCTTGCTCTATCATTTCTGGCCCACAGTATCTGGGTTGTAATTTGCTCGCTGAGGCCAAGGAAAACTCAGATCCCTGGACACTGGAACTGTTAGTGGATAAAGTATACATGCCAGGGTGTAAGTGGGACCGACTTTGAGCACCACTGGGCAAGTTCCCTGGGTACAGCCATCATTTACCCACAATCAAAGCTTCACCAACCTGGCTGCCCTGCAGGAGCCATCTGCTCCTACTGTGACCTGTTCTCAAAGTACCAGGCATAAGCAGCTGTACCAACAAGACTTAGCCTACTCTAGTCCAGGGGTCCAGACCTGAAATCCTTCATCCCCCCTGGATTTCATCAGCCTATGGGCTGAACAAAACCTGGAAGGTCTTCTGCATTTACACTCAATGCTAAAACCATTATGCATAAGGGCAGCAGCCACAGCTCTTGGTCTGAGCTTCCTGAGCTCTCTGTAATGCCGCTTCTTGCTGCATTCAGTGTAAACCAATGGACTGCCATTGACAGCTCTGTTTTCCTTGAGGATTTCTCGTTCTTAATTCTTCATTGCTTCCATAATATACAGCAATATGACAAATACATTTATCATAGTGCCCCACCTATAAGGAAAAAGACCCTTTTTCCAGGTTCCAGAGGCCACGAACAAATTTGTTTGTACATGTTAACAGGTGTAGTTCTGTCAGTGGAAGATCCAATTTGAGTCACCTTTGTGCTGGGACAATTCAAACCATGCTCTTTGTCCAACCACTAAGGCACAGTAAGTCTTAATGCTGATCTTGTTAAAGGGTAGGATCTGGTGACTGACTGTTCAATAGTTCATTATGACTGGAAGTCTCAAAAATGTTCTCACAAACTCTAACTGGGATTTGGAAGTCCACCTCTCACTGACACAGTTGTCAGGACTGCCAGTCTTCCCAGCAACACCTAAAACTTTTGTTTTACTGCTGTCAATCCCTGACCATTGGTTTTGAAAGCTGCTTCAATCTGAAACTAGTCTTTCATTGCTAGGCTAGCTGCAACTCATCTCTTCTCCATTATGTCTTTCTGCCTATGAACTGGTGGGAAATGTGGACTTTTCCAGTTGTGCCTCGTCTCTGTTCCTGCCACAGCCCAGGGAGCAGATGTCTTATGGTTGCTTAGGTCTGTCACTGTTTTTCTATGATGACCACACTGCCAGTTGGCCACTAATGTCTTTCCTGCACCACTTCTTTTACCAAAGCAGTGTTTGATTCAGAGCAGGTTAAGACTCTGCTTCGATTTCTATAGCAAAGACTATTAATGCAACTCAAGTAACATTTCAATCTCATCCAGTTTCTCAAACTGCCTTGCTTTTAGATACACTGGAAGAAGCTGTAATTAGTATTGCTTTTCACAGCTCATCCTCCAGAAAAAATTAATGTGAAATGGCTTTATTAACAAGCTCTCGTTTGCTCTCCCTGGAGCTTTCTGCAGGGGAAGATACTCAGGCTAACCATAGTAGATCCTAGCATTAGAAAAATCTGTGGAGGGACATTTACCTTGGGGCAGAACTTCAGAGAAGGAGCAATATTTTGTCTTTATCTGCAGCTTCTCTTCCACCTGCTTGCTGTGTTTATAGGTATTTGTGTTTGGTGAACTTGTGTCTTTGATGCCCAGCTTCTCTATTGTGTTTGACTACACAGCAAGGTCAGAATCTTGTATTTCTGAGTCCATTTGTTGTCATGGGAATGACTCAGCTATCACAAACATGGTATTATGATATCTCTGCAGGACTGAAAATGAGGCCCACAGGAGCTGTGAGGGTTTGGTGCTTTCAGCAAATTTGCAATGATAAACCCTTAATAAATGAGGGCCTCAACCTGCACACACTAAATCATCAGAAGTTTATCATTAATTTCAGTGTCTGCAGTAGGATTATGCACAGGGACAACTAAATAAAGTCAGGATTGGGAACTACTTGTTTGTGGAGATCAGCAGATACCTTACAAATGGATTCATTACTTATATGCCCAGGTTGTTGTGACATGAAGCCTACATTAGTTCCATTGCTTTGTGCTTGCTGGAACAATTGGTGGTATCTTTTTTCTCCCCTTTTTTTCTTTTTGTGGTAGTACTATGAGAGGTGTTAAAGTATAAAAAAATTTTTGAAGGAGACACAGTAACTGTTACTAGGAAAGAGTATACAGTTGGAAAAAGCAGAGAAGATTTGGGGCACTGACTCCTTTTCTGAGTGTGAAAAAAGCACCACAATTTTACTAAGTCAAGATATTTTTTTAGGTCTGTGATGTGAAAAAGAGATGCTTTCAGGCTGTGGTGACCTGAGACTATGGCACCAACAGGAAATTCAGGAGGCCAAGGTTCAAACCTCTGCTCTACTGGACTCAAAGTGATCAGGGTCCTGGAGTCAGGACCACACTCTAAACCCTTTAGCACATCATTCTGGGTTAGAAAAGGACAGTCTAACACAGTTCCACCTTTGCAAGAGACAGTTTGAATATATTATTTCCATATGAGATGCAAGGTTGGTGATCAGAAAGATGAGAAGGTTGGAATCACAACCCTTGCTACACAGTGGAATTTCCCTTCCCCAATCACTCTAGCTACTGGCATCAGTACAGCTACTACCCAGCACTCACAGTGCCTGCAGTGCGTGTGTCAGATCCAGGCTTCACAAAATATTCTGAAATCAAATCTTCCTCTGAGAAAAACTGGCAAAGCTCCAGTGAAGTCAACAGAATTTTAATTTCCACCATCTTAGAATAACAGCTGGAATACCTGGGTATTGAGCCAAAGTGTCAGAGACATTTTTGAAACACACATGGAAAAGGAATAGGCTGGCATTTAAAAAGAAAATATACTTTTAAAGTTCACCATCAAGAATAAATGTCCTCCCCCTTCTCCCTCAAAATATCAGGACAAGCAAGGACTGTCAGGGGGTGGACGGCTGTGTTTTGTGTAATGCTAAATGCATGCTTGTTCCAAATGAACTGCACTGGCTGTGAACATTCACATTTGTACTTGATTCAGGTTGGGCTGTTTGAATGACAAGCATTGGTTTAGATCTAGGGAGTCCTCAGAACTTAAATCTGTTTGCAGTTAATAACTCCTTACCAAACCCACCGTGAAAAATCACTTGGATGGGAAACAGCAGAAAAGCACTTCAGAACTTGCTACATAATATTCCTGTGTAAGTTGCTGAAATGTTTTACTAAAAATCAGTGCCCCCCCTCCCCCCCCGATTTGCTATTGACCACATTCCAGGACATAAGAAAACACACAGTTAATCTAGCTATTTGAGAGAGCAGAGCAATATAGCATCTTATAGCAGCCTCATTAGTGGGGTTTTGCTGCTGCTTGTATGTCACCAGCGTGCCTGACAAAAATCATACCTGCACCACTGAATCAGTGATCCAGCAGAGAAAAAATATTTAGTCTGGATTTATTCCTCTTACCTCAGAGTATTTCCTGAGAAATGCACTGCTGCCTGAAAACTCCTGCTCTCCCCAGGGACAAAGAGAGCAATGCCTTAGTGTCCTACAGACACTACACACAGACACCAGCAGCCATTCCACTTCATGCCAGTGCTGTACCCAGCCTAAGTATCCTCTATTCTACAGCAGTTGGCATAGATGCATTGGTACTGAGGCAAGCATAAACAATTTCTCCTTAATATTCTCAGCCTCCAGCTACTTTCAGCTCAGGCAGTTTCCTGAGCCTGATGTAGCTTATTCATGTGTTTAACACTGGAAGAATCTTTCTTCCAGATACTTGTCCAGTTTCCTCTTGAACCCATACAAACTGTACAGGGTCCTCAATATTATTTAGCAAGGAGTTCCACAGGTCAAGCAACTGGCATGAAGAACACATCCCTTGTGTCGGCTTTGAACCTGGCTCCTAGTTCTTCCTTCTGAAAGAGATGGAGAGTCAACCACCATCTACACTCTGCACCATTCAYGATGATGTGAAACCCTAAGTAAAATGCTTAGGCAGGATGAATCCAGGCCTACCTCCACAGTGGGAAGATCACAACTTATTGGGCTTAAACTACAGCAATAGGGACAGAGGAATTACTTCTTAGCAGGAAGAATAGATAGGCCTTGGAAAGGATCACCTAAATCAGTATGTATTCTACCACTTCATTATTCCTCTGAGAAKAAACAGAGCTGCCAGGAAGGCTGAAACAACAGCTTGCCATACATTCCTTTCATCCTGAATAGGAGTATGCCCTCATCAAGCACCAGCGCTTGTTTAGGTGAAGCAGCTGCCTTATCAGTGGCATTTTGCCTCTGAGAAACCGTGTTTCTGCCACTTGAGATCCCACTGGCTACTTACTCAGCTGTCACTCACAGAGGCAGGTTATTGCCAACAAGAAGAGATCCATTCCAGGGGGATCACAGGCTGCTCTCTCAAAGCAAAGCAAATTGTTTTTTTTATCTCAATGTGAAATAGTTTGGAGCTGGGCTCCTCATCAGTTCTCAACTCCGAGCCATGAGTGTCCTTCTCCARGATAAACAACACATGAAAATTGTAGCTGGTCTTCTCAAGAGGGAAATAATTTGGGGCAGTTGGTCACTACTGTCACCACAGAACTGAGCATCCAACATGCTCTTGGGCAAAGCATCATCCCATAAACCACAGCAGGAACTAAGATTAGCCTCAGTTGATCAGAGGTTATGTGGCCTCTGCAAAAGGACAGTGAGACATTGGGTTAAGAACTGCATTTTCCTAAATGCAAACACTGCCCAGGGTAGGCAACCAGCAGTGAGGAATGAGTAAGGAGGGCTAGGGCCCCATTCAGTCCTGTGCTTGTTGTTCTCCATCTCATAAAGAGCTACCAGAATGCTGAAGAGAGGTTAAGTGTGATCACACAAGCAAGTTTAGCTCTGACATTTTCTATCTTCAGATTGTTTGACTTTGCAACCTTAATGTTCCTTTCAATTCTGAAGTGCATAAGCATATGTATGTAAATAAGTAARTATACAGGCAAATTAAAGATTGTTTTCTTCCTTAGGGAAGATTCTGGAGTACCTCAACATGGCTGGGTGATAAGCTAGAATCTTTGACAGAGGCTTCATTTAAAAGAAACAGAAAACAAGGAAGAGCCAGCAGTTCATATGTGAGGTTTCAGCAGCCACATAAGGCAGATATTTTAGAATTTCTGCTGCAAAGTCACCTAGAACTAAGCACTGTGCTATATGCTATTGTGACACAAATTTATAAAGGTTAGCTTCTGTGTGCACATACAGCACATCACAGGACAAGACCTACAGCCTGATCTCTTAAAGTAGCACTGATTTCTACAATTCTCCAGACCTAAGCAAGCAGAAAAAGACTTCAGTGTTCTACAGTTATTTAGTAAGGCAGAAAAGTAAAACAATTTCTCCCAATTTCCAACTTCCACTCATTCTTGCAAGTTGAAATATACTAATTAAAATATGCATAGAAAGAATAAAAACTGAAAGAAAGACAAAATATTCTGGAACTTGTAGAAGTAGTTACTGACATCAAAAGCTGGTTTATCATGTCAACAATGTATGTTTCCAGCTGACTTTGACATCTTCTCTCAAGTCAAGATCAAACTTTTCTTAAACTTCAACGGTCACTATACATAATTTGAATATTATTTGAATTTTATTTAGATAATTCAAAATGTGATGGTTTTTAAAGAAATAATATGTATAAAATTTGAGGTAATGATTAGAAGAGTTTTCCTTAAAGGTGCTTTTTACAGTAGTGTTAAAAACATTTCTTCAGGTATATATTGAAAATTGCTTGCATTCTGCTGTTGCTCAACAAATCTCTCTCTCTCTCTTTACCTTTCAGTTAGGAAGCAAAATTATATCTGCTGAGAAAATCATTCTAAGCTATCTCCTTGGTGAAAATCTGCAAATAGTTCACAACATGGCAGGCAGCTAAAGGACACATCTCTTCACATAGAGCAGGGACCACCAACCACATGCCTAACGAATGCCACATGAGCATGAAAAGAAAGTAAGAACCAGGTGTCCTGGGGAGCAGGGTGTCTTCACCTCCCTGCACCAGCAGTGCTGCAGAGAGAGAGAGAGAGCATTGGCAGGGCACAGATGTGKCAGGAACAGATAAACAACAAGCAAAGAGCCCCTGATTTCTAACATTTGGGGACATTGCAATGTAAATTGGAAAATGACATGAAACCTACAGAAATGAGAGCAGACAGGCAGGGAGGCTCACGGGTACAGTAATGTGAAGGGAAGCTTGTGAGCCTGCTGGAAAAGGAAGGGGATGCTGCTGCCTGGTTCAGAATACTTAGCAGTGGGTCTGAGTTAGGAATGGGCAGTTAGGATTTTTCTGGAGGTGGGGTTTTTTGTTTTGTTTTGTTTTTTTTGACTAAGTTGCCTTTCTGAGCAAACATTACTGTTGAGAGAAAATAAGTCTATCTGCTAATTTTTAATGCTAAGATGACCTTCGTCCTGTATAATTCCTAAAACAGGTAAGCACAGGCTTACCTGATGAAAAAAAAATAATGGAGAGATATTATCTTTATCTATAAAAGAGATATTGAAAACTGAGGGAAAGATACCTTTAATAAGTCTTTTTTCATTTTACTAAGAATGCGATTGTACAGAAAATTTCATAATAGAAAATAACACCTAGCAGGACTTGAGGAAAGCAAATGGGCCACACTTTCAATAGAGAGGCACCACTAACACAGACACTAACACACAATGCTGTGCTTTTCTGCCATGAGGAACTCCCATCATATCTGCACTTGGGCAGAGCAGAGCACATTACTGTTTTCTTCCTGGCAAGCTGTGGCAGCTCTTGCTTTGCAGTTTCCTGAATGACTGCATTAATTTGATTGACTCCAGATCAATGGTGTCTCTAAATAAGATTAAGTTACATGTTCCTTCTGCCTGTATGTTATAGGAGATTACTCTTAGCAGAATCTCAAAGGAAGCAATTAGCTGACCACTGATGTAATGAATTCTAATTATTTTGTTTGTACAAACAATAAAGCCAGATCATTTGTTTAGCAAGGAAGTGTAATTACTCTGAGCACTTGAGAAAATAAATCAAACAGTGCTACCCAGACCTGTAAATAATGAACCTTTGCCTTCCCATTTATGCTAAGAATGCTCGTGGAATATTTTCAGGTTGCTGGAAGCCAACCTTTGCAAGTAACATTTATCATAGTTATTATTGAGCATTTGCTTGATTATGTTCTTGAGTGTGCTAGGTACCCTGCAGAAATATCCATCTACATTGCCCTGTCACTGGCACCTGCTAAAAATTCGCTGCAGCCAGTGCAATTTCCTGCAACTGTTTTTTGTTAATCAACAAGAAGTCGCTCACATCGCAATCATTAGGCTGTTCTGCTCCTGAGGGCACCAGTGGCCAGGGGCATGTCCTCAGCAGTGGATGAATGACCAGAAAAAAGGCACATTACTATACATGGAGCAGGCTCTAGTCTGCCCAGCATTTGGCCCTGCAGAGTAGAAACAGAATAAAATCAGAAGGCAATGGAATGAGACTGTCTGCAGCTGGGTCTTCCCCTTCTCCATGTTGATCTGCTGCTGCTGCTGCAAAATATTCACAGCTCAAACAGGAGAGTCACTGGGGATCTTGTGCTGCAAAAAGCAGAGATCAGTCCAAAAATACCTCAACTTCTGCCACTTCTGCTGATTTTGTGTGACTCATATGCRTGAGTGAGCTGACAAATTAGAGACAACCTGATCCTTTTTTATGCAAACTCACTGGTCATTGCAAGGACAGTGATGCAGCCCCCAACCACGTGCACTTCCTGCAGATACTAACTCCTGAGATCAGCCATTCCCTTTAAGGTAGTTGGCTTCCTTCACCACAGCTTTGAAAATACATTCATGCATACAAAAATATTTTGCTTTATCTTTCACTTCTAGCCACATTTTAGGTGTTAAATCTGAATTTAAAGCTGCAAAGCCTAGAATTCTGCAGTTGGCTTGTTTTATCTCTTCTCTTAGGCCAGTGATACACTCAAAAGGGATCAACATTATTTTCTGGCTCTCTTAAGTGGTGCTTAAAAATCTTATGGCAACACAGGCTCACACCCTGATAAAACTTGAATGCAAAAAAAAAGACACTTCTGCACTTCTGCTTGGATTCCCATTGTAGTGACGCTGTTTAAACACAGAACAAGAGCTCTGAAGTCAGAGAAATCTCACTGTAGTAAGCAGGGTGTAAGTTACAGCAACATCTGTACTGGCTGAAGGGAAACTGCAAATCACTTGTTGGTGCAAGGGGAGCCATTTCCCTCGTGCTTATGAGGTATTTCAGTTCCTCATTCCTTCCCACCCTGAGCCGTTTCTCTTTGTTTGTGTTCAGTAGCTATTAAAAACTCACAGAATGTTTTTCTGTGTGCTCTTGCTGTAGGCCTAATTGACAAATGTTTGCTGCCTGCTATTATGTTAAACCAGTATCCTTGAAAATTAACTAAAGACTTTAGTCTAATTTGGAGAATGTAAGGGTGAATAAATACCATGTACCCCGAGGCAGGTGAGGCAGATGAATTAAAAATGGCATCTAATTGTAGTGGAGACAAGCTTACGCCTAAAGCTTTTGTTTTATTTTTCCCTACAAACAACTTGACTGAATCAAATAACATGAAACCAGAGAATTCCTTGGTCAGTCTTCTGGAATATCCCTTTGAGCCTCTTCTAGGGAAAAGCAGCACTACTAAATGTTTGGCTGCCTCTACATGAAGTATTAAAATGTCATACTGTTTTTCCAGCCTGAAAAATTCTGGTGACCTTACTGGATGAAACAATTAAGGCTGAGCCAGACAGGCAAGAACAGAAACTCTTTGGGGGTTTTCAGGAAGGCTGAACTGCAGCCAAAACTATTGAGGAAAGTGTGAAAACTACCTTAAAATCGGTCAGTATTTTGCTGGRGAAAAATACTGGAGATGCTATTCCACATTTGAGTATCAGAGGAATATCTCATCAGAATGAGGAAAGTCTTGATTTCTGGCCATGCTAGAAGTGCACTGTACCTCACCCTTTCAATTGGTCTGTTCTACAGAGATGTTGCAACAGGAGACATCAAGGGTTTGATTTAGCTTAAAATGACTATGTGATTATGTTCCTGCAACACATTATTCATCCAAGCTACTTTGTGTTGGGCAAATAAAGCCTTATTCTATTCCTTCTGAAAACAAATGGAAAGTGAGATGACAGTACAAAGTAGAACAGTGTCTATAAACAAAGCAAATTGTGACAGAAAAATTTGCTGACTTTATGAAAATGGGATCAGAAGTGCTGCTTGGTTTAGTAAGAAACTGGCAGTATTTTGTTTTCTTTTAGCTTCTCCTTATCATCTCCTGTACTGCTTCTGTTTCCTATGTCATCACTCCAAAAAGAAAATCCATCACAGGAGGAATTCTGCTGCTTAGAATAAGGATTTAGTCTAATAACACTAGACAAATCTCTTGATTTTCTCTGGTTTTCTGCATTAGAAAGAAGGTGGGCTGAATGATCCAAAGCATTTTTTTYCAGAAGTGTCTAAAGAATTAAAAGCCCCATTTTCAAAATTATTTTAGGCACTTAACCACTAAATCCTTTAGAGAGATATTTTGGCTCTTCCTCAGTCTTCTTTTGAAAAACGAATTAAGTTCATATTAGCATGTAGATGTGTAAAACCAGAGTTCCCCTCCTCTCCCAGGAGATGGATATTTAGCTTGCAGAGATACAATAAGCATAGCTCAACAGAAAAAAAACTCTGTAGCATTTTTTCTTTTAAAATCTGGAGAAAATTCAACAACTTCCTTAAGAGTGGCTCTTAATAAACAAATTAATTTCAGGAATCTTTAGGAAAGTTTAAAATTATTTTCTGCAAAATGTCTGGTCAAATATTTTTTTAACTTAATATTAGGAAACTGTCATACCTTCCTGAATCTGTCTGGTTCCTCCAAAGATCCAGCACTCTGTTTAAAAGAAAAAAAAAAGGAAAGAAAAAAAAGAAGCATGAAATTAAGATCCCAGTGGAGCCTATAAATGAGTATTCACCTCACAGGGGATGTTTCTTTCAAATTCATGGTCACCTGGATAGAGTGAACCAGCAGGAGACTTTTTTAATGAGCTTTTTAACAAACATTAGGCAGAAAGATGTAATGTTTTTAGGTTCTTGACTATTTGAATCAGATGAGCCGTTCTCCCAGCAATAGCTTTGACTTTACTGACACCTATTGACAATATTAATTCCTGCAGAAGGTTTTGGTTAACAAAGCATGAGTCACTACAATCAATGCAAACAATTCTTAGAAATATGCTTTTTATTAATAGAGGTCATGCAGACCTTCCATGCATTTTAAAGGATTTGTGTTCTAAATAAGCTTTGGGTTTGAAGACAAGGTTTTCCAAGGCAAAAAAAATTAAAATGCCTCTAATGTTAGCTGTTTGAGTTCAGACACCTTCCAAAGCACTTGCATACAGAAAGTACCAAATGCAAACCTGTAAATTCTAATCCTCTGATTATGGCATCTTGAAGCTGATCAGATAGTGTGAGTAGTTGAGCTAGAAAAATATTAATTAGTAATTATATATGTTTATGCTAGGAACATGGGAATATCTTTAACATGCCCTGGAATATCTTATACATGGGGATGAATTCTGCCATCTTTAGCATATCTTATATCTAACAACTCAGAAACTTCTTTCATAATTTGGTTTTTGCATTAAAATACCTCCTCTTTATTCCAAATCATTAGCCCAAAAAGACAGTTTCAACAAGAATGAGGTCCTTCTGTGCACAGTTACTTTGAGTCAGTTCACTCAGTGACTATTCTGATCACTCTGTCTCACAGCAGGAGACACAAATAATGAACAGTGAATATATTCCTACTGCAGGAACTGTCAAAAAATAACTCCATGGAGAATGCTGGGTGGAGGAAGGGCAAAAAACCAGAAATCCGTGTGCCCAGAACTAGGCATATATCCAAACTACTCACACACACAAACACCTCTCAGTCCCCAGCTGCATGCTTCTTTGCCAGTTGTCATTCTGGTTTGAACCTTCCATTTCAAGAAATACTTTGAGCATTGCTTACAGAGGGAAAAAACACGACTCTCCTAATTAAGCAGACACACAAGTATACTGTTGAATTAAGACTAGCAGTGTGAAGCAACCCGGAAGAGCCATGTCAGAGCTCAGCAGCTGTGAATTGTGAGTTGTCACCTACCAGCGAGCTCATGGACTCTCTCAGTTTGGATTTGTAGAGCATCCATCGGTAACGCAGCTCCTCCAGCTCTTCAGAACTTCCAAGGACAGGATGAAGATGCAGGAGTTCCTCAAAGAGATGCTGACCGTAGGGCACACGAGACTGCAGCTCCTGCAGGAAAAGACAAGGTCAGCAGCAACTCAGGATTCAGGAAGGCCCCACTTTTTAAACCAGCATTTGAAAAAATYGGGGTACTAAATCGAAATGCTGGGTACTCTGAAATAGCATGTTTATTTTTGTTATTGCTTTCTTGGCCTAAAATTAYATAAAACTCATCTGCAGGACACCTGCAGCCCTCGATATTTGTGTGTTTAATTTCTTATAGCATCCACTGCCATTGCATTTGGCTGTACTCAACAGGAAGAGTGAGACCAAATACCAGACACTGATTTTAATCAGCTTCTTTTAAGGAACACACCTTTGCCATACCACACTGGAAATGTCCAGCCCAACAGCAGCTAGATGCCAGATGCTCCCTTCTGTTCTACCACTCTGGCTCTGGCAGACCTTTCTTAGTAGAAAGGATGAAATTTGTCCTAAATTCCTGAGCTTCATCTATTCTAGAGTCTCCTAAAGCAGAGAGCATAGTGTTTGTATCTTTTATCTGTTTGTTCTTTGGGGATTTTTGGGGGGAGTATTTTTGCRGGGTGGGTTGTTGGTTAGTTGGTGGGGTGGGTTTGGGTTTGTTTGGGTTTTTTTTAGTTCTGAATGAATTTGCACTTGCAATCTCTGTCTCCATCTTCACCCCCTGAAAACTAACCTCAAGTTTGCTCTGGTATGCCTTAATTTCCTCTGTTGAAGTTGGAGTCCCAGCAAGAATTTTGGTCAGTTTGGTGTTTTCYCCTTGTAGCCATTCTTCAAAGTCATGTAGGAGCTTCAAGTGGCTGCTTGCCCTTTGCCCTTCTCCCGTCTTCTCCTAGGGTACGGAACAAAAGGAACAAGAAAGCCCTTACTGTTATATCAGATGTTTCCTCTGAAGGTCTGATTGCAAGAGCTTAACCTCCAACTTTGTAACCCACAACATCAGATGAAAGCAATAAAATTATTCTTGTGAAGCTGATATGAAGGCAAATACAGAATCCCCATCTCACCTGCTTATGGTKGGGATCTACATCTAGAAGATGGAAAGCAGGTCTAGACATCCATCTGCTGCCCACAAATGCTCTTTTCTTCTTCTTATCAGCCACTGGTCTATTTAACTGCCACTTTTTGAGGAGACTTGAAAACACAAAACCAGAGACATCAGTGCAGTGGAACATCTAATGATGAGAAATCCACATTTTGACTGGGGTTATGGGGACAGCTCTGGGGAAACAGCACTATTGTTGTWATTATTATACTATTATTACTATTAATAGCACTATTACTATTAAAGTTATTCCCAACAGGAGTGTCTCAAAGCAGCACTAGTACTCTAGTTCTAACATTTTCAAGTGTTTTGTTTTCTTTTACTTAGGGGAATAAAAATATTACCTTGGCAATATACCTTCCTTTCTGGTAACAGGAGGCAGTACAATCAAGCCTTTCTCTATTTAGTAATTTCACTTTTATGCCTATTCTGACACTACATATGAATATAATCATACATGCAGCACACTACTAAATTTTAATACAGACTAGCAAATATGAGCAGCATTTTGACACAGTGGAGGCAAAATAAAGTAAGGCTTCATTTCCCAGCTAAAGAGAAGATACTTAGCTCTGCTTATACTTTGGCAGGTTTGCAAAAGGCACAAATCCCATTGCAGATATACCCTCCTTGGAGGTATCTCCAGGGAGAACAGGAAGGTGAGACAGAACAGCACAAGTCTCACTCAGTCTATGCCAAATTTCCTCTGACAAGGACTGGCAGTACAAGGGTGAGCCAGGTCATAAGAAGACATTGCCTACTCCGACATGAGGTACAGGCAGATTCACAGACACTGGTTCACAGAGTTTCTAAAATGGTTTTCTTGAAGGTAATGATTTTCAGTTTACAAACAATAAAATAAAATCCCATCTTGCTTCTAGCTTTGTAGTATGACTGTTCACTTTCACAGCACAGAGCATAAAGCCTCAAGTGTGTCTGGTCTTATAGCAGTAAAGAGCATCCCCTTGAAGGGACATGAGGAAGACCTACATGTACACTTACCCAGTTGCCATCTCCTTCAGTGATTTCCATGACTCCTTCAGCTGATCCAGATCTGCCTGGACAAGGGCAGTCTCCTCTGGAGAAGAATTCTCCATGACCAGCTGGCCATGAGCTTCCACAAGGTGCAGCTGGATCTCCTTATCTGGAAACTCAGCTAGGCATCTCTGAAACGCACAGCCCTTACAGTTACTCCTAGGTATCCTGGGTAAAGCAGAGGCTATGTCAGACTGAAGGCCATGTTCAGCCCAGGACTATGCTGGTTCTGTTGGCACTAGCTAGAACATACCTAGCGGGAAAAAAAATACGCTGTGGATTCTTGCAAAGAGCCAACACAGGTCAAAGAGCTGATGGCAAAACTTAAAGGGTGCAAGCTGTCAATGCACCTCGTTCTCTAGYCTTCCTAGGAAAAATTTTGGTCCCCCATATTAAGGCAAAAGCTGCCAGCTGAAGTAACCTACCAGAGTGAACCTAGCATGCARAGTACTGCTACCCAGGGAAAAATCGGCAGCTTCGGAACAGCTCAGTCCAACAAGCATAAGGCTCGCTAACATGGCAGGAATGTTCAATGTGTCAATGAGCACATACAGGCAAAGGCAGGTATTGTCCAGAGATYACCCTGACAGGAACAGTTCCTCTTAAAACCACCTATCCTTGGATAATACGTTATCCATCTCAACAGTTCTTGGTCGTTTTTCACTGCTCGTGTCTGTTACYCGGCTCCACATCCCACAACACAGGGCAAAGCAGACAGGCAGTAGCAACCAACAGTTATTGCCGGAGGAAAAACCCATTATCACACTCCCAAACCAGGAAAACCTCACTARAAACACCCACTCAATGTCTGAATGCTGCAAAGTGAATAATTAACATCTTAAACTAAGATGCTTTTCTCACCTCAAGGTCTTCCAGCCTGCCCTCAGTGTTCTGCTCTCCATCATCACCCTGGTAGGAGTMAATCTTCTCCCTGGTTACTGAGATCCACTGCTGGAGGTCAAACAATTTGTCCTTATATGCCAAATGCTTCTGAAGGTGGTCTTCACTCTGCTGTATCATCATCTACAAATGATAAAAATATGTCAGCTAGTACAGACAGACAAAAAGCAGTTTCTCCGCTGAATCTAACATATGATGGACCCAGAATCTCATGTGCAAAAAGGAAAAAAACTTCTGTTAATGAGAGACAAAAATCTCTCMTTTAGCATCAGTGGTGTGGAAAACACCTTCAAGCTCCTGCAGRGCTGAATTCAACCACACGGTGGGGTAATAAGAATTAGAATAGCTCCCTTCCTTCTCAGCTGAAAGGGAATAGAGATTACCTATGTTTGGGGTTTTTGTACCCCAGACAATATCAAATACATCTTMCACTCCCTGAACCAGAAATAACTGTACAGACATTTTGGCAAAAGTCCAGTTTAGCAAAAAATGCGATTATTGAGATTAAAACTAGAATTCCACAGTGCATATTCAGGTAACATTTCAACATACATAATTTTATAGTGAACTGCATAACTAAGGTAACTTTATAAGCTCTTCTTCTCAGAGTGCTTTGGAAAGTATGTTTACCTTTTATAGGTATGTTTACAAGCTACAAAATGCCTCAGGACAAAAAAAGTATTTATGCAATTGCAGCACTTTTCTCTCATTAACTTTTAGGTCACAAACCTATAAAAACCCCAAACACGTTGATACAAAAACCCTATCTASGACTCTGTGAAGTACAAGCACCACCATGATAATATAACCATGAGTTRTTTTGGTCAGAAATCTCAGGGCCACTCTGGAAATAGTTTATATAGACATAAAATCTGTATGGATGGTACCCTCTCCGGAAGGGGAATTAGATTACAGATAATCAGAGAATCCCGGAAAAGTTATCAAAGTCATAAGAATTCAGTGCCTTCTTCCCCTGAAATGAAAATATTTGACACTCAAAGCRTGTAATGTCATATGCTCAAAGATTTTTTACAATATTTTAAAATAGTGGCAACTGACAACTCCCCAGGCAACTAGAAAGTCTTCCTTATGTTACCTCCAGTGATCTCTTCAGGGCCTGAGAGTCAGATGAAAGTTGGTTCATTTCATGCCTGTGTGTGGTGTTTGATTGTACAAGCTTCTCTACCTCCTCCATGTGAATTGCAAGCTCTGCCAAGTCATCTTGGATCATCTGCAGAGGAAAAGACAGATTCCATATGGGTAGTGTGCCAGATATGGCATGGACTTTCACAAAACATACACTAAAGGTARCTTCATTTGTCAGTGTGAGGACAAAAAAACCCAGCAACAATCACTGTTATTGAGAAAATTAATTGTTTTGATGCCTAGGAGTAAATGTTCCTGAAAAAAATGGTTGGATGTCCTTACATGTTACCAGCAGATATCAAAGAAGATAAGTTGCTGAGAAGCTGCCAAAGGAGCCATAGTATACTGAGCTAAGTGCTAATAGAATATGAACAAAGAGGACCACAATTAGCCGAGGAAAACAGGGACAAACAATGCTGTAGTGTACCTGGAGTCTCTGGAGTTGTGTCTTTTTACCCAACAGGTCAGGCCGTGGTTCTTTCTCTAGATCTAATTTGGCTTTGATGGCAGATAATTTCTTCTGTAAAGGTGCAAAACCAGCATCAAAATTCTTATGTTGCAATATCACATTCTAGATGGAGAAATAAGAAAACAGATCCAGYATTCAACACGTATCCCTTGGCATTATCTTCTGCCAAAGTTCACGCCACATTCAGAACAAACACTGAGCAACAGACCACAAATTTATTTGACTATTTGATCAACATAGAGAAAGGGATTAGTACTAAATTTATATGTATAAAACTGGCTTAGTAAAGAATTGATCATTGTCTTTGTCACAGGCAAAGAGAGTTGGGGTTTTGTAGGTCACCTGGAGTTTGCTCTTGCTTTGCAGCAGACTTCTGTGTAGATTTTCTCTCTCCTTTGAAGCTTCAGCTACTTCTTGAAGGAAAGACTCTGCTTCTTCCTCACCAAGGACATTGTTTAGCAAATCTTTCTTCAGCTGTAATGTCATCAACTTCTCTTTGAACTGCGAGCTTTCAGCTAGAGCAGCCTAAAGGAGAAAAATCCTTCCAGTGAAATCACACCAAAAAAAAATAAAAATCATATAACCATGTTATTCTCACACAAGTCACACAACCAAAGCAGTATGACAAAGTCAGGTAAAAACAGCATGCTGGGCCGACAAGGGGTAACAGAAGGTACCTGGACAGCGCCCAGTTAAAGGAAAAGTCTTCCTGATAATGTTACAGGCACCAGGGCTGCATCCATTTTGTGAACAGAAACAGAGGAAAGCTGTACTATGGAAAGAGTTGTCTGTGCAGAGGAGAGGCCTAAACAACCAACAGAAAGGACAGCTTGAATGCTCATCCTGAGGATAAATTCCACCCCTGTTCACAGACACATTTATTCTGGAGATCACAGGGTTGACAAAGTAACAAACACACCTTGCTGGGCACATGCATAAATCATGCATTTTAATCCCAAGTCTGTATCACTACACAATTCTTTAAMAGAGTCCACAGACTTCTCATCCAGGGAGATCTGGGCTAATGCTAAACAATATTATCATCATTGTTAAAGAGATCTAACACCTTAATGCAGCCTACTCAGCTCCAGTTAACCAAATGGAGGGCAGAAACTAAGACAACRTTCTACAGCTGGAGCTAAGTAAAGACCTCCATCCCTACTGTGGGTTTTCCTGCCACACTGGCAGGACCTTCCAGCTGCTGCCGCCTGGCAGCCGTGTGTAGGCTTGATCTAACACGCATTTCTGAACTTAGTAACAGCTTTGCTACCTCTATGTGAGCCAGTTCTGGCTCTGGAGTCGCCAGGAGCATCTGGACCGATGGCTTCCACTGTTCAAAACTTTCCAGAGGATTTCGGAAGTGTGTCCTCAGTTGGGTGTCTGCATCAGTGCTCATTTTAGAAGTCTTGCCTCTAACACTGTAAGGACAAAGTGACAACCAAGAGAAGGATTACAAYGAAATCCAAGCCCAAATATCCTATTAATCAAGGCACAAATTAACACAATACTCGAGTGTAAACCATATCCAACACAAAAGCCTCAGTCTTTTTTACTGTCTGACCCTGGTGTTGCACACCAACAGCTGCTCTGTCAGTCAGAGACATCTGACAAAAGTTTATTTAGAGGCCGTAAAACACATTTGTCTCTTGTGCAACTGTGTAACAGGAACTACTTTGCTTTTCTAGTAGCCCCCAGTCTCCCCTGYATGTGATTGTTCTTGGCTGCTGTCATCAGTGTGATTTAACAGATCATATTATTGGAGCAGCCTCACTGACTGATGGGAGAAACAAGCCAAGAGTGTCTAGCATGTAACTGCAGTTGCCTGCAAAAACTGAGTTTTTGTTTCCTTAAAAAATTACATTAAGAAGTCTTTGAAAGCCTTATGTCATGCACAAAAAGAAAAAAGTACATTTTTATTTCAGCTRTAATTCTTTTAAATTTTGCAGAACCACTTGAATTTATATTAATATATATAGGTGATTCTGATAAAAACGTTGTATTCACGTATATGTATGCACATACATACACAGCTACATTATTGAAAAAACAATTTAAATCAGCACACATTCAATGAATATCCAGGCTTCTCTTAAAAAGGCTTATCCAAAACACAACCGAGTAACAAGGCCCAGCAGTGACACACCCCACGTAGCTGCCTCCTGTTTTTCCCAGCTTTCCTGACCTCCCAGTTTGCAGAATCCTGCCTGATATGGCAAAAGGCAGCCCAAACTTCGTGTTCATATGGGAACAGTATCTTGCAAACGAGGCAGGCAGGTGAGAGCAATGCCAATGAGGATCAACACTGCCTTTCTATACAAACAAACAACACTCTCACCTGTGTCACYGGGCCGTGACGGAGCTAAACAAAGGCAGTTTTGCAGAGGCCGAAAGTGCCGCAAATAGAAAGTTCCGACTTTACGCGTCCTCTGCCATTTGCTCTGCTGYCCCTGCCAGGCTCAGTGTGAAGCTGCCAGACTTCCCAAAGAAGCTTTGGAGAGAAGCTGGCAAAGGAGCAGTTGCCATTTTCTACTCGGAGGCAAGTCCCCTGCCTTCTCTGCTCCTCTTTCAACATTGTTTACTTGTTAGTTTTTAAACTGCAATCCTTTCCCACAATGACCTATAACCCTTCCAGCAGGACAGCGTACCGCACACAGAGGGAAATAAACTGGGATACAGAAAAAGAACTGACCTTCTTTATTCCCTTAAAAAAATGATCCTTTCTTCTAGTTTGCAAAATTTGCTGCAGCTTCTTACTTCCTGATTCCAGGCAGCCTGGAAACGGAAACACTGAAGTCTGGGGAGAGGCTAAACTTTCAGAGTTTCCAACCCAAGGCAAGTTGAAAACAGGAACATGCATATAAGCTGCCAGGAGAAGGGGAATAAACTCTGCCAAGTGAGTGCTAAGGCTGATGAGTCACCGCAACAAACTCAACAAGGGAGGGCCATAATTCTTCTGAACCGTTTACTACCACAGCTCCTATCCTGATTTTCTAGTTGCTGGCATGAGAGGCAAGCAAAATACATAAATTATTATTATAAAATGCTAATAAGATCAAATTAGCTGCCAACAATCTAATTTTCTTCAAACCATACACAACATTAATGATGCAAGATCATCGCTTGAAAATAACCAGGAGCCTCCAGCTCCTAGCAAATGGCTAAAATTACAGCTCTACTGAAACATGGAGGCAGATGTAATTAGCAAAAGCTTTTCTACCCCGTCACCTACAATTGGATGGCATATCRCTTTTTTCTTAGGCTGCTGACAATCCCTTCAATGCCCGAGAGAAGATTCCCCCCACCCACCCACTATAATCAGATTTCCCAGTACCTTTGATACTGGTGTATTGCAGAGACAACACTCTCAGCGTGTGGCTGCACATCTTGGGAAAACCGTAGCAGTTCCTTAAGCTGTGCCTTCAGCCTCTCAATCTTTGACTCTTCTGCAGCCAGAGCTGCTCTTGTTGCCTTAATTACAAAAACAATGAACAGATCACACTTTATGTAGTGTCTGGCACATGAAATGAAGAAGTAAGGCTGTCTCTCAGGGTATGCACAAATTCCCATTCAGTGGCTTTTTTTCCTGCTTACAAGGAATATGGTCTTTGCTAAGACAGAAAACATTCTCAGGAACAGTTTTGTTCCAGCAGGCTCGCTCCCCTCCCCTCACACTGCCCAGCCTCTGCATCTGATCTGCAGGGTTCACTGTTTAAACAGAGTGAATCACAAACAGGCCCAGTTTCAGCTCACTGATTGCAGTATATAACATGAGCTGCGTTTTTGGAGCAGTCTTAACAGCATCTGTTTGTATGAACAGATCTTCCTCAGAGACTCACGTATAGAGAATGTTAATTCTAGGGTGACTCAGGGAAACAAAAACAACTAAAACCCATTCAAATGTAGCTGGATTGAACCAGTCTAAATTTTTTAGATCCTTTTTGCATATACTTTTCCCAGTTAGTCTTAGTTCTAGACATAMAAACAGTGTTGAAAGGCATTTTGAGAACAGATGATAAATGCAAAACCAGCCCTCGAGAGGAAACGAGTAGTAAAGATTCTCATCTACTTTATGTGTGACGAATTTTTTGCACTCATTTTTGCAACAGATTGATTTTGGTGTAAATAGTTGATTGTTACAATCTTGGGACTTCTTAGTAATAATGATGTATCAACCAGTAGAGAGGTACCCATCTTACAGAGATGAAGGACATAATATAGAAATGGTCTTACCAAATACCTCAGAAATATGTGTATTTATGTCTGTGTATATATATATGTATGTATGTATGCATTTGTATATACAGTGAGGCATTAATTTCCTGCTTCTTTTGAAGTGGAGCAAATAGTGTTGTTTGCTCTGTATTGTGCTCTTTTTGCATATGATGCCTTTGAATTCTAGACACAAACTCCAGCACATCCTCCAACCTAGCTCCCTCCGTGCAGCATCAGGTGAAGGTTGGGGCAGCTGATTCCATTGTTGGCAGTCACATTTTCCTCAGTCTGTTTCACACACACTCATACTCTTATTATCTTTAACCAATGGGAGAGGCACTTGTTGGATGTGACTCTGCATGTTCAGTCTATGGCTACACTYGATCCTCCATACAAAGGGTAACGACTTACATTGCATTTTCTCCACAGAGTTATGAACTCATCTTCAGTCTTTTTCCCTTCCCCAAAGTCCAGGTCATTTTCTAGTCTCTGTAGATCTTTTCTCAAATTCTGGATGTCTGCTTCTAATTGTCTGGCTTGGGACTCATAGGCACTTTCTGACTGTTGGATCTTGAGCAATCTCTCCTCCTCCTCACTAGTCAGCAGTTTCAACCTCTCCAAGGCTTTTCGTAGCTCTTCAAGTTCATCCTTCAGCCTCGCAGCTCCAAGTGGAGAGGTATTCTGAATCACCTCTGCACACTGATTTTCAAGGTGCTTCCATTTCTTTCCACCACTCCTAATGTCTTTGGCAATTTCCTGCAAAAAGAAGTTGAATAAAGATTATCTGCAGGAATGGGAAGCTGGGGAAAAAGCTGAAAGCAGTAGGAAAAAAGACCATCTCTCCTGGTTGTATGTATTTTGTTCTTCACTTCTTATTTCAAAATATGTCTTTTTTCAAGTGACCAGAAGCCAGGGCTGGTCATTTGACTGCCTTCTGAGTAATACTAACTGCCACGATTCTGAAAATATTGGTTTGATTTTCATAAATGCTTGTCAACTGAGATTCCTGACAAAGAAAACAGGAGTTGCAGACACTAAAGATATATTAATAGTTGGATCTCAGAGATTTTAAGCTAAACAGTTAAAGCAGTGGCACCAAAATAAAAGATATTGTTCTCAAAACTGGTATTTTCATCACCAGCTCTAAACTCTCAAAACCTGTGAAACTTCAGCATCTATTTGGGTCATGTTTACCAAATAGGTTTATTTAAACAAGATTCTTGAAAAATCACATAACTGTAGGAGATCAGGCTTTTGGAAAAACAAAACAGACCAGTTTGTGACTCATGCTGGGAGAACCATACATACTAAGAGTTTCAGGTCCTCATACAACTCTTCTGCCCCAGCCCATGGTAAAATCACCATCTTATTTTGTCTGTGTAATTCTTTTCTCAAGTACACCCTTGTGTGGCTTGAGTAACACATACAAGCATGAAAAACACACAATCCTAACTCCTTGTTGGAGTTATACTGTTCAAGGACCTTCAGTGCCTTTAGCTTGTCCTCTGCTGAAGACTTGGTTGCTTCTCCAATGCAGCAGTTTAATCTCTCTGTCACACCATTCAGCCACGATTGGAACTGGTTGACATTAGTGCTGTACTGCTCATGTTCCTTGGTTATCATTTCAAGCAGTTTCACTCTGTTCTGCAACAAGAGACATCAGAAGTGGTGAGGACAGTGCTTATCTGGCTCTTTTTCCTTTACATTGTAACCCAGAATTTATAAACAAGACTCCCTTTTCACAAGCCCTGATAACACTTGGCCTCACAGGAATTCAGAGTTCACCTCGAGAAACAGAACACAAAAGTACACAAAGGCTTGTTCCTGTCTGGATTATGCTGCAGGCTCTCAATGTCTAAGTCTCCAAGAACACAAACTGCAAGGCCCTGTCAGGTGAATTTCTGGCTTTCCAAACGTTTCTATTCTCATTAGAAAAAGAAAAGAGATAGAAGTTTGTTTCTGGTTTTCACTGTGAGGAACAACAGTTATGTCCCCCTTGCTGGTTAAAAATAAAGATGAGTACACAGCAGACTGACTTTCCTTATCTTTCAAAATGAAAATAAAAGAGAAGGCACTGGAGGCATGAAAATAGTTTTAAACTGTTCATTATTTAGACAGAGTGAATGGAAAATTACCATCACCTTCAATTGTGTAGTCCAGGCAGTTTTGTACTTACTTAGCAGGTCACAAACTATTCTGCAGTGGTACCACAGACTCTGGAAGCAAATTCAAGCCAATGAAAGTAGGCTTCATTTTCCAAGTTATGGTGTGTGCACCCTGTAACCAACAATCCCTGAATTTACAGGGGCCTGCACATCCCTGAGCTGCTCCAGCCTGGCACTCCTCACAACAAGGCAGAGTTGCATTTGCTCAGACTAGCCTTGTTTTCCAGCTGAAGTTTAGGCCTTTTTGATTTTGACACTAATCACCTGCTCTGTTGTTTCACTAGTATAATATCCAACCTAGGTATTATCTTCTGCAAAACCAGACTGATTTTTTTCTTGCCCTTCTCCAGCTGGCATGGAGAACAATTGAGGTACACTATGGTTACATTAGAAAAAAAAAAATCATTCCTTGTGCAATACATTTAGTGCTTGCAGCACCGTTGAAAGCACCCTTTGCTGTCACAGACAACGGGCCAAGTTTCATTTTGTGTAATGCAGGACACACCACTTGCCTCTGAGCAGCTGCCCTCCACGGCGAGTTCAGTGACAGCTGCAATGGTTGCTGGAGCTGCAAAGTCCCCTCTGCATTTGCCTTGTCTCTGTGAGGCTCTGGACAGGTCCCCACACCTGCCAACGTGCCTGAGGTGGCAGTGAGCCATCACCATTCTGTCAGCCTATTCTCCGGCCAGGCCAGCAGGAGGGAGCCACAAGCATCAGTCACCACAGGATCTCCTGTGTGCTGCGGGTGGCAGTTCCTCTGGGACTTTGCCCTTCACCTTTGGGACAGGTTATGGCCATGGTGCACTACAAAGCCACCACCCTGCAGATGGCACACCACCAGTCTGTTTTCCACACTGCCACTGCAATCTCTGCTGACCTGTGCAAATCACAAGTGACTCCCCTAAAGTTATTTGACTCACTGTGAGACAAGAGGGATAGCTGAAGGACAATTGCTTCCTGTGGAGGATGAACTGCTGCCCATGTATTAGAGTATGACCTTTAATAGCACCAGTCATTCATGGGTTTGGATGAGACCAAAAGGTAGAATTACGGCTGCAGATTTCTGTAGCCAAGATGTATCCAGCAGAACACCTCACTTGCTAAGTCTCCATGCCTTGATTCTCAAATCTGCAGAGGTTAATAACACAGTTCGTGCCTTGAGTCCAGTTAGGGACTTGAAGAAGGCGACCTTATTGCAGTGTAAATGGGCCACACATCAATGTGAACCAAGTCAGGCCAAGCTTATTAACCCCAGGGAATTAGACTAACTTGTTGCACTGGCAGAAGCTCCAAAGGGCATAAATCAAAATAACAAAGCAGAGATACTATTAAGCTCAAAAAATCTTATGTTGATACATAGGGGGTTAAATAGGAAGTCAAAACAACCCACCCCTGGCCAACGCCATTCAGCCAAAACAAAGGAATACGCAGTTTGGGTGCACTGCTGATCCATGAGGTCAAGGAATAGATGCCATGGATCTGGACAGACTGTGCTAGTTGTCAGATAAAAGGTTTACAAAGAGCTGGCTGAGCTCTCTCCCTCAGCAAGAAGTTAGGCAGTAAAGCTTTTCAATGATGAAAAATAAGGTATCGCTTGCTCCTGTTAGGTTATCTGTTGCAGGGGCAGAACAGTGGGAAACTCAACATCCACATGCACTGGGCTAATGGGAGGAGACACAAAGCAAGGACATGGCCCTGGAAAGAGTGAGAGCACYGACAGGAAAAGAATGGGTTTGGCATGGGCTGCAAAGAAACAGATACGTCTAGGCAGGATATGCCCAGCCCTGGGTACTCAAGGAAGGCTTAGGAAACCCCCTCTCCTAAGCTCCCTCACAGTCAGCAAAGGCAAATTAGCCTCCTCCAGAAGGCAATCCAGAGCACATAAACCAAGTTCCTGCTTTAAATCCCTTTGTGGTGTCTCAAGGAGAGTACAAAAAGCTCCTGTAGCCCTTCCTGGTGCTTTTAGTCTCAGGCCAAGCACACCTTAGCAAACCCATTGTAAGTATCTGGGTTTCAGTTAACAGAGACAACATGGACCGAAATTAATTTGATGTGCTCAGAAATATTTCATGTATTAGACTAAATATCAACACACCGTATATCATAACTTTTCTTACAATTTTCAGTCATCATTTATGCTAAAACACACAACTTTCTACCTCTGTATATTTTTAATTTACTGGGCAAGGGAAAGCACATAGGAAATGGCTGCCACATCTAAAAATATTCCTGTCAATGTAATTAAAAGAAAATTATGTGCTTTTAAAATTTGGGAATGCTAAGGACATGTCAGCACTAAGAAAGAAAAAAAAACCCACCATTTGCTCATACCAGAGAAGCAATATCACAGGCAGACCATTTAAGAAACACTGTGCAAGAGCCTGCCTTCTGATAGAGCTGGACAACTGCACRGGATCTAAAAATGCTCTTCAAACACAAGTGTAATCTACGAACACCAGCGAGCCTGCTCTGCTCAGGCATTCAGCTGGCATCTGCAAGTCACATTTAGTCTGGCCTCTCATGGTGTGAGGGGCCAGAGCAATCCCCTTACAACTTCTGCGTCCCTTTCATTCATTCCTCCTGCCTGTGGGAAGAGGCGGCAGGGTTTCTCTAACCAGTGTTACACTTTCCAACGCGATTCCCAAGGGGCCTGTAATCTTGGCATTAGATAATAAACTCCTCATTTACTTCAGTTGCAAAATCCAAGGCTTCCCAACTCCCTTCTTTGTTCCATACCTCCTGAAAGAGGGATTTCTTAGCTGGATTCTCTCACTCCATCCTTCTACAAAATGTGGTATTTATAACCAATGCCAAAGAAAAGCTTTTATTAGTGTCTCAGTTGGCTGGAAACATAAAGACATATTTTGTCTAACTCCTATGAGCCACTTCCTGATCTCATTTACACGAGCACATATCCAAGTGGGTTAGAGAAATCACACTATGTAAAACAAGTCTCAGAGAGGTTACATTCTGGCTTTGAGTACTCAAATTACTTGTTTGAAAGAACAGCTTTATTAAATTAACTAATGACTGTCTCCCACTTCAAAACCAAAGACAAACTTTGGTAAGGAGGGAGTGAATGATAATTTTAAATGGCAATCTAGATAGACAATACCTGAATTCCCAGGAACCTTCTTATTTGAATATCCAGTTCCCTTGTAATCAAGAGATCTACATTTCAAAATAAATAATCAATGTTGACGCTCAAGTCTGCTGGTGGCTTCTCTGTGGTAGCTGCAGCTACAGAATTCCCAAATATACTCTAGATTTTGGAGAGACATTAGCAGTAGTTGTGTATTTTTGGCCGAAAAACATCTGAATTACATGGTCACAAAAGGTGCCACCTCAGGGTTTTTTGTTGCTTTTGGGGTTTGGGGTATTTTTCTTCAAAACAGAGAAAGTATCTATAGAGCAAGCAGGGCAATGACATGAGCATCCCAATGTTGTTGTTTTTTCAGTTGGATCTGAAGTTAACTTTGTACGATGGCACCCAGGGAGGGAAAGAATACATCACTGTCAGGCTCCAGTTCTGGACGGGTGTGTAGGTGTGGGAATTAACACATGGCAGCATTGTAACAGAGGCAGACAGCAGAACCAATGTAACGAAAAAGATTTGTATTTGCACCAGGTAATTCCAGCCTATGAAACTCCTGGACGCCACTATGAGACAAAAAATAGGTTTTAATTTCTATATATTTGGAAYAGATGTGTCTATACATATATTTAAAATATCACTTTGAGTATTTCTATTGATTTAGTCCTACCAGGTAAGCCACATCACTCAAGGAGCAAATAGCAAACAATACCATAAATTGTTGAAATTTGAACACCTCCCACTCTAAATGTACCTGAGCTTCTTGTCTGATTCCTTCATATTCCACCCTCATTTTCTTCTGAGCGTCCTCATCAACGCTGGGGTCACCTATCCTGCTGAACAAGGAAGCAGCTTCCTCCAGCAGCCTTTCCAGCAGGACTGACTGATTTAAGACATCATTCAGCAGAACCTGAGCATGGCTCAGCTGCTGCTGCTTCTCCTTTAAGCCAAGCTGCAACTCAATGTCAGGCTCCAAGGTCACCCTCATGTTGTGAATCCACGCATAAAACTCATCTTGGGCTTTCAGGTACTCGCTCCAGTGCAGCCAGACCCACTCAATGCGGCTGTTGGGGAGAGCAAGAGAGAGGAGTGAGATGGAATGATGGCGGGAGCAGTGGAGATCAGCAATCTCAAAAGGCCTTCAAAGCGATGAACAAGGTTCTCAGCAATTTTAAGCTGCTCTGACTTCACAGGGTCTGGATTCACTTTCCAGGTCCTCTCTGCTTTTGGGAGGAAATACTCTGTATAAGGTCCCTGTGTCTGACCAAACTCATCATTCCAGACCATGAGGTGGGTGGGCCGGGCTGTGGAGTCAGAGCACTGAGGTCCCACTGACCCTCTCTCCTCACACAGTCCTCAAAATGCTGACAGGACCAGGATTAGCAGGGATTGCTATCTACAATCCAGGCAGCAGAGAGAGGCAGGAAGCACTTTATGAAAGCACTAGATGAAACAACTGCCTCAAAACACCCAAGAGTATGTTTGTCTTACCTGTGACAATGAGTAATGTATATGACTGTCTCTTCCCACAAGGCTTTAATGTCTTTCAGTTTAGAGAGTACCTCATGCTTCTTATCCTCACTGAGACTGCGAAGAGCAGCATCTGCCTTTCCAAGAACCAAGTCCATTTTGACACTGCCTTCTGGTTCCAGTGCACGTATTTTCTAAGAGAAAAACAAAATATACTGAAAGCATGGACAGAAAACAAGCATAATTGATGGAATGTAAACTTTGTTTTTACCCAGGAATCATGAACACATAGAATCATTTAGGTTGGAAGAGACCCTTAAGATCAAGTCCAGTTGTTAACTGGCCACTACTGTGGGATGAAAATGTTTCTACACAACATGGACAATTAACCCTTCCCACCTAACTCCATGATGCAAAGTTTCTCCTGAAAGGAAAATATGAACTTTTCTTCAGACGTGTTTATTCTTAAACATCCTAAAAGACTGAATTTAATTGAAAACCACACAGCAGCTGAAAAACGTTTAAGTTAGCTACAAAAAACAGACCGTCTTCTACGAAATGTCTGTGGCTGTGTTTCCGTGGCTGTCATAAAGTTACAGCACTGTGCTGCCACAGGCCAGCTGTTCTCCCCCACCTGCCAAAGCACGTACAGGCAACCTCCACAGGGTACACTGCAACCTCTCACTTTTAAGCTCTATTATAAGAAATCACGAAGCATATTAAAAAGGCTTCCTAGTGCACGTAAAAGCTGGCTTAGAAAACATGCCAAGAGAAATTAAGTAGTGGAATTTTCTGCCTGCTACCAAATTTTGCTTTGACCCCCAATTGCTAAGTTATGAATTGGTGAAAATGTGTATCTTACACAAATACGAATGCCAGGAACTGAAAGCTGAGTCATCTAATTTTAAGTAGACTCTCTTTCTCTGTCCAGAGATGGAAAAATCAGCACAAGTTCTGTACAATATAACAGATTAATTATGCACCAATTTGGATGTCATCTTTCAACATCACATTATCCAAACTTCTGATACTATCAAATTAGCTTTTCTTGCTGTTCTTCCATAAACTCCTGGAAAACTGCAGGCTTTTGAGTTTGGAGAAAAAGGATTCTATAATGAAAACACCAAGAGGTTCAAAATCAGTGATTACTTTTGGTAAAATTTGGCCTATGGGATTTGTTAAAAAAAAAATAAAATCATGTCAGTTATTGCAAAGGTGAGACAAGTAAAAGGCCTTTGCATTTCCAGTCTCACATTCTGGGAAAAGCCTGTTCTTTTGGCATGGAGGCAGCACACCTGCAGGTGACGTACAAACAGGTGTTTGGACAAATTACTTACTATGAAAGGTGTGATTAATAGAATCCAGGAAAGCAGGGCAAAGGGCAGGGCAAAGCAAGAAAATACGAGCCACAGCTATCATCTGACAGGAAAAATTTAAGAGTAAAGCTGTGTTCTAAGCCTGATATTTATCCAGCAATTAGAAGCAAACAACAGCTGGAGAGAAAGCAGTGGCTGTACAGTAATTTTTCTTTTTCAAATCTGTTTTTTACATTACTTCTGTCATTGGCTGACATTTTCATTAACAAATTAACAGAAAATAAACCACAGAAAGGAAGCACGAAAAAAACTGGCAAGCCAGATGCCAAAAAGGAACTGAAAATTGATCTCTGGATTTGAAAACAGCCAATAGGTGAAGCAGTGAGCACATCATGAGGACACCCGAGCTGGAGACAGAAGCCAGGCCCAGAGAGGAAGCAGAATGAAGGAGTGGGATGTGGTTAAAGTACACACAGGAAGAGAGAACAGACACTTGTTAATCTTCAGAATGATGAATTTCCAAACTCTGAATTGAAAAAATCTCTTAACGTGACTTTTTGCATGTTACAGACCTCCTCCAAAGCCCACAGAAGTCAACAGGCTTCAATTCAGGCCACGTCACATCACCACAAACCTCTAGACCTTACAACTTGTTATCTCTGCCATGAATGCACCCCCTCTGCCAAACTAGCACTCTTCTACTCAAGTTCTTGTGTTTTTTTGCCTGTTTTTTGAGACTGTACATATCCCAGACAAAAGGAAAGGGTGAAAATAATTTAAGATCAGAAAAATAAAACTATAAACCAAGAGGAAATGCTTCAGATTTTCATGACTGACATGCAAGTCTAACCACAATCCATCACTCCATGAACAGTCTCTGTATTACGCCAGAGGCAAGATCCATCCTCCAATAAACCACAGTTAGGGAAAAAAGCTGAAGACATCACTGTACTATCCTGTAAACTACCTTGTCATCCATGTAAGCCTGCAACTTTTTTTGTTAAACTTTAGAAGGGGCAGGCCAAATATGAGCAGACACACAAAAAGAGAGAATTTTGGGTAAATAATGATGGGAGAGATTTTGCCATTTAAATTAAAGAACAGACTAATTGGAATTAAAGGTAATAAAAGTATAAAAATAGTTTCAATGTTAGTCATAGAAATATCACCACTCCCTCTAATCACGAATGGTACAGATGGGACAAACAGAAGTGTTTCCTTCTCTGAGATTACAAGACTTAGATAACATCTAATGAAACTGAAGTTAATGAATGTGAAATCACTCAGAGAGCAGGCACAATCTGCAACAGGATCTCTGTCAGAAGAGTTATACAAGAGAGTAAGTAAAACCAGGAAAAAATGGGAACATTTACCTTTTCATTAGACAGATTACAAGGGGGATCTGTAAACACTCTTATCAGGGTTTATGGAAAAGGACAAAGCGATTACCCTAGAACAGCCCATTACCAGGACACTGCAACCTTTCTCTATCAGTGCCAGAGTCCTGGAGGAGATGGAACACTAACGTGACCTGATTGCCTTACACTATATGCTGGTCTTCTGCAAATTACTATGATAATTGCAAGCAGAAATGAAATTGTTCCAGGCTTGAGGAGAGTGTAAACATTTTAACCTGCCAAACCTGCTGCTAGCATTCCAAATCAATCTGAAAAGCTTGGAAGCCTGTGATATCAAATTGCCATCCTCTTTTTCCACATCTGTAAACATTTTGCAGATGGAAAAATTAGAAAGAATACTGATGTGAACCCATCCACACATGCCCAATGCTCCAACAAGCAGGGGCAGCTGACAATTTCCTAATGGAAACCTCCCGAGCTCCCAGCAATAACTGCTGTAACAATGGCAGCAGTGAGAGCCACCTCTGAATTCCATCGCTCTTTCCTTACCTCAGTCTCTCTCAGTCTGGCCTCTAGGGCAGATCGAGGTCCTTTGGTGTTGTCATTGATCCTCAGTCTCTCTTGGATGGCCTTCATCCAAGCTTCTGCATTCTCCACGCTACTGTCAAATTCATCCTGTAGCTGCTGAGTCATTGCATTTGAAGAAGCTGAAAGGATAGGAAACAAGGAGATAAGTAGGTTTTGGTTAAGACCTACATGGGAATGAAAGGCAATCTAAAGGAGCAAGGGAGAAAAGTTAATGATGTTGTGGCTTTCCTTCTTAATAATACCAAAAAGTGCAGCTGTTCAGTCGAGCACAGAGAACACATTCACACTGCAACTTTCCCAAATGAAAATATACCAGGAAACAAAAAGAAGGTGGGGAACTGTGGGAGGCTCCATTACAGTAAACGGATTTAATTCAAAGCTTTTAAATGAGATTAATTTGGTGTTTGTGGTGTATTCCAGATCAACTACACCAAACACAAACACTTTCTTCCCAGAGCCTAGTCAGTATAAAACTCTCACCATGCACTTTTGGGSTCATGTATCGAGCACTTGCCACCAGACTAGCAAAGCACTTCAGCACGTTTAACTTAGAGGTGTATAAACCCTTTAAAGCTGCTGAGACCAGCATCAGATGCTTAGACTCCCAGTTAACTTCTGCTGAGACCATGCAGAAGTTACCTGAATGCACATGCAGCGAGTCTGGGATACACAGACAACAGGAATTGGCCAGCAACTGCCAAGATAAACCACTTACAAGCCTTCATAGGGGAATATCAACACTGGTGGAGGTCTTCTTTTGCCATCTCTTTTACTCCATACCAGGCTCCAAGCTTTTGATTTTCCTCTCCCTCTCTCTTGTTGCCCATTCCCAATCAGCAGGAAGGTATGATGGCTGGTTTCTCTGTTGATGTCTCTGTTTAGAGCACAAGCTCTCCACTGCCCAGCCAGCCTCCTTTGTGCCTGTACAATAGAGGAGTGCCATCCTAGGCTTGTCCCTAGGCACTGCTGGACCAAACTTGACTAACAAGGATGAGCCATAACAAAGCGCCCTGTGGGTCAGCTCCACTGAAGTGAACAGAACGAGAGCCATCGACATTCAATGGCTTTGGATCACATCCTACAGCTACTGCCAGCCAAGCAGCCAGTGTCTCGTGGAAAATAAAATACTCTTCCTCTTTGTTATTCATCCCTGAAAGATTTTTTCAGCAGAAAGTTTGAGACTTAATTACTGAACCCAAGTTCGTTGTGCAGAATTCAGTTCCATGGCAGCCCCTCAGCTTCCATGAAACGATTCATGTGGAAGAAAGTGCTCAGTGTGAGAGGCAGAGCACGGCTCCTGGTGAAGCTGGACCAGTGGATTTTGTAACCACCATAGCTCTCAGCAGCCCAGTCTTTACAAGGGAGAGCCATCCTTCTGCTCACAAGCAGAAAGCTCCCCACCATCCTGCTGGTGTTCCTTTCCATGAGCTAAAAGCATTCATGCAATACTGGATGTCCTTCCCTGCAGCTTCCAGTGCATTTTCTCCCACATTAGACCAGAGGAAACAAGATGTCAGCATTCACAACAGTCTGAATTGTTGCTTTTCAGCTTCAGCAGGCTTTCTACTCAACAGGTCCCAGAACCGAGCAAAAGAACTGCACCTACAGAGCAGTTACTGCACTACCCCTGGGGACAACTGGAGCAGAGGATGGGGTCAGACCTCCATGTGCAGACCAGCAGAGCTGCATTTGCATGAAAGAGGGAATTCCTTCCTAAGTCAGACCTGTCAGACAGGACAGAATCTAAGGCTGTAGCTCTCAGAACTTGAGATCAGTTTTAAAAAGAGCGACCTTAACTTGAAAGATTAAAAAAATAGAACAGGATGTACTGGATATAGTGAGGGTGGTGTGGCACAGGGCAGCTACTCCCTCTCTCAAATATAAAAATATGACAGGATATATAATCAAAGCTAAAATCATTGACTGACATCACAAAAGTCCTAAGGATAAAGCCAGCCAATGGAATAATGTTATTCTCAGTGGATTGCTAGATAGCTGTGTCCTTCTCCACCTACGACTGGTCCAGAACTGACATTTCTGAACTACTATAATCCAATTCTCAGAAAAGAGGACATACCTCATTGCAGCTGAAAGATTAACTCATTTTTATATTAACGTTTCTCATTATATCTGGCATTTGTAGAGGGGCTGTCCCCTAAAACTCTCCTTGTTACATACATACATTACTAGGCAAACAGTTTCTGAATGCTTAAGTATAAGCTGTGGTGATTCCAGTTATGCTATTGTGAAACAAAWACTCACAGTACATTTGCTGGACAGACACTGACGAGAAGTGGCATTCATTTCCTAGGAGAGGTTTCTATTCCTGGCAACATCCATATCATATTTAAAATTGGCTTCAGTACTCCAGTCATGGAGTAGCCAATACAGAACATAATGTTATCCTGGTCCTATTTTTTTACAAGTTGAGGACAATCTAACACGGTTAAGAAGCAGTGGAAAACCTACTGTCATCCAACAGGAAGAAAACCCCCCACACTCTGCCCTCATGCTGCCCTCCTCTGAGCACAAGGAATTTCTAACCAAACCTCACAGCCCTTCTCCCCCTCATCCCACACACAGTCAATCCACGTAAACAATCGACACAGAAAGCCACAAAAAGATCACCAGCTTGCAAAGGAAGAGAAAGGCTTTGCTACTCCAACTACAGGTGTAACATCATTAACTGATTTTGACCAAGAAATTCCTATATCTAGTACCACAAAGATGATTAAATTTAGCATGGATTCAATGCCCATGTAGATTTCGTAGTAGTTACAACCTGCAATACCTGACATGGATTTGGGCTGCCTCTTGAGACCTGCTGTCCTCCCTCCACACAAGGCAGTCAGACACTGGCTGAAGCAATCAGCTACAGCATCAGACTTTTGTTCTGGAACCCTTCCCAGGCACTAACATCATGATTGATCCCTGCAAGGTAAAAGTATGATTTCTGACTTACTGTCTGCTTGAGAGGAAGAACAACTGTTGACTTTCTGAAATATAGCAAGATCTGTAATGTCTTTGCAAATTCTTCTAAAGCTGGGATGATCAGTGGATAAAAGTTAATGAATCAACAGTATTGATCCCATTTCTGTTGCATCATTGAAACTAAATGATTGAGCAATACTTCTGGACCCTGACCCGTACATAAAGGACCAAAGAGAGACAGCAGCTCCTGGAACAGACCTAAGCTGTTGAGCTGTGGAAAGCCAGCATTCACACACCAACCCACAATAGCAGCAGACCATTAAGGCCACCTGTACCATGGTGCTACAGCCCCTATCCCAGGCTCAGTCTCTGGGACCCAGTGTGCCAGGGAAAGTCTTCCCTTAATCACTGGTGTGATCCTCTGAGCAATTAGCACAAAATTGTGTTTATCACAATTATTTTCAAAGGCATCTAGCAGTTCAAAACTGCTTTTCATTAAATGCCACCTGAATCAGTGTATTAATAAGTTATTAACCAGGTGCATTTACACTGCAGAAATCACTTGGCATCTCTATACATGTTACTAAATGAGGGCAATAACTATGCGTAAGAAATTCTGGCACAGATAATGGGACGCTGAGCAAAACCAAGTTTTATTTGTCCAAATRCACTGACAGTTTCTTGGTAGAGGTAACGAAGAAGCATATTTCAGGGTGCCGAGCAAAACTGACCCAGGACAGCTGCTGCAGCATGTCCACAGGTTATAAAAAACACAGAACAGAAAAATGTAAGACCTGGATTAGCGCCAGAAACTTTTAGCTGAACCTCTCCCACAACACTAGTCATCCTACCTTCTCTGAATCCCCCTAAATGGCCCCCAAAACACCCTGTGGCAGTGTCTGGGTAGGCACAAGTGTTTCAATGCCATGGAGAGCCCTTGACCAGTTGCTCTGCCAGACCCAGAGCATACCCACAGCACAGCCAGGGCTTGCACTGAGGCTCAGTTACATGCATGGGATAGCTGTACCTTTGGAAAATGAAAAGAAGAACACCCGACACAGCACACCCTTGTCTCATCACTCCTCTCCTGCTCTCTCATCCAGGGACAAAACCATTTAGCAAGGAGGGAAGTGAGAGAACAGCAGCCTACCACCTCTTCCCAAAATCCTGGAGGACAAGGGGCAGCTGGAAGGGTGCTGGGGGTACACATGCCATAGCCCCAACTTGCCCACAGGCTGAATATCTCTAAATGAATTAATGAGATCCAAAGCAACAGCAAGCTGGGTTTTACTTTTAAAATGTGCCCCATTTGTGTTGGGCCAGGCCGAAGAGATGCAGAGGCAGCTTTGTTTCAGCTGTGGTCTTGGAGCCACCTTCCTGAAGGAGCAGAGAGATGAATCAGCTGACTGCTCTCCATTATAGTTCTCAGATGGCAGCAGCACCATCGAGGGACATGGGCATGCCTGGGTCTCCACGGCAGACCCCGACACAGAGACAGGCAGAGGGCATCCCTCATGTGACCCACAGGGCGCTTGCAGGGCCAGATTTCTCTGAGCAGTTCTTCACCAAGTACAGCCACTGCAGCAGCCTTGCCAGTGCATCTCATAACTCTCCTGGGGTATTGCAAGATTTACTTATTTAATATTTGTAATACACTGCTGAGAGCTTTTAAAATTATTTTGCAAGTACAGTGTCTTTTTCTTAGGATTCTCCCATTATTTTGCAATGTTTCCTAATGTACTATTTTCTCTCTGCCAGGTTATGCTGTTTGTTTTGGGATTTTTTTTTGGAGGGGGGGAAATTGCTTGGTTTTTTTTTAATTTCAGTCTCTGAAAACGTTTCTTACAACCACTCCCATTTTACACATTCTTTTAAACCCTACATTTATAGAACACAGGCTTTTAAATGGTTTCAATATGTCTTGGATTCCTATATTCATGTACTACTTGACTAGTTTCCAGAAGCCAGTTCTCAAAAAAATAAAAGTACAAGATTGCTCCAGGAAAATTTAAACCACTCCTCATTAGGGAGACTATTTTCCAATTATTGAAATACTTCAAACTTTTCATAAGCCTTTTCATTTGTTTCTGGGATTGAATGTGAAAAAAAAAGATTTAAGAAAACCACTGAACTGCATCAAATTTTAGACAAATGTACAAGTGTGGAAGCAATTTTGATTCTGAGAATTGTATCTGGGATAATTTAGTAACTTTTCAGCTTCCCTAAATACTGTAAAGAGAACTCTGAGAAAGCACAGAGCTGGGAGCCCTGACCTGTCTGCTTCAGATTGGAGCAGAGGGTCAGGAGTTGTCACAGACCACAGAAGCACAGAGCACTGACCCTTGTCTTTTCAAGGTTGAATATTCTTGGTCTACTCCAGGAGGAGCTCCTCTGAATTTTGAATCCAGCCAGCCTTACCAGCCTTTACCAGCCTTCCTGAAAGCCTCCAGGGTAGCTGCACCCATGCAGAGCCCAGTTAAACTGCCCAAGTAGGTGCAGACGCTGCCAAGGTTTCAAATAAAAGGTGTAGTTATTTCCAGCRTAATCTTTTAGAGGCTCGAAACATTAATTCTATCACCTTGGCCATCTTCCAACACAGCCCTCTCCTGTGCTATTGGCAGTGAATGTTTATGACAGGCACCAATTGTTTGTCCTAATTAACGAGCTGGAGTTGAATGAATAGGGTTTTTTGGAATAAACACATCCATATCCTCATTACAAGCATCCCCTTCAACCAAGGAATGCCAACCTCCTGAGTACATACAGCACTTATCCATATCATAACCACTTCCTCTCTCTTACAAAACAATCCATAGGAAGCCTATGGCTAATAAAATACATTCTGCCACAACATGATCACACCTGACACTATTGTCTGTGTTACCAAAAACTGAAAAGCAGAGACACGTTCTGTGCAGGTTAACACTCAAAAAAATGCCTGATTTTTTGCAGCCTTTATTTAAAGATTAATTTCAGACTTTGGTGAGAGCCAGTACAGATGKGATATCTTTTTGTTTTCTAAGACTGCTGGGGAAAATACATAATTCCTAGGCCTAAAAAGCCATTTCCTTAAAAAAGGGATTGAAATTTTAAAATAGTTTTATATCTGAATGGAATCATAATGTACAAGTAAGGCAGAGTTGGATCCTGGGGCCATCTTCCCTTCTAGGGAATGATAATCAGTAGATGTGATAACAGCATTTTTATTTTTTATTTCAATCTTCAAGTCATTTGGAATTAAAAAGAATAGGTGAGGACTCTTAATTACAAATCTCTCTCCACCTCATACACTCCACACACAAACTTCTCCATTTCCAGGTCACTCTAGGAGATGGGTTGGTCTAGCATGATTCCATTAGATAAGTAAAATGCAGGTTTTAGTACTGGTCTAGAATTTTTTTTACCAGCAAGAAGACAGAGTATCTGTATTACATAGCTGTCTGGTTTAGATTTTGATTTTCTATCCCCACATTATTGAGGTATAAACAATCTTTAGAGCATTTATTCAGTCAGCCCCCCTGGGAAGTAAGACTATCCTAGCCCTTTTATAGATAACAATTTGGGTTCAAAGGCACTTTGTTTCTTGCCTCTAAGCAATAAGGAAATACTTGAAAGGACAAGAACAAAGTTGAAGATTCTCTAAATAAACACCGCAGAGAGTGATTTTCAGCCTTTTCTAATCTGTACCACTTCAAGTGTCTCTGCTGAGATGCAGGTATCTTTTTAGTGACTTCAAACTTAATGACAAGAGGCTCCATTTTCCTACTTACCATTCACAGACACTCTAGTCTGGGAAATCACAGGTTAAACACCTCTGCTCTACAACCTCAGCAGAGACTCTTCAGGTCCAGGGAATCTGATTGGGAAATTACCCCTGAAAGCTGTCTGTGGGTTTACCAGCAATCTACATCTTGAGCAGCTGGGGATAAGTTCCCAAGTAGGCTTGGTTTCAGYTTTTGTCAGCTTCCTGAGTTTTACCATCAGTCAGCCAATGAAAAAGCTCTGCAAGCCAACAGCATTAGTTTCACAGTCTCTGGAGACTGGAATTTATGTATTTAATTATCTCCCACTTGTTCTGCACAGACTGTATGATCCCTCAGTACTGGGTGCCAGTCACAGCACTGATATACTGACTAATAAACCTTTGTGGTATCTGCCCCTTGGCTAAAGATCAGTGAACAATTCAGAGTGAATAATAAATCTGATAAATCATTCCTCTTTTGCTGGTCATATTATTGTGTACAGACAACCTCATTTTCTCAGAGGTGTGGTTATTCCCAACTATTTGCCAAATATACTCTGCAAATTAGTTTTGCTCTGCAGATTATTCCCAAGTAATTCTTCCTGGCAATTCTTAATACCCTAGCTGTGCTGCTTAGCTTTGGCTTGGTATCACAACCCTAGTGAGAATTTGTCCATCTTCCCTGGCTAGCTGGGAACAGCTCTCCTTGTTTGTGTGCAGTTTGTCACACGGTAGCTCCCGAGGGACATTGTCACAATCAGGACTCCAGTGTGTTAAGCCACATACGGAGAGTGTGCTGTCACAGCACCCCTGGGTGAGCAGAAGTGCCCTACAGTTGAAAGGATAACACCTCTGTCCCAAAGAGATTACAGGGGACGAGTCGGAAGGGGGTTTGGCAGTGAAAGCAAGGCACCAGTGTGTACTTAGGGACACAGAGTGGTGGAGGGAAGAAAGGGCTGTTAGAGCCTTCAGCTGCATTGGCTTCCACCATCCATGTCCTCTGCCCGCCCCTTGGAACCAGCCGTACTCACAAAGACATCCTCAAGCCAGCTGGAGCATGTGGCCTCAGCACGGGCTCTGCAAACGTGCTGAGTCTCACACCGGGAGAGGGGATTCACTGCACTGAACCACAGGCTGCTGGTGGGACACCCCGAGGTAGGAGCCCTGCRATTCCCTAGGGAGTCAGTGCGACTCAGAGGGCCACTTCCAAGCAAGGATCCATACCAGAGGTGGAATAAGTCACCTTCTTCAGGAATCTCATGTTCTGGAGAGGCCTACAGTTGTAATATGGGTGCTCGGGGACACAGGATGTCAATCTGTCTCCAAGTCTGTACTCTTTCCTCTTCCACATAACTGTTTCCACATTCAGATCTAGGYGGTTTTTATACATGAAATTTTGTCCCCTTATAAAACCAGTCCTAAAATCTTATGCGGACATGAGTCAAATGTCTGTACCTCTGAGTGAGCAATTGTGTGCAACCTGGGAGCACTAAGCACACAGCTTTTAAACTAATAAACCTTTTAGGTCAAGTATTTACTGGAAATATTTCTTAGAAACAAAGTTGCTTGCAAGTACTTTACAAGTATGCTCTAACGGCAGAATGTCTTTTTTCCCATTTAGAACAGCTGAAGGACTAACTCTCCAAACCTTAAGATTTCTCAGATGTATCTTTCAAAACATTATCAATTCAATTATGCTAATGAGATATTTATATGGTGAAAGTGACRCTTATGAAATTAAAAAAAAAAGTAGTTAGCAAGTAGGACAATACTAATTTTAGATACTAAAGCTGTTGATTAAGAGTTATTTTCATGGGATCAAAGCATATGGTTATGCAAAAATTAGCAGATTTTAATTTGCATGGAACAGAAAGATCTGTTTATATAAAGAAAGAGAAAAATKACCCCTGAAAGAGATAAACACTTAAAATGCTTTCAAGAACATAYAGGAGGCTATACCTAAACAGTAAATAGCTATACCTAAACAGTCAGCACTCTGAACATAATTAAAAGTAATATTTCCATTAATCTGATAATGCCAGGCTTTATATTGCAAAACAGCACTGGTTTGTGTTCAGACAAATCCATAGGCAAACAAGGCCTGCCTGTGTCACAAACAAAATGCACTATTGGAACCGTCAGCAACCTCATCCCCAAGCTCAGAAACAAAGCAGACCACTGCAAAATGGTGGTTACAAATTAATTTTGAGTGGCTGAGAACATTCCTGGAATTGAATAAAACGGGCTGCTTTCTCGTGACTCATTTTTGCCTGAACTATTGCAGTTTCCACGTCTTCGTCACCCTCCCACTGCTCGCCAGGCACTGTGGGTTAAAGAGCACGGTCACATCTGTGGTTTCAGCTGCACAGAGCCCTCCAGCAGCCAGGAGCACGAGCAGGCTGGGAACAGCCCAGCACTGCCACGACTCCGGCGCTCTGGTGCCTCAGGACTTCACGACGGGGATGAAGAACGCCTTTTTAGCAGTCTTTTTAGCCTGATTGTGGACTGAAGTCCAGTAGTTTTTAAACCTAGAGGGGATCTGAACCTCCGCCTACTGAGATTCATCTAAACTAAAGCGAAGGGTAGAACGGCAGCAGGACCCAGCAGCGAGCTGCGTTTGTCAGCAGTCCTCCAGCGAGGAGGACCAGAGAGTTATTTAAAGCTGTGATCAGAGATAATTACCGTGCCGAGCAGCACAAGTAAAGCCAATGCTTCTTCTTCTCACTCTCACATCACTCACTAGCAACTGCCTTTTAGAAATGGAGTACTACAAGAAACCAAAGCTCTTTTTTTTCCCTTCAAACATCTGAGAGTGATCAGGCAGCTTCACTCTGTTCAGACTCCAAGGGGGCCTCAGGGCGTACTGCTTCTCAGCAAGCTCAAAAATTCCACCCTAAATATTATGGGACATATCCCTGGGGCTGCCAGAGAGCTAACAAAGGGACACATTTAGAGCAACAGGAGTTTGCATCATCTGAGGATTGTATCATCTGTATCTGTGTTCCCAAACACGCTGACATATTTGACAAACATGTCCTGACAGACGTRTAATAGCACTACCTATTCTCCAACACTTGAAAGAAGGAAAAAGTGTCAAGMTATAGATTTATTTAAACCAAGTAATATATAATTCTTCTACAAGGAGTAATATACATCATGGCACAAACTCAACTTTGATCTAAAAGAAATAATAGTATTTTCTCAGTAGTCTCCGAAGCCATCTTTTAAAGATAACAGTAACACTTGTAATATTTTAAAGGCATTTCATATAACTGGAGTTTTTCTCCACGATTTCTCTTTGAATTCACAGATCAGGGATCAACAGGTACCTTGCAAAAGGTTGATTCAGAAAACAGAAGCTGGTTATCATCTTCCTGAAGGAAAATGCATCCAACTCTGATGAGGACCATTGCTGAACCACCACACACACCATTCGATGACCTTGCTTGGGCTCAAAGAGCACAACACAAGCAACAGTGTTCGTGCAAACTGTACTCCCTACTTAAAAAAAAATTCGAATTTCTTTAATCCCCTTTTTTACCTATTGTGTACCCTCAGGTCACATTTCAACAGTCATATATGGGACCTTAAACCCACACTATTTCACAAACTTCAGGGAAGGGATCTCAGCAGTCCCAGTTCAGCAAACACTTTGGGGCTGTAAAAGCTGATATCATGTCTTAAGCACCAGTAACACTCCCAGCTCTCAACAGACACTCTCTCTCTACTAACTTCACCGACTGTCCCTTATCTCCAACCCTTCTGGTGCACCCCACAGTTGGGATATTTACGCTTCCTTTCTTCTGCCTTACATGAAGGAGTTCCCCATCCTGGCCYGCTGCTCACAAAACAATTTATCAGGCCTTATTTCATTGCACTGAGTCCTCACCCTTGGGCCCTCCCACCCTTTCCACCAGCACCCTGTGGTGCTGGCACCAGGCAGGAGGGGAGGCGCGGGCTCACTCTGGAGAAAAGCGCGCGAATGGGCTGGTCTTGGCGCCCTTCACCAGCCGGCTGCTGCTGGAACCCTTGGTCATGGCTCTCCTGCAGCAGGCCACTGGCTTCTATTTCTCCTTTCACTAGAATTCAAACCMTTGAAATTTCAAGGAATTCAATATCTTCAACACTTCTTTGTCTCTGGCAAATGTAATGCAAAGCAGAATATTGGTGCAAAAGTTATTAGGAGCCAAAAGACACAGACACACTGCCTGGTCACAGCCATCTCAATACATAATGAAATAAAAGTAACCTTGCAAAAACCTTACCAAGATCCTGGGAAATCTGGTAAAAAAGACAGGTAAAAGTCTCTGGTGATTCCATCAAAGTTCCCTGATGGGTTTTCAGCATGGCAACCACAATCCAGCCTGGCCTCTACTGGGCATTAGAACAGCGATTCAGCACAGTTGGCAGCACGAGCAAGTCTGGCACGAAGAGAAACCAGTGGCTTCCTCTTTACTAATGTAGGAGGAAGCACAGAACTTCCTCTCTGCCTCCTCCCGTGTTGTGGGAGTGAAAGAGGGGACGGCAAAGATATATCAGTGCAGAGGGAAAAAAAAAAAAATAAAAGAAACCCAGAGCAGGGCATGCTGCCACTGTTTAAAACGTAGATGAGATTTAAATAGCCATAATCCCCAGAAACTATCTAGTTCAGGTCATCAACTAACAAGCTGGTTAATTCCTGTAAGGATTAATGCTTGAAATTATTATGCTTGACAGATGTTTGCTGAATGGGAATTAGTCCAGAATACACAGGATGAAGACCAGCAAGAAGTAAAAGTGCAGACAGGTATGTCAGAGTTGAGATTTTAAGAAATCATTAACTCATCCTGTAACATAATTATAATTTTCCTTTATTTTCCATTCCTTTTTTACTCTCAAGCTCTCTAGCAGGAGATTCCCTTCACAGACTGACATACTAATCTAGATTCTGCTCTCAGTTACAATCATGCAAGGCGAGAAGGAGGTTAGCTGATATTTTCAGGAAATACCTCTGCAGCACAATTTGGCTGAATGGAACACACTTTGCAGGCATTAGCTGTGTCTCACAATGGAGCACACGATGAATTCTCCTTTCCTAATTCCCCAAAACTATCGGAAAATATAAAGCAGCATTCTCTCTTGATTAATTAAGATCTTGCTGGGTACATCTGCTGTTAGACATTCAATAAAACCCACTGGTTTGGTCTACCCACCCCACTACCATTTGCATCATCCTAATGGTGTCGATCTAATACACTCCAGGACCTAAAGAGATGCCTCTTACTCAATCTGGTGTAAATCCAAAGCAAGTCCATAAGGCCAACAATCTCTCTAGTTCTTCAGTTACTGTGTGTCATAATGTGTACTACACTGAGCAGCATTTCTAGAATTATAGCAAAAATGCAGAGGAAGGGTGGAGAAATCAGTGAAAGCAAAACATAGGGGGAAAGATGCTTCGAATTCTACCTCCCAATTAGAAGCTACAGATACAAACAGGGATAAAACTATGACCCTCTCCACCCATTTTGGCATCAGGCAGCACAAGGGAACAGCATGGGGAAAAACTGAAGAGAGGAACAAGATGGATGAAAATCTAGGTAGAACAGCAACGAAATAGAAACTGTTGATCAGGCTAACCCTGTGAGTTGCTAATACAGAGAATTAACCTAAGACCAGTAGCYTCAGTGAGGCTGTGACCCCCATGTGCAATGGTGACCTCAGCACACCAATCAAACACAGAATTTTGTCACCAATGGTGAAAAAAACCCAGGTGACAGAGGAGGAGGAACATCTCAAGAAGCAGCAATGCTGACAGTACCTCTAGAGAGGGAACTGATAAACTAGCTATTTTCCAACTGACTTGTTAGCCTTTTGCTACCATGAATAATCCTTAGAAATGATAGGAACATCTCAAAACACATCAGGATAAGGATATCTCAAAACACATCAGTGTGCAGACTAAAATATATGATGCCTGGGGGAACATAAACTGGAGRTTGGTCCACTTATCTGAAAGTCAAATCAGGGTTGTTTTACAATTGTGCTGTTTGAATGGTGGAGTTTTAAATGCCTGTAAGTGAACCCCTTCACTGCTTTTCCCTTGTTCTCTCTCTCCTGTGGTATGCATAGTCACTGCAAATTTGCCACCATAGTCCTCTTAAGATAAATAAATAAATAAATAAATAAGCACTGAAACTAGTAGTACTGAGGAAGCAGAGCATATGTGGCTAACATCAGCTATGCACAGCAGCTTCTAAAACATGGTAAGAATCAGCCTCTTTGGATGACTAATCTAGAAAGCAAAGGAGCTCCCCTGGTGAGTACAGACAGCCACAACCTAGAGGCAGCAATAAAGGATCAAACTAACAGTGAAAAAGGCAACATTCCCCACAAAACTTTCTGTAAGTTAGCATTGCAACATATTTAAAATATATAAATACCAGATTACCACTTGAGCATAATTCCCCTTAGAGCAAAATTGATTTTATATTTTTCCATACTTTTAAAGAAAACCAGCTTCAGCAAAATATGCTAAATGTTCCCACAGCATCTGACCTCCCATTCTCTTCTTTCCCATACAAAGAACTCTATTTTCAGTTTCAGTGAGGGATGGAACAGTGTTTTTCCCAATCTTCCGGCCAACTATCATTTCTGTTGTGGTAGTGGAAAGCATCTGAATGGCCCCTTCTTTAGGCTGACATCTCTGTGTTCAAATATGGATTCAGTTACATCTGTAGCTGTGGTAACATCTGTTGTAACTGTAACTCTTGTAACATCTGTCGGATGATCTTAGATTACCTGGCAGCCTGTAGGCACTGCAAAGGAAACATTTCTGCAAACCCAGTGCAGCCCATGGAGTTAAATGACTACACTACCCCGCTGATTAATCTACTGTAAGCGATACTCTGGACAGACTGGCCTCATTGCCCACTCATCGTCTGCATCTTGGAGCAGCCAGTGATGCGTTTGTCCACTAGCTGCTCAGGAGACAGATGTTTTCACCCTACTAGGGTTACAAGGCTTGTAAATGATAAAGTGTTGTCTGAGCTCTGACAAAGAGCTGTGAAATCCCTCAGATAGGAAACAGAGCAGCAGTATAAAAATTTTTCTTCAAGGACAACCATGACAACTGTGTTATACATTCTTGCTACTCTGCAGAGATTCAGGTCCTAGCTGTGAACCAGCACCACACCACGCTGCAGGTAGTGAACAGGCATCCCCAGTTCACAGGAGTTACTGCTGAAGCAGAACAGAGAGAATATGGATACAAACAAAATATGGATACAGACAGAGGGGACACACAGGAGCACTGAGGCAATATTAGCATGAAAAGCCACAGGCAGAGCAGCAGTGCCTAACCATGGCCAAATTTCATAGACATTGCAGAAAAAAGGTTTTAAGGAGGAATCTGAATGAAGGTCATGACATGGATATGGGAAGGATTACATGTGAGGACAAGACCAGGAGAAAAAGCATGAAAGTGCTCAGGTGAAAGTCTGCCAAGCATTAGTGGAGGTCGGTATCATAAGCTGGCTGGAGGTGGAAGCTGCTTTCTCAGTTACAAAGGGGATGTATGGGCACCAAAATTTCCATATTCTGGGGAAGATCATATTCCTAACTATACTTTAGTTGTTAATTAGAATAACATTGGTATAAAGGGACTGTCCATGAAATTGCCACTTACCAAAGAATTTGGTTTGGAATTGCTGTGAAAGGACTTTTCAGAAAAGGAACACCCACATCAAGCAATCAAGTTGTCCTAAGTACTGGGCTTGGTACTGGCAAGGATAGTACAGGCAGGTGTCAAGCTCTTGATCTCTCTTTCTGGTTTTACACAGTTTCACTCTGTGTAAATAATGAATCATTATGCAGAACCTAATCATTATGCACAGCCTAATGATTCAGGTGTCCCACCTGGCAAGCTGAGCATCTGAAAGATCTGGCTTAGGTCATCATTATGTTCTGTCCCATTCAGCAAGGGAAAAAAAGGATTTTGATTTACCAGTTAGCATTAAAAAAACAAACACAAAAACTCAACCCATGCACCAAACCAAACTGAAAAATCTGATCTCAGCAAGACTAAAAGAACCAAGAAGTGGGTTAGCTGCTGATAAAGTTGCTTAACTGAGAAAAACATCTATTTGCAAATCCCCAAACTAAGGTGTAACCTGCTAGTAGCAATAACAACACTTCACAAATACCAGTGATAGCTGACATAGGAAGGGCACTATAGAAAACAATTACCTGCGGAGCACTGAAGCACATCCAGGTAAATTCCTCAGCACTGACTAACTACAACAATAAAAGGACTTAAAAAAAAAAAGGGGGGGGGCTGTGACATTTCAAATATTGGGATTAAACATGTTCAYGTAATTACTTACAAAAATRTTTTTTATAAACACCTTCAGCTCCTTCATCAGACAGCAAATACTACTTTGCTCTGTAGACCAGAATGACAGCACCAGCTCTCCTCCATCATGAAGAATTCACAGAATCCCAGAATGGCTGAGGTTGGAAAGGACCACTGGAGCTCACCAAATCCAAACTCCRTGCTCAGTCAGGGTCCCCTAGTAAAGAATGTTACTCAGGATTGTGTCCAGATGGCTTTTGAGTATCTCCAGAGGAGAAGACTCCACAGCCTCTCTGGGCAATATGTATTCTCACAACATGCAAGAGCGGGACAAGCAAACAYCTGAGGGGAGAAATAAAGCAATGCCGAAGGCGAAAACATCTTTAGGGTYGCTGGTAGCTCTGTCTCAGACAGAAATTTGTCTTGTAGAAAAAACCCAAACCAAACCAAACTAAACCAACCAACCAACCAAAAGAACATCCACCCAAAACAAACAAACAAACAAACAACAACCCAAAGAAGCTTGAAATATTTTCCTATTTTTTAGGCTGAAGACATTTTCTGTAGATTGGCATTTCACATCAGCAGCACAACTAATGGAGTCRGCAGGTTTATAGTCTGACAATACAAGGGAAAATCCCAGGATCCGGTGAAGCCAAGGGCAATATTGTCACACAGCCAAGATTTCTACCCTGACTCCTGTGGACTTAAAAGACAAGGTAACAAGTAAATTTTTCCTTGGGTGCTCTCTTAATCTGGAGATCTAAATTAATGCGCGTCTCTGGTGTTTACTGAGCCAGTGTTATTAGCCAGGGTTAAAGTCTTACACTTCACACAAAGCTTGTGCTTAACCTGCTGCAGCTACAGACCAGTTCTGCCGACTTACATAAGAAACATCACCTACATTTGTCAACAGCTGTCATCTGCCATTCCTATAACCACTACCGAAGACTTGAGTGCTCATGCAAAGACTCTTGCATTAAGGAAAGTCAGTCATCTCAGCTAAAGGAAATGCACAGCCTGGGGAAGAACTGACAGCTTCAGTGATTTCTTTTATTTACTCAAGGGAACTTTAAGGCAGGGGTGTATTTCCTCACATGAGCCCGCCTTGGCATCGAACTGACTTGCAAATGCAGTGGGTACATCAGTGCTTGTACACTTTCCACCTTCAGCTTCCCTGAACTTCTTCAGGATGCACTGACAATGGGGTACAGAGCCTGGATAAAGACCAGCTGTTACATCTCTCAAACTACTCCTCAGTCAGAGGCAACACATGCTTTTATGATACAATTGCCTCATTATAATGGCAGGAAAATAACACAAGCATGTAATGTTTTAAATCACATATCACTTCTATGTGAGGTGGAGAAAAGACACAGCCAAAAGTAACCCCCACACTTTTTTCACAGTTTAATTTATTATTGCTGTTGTGTCAGTCCAGATGAGTGAGTAGGCGAGTCAGTGTGTGAGATAATCTTTTAGGGTGAAAGCTCCAATCTTGGTTTTTAAACAAAACCAAGTATCCAGATCCACTGTGGGTGGTTTACTCTATTGCACCTGTGACACCCTCCAACCCAGTACCTACAACACAGCTGCCACACACATCGAGTGTACCCTATGAGATGCAATGTTAGCATCCTGTTTCACAGATGAAGACATTGGTGCTCTCAGCAGCACCTATCTTTCAAACATAGCCTCCGATAGACAGTGCCAGAGCCAACAACACATAAAGCATCGACATCATTGGTCCCATTTTAACCTCTGACTGTACATGCTCCTTCAAGATCACAGAGCAAACCTGTGGCAGGCAAAGCCACATCAAGGGAGGTTTAGACTGGATGTTAGGAAGCACTTCCTGCCTGACAGGGTGGTCAAACACTGCAACAGGCTTCCTAGAGAGGCCCCAATGCCTCAAGCCTGTCACTGTTTAAGAGGCATTCAGTGCCCTTAATAAATGTGCTTTAACTTTGCTCAGCCTCAGCCTTGGTCAGGCAGTTGAACCAGATGATTGTTATAAGCCCCTTCCAACTGAAATACCTGCTCTATTCTTATTGTTATTATAATCATAATCATAATCATTATCAACTGCGAGGGGAGCAGCGTGCAGCCTTACGCAAAGTGTTTCTAGGATTCTCTGGTGACAGGCAGTATATCTACTAGGCAAAACAGTAAGTTCCCCAGCACAAGCTATCCCACGCAGGCCTCATTCAGCTTGTGCTCCCAGGTATTACTGTCAYGTTTCTCAAAAGGCTTTCTGCATAGCACAACCGTAAGAGCAGCTATCTCACCTTTTAATACCACTAAATAAACACTAATCAAGAACAAAACAAACAAGCCACAGCTTGATACCTGAATTCCAATCAAATTACAATCTACTGGTTCTCCCTGTTTCCTGCTATCTCTCAATTTCTTCCAGTATGGTTTTTCATGCATCTGTTCAGTGATATCCCAAGGCTGAGACTGCCCCGTGATCCTCAGCCTGTTAGAGTTAAAGCAGAAATTCCCTTGAAATCTCTTGATATGAAGGTCTCGGTATCAAGCCCATGTCTTTTGTTTAAGTTTAATATAGAAAAGAAGCTTTTAACAACAGGGACATGAAAAGTCAGTTCTGCCGAAGGGAAACAAATGTTTCCACACCCCCTTGAAATCAATGCACTGTCCTTGAAGTACAATTAAGCTGTGTGTACAGAGACATAAAAGATTKCTTGTTAACCTGACACGTGGTGTCAATGAGAACCCCCGCCCCTGTCAGACCTACCATCCTTATGTTAACATTGAGGTGGGGCCACTTCAGATACCTGAAGTTAAATACTCCAGGGCTCACAACTCTCCGTGTAGTTTTTTTGTAACTCAWGCAGTACCATCCTGTGATGCGACTGATCAGCAATACAGGAACACATCATGATAAGCAACACTTCACACTTAAGTTCACTACTTTAAGTCTACAAAGCAGTGAATCCGCAGCAATATCTAACAGACAGCACGTTGCAGAGTCCTTGTGGAAGGCAAGGACTGACTTGAAGCTCCAGCTCTGCACGAGTGTGTAAGGAGAGATTCTTATGTAAGGATCTCCACTTTCAGTTTAAAAGACTCCATTTCCTTAATACTCCAACTGTTATGCCCTCAACAAACACTAGAGAACAAACAAGAAAAGTAAACTTTCAAACAAAAGAACAAAACTGTATTTAAGTTGATGCTGACAACAGTGCAGCTWGTCATACAACTATTATAAGAAAAGTCTGCATATGCCAATATCAGCTTCAGGCAATGAAATTATATTTCAGACCAAAATTCAAGCAAAATTTAAGGATGTTAGGTTTGGGGCCTATAACTAATCAATACCAGGCTGAGTTTTGAACTTTAAATACCGCATTCGATGACAACTGATGGCACAATGACACTTTTCAGTTTTTCTCATGTCATTTCAGACTACTTTTACCAATATTAACTAAAGGCACAAATCCTACCATTCAGTTGTTTGCAGAGCAGACTTGCATGATCGAAAGGAACCCTGAACACCTGTTTTGCTTGTTCTAATTTCACAGAATTGCAGCCTCAAGAAGCTGAGACATTACTGACCATCAGTAAGCACTAGCCTGAGAGATATTTTCCTTCAAGAATAAAAGTATTCCACTTCCTACACTCCAAAGTAAGTGAGGAGGTTTTCAGCCAGACTCAAAGAGGTATTGAAGAACCTGGCATTTATTCCTCTTGATCTCAGGTGCCTGATACCGTTGTCTTCATACAGAAACTGTGCCAAGTAAAAAACTCCCTTGCCAGTTACACCTTCTGTTAACATTCCTGGGGCTCAAGAATTTTTCCTGTTTCAATGCAGCCTTTTCCTTTCACTTGCCTGAACTACCAGGATTCACACTTGGCCCACAATCCTTCTGTGGACATCCACAATCCAGTTGTAAAGGGAACCTTTCTAAGGACAGCATTGCACCTGTCTAGATGGTAGAACAAGTTTGAGAGGACAGGTCAAAGCTGTGCCATGAAACCCCATCTGCAGCTGACAAGGACTAACAGTTAAGAAAACCCAAATCAAAACAGAAATCCAGTATCTTGTCATTGCTACCAATGATCTGGGATTTGTCCTACCAGTCACATCAAGGAACACATTATTCTGAGTCAGGACGAGTGATCATCGCTTTTGCTTGGTTTCAAGGGAATTATGCTTCTATGATGACAGTCTTGAAACTGTTGGCCAATTTTGTCAAAATAAAATAAATCTAAAGACAGTAGCTGAGATCATAGCCCTTCTGTACTTGATGTACTTGTGCAAATGTGTGCCTGGCAGAACAAAGACAGAAGTTGTGCCCTGGAGACGCAGGGATGTAAAAACAAAGCACTCTGTGGCCAGGCCAACTCAGAAAATCAGATCTCCTACAGAACTGTGCTCCTTGGTTGATTAAAAGTTTACACTGAACTGTACTAMGATTTTCTGTTTCCATGTTCAAAATGCAATGTATCAAATCAATGTTATTTGTATTTTTTTAAGTTTTAAGGCAGATGCCAGTTCAGGGGCATTTACCCAGAAAAATCTTTCTGCCTTTCTCTTTACAGCTTCGTTTGCACCAAATATCTTATTGCCAAATGGAGGCTGTCACATATGAATGTATCACTCAGTCACTGAGCTAAAAACTGGGGAAAACTGGCAAGCGTCTGATTTTAKACTTGCTTTTCCCTGTTGGCCTGTTTCTACAAAATTTGCAGGAACTTAATTACCTTGGAGCTGTTCTCCTTATGTCATACTTGGCTGAAACCGGRAAATGGCAAAAAAATATTACATAAGGGACAAATAACAAGATTCATGTGCATACATATATTAAGGGATGGCAAAAACCTTGTTTCCAACAGAAGCTGGTTATCTTTTTGAAGCTGTAATGCAGGTGTGGAGCATCCCCTCAGGCAGTGGAATTGCTCTCCAAACTCATGTGGATGCAGGCACAGCCACATTTGGAGGCCAAGCATCCACAAGTGTATACAACAGTTTTTAGGACGATTTGTAAGCCACAGGTAAGGAGGAGCACAAAAAACTGCTTACTCCAAAGGAAAAGCTAGACGCTCTTTTCAGTGAGGTTAGTGCACAAAGGCCACACGGAGGACAGACTTGGAAGTATGGTACAAGTCTTGACCAAGATGAGAGGGCAAGGAGGAGCAGTGAAATACATGGCTGAAGGAAAGAACTGGAACTATCAGAAGGAATACAACAAGAGAGTGAAGCACCACAGTACCACACCCTGAATGGTAGCTAATTCTGCCTTCCTTGGGAATCTGAGAGGACTCTGGATCTGATGATTCACAAACAATGTGAAAACAGCACTAGGTGTAGGGGAAAGCTGGTTTTATAGAGGGACCATCGGCTTTGTCAGACTCCATTTCCTGACAGCTGGTTGGTAGAGAACAATGTTACTGTGACTCACCAAAAGATGTTTGTTTCTTGTGGAAAAATAGTCGCCACGGGACTGATTGCAATAAGTTATACTTCCTTGAGATCCAAGTGGCTCACACATTTGGCAGCCACAGAGACTGTGCCAAGCTGATGTGCATTTCAACAACCGCAGATTTGAGACACTTTCAGGAAAAAAGGGAAAACACTTGAGGGCAACCAATCAGCTTTTAAAGTTTTGTGGCATTTTTTAAATTCTTTCCCCAGAAAACAAGCACTGCGTGCAAAGATTTTCAAATAACGTGCAGCATGCCAAGGGCTGAAAAGTAACATCCAAAAGTAGCAGCAAGGAAGTGGTAAGAGTAGCATAGTGATTTTATTTTTCATTAATGATTTAGGACAACCAGGCTTAGATTTGAGGAAAAGGAGAAGACAGGCATCCTTGCTCTGATGAACTTGCAAAATAAAGCAGTGTCTTGCAAGTCTAATTTTCACAAATAGTCATCATATACATGCATAATTCCTGTAGATTTCAGTCTTTTCACCTATTTGAGTAGACCAATTTCTACGCATAAAATTTTCCTGGACAAAGACATGAACCCACACAGGCCAAACCAATAGGATTTGGGAATAAGAGATGGCAGAAAACAGTGTATGAGAAACCAAAGCCTCACTATGCATTGGGGTGTGGGGGAAATTTACATACAGAAGTTGCACAGAACATAAGTTGCTCTTATAATAGAAAAACTGCGAAACTTTCTAGCCGTTTAGGAAGAAAATGTGAGACAAGGTCAGACCCACTTAAGGAGAATCAGAGCCAAGCTAGGATATATCTACTAGGTTTGAAGGGGGGAGAAGTGGGAAGGGAGAAGAGGAACAAGGACCTTGCAAACCGCAGTAGCGTCCTGGCAGTGGGGACCTACAGATGAAGAAATGTGACAGTAACACTGAGCAACYGGCTTTGGCAAGAGCCTGACATCTATCTGAGGAAGAAAAGTTGCAGAATGCAGCTAAATGCTGAACCAGGCTGGCACTCGTTCGCAGATGCAATTTTCTGAAAGAAGCTAAATAAAAGGCTTTACCCGTTTAGCGCATATTACTTAGGGAGGTACGCTGCAGTTACTGCAGCTACGTTTATTAGCAGTAGGSAGGGAGCTCTGGTACTACCCAGGGAGCTGTCCTGGCAAGGACAAGCGCCGCCGGCGCTCCCGCTCTGCCCGCTACCCCGTTACACGGGCGGCCGGCCCCGGGCCGGGCTGTCCCGGCGGCGTTTTGCCCCGGCGCGCCGAGCAACAGGAGGCGGGTCTGGAGCCGGGCGGGCTGTCAGCGAGCCCCGCCGAGCCCCACTGCCCCGCGCCGCGCCGCGCTCCCGCTCGGCGGGAGGGGACGGGCGGGACGGGACGGCGCAGTCCCGGGCGCCGCCGCCCCGTCGCTTCTCCCTCCCGCAGCCCCCCGGCACCGGCAACAGGCCCCGAGCAGCGCCCCGGCGGCGCCGCAGGCCCCGTCCCACTCACCGCCGCGGCACCGCCGCCGCCGCTTCCCCGCGGGCAGCCCAAGGGGCCGCGCTGCCTCGTCCCCGCCGCGCCGCGGCCGCCCGGGCGCTCGCTCAGCCTCGGCGGGGCCGCCCGGCACCGGCCCCGCCGCTCCGGGGGCTGCGCGGAGGGCCCGCCCTCGCCGCCGCGGCCCGGCCCGGCGGGCGGCGTTATGTAACCCGGGCCGGCCCGCCCTGCCAGCGCCGCCGGCAGCGGAGCCCCCGCCGAGGGCAGCGGCGGCCGCCCGGGCCGGGCAGCGGGGCCGGGCTGTCCTTGCAGCGGGCGCCAGGTGAGCACCTGCACTCTGCTATTTTTAGCTGGGTAAAATGCAGCAGGAGAGGAGAAGCCGAGTTTCTCACAGTGTCGTGTTCTGCGGGACTCGCAGCTCTGGGAGTCACCAAACACCAGGCGACGGGCGACAAGCCCCGGGCGATCCTTGCACGTGCCGGTAGCTCCGGCGATCCGTGCCAACGCGTGGGGAAGTCTCCTAATGTTTCTTCTGAATGGCCAGCAAGCAGGCAGGCAGCCCGTATCTCAGCAGTTACACGTGCATGAAACAACACCAGCGCATCACTGGTAGCGCGAACAGGAATTCATTTGAATGCATGAAGCGACATTTTGGGGAAAAAAACAACGAAAACTTAGGAAACAAAACCTGTTTCCACAGTAGTACTGATTCAGGCACGAAGTCCAAAGCGTGTGCTCGAGTAATTATGGAAAAAAACATAAGCAAAAGGAGCAGCAGTGGAGGTGCGTTGCCAGCCACAGCGTCGGTTCTGTAGCCCAGCGAGAGAAGCCACAGACTCATCAACATCTTGTGCTCCATCTGCGGCATCAGAAAGTTGTAATCATGAGAGCCTGTGCGCTGAGCCACAGGGAGGGAAGGAGGAAAGAATGAACAGCTTCTTCATATTTGAACAATAATATAATGTAAACAAACTGAATGAGCATGTGAAAAAGCTTGTATTTCCTAAAGCACAAAACCATCCTCTTTGGCGGGGGTTATATTGCTGCCCTCTGCTGCTGGGAAGTCGGGAGGTTCATCTGCCTAACGAGCAGCAAAACGGGCTATTTGCGATAAAAATCTCTGATTACTTATAACAGTTCTGTGGCCAAGAGCCTCCTTCGTTCAGGAGCGAAGAAAGGGTGAGCTCCCCGATTCTGTGAGAGGCAGGGGACGACAGCTCTCTAACGCCGGGTGGGTTGGCTGACTCACATCAACAGTGTTGTCTGGCTGCAGCAGCCGGGGGAGCCTTCATGGGCTCACTTCTGCCCACAGCCACCAAGGTGACCTGCCATCCATGTGCCAACACAGCCTGAATTGGAACAGCTCTGTAGTTATATTGCTTCCAAACCATTAGGAATCCCTATCCCTCACCAGCAGTGGAAAAGGAAATGTTGTCAGAACTTCTTGGTCAGGAGTGCACTTTTACAGCTGGTTCTGACCTTGAAGCTCCGACTGCCCACAGTGCATACTGCAGTAGTACAATTTGGGGTGACTGACCTTTTAAGTTGTCACTGAGAAGGCAACTGAATGCTGTAATCTCTCTGTGTTTCTGGACAAGCCTTTCATCTAACTTGGAAAATAATTTATTTGCTAGCTTGGCTTTGACAGACTATTTACTTGGAGGAAGTTCATCTAGACAGTGTATAAAATTGAATCTATGCCTATGCAACTGCTCTTGCCCATGGTAATTCAGAGCTCATTATCTCTCAGTGACCTTTAGAATAGTTTGAGGAAATGGATACAACCCAAAAGGGTTGCACTCCAAAGGAATGTGTCTAGAATAGGTAGATGGCAGGGAATATAAAATCTTACTTGTGAATTTGCCTTGGGGAAACAGTCTCAGTTATCATGGTGAGTATACGGAACTACTGTTACTGACAGCGATTAATTCCTTAGGAAACCACCCCCTAGGAAGTTACTTTGCATACCTAGACCTTTTAAACCCCTTGTATTCAGACAGCTTGCTCATGGGGGACAATGCATCACTGTATCTCAAAATTGCTTGTATTAAGTTCCTCTTCTGCATTTCCCCTTGTGGAGGCTTTCGAGGCTCTGATTTTACTACCTCAAACAGCTTGTACATGCTGAGTTAGAAAAATCCCTACACACCGGCAAACAGCAGGCATTAAGTAAATGAGCATTCAGTGCATTACCCAAACAATGCAAAGCTGCCCACAAACCACACCTAAATGACAAAGGAGAGGTTAGAATGACTGCACAGCAGTGTGGAAGGGTGGAGGGGCTTCTGAAAAGGAAAGAACAGCAGCCCTAGCTCTCTTTCTTTGGAAGAAGGGACTGTATTTTTAGAAGCAGTTGGCCCAGCCTCTAAACCAAACCACAAGTATTTAGTCAGTGAATATATAGCATTTTCAGCCATTTCCTGTGATGACCAGGATGCCCAAGAGACTGGGTGGAAGGCACCAAATACTGCAAAAGCAACAATGGTTTTGGCATGGTTTCCTACACAGGAGGGCCTGCATGACGTCTGTAGGGTATCAGAGAACCACTTACAATGCTTCAGGGTAGCTGCTCTCTCTTATTAGCGTAACACACCCATTTATTCATGCTCATAACCGATGACAAACAAGTATTACAAGATATTAGGCTGTTTTCCTTTATGTTTGCTTGGGTACAGCAATGTAAAATTGTTATTTAAATAATGAGTCACATGGCAGTCAGGGTGGGAGGGACAGCATCTGTTGGCAGAGTAACATTTCTGCACAGCATACCAGTGACATGTCTTTAGCATGAGAGGTTTCAACACTGGGGCTTCTCAGCATTTTTTGGGTGTTGTTTTATAGCTACTAGACGTTGCACGTTGCTTGACAGAAAGCTTTTGCGGGTGGTGGTGGGACTTGCTACAGAAGAACTCTCTCCTTGGTCAGTAAGGAATCAAGAACTGTAAATGCTGCTCCAAAGCAGCATATCCTCAGGAGCATCAGGCCGAGGACCACACTGGCAAACCAGGCTAACTTCCTGTCTTGTATTCATCCGGAGACCACATGGACTCAACCCGGCACTTCACATTCTCCCTGCTGCATATTTTGGACTCTACCTTTTGTCTAATTTGGCTCCACACCTGGGCACAGACTTACTATTTCCAGAGGGTAGTGAGGCTTTGTGCTACTGGATCAGTTCTGACACTCTGTCACTTTAAGAGTACAGCCAATTTTTTTGTTGCATTAAATTTGGCAGAAAAATAACCGCCCTTGCATCCCAACTGCCTCAGATCTCAGAGGGGCTGGGGGAGGTTGGGCTTATTCTGAGTGATAACCAACTCAGCACTAAGGAACAGAAATGCAGGGCCGATGGAACGCTGTAATTCCAATCATGTTCAGTAAGAACTACCACATTTTCAAACTCACAAATAGTGTGATACCCTCTAAGTCTGGTTGCACCCCATGAAATCTGAAGGCTGGCCTAGAAGTCCAGTCCTGTTCAGTAACTCTCACAGGCAGATGCAAAATAGTAGTAGTTGCTTGAGCAACAGACATGCAGGATCATATTGGATTGCCAGTGATAAACACCGTCTGCAAAAGCACATGCGAATACCTAAAATATGACTAATACAGCCAGTGATAAATACGTTAAATTGTGAGATGACTATATAGCACTAGAAGTAGAATCACAAACACACATTTGATCTCTGAATTTCCTGAAGAAGCACTTGGTATAGCCAAGTCTTACCCAATAGGTGTCCCTATGGGGGAGATGATAGGTACAGGCCATCAGCTATCCTAGGATACAAAGGTGGAATCTCCTGTGAACTCCTTTCCCACTAAAGCTATATTTATACAATTTTCTTTGAGGGAAGGGAAAAGGTAAAGTTACAGTTGATGTAATTTTGTGTTCATGTGAAGTCTGAGTGACTTTAACCAGTATATAGGGGCATGAAAAGTAATATGTATTTTCGAGTTAATGAAGCAAGTTCAGCTTTCATTCACCACTTGGGCCATTCCTTTGGTTTGGTTTCTGTTAGCTGCATTGTTTTCAACAGAGCATGACCACAACCCCTCTGTGCCACACCATGCTTTGTTTCCTGTCCCCCTTACAGCATACACCAAGCTCCCTCAGGGATCCTGCTCCTCAGGTGTGCTTTGGCCCTGGTGAACTACAGCCAACACGTGCACTCCTTGTATTCTCTCCACACACCCCTGGCCCCAAAACCACCCCATAGTTGGGCATTTACTGTTTACGTGAGTTCCAATTCATGGGCAAACCTGGATATTTTAACATTCCAAGGACACGAAATTTAAGCACAGATTCTACATGACAGATTACAAATTAAGTGATTTTGGGATTTTTTTTTGTGCCAGTATGCTTCCATGTGAACAAAAGAAAAGTGATAGTTGGTGCTCCTTTTTTATTAGCTTTTAAATTTGGAATTTCCTCGCAAACTGAAAGTTAGCAAATATGCCAGAAGATTGCAGTCAAATGGAGTTTGCACAATGTAAATAAACTGTCACCAACATCCATTAAATCAACTGCTGTAAACCAAGCCCTTTACATTCATATACCCTTCTGAAAATAGGAGCCTTCTGCACATAAGATATTTAAATCCGGACTTACTACTCCCAGTATCACTCCCAGAACCACAGTAAGCATATGCAATTAGGAACAGAGGAAATGAAGTTTTCTATTACACAAGATACTACTGAAAAAGTCTCAAATCTCTGTCCTTCTGCAATTGACAGAAGCAAACCTAACAATGAAAATAATGCGGGAGCAAGGTTAGCAGAAAAAAACCCTACATAAATACACTCAATTCAAAGATAGTTAAGCCACTATAAAGGAGGTGAGGCACTGCTCCATTTATAATGAGCAGAACAGACTCTGTGTATCACACACACTAGACATATCAGGATTCTTCAGGCAAACATTACTTGCTTGAACCACACCACATTATTTGGAACATATGCTCTAAAGGGACAGTTGCCATTGATGACACCGGAGTCCCCCATCACTATCAAAACATCCATAGATAACATTCACCCTCCATGGTGATACCAAACAGTTTTTGTTGCAAGAGCAAAGCAGCAACTTGGGCCATGAAAATGATTAGAGGGATGGAAAAGGCTGAGAGAGTTGTATCTGTTCAGCCCACAGAAGAGAAAGCTCCAGGGAGACCTTATAGCACCTTCCAGTACCTAAAGGAGGCCTCTTCGATGTGCTTTGAAAGTCTGAAGGCAGCAGCAGCAAAGTGGAAGGCTGTAGGTCTAGGAACATGCAGTGCTAACTAACAGCAATGTGCCCATTAACACTCAGCAGGAGATGAGCCAGGGGAAGCCAAGGCTCACTGAAAATCAGGATTTGAAGCCAAATCTGCCCAACTCCAATGAACTAGGTTTTTTTCTAACTTGCTCCTCTTCACATACTTTTTTTTTTTAAGTTGTAGAAGGAGATGCCAGCAGCTAGTTTAAAAAAATTTTCTCTAAAGTTCTCTGGATAGATAGCAAAGACTACTGTTGATATATAACATGCCCAAAAGTTTTCACTATTAAAATTATTCCTTGCACAAATGCAGTTTTGCTACTCTGATTTTCCTGAGACTCAGTAGTCTGGAGCTACACTTTCACCATAAAGGTCTCCGTTCTCCTAGACATGCCAGGTTTGTGAAACAACTTGTTTACATCTAGTCTTTTAAGGGATGGGAAACACACTACGCCAAACAACTCTTATAGGGTTGTTTTGCCAGTGTTTAAAAGACTGTTGGACTAGGAAGTCTTTAATTTTACTTTCCTCCTTCCATGGCACACAGACCTTAAATCATTCACCACAGTAGTCAAGCATGAAGCTACAACAGAGTGCAGATCAACTTACTCTGATTGCATGTCTCAAACTAAAGTACAGTGACAGAAAGCAGCTGCAAGGGTGTACTTTTGCCTCCTCCTGTTTCACAGGACTAGCAAGGATGGAAAACTAGTATGTGAACAAAGAGCAAAAGGGCTTCTGATAAGAAAGGGAGTCCAATGATGATTCAGAGCAATCTGAGCGCCACCGTGACAAGGAAAGTGATTGTTCTGAAACTCAGAGCTTTTTCCCAGAGTGAAAATGCTTTTGTTTGTTTGTTTGCTTGTTTAAAATGATGTCAAGCTGATTATAAAGCAGGCCTTTATACAAGCCCAACAACTGCTACAATTAAATGACACACAACTTTCAGGTCCAAGTTCTTTATCCTGCAAGTTGCTAGCTATGTCCAAGGAGGCTGGAGAGCAATCTCAGCTGCCATGGATATCAGCAAGGGAGGAAGGCTATGATGAACTTCAGAGGAAAAACTTAAGAGTACTGAAACTTCAATCACCAAACTGCAAGAAATTAGGTTAAAGGGAAGCATTAGAAAGCATGCAATTATTTTAAAGGAAATTTAAGAAAGATGCATATACTTGCATTTGTGGAGAGGCTGCCTGTTCTGTGAAAGAACTGCTTGCCCTCTAAAGTGCATAGTTAAAAATCATCCCCCAAAAAACCTGTATGTTTGTGTGATGCAGTTATGAGCAATAAAACTTTGTGCATGTGCACTGTCACAGTAATGAAAATCACTGTATCTATATGGAGCATTTGGATGTGCTCTCTCAGTTACTGGGCCTGCTCTTTAGACAAGTTGGATTTTCAAAACATACACATTTTTATACTTCAAAAATGGAGAGTAAAAACATTTTAGAATATTAAAAAACCCCCAAACCTCTCCCATCTGTATATTGTTATTTCTGGTTTTACAAGTTTTTCTTTTCAATTAACTGCAGCAACAATCTAAAAATTCAAGTTTCTGGGCTCCCCTTTACGAATTTGCATTTTTACCTCCCACAAGAGATACTTTGACTCTGTTCTTGATCTTTGAGTCCACACATTACAAATGCAAGTATGCCCAACACACCCACTCCTCCTCTCCCATTTTAAGTTTCTGCTAGATGTTTGGGTCTAATTTTCTTCACATTACATAAAAACTCCTCTGAAGACCAAGTGATCCAATATATTCCTACCTATGTACTCATGGACACTTTTTCAGAGACCTTAATATACACAATTTACCTGTGACATCAGTATCTGTGGTCAGCAGGCAGGGATTTAAAGCACAGCAAGTTCAAAGCACCTGCTGATTTCAGAAACTCAGTTTAAGACGCTTAACTTTTCACAGTAATTTTTACAGTACTTTGTATTTTCCAATTTCACATACTCTTTGCTTCATTGGTTCTAATTACAATTGCAAGGGACGAGAGCTTTTCCTAGTCAGCCTTCAAACTACATCAAGATGAACACTCAGAGAGAAACAGCAGCAGTGAGCACTGCTGAGGACTGTACTTTAATTTTCCAGGTTTCCTTCCATAGTAGAGATTAAAATAAAATCCACCTAAGGCACGCGTATTACAGGCTTGATGCTCTCCTCCTGCACGCAGCTTCCTTTGTTTGAACCTCAGGGCTCACCAAGAAAATCCCTATGCATTGAAGACATAGGGCTTCTGGGGAAAAAGGATGTCATGTCATAATGAAAACTTTGATTTGACCTGCTATGCACAGGATTTCGGAAGTTGTTCAGCCTAAAACTAACATTTCTTGAGTGCCTTATGTTCTACTCTAAGAACATTCCTTTAACAACTTATATCCATGATTGTTTCCTTATAAGTCAATTAACATAAAACTTCACAACTCAAATTCACATTGATCCTTGCACAAACCACCTTGGATCAGAGTGTGACTCTGGAAACTTATGCAGGGAGTGAGTCTAGGACAAGCTGGTTGCTCTTTAGCACAGTGTGATTATTAAGGTGACCAGTGGCACCTGAGACACACTCTCACTAGACTCTCCCCTAAAAGCTTTGAGGACTCCTTTCTGTGCTCTTGGGAAAGCCTGTTTTGCATGTGCCACTGAACTTTAGCTCTTTCATTCCCTTCCCCTCCATCTTCTTCGTAGTACTTTTTTTTTTACCCCAAACTCTTCCATTCCCAGTTTTGTCTCTAGTGGTTTCTGCTGCCTGTGCAACCAGACCTGCTTGTCTTACTCATACTCCCAGTCAGCCTGACTCCCTCTCCTGTCCATACTGTCTCAAGTGCCCCTTGTTAGATTACACATCTGGTCTGAAAAGCTCCCTGCTCTGAAGGGACAGAAACAATGACTGGAGCAGGCTTGGAAAGAAGACACCGTCCCATCCATCTGTAGGAGCAACCACTGTAGCTGTGTGCATCAGATGAGAAGTACAGTTCCCTTCTTCCCACACCTTTGCACTCTCCCCTTACTTTTGTTACTGGAATCAGACTCTAGCCCAGCCCACGCAAAATCAGAAAAACAGGGACAGTATCACATACACTGAGAAAAAAAACCAAATCAACAAACTAGATACTTTTAGCTCAATTTTGTTTGTACATCTACAAATAATTTTGCAGAACCTCATACTGCAGCCAAACACAGGCAGATTTCCTGTCAAAAAATCAGTTCTCAGCAAAGGTTTGAGCCCTCAAATTCCACACCACAGCTGTGAGACAGGCAACACACTTTACATCTGCCTCATCCAAATTCAAATTCTCTTTAGCAGAGCATAAACCATTGCACACCTCCTGCGGGAAATTTTAGTCAAAACAATTCCAACGGGCATAAAAGCTGCAAAGCTTTAGTCTACACAAAAAGATGTAAGCAGGTGAGATGAGGGGCATTTTATTCTGAACAACACTTTTTATACTAGAGGGACTAGGAAAATCTTTTTACAAGTATCATTGGTTGCAATGACTAAGTTTTAGCTACTTGCTTTTCTTCATACTTGCTTTTAAATATCCCCTTGCACTTTCACAAGCATGATGCATATAGCTAGGAATTAACCCTCAATATTTTTACAGTAATGAGAGCTTATTTATATAAAATCTAATATTAAAAAAACCCACTGATAACACTAGCAACTGAAGATTTATGTTTCAATCAAAAGTTTCCAGGCTCCCAGGATGACTTTTAGATTTGTCAGTTTAGGAGTAAGCAACAGCAATTCATGTGATTTATGGCCACAACATTGGCTAGACTATAGTGACCATCCAAAGGAGTGTTACAAGAACTTAAAAATACGTTAAAATGTATACACACATTCCTAGAAAAAATGAATGACTAAAGAGTGTGTGGTGAAAGAAAAAAATCTTTATTGAAATATTGTAGTACCAAGCTTAAAAACTCTTAAGATATACAAAACACTTATCATTATGGTTCTTCATAAAAATTCCATTTACTTTATAAATACAGTGATGTGTGCAAAACTCTTGAATTTTTACTTGGAGGAATAGCTCATACAGTTGAAGCTCACTTGTGATGACACGCTTGGTACTGCCTTCTGCCACAGAGGAGATGAAATGGCCAGTGTTATTTATCAAAGTTGAGGTGAGTTTTTGTAAGGAGATGCATTTCTCAAAATTGCATAGCAAAATACTGCAATTTACAAAAAATACACATATAGAAGAGGTAAGGTAATTCAGGAGTGCTGAAAAAGAAGGGATGTAACCACTCTCTGAGGCATCAAGCATTCAGCCCTGCCCTTCCAGCACAACGTGCAGCTCCGGGCTCACCCGCTGCCAGACCGGAGCTTCCAGGGCCCCCTCGTGGTCACGACACACACGATAACCGCAGATGCTCTTGTGCCTCACTGCACCCGCGTGTTTTTAAAACAAACTGAGCCAACGAAAGCAGCCCTGTCATGGCTGCTGTGACAGTGCTGGCAGACCTCAGCTGGGGCACAAGAATCTTCACAGGCTGAGGGGCGCCCTGAGGTTTTCCTACCCTTACAGAAGGCCAAGACCTTTCCAGTATTTTAAGTAAATTATGATTTCACAAATTATCATACCAAGTTAATTCGGAAACTTGGAGTTCAAGACCTTGTTTCTGCAACACTGGACCAAAGTGAGTGCACAGGAAGCAAAGAACTACATACATGCATAGAGCTACAATCCCACTCCCTAGCCTTCTATGGCTCAGAACTTGATACCATAATGGTATCTTTATATTTAGCAAATCAATTTTTCTTTTTTGAGTTTGCCCAGTCTTTTTCTAAGGCCCATGAAAGATTTTAGCATTCCTAACTCCTGGGTGAAAAGAGGCAAGAGGTGTTCTCATAAGAGGTAGCATTTTTCAGTTCTGCATGGAAATAGACGTGTATAAAATTATGCTCCCTCTGTAATAACGAAAGAGTCAATAATCACGATCATCTGCAAATCAGAAAAAAGGATTTTGATCAGGCAGAACAGTTGCAAGAAGCTTACTTATCCCAAAGCATAATTCTGCTGTTCTACTATAGAGGTCATACTACACATCCTTGCTTCAGGACAGTGTCACAACTCACAAAGCAGAGTGAAGAGAGGCACATAGTGAGATTAGTGTCATTAAAAAGCAAGCTTGAAGTCTAAAAAGTGCCTTGTTTAAGGGTTCATATTCAAGCTTGAACATGATCTTCCATTCTATTTGTTAAATGTGGGGCTCAGACACTTTCTCTTTGATGATTAGCATGACCCTTCTCTGCCAAAGGCATCCTTACATGATCTAAGTCAAAAAACTGCCTTAGATCAGGTCTATCCCCATCAGTTAAACTGATATAGGTCATTCTGTACATATTCTTCACCTCTCTCATTTAAAAAAATGGACTGCTGTATTTTAAGGCTAATTCCCCCTTGGGAATATGCTATAAATCCATGGATATTTTTTAACTACCCATTTAGTTCAGAAACAAACTTGCTTATAGATCTCCAGATTAGATCCAAACCAGGAAGTTAGATACAGTTCAGATTCCAAAATGTCAATTTCCCACAGGAACAGATTTTCTACACCAGTAAAACCCCCACAGTACTTCTGCATTTTTGCTGCTTGTTGCACAACTTTTTCAAACTAGCACATCTTCAAAATAACCAGGAACTTTTCACAGATGTATCTTCAGTGTTCAGTTTAGGAAGCCCAGAACTGTAGGTACATTTTAAGCATTTATAATTCTCTCAAAACTGAGGATATATTGATACGGCCAGATGTTGCCTTGATGGTACACTGAAATTATTTACCTGGCATGCAGAACAGCTGGAGCTCAAGCCATCCCACTAAAAAACTTCGAGCAGCAAAACCCCCACCCAAATAGAGCTCAGTTGTTAGGGCACAATAAGGGACTTCACTTCCAGTCACTCTCACAACTCAGAATGACACACATATCAGACTTGAACACGAAGATGTGTCCTGTTCTGATAAGCTGAAATGAGACTTTTCTTTCTCTCTAGCTAACTTAGCCCTCCCCTTTTTAAAAACAAACAAATAAAAACCTTTCTGCTGACAGTATCATTCTTGGATGTCCACATCCTTGTACACCAGGTAAGAACATCCAACCACAAATTTATAAATAATAATTCTGTTCAGCACCAGAATGCCTGAAAGTAACCCAATTTATGACTAACTGTGAGCATTTAAGCCCTGCAGTTTGAATGCTGGTGCTTTTATTAGTGTTTTCAAAATGAGGAGATAGATCTTCTAACAGGAACATCAGCAAAATGTCAGGAGTCTTATGGGAATCCCATTAATATTTCTTCTGAACAGATGATTTAAATCATTATCTGGAAAATACAAGAAGTTTCACTTAGAATGACAGAAGACAAGACCTGGTGACATAATTATCTGTTTCTAGAGTGTACATGGACTAATTGTGCTAAGTCTTATCAGTAGGTAAAAGTGTTCATCCAGTAATTGAGTGCTGCATATTGCATAATATAAAAGCATTTGCCCATACTAAATATTTTATTAAAAAGCATTGTTAAGCTTAATAAAATCTCATAAACCAATCTCACAAAACTACAATAACTATAAATTCAGTACTTCTATTTAACGTAGCACACAGACTTCTGAGAAGCCTTCTAACATTTATAGCAGTTTTTCAGTGTTCAGCAGACATTACTCTATTTGCCAAACGATATCAGACTGCAGAATTGCTCTTACTGTTGATAGATCAATAATGACATGGGAAAAGTCATTATCTCCGTGGCAACAGAATGGCAACTGTTGGAGGAATATTGCGCATGCTGCTGCTGCGCCTCCGACAGCCACGCCTCGGCTTCCTCACACAGGTGCTCTCTCTGCAAGCCTGGTATGCCCAGAGTACCAACAACCAAGGGCACCTCTTGGACTACAGAGGTTCAAACTACAGCTGTGGTTACATCATTTCGGAAAGAGCATACCCTCACAAGGGTTTACTACACTCGAGTGTGATGGCACTTATTGCTAATGAACCATCCCCTTGTAGAAACAACTAGGACAAAATTCGGGAAGGCAAACAATACAGCGTTCATAGCCCAGTATCTTGTTGAAAGAAAACATTTAGTTGCTTTTAAGAATAAAAAGATGTTTTTCTTTTCAATCAATTTTTATTTAATTCCAATCTGACTCCCCAGGATCTAAAAGTGGCAGGAGTCTTTATACTTGGGCTATTACATTTAACACTTGTTATGTCTCTGTATATTGAAACAGTTCAACAAATAGGAAAACATACTTTTGCTCTAGGTAAGTCACTGCAGTTTCATCTAGCATGAACTGGACACATTTTTGTCACATTGCACAACCTTCACCACGTTAATCACAACACATTAACCACAGAAAGCAAACACTTCTATACCTTGACCACCATGACTGAGCCTGGCTTGTGATATTCCTTTGAATGCAAAACATACCAGTGCTCAAAATACACAATGTTCATCAGCAACACTGATTTGCCTCCAGATTAATCATAGAAAATATTTCTTCATAAATACATCTACTTTTAAATACAGCAGCAACACTACTTATTCATAACCTCTTCACATGGGATGACAAAATGCAAGTATGCAACAATTCCCTTCGGAATGTGTTCTTACTAATTTAAATAAAAGGCAACAGAAATGATCCTGAGAGTGGCTTAATAAAAAGCTAAAACCAAGTTGTCACTCAAGCATCAGCTGATTCCACAAAAAACAAGAACTAGGCAAGCAGTCTTCTGAATGCTGAAGACAAGCTGGTCTTGTTTGCAAAGTTCTCACAAGAACAGAACTGGATGGTAAGTTATTTTCCTTACAAATGCAAATAAGACAAATGGTCATTAATATCCCAAAAAGTCCAGACACTACAGCTGCGATATAAATCAGCACTCAGAATACACTGTGACTTGTTATTTGTGAGACTGTATTTTACTACAGAGAAAACTTTTCAACAGTTTCTTCTACTTACACGATAGGAGGAGACCTCCACGCTCTGCGCCAGGTTCTTGGCAAGTACACGGCATCTGCCCAGGAGCTCAAGCAAAGCTGGCTGCACAGGCGGCCGTCTGCAGGACACCTTCCAAATCCAGCACTTCTCTGGCTCACATTGGGCAGATCTGACTTGTTCCAGCACCGACCGAACCATCCTTTTGCACAGGCAGCCAATCTGGCTCCCATCTCTCCATCCCGCTGCCACCCCTGCCAGCTGCTGCGGTGACAGGTCAAGCTGTGCACAGCTACGCGGGTGTCCCCTCCCAGCACTCAACCCGAACGTGCAAAGCACCGCTACCTTCTCAGTGAGATAAACCGCCTGCTTCATCCCATTAAAAATCAACCAAACCTGGGCAACTGAACGCAGGCAAATTGGCCCCTGGACACAGCCAAAGCCTGGAAGGAGACAGACCCATTCAGCACTGTGCCAGCTGCCTATATAAAGCCTCCGCTGCCTATGGGGACAGAAGGTGCCGACTGAACGGCGCTTCCGAGAGCGGCTTCACTAGCTGCCATTCGCATCCCTGCACACGCTTCAGCACCGCGGCTTCACCGCGCACAGGCGGCCGGCAGACAGCCCGGCTCCCTCAGCCCCTCCTCCAGGATTGCCCTTGGCCCCAAACACCCCCGGCCCAAGGGAGCTCCACCACCGCCTGCACACCAAAGGACCGGCGGGATAAAACCCAAACTCAAACCCAAACCCACACCCGGCCCGAGGCCCGGCGGCGCCGGCATGGCCGGGGGCTCCTCCGCAGACCCCCAGGCCCGAAGAGAGCGGCTGCGCACAGCAGCGGCTGCTCGACAAGGGCTCCCTGCCGCCCGCGGAGCCAGCGGTGGGGCTCGGGAGGGCAAGCACGACCCATCCGTCCCCGCGGAATGCGCAGGACCCGGCGGGAGGAGGAGCAGCACCCCACGAGTGCGGCCGCCACCCGGAAGCGGAAGAAGCCTCATACCAATCACACGCCCCCTCCCCACGCTCTCCACGAGAAGCCCCGCCCCGGGCAGCCTGACCAATCGCGTCCGTGGAGGGGGCGGGATTAACCGATCCGGCTATGATTGACAGCTTCTTCTACCAATGCAGCCGCAGCGGCTCGGGTTCCTCCACTAGGAAAGCGAAGCCTCCTCAGAGTTGCTGGGTGGGATAAGTCTCTCTGTGTCCTCACGCTGTTGGCTGTCGGGGTTGATTGGCGGGTGCCTGCGCCTATGCGGCGGAGAAGCTGCCCGGCGGTGCGTCCCGCGCTGCGCCAATCGGCGGTCGGTGCGGGCGCAGTGCGGCCGTGTCGGCGGCGGGGCGATGAGCGCGGTGTTGCGGGCGGGGTGGCGGATCGGGGCCGCCGCCGCCGCCGCTCTGCGGGGCCGGGCCGGGCGCCCGTTCAGCCAGGCGGCCGGGGAGGGCGGCGGGGCTGAGGGCGGCGGCGGCGGCGGCGGCGGCTCGGGGTCTCGGGAGGCGGTGGAGCGACTGGTGCGGGAGCACCCGGTGGTGGTGTTCATGAAGGGCAGTCCGGCGCAGCCGCTCTGCGGCTTCAGCAACGCCGTGGTGCAAATCCTGCGGCTGCACGGCGTGGAGGATTACCGCGCCCACGACGTGCTGCAGGACCCCGACCTCCGCCAAGGTCAGCGCCGGGCCGGGCCAGGGTCACCTCTGGGTGCCGCCTCCCCGGGGTCGGGGCTTGTGCGGCCCAAGCCGGCCCCTCTTTGGGGGACCGAGCCGGGGCCAGTTTCCCTGTGGGAAGAGCCCTTGGGAGCTGCCGAGAGGTCCGGGTTGCCTTAAGGCCCCTGACCTCGGTCTCTGTGGCTCCTGCCCACTTGTCTCACCTGTAACTTGCCTCTTCTCGCTTTATTGGGTGGGTTGGGTTGGACTTTTTTTTAACAAGGAGGCCAGCGTCGTAGGAGGAAAGGCAACGGAGCTGGGGAAGAGTCTGGAGTGCATATCCTATGAGGAGCGGTTGAGGGAACTGGGGGGTATTTAACCTAGTGAAAAGGAGGCTCAGGAAGTACCTTATCACTTTCTACAACTACTTGAAAGGAGGTTGTAACCAGGTGCGGATTGGCCTCTTCTCCCAGGCAACCAGCGACAGGACGAGAAGACATAGTCTTAAGTTGTGCCAGGGGAGCTTTAGGTCGGATACTAAGACGAATTTCTTCACAAAAAGCGAGATAAGACCTTGGGATGGACTGCCCCGGGAGGTGGTGGAGTTACTGTCCTTGGAGGTGTTTAAGGAAAGACGATGTGGCACTCAGTGCCATGGTCTAGTTGACAAGGTGGTGTTCGGTCATAGGTTGGACTGGATGATCTCAGAGGTCTTTCTGTGATTCTGTTTGGGTGTTAGTAGAATTGGAAGCGTATCGTAGAGACGTGCCCTTGAGGCTGCTCTGCCTGAACGTGCTGGTTTGGTTTCTGTGACCCTCCCCGTGTCCAAGAGGTCTCAGTTATCAGCAGAGTGCAGTTGTGTGTGCAGGGCGATGCTTGGAGATCGGGCTCTGTGCCGTTCTGCCTTGCCTAGTTCATAGATACTGAGCTGCATTAAAGACCCCTGAAATACTTCATTATCAGGTTTTGTCTGCCCTGTGAACAGTGTGGTGAAATTTCATATTGCTTGGACTTGCACTACTTGATTCTCAGCTGGTGCTGGCTGCTTGGGTTCTCTTGATAAAGTACAAAATTATGCTAGTTATTTGCACAAGAAATATTTAGTAATAGTTTCACTATTACTGCTTAAGTGGTAGTAGCTAGTCTTTATAAGGATTTTTTTCCAGTTGTAGAAAGCTAGTAGTCTGTTCTGGTAATGCTTTTCGTCTTTCCTTCCTTGATGTGCATAGCTGACTGTTGAGGTTCTATGAGGTTATTTGGGAAAGTTTTAAAACAAAAAAAATATGTACAAGTGCGTAGTAATTAGTCTTGCAGGTGTATGGCATTAACAGTTCTTGCTCAGAATACACTAAAAAGCCACATGCTGGCATGTATCAGGTGACTTCCTTCTCCTTTGTTTTTGGAGTCATCTGACTGTTTCAGTTTTTCATTAGCTCTTAGCTAAAAGGCTGATTTTTCCAGTCCTTGTTTGCTTTTTAGTTCACAGATATAATAGTTGGTATAGTATAAAAGCTTAGATACTGGAATTTCTGTGTAATGATATCTTTTGTCAATGAAGGTTCATTTTGTTTGAGTAAATCCTCTATTGCCTTTGGCAAGTGAACCAATAATGGTAATTTTCTAAACTTTACTTATGTATCTGGATTTATTAATTGTACAGTTTACTAGAACAAACTCATAAACTAAAAAGAAGGAAACAAAACCCTGAAATCAAACCATCAGCATTTCACTTTTGGTTGAGGGGGCTTCATGAGCCTGTGAATGGGCAGTGCATTTCTAAGTTATAGTCTCTGGGGACTTGACCATGTGAATATATAGTATTTTTTTTCTATGTAAGAGGAACTTCTTCCTTCTGAGCACATTAAATTTTTCCTCCACATGAACTCTGGCTTGTACTAGATGATCTGAGAGGTTGTTGCTCTCCTGGCTACCAGGGCTTTACATTGAAATTAGTGTCTTGATGCAGACTGTTTGTCTAAGCTACACAGAATGCAGTTCCAGAGCATACACTTGCACAATATCCTGCTGGTTCTCAGGTGCCTGAAGAAGTTGTTCTGTTCCCTTCCATGCACCAGCTTTGTCACCTGTCTGACAGTATGGAGGGCCAGGTCAATTTATTAACTGGATCACTGGGCGTGCCAGTTGAAGTAGCATTTTGTGCTGTGAGCTGAGTGCCAGAGCCAGCATGAGGAATGGAGCCTTGAAGAGTTGGGAAATGACACAGCCATTTTCAAGGGCAGCAGACTTTTTGTACTGCTCCAACTGTATCACCTGCTGCACCCTAAAAAGCTGGTACGTGCTTGCTTCTGTGGGTGGCAGTCTCTGACAGAGGAGAGGACAGGGCTGCTCGAAGTTGCAGCTCTGTAGTGTGCCAACTGTATTTCAGCAGTGACTGCCTGAAGGCCAGGATCTGGCCTCAGGTGCCAAAAAGTCAGATATGCAGCATGTGAGCCTTTCCTAAGCTCTCTCTGTGAACATGATCTGCACTGCATGCTTGGCAAGGTAGTGAGGGGATGCAGAGCCTTTAGCTGTGAAAATGTCAAATACATTAACAAAAGACTGATCTGCAAGGAGGTTGCTGTATGTGAGCTGGCCACCAGCTTTGTGTTCACCTGGACATAACTTAAATGTTTCCATATATGTGTGCTTACACATTTGTAGTAAAGGCAGGCTGTTGGAGAGATGGTGATTCAAGCATGTCTGAATTGCTTGTTGGTTTCTTGCCTGTGTCTATTGAAACACCTTATTTTTAGGTAGTTATAGTTCAATTGCTGAAACGTGCTGTGTGCTAAAACGTGGCAAGCTGTAAAACCAGAACAACCCCCTCTACTTGCCTCTTTACCTAAAACCTCAGGTCTGTGAAACTGAAGTTATTGGTGCTTCATGTGATCTCTCTGAACTTGAGCTGAAGATAGGCTTTCCTGACACAAATCCTTCCTTATTAAAGCTGGTTTAAGAGGCTGTGGCACTCTCTTGGACTCCATGGCAACTCAGGTTTCTCTATGTTGGCTCTCAGCTGATGGGCAGCATTAGTCTGGTTCAGGTCACTAAGGTATCAGAGTGTGATTTTCCAAAGCAGGCGGTGGTTCAGAGCAGAAGCTGCAGCTTCTGAAGCACAGCAAGGAAACAATCTGCAGAGAGGGATGGAGATCCCTTGGGATGTCTGTACTACCACAGGAATCATCACAAAAGTGCATCCCGGGGGCAGCAAGCATAGCCCAGGCTAACTCGCTTTAACACCACTGCAGCAGTGTCAGTAACTGCTCCACCAAGGTAAGGGTTGGGTGGCCAGTGGAGAGAGTGTTCAGTTTGTCATCTGGTTGAGCCCCAGCACGGAGGCATTTAAAGCAGCTTGTCCGTACATGAAATGCAGCACAAAGAGCAACTGAGCTTGATTGTATTCATGTTTTTATCTGAAGTTGGATAGGTCCTTGAAAGTACTATCAGTGCTTGTGTGTATGTGCAGTTGGGTACTCGAAGAAAATATTTCTATGAAAGAATTATTGGTGTAAGTATTACCTTGGAATACTTGTTAGGAGTAAGTTTATTGTGTAGAGCCCTTGGTTCTCAACTCATGTTAAGCATTGCGATATCTTAAGAAAAACAATCTGCTGTGTCTCCTTTGACTAGGGTCATCCTTAAGCATGTCTTAATGGTGGAACACAGTTTTTCATTGCAACTTTTATGGGTTAAAAGATATTTAGGATATTTTGAGTACTTAAAGGCTGAAGAGCATTTAAGAAAAGTATTGCTAAATGCAAGTTGACTTCAAAGCTTAAAATTTCTGCAAACTAAGGAAGAAGTTACTTCTGGTGGTGATGGAGGTTAGGTTAGATGGTTATGGGATCCCTTTGGTCTTGATTTATATGCTAAATTTGCTGGTTTTGACTTTCAAAACATTGGTTGTCCATGCACAAAATCTGAAGTCAGAATAAAATCTCTTAGCTGACGTACTTAGTGGCTAGGAACACTTTCTCACAACAATTTTTTTCTCAAGGTTACTATTATTTTAGTGCATTTGTAAAGCATGCTAGTATTTTACTAAGGGGAATTACTAGCTATTTTGCATCTTTTATACATTACATTAATAATCCCACTGTGTATTTTTGCACTTACATATAGTTATTAAAAAAGAAAAAGTTCCGATGAAGTAAGCATAATTTGCTTATGGGGTTGGTTTTTTTACCTCTAGTATTTTGGGGTATGCCTTTACAGTGTTTAGAGACTAAAATGTGTTCTAAGGGTAAAAGAAGTTCTACCACCTATTCAGGTCTAGTATTTGTTGATGGAGGGTTGGCTTCCAAGGAGAATGGGCTCTGATGTTCTGAAAAGGTACCCCTGTTGTCTGTAGGCTTAAGTTTGCTATATGGGCTTTCATGCCTTCAGCAGAAAAATTCTAGGCACTGCATGTTGAAAATATTTAAAAATCTTGAATTCAAAACTTGTTGTCTAATCAAATGTTCATGGTCATGTTATAAAAACAGGCAGCTGTAGGTTTTAGCTATTTCCTCTGCTACAGAAATAATGGCTTCATGTGAAGGGTTGTTTAAAAAGTGGCAAGTTAGATACAGTGAGTCTTCTGTATAATTTTTTTTGTGTGATGTCTAAGTGCAAGCTGGTTTCAGTGTGTATTAGCTGATCAGTTTATATTTTTGGGTGGTCTTACATTTGCCTTCTATGAAGTATAGTTTTAAACTTTAATTCTGTACTTCACAATTGTGACTTGAGCTCCGTTTTCTTTAATGAGTACTTTTAAAGAGACTTCAGCCTTTGTGCCCCTCCCATGTGCTGTAAGGTCTGGCATTGAAAGATAAAGCAATTTGAAATGCATAAGGCCTCTGCAGGGGCAAATGTATCTTGCAATTGAAATTGCAGGAATAAGTGTAACTATGAATTTAGTAAGAACATAAAATACTTTACAGACCCTCTGGGAAGTATAAAAGAAAGTAAACATTTCTCAGTATTTTCCAGTACTTCTCACTTCTGTAATTGATTGAAAAAGTCATGTTTTCTTGTTTCTTGGGAGTGAAAAGAGATGTTTTTCCAGTTCCTGCTTGAAGTCAGTATAGGAGCTGACTCCATATCTTTCAACCCACATCTTTGAGTTGGAATGAGAACCAGACCTAACTCTAACATGGTTTTTTTTTTCTGATAGTGCTCCTGTTACATTTTTGCCTTAATGGAAAAGAAATTAAAATACCAGTGGTACAGTCAGGTAGAAGCAATGCATTCTTTCGCAATGCATTGTTCTAAAAATACCATTCTATTTTGAAAGTGGGGGGGGAAAAACCTTTAATACTTTTCTTTTCTTGTTCAGGAATAAAAAACTACTCCAACTGGCCTACCATCCCACAAGTGTACCTCAATGGTGAATTTGTTGGTGGCTGTGATATACTCCTCCAGATGCATCAAAATGGAGACCTTGTAGAAGAGCTGAAGAAATTAGGAATCCGTTCAGCGCTTCTGGATGCAGAGAAAGACCAAGAGAAGAAGTAAAAAGAGCAAGAAAAAAAGGTGCTGTGACAGGAATAAAGCGAATCTTCGACAAGAACTTGTTACCCGTAAAGCCTTATGTACTTTAGGTCAAAGAAGGCATCTTTTTGAACTGACACTAAGTGAATGTCTCTTAGCTCATGGTAAATGTAGTGATCTTGGTATTTTGATTTATGGGTAATGTGAAAATTTGAATATAACCACTGCACTGTAAAGCAAACGTTTGTGAAAATCTGTGTTTTGAAAAAGTTCACTTCTAAAAGCACTCTCTTCTTGATTGAGGTGGGAGTAAACCAAAAGAACTAATAATATTTTTATGGATTTTATGTGTGTGTTTCTCTGTTCTTTGATACATAAACCTACACAAACAGCATTTGCATTCCCTTGCTTCTCTTGAAAAAGCATTAAGTAATAGTGCATCTGTTTTTCTGTCTAACTCCTGGTGATAAGACTTCCTGAGAGCCTGTAAAACTTGTGTAATCACAAACAATAATAGGAGAAAAACAGTTTTCCAACAATATAGGAGAAAAAAGATTATATCAGAGTGCATGAAATACACTTTTATTCCAAAGGGTAAAAATAAACAGAACTTGTACAAATACATGTATAATGGTCATTATTACTTTGTAACTTTCTGATGGCTTTTAAAACTGCTAAGAATTGTGCCTAAATATTTTATAAAACCTTTTCTACCTCTTTCAAAGCAGCTTTTCCCCCTGCTTATATACTTTGTGTATGGCAGTTCTCTGTCAGTGCTGAAATGTGGGAATTGTTTAAGGCTTCAGTATTCTAGCTTGAAATAGTACAGGAGAATACTTCAGTTATTACTGTAATCTTGTATTATTTGCTTGTTATCTTTTTATATTTGTAGTGTTTCCAAGTGTTTTCTCCTGACTGATGTGCTCAGGAGAATATAGTCTTCAAACATGGGATCTGCAGATGTTCATGTGGGTAAGATGAGTGCAGCAGAGAGGCTACGGAATAGATAAATACTTCTTTGTGGAAGGTCTTTGAAGTGTTCAGTTCTTATCTAACCACATTTCCCTAAATGAAAGCAAACTATATTAACCAGTGTATCTTCAGCTCTGTAGCAATACTGCTAAGGTTAAAAGCTAACCAAGCTATTTCTAAATGCAGTTTACTTTTATTAATATAAACCAGTTGGCATGTGAATTAGGCAAATGGTTGGAAATAAACTGTGTTTTATGTTGATTGTCTGCAGTAGTTGCTCATTATTTTAAATGACTAATGAAACTGATACTACTTTTGATTTGAAGCCTAAGATGTTTTCCACTGCATAGGATAGAAAATGTGTTCTGGAGAAAGAAGAAATTATAAATGGTCAGTAAAGGAGGAGAACAAGACTGAAACCTGTAGACAAGAGACATTTGCTGCAAGTTCTAGTTCTAAATCTCTCCTGCCCACTTGAGCAAGCAGTCAAGTGGAGAAGCTGTATTAGTACATTCCTCATGGGATTTGCCAAAGTAATTACAGTAAGCTTACAATACAGTTTTAATGCAGTCAGTACCAGCAGGATTAAATACAGTGTGTGTGTTGTGTGTATTCACTTGTTCATGACAGCAGTGCCAGTGGAGGTGAGTGAATGACCACTGTGTGTGAGGAGGTTCCACTCGGGGGCAGTCACTTGGGGCTGTAAGGCAGGGAGATACAAGTACAAGATTTTTTGTGTTCATGTGCCACATCACATTCATGAAATAGAAAGTTTTAGGTATGGATGAAGGTTTGTTCTGAGCATTTGAATTCAAATGAAATGAGCTTTCTTATGGCTAATCTTTCACAAGTAGTTTTTGCCATTCTGAATGTAAGGGAATGTTTAGAAAAATAAGTGAATTTCAAAAGTCTTTGGTTATTTGTGTCAAAAGACCCATTTAAATGAACGTACACAGTAAACAAAAAGGTAGTGAAGAAAATTTAATTATTTTCTGCTTCAATCGTTAACTCTTAGTCTGGCTTCTAAATAAATCTATTAAACACACACTGCAATTTGCTGTTTCATAGATCTCTATTCTGCAGAAGCTGAATATTTTTCAGTAGTATCTGCTAGTAATTTAATATAAAGGGAACTTTAGCATTGTCAGATGGTCTTTCTCCTCTATGCAGCAAAATTTTTCTCCCAGCATGAGTTCCTGCTTTTAACAAAACTATGGAAGCTTTTCTACTTTCTCTACTTTCTTCCCCTCTTTAGTTTTTAATTACTTGATTAAAATTTTGCATAACATCGTAGTGTTTATATCAATCCTTTGCCTGACTGGAACATGTGATTGAGAAAGTACAAGCAACWGTGATTCCATGAAGTATGTGTGACAAAGCCACAGAGGGGGGATAGAAGCTGTGACTTCTGCCGCCATTTCTGTGCAAGCCATACATTTCCAGCCTCTGTGCATGACCAGTTGTTCTAAATATATAAAAATGATCGTGTTAATCCAGCTGCAATAAAAAAATCAACATCTGCTTAAGTTGTAAAACTTCAGATGCTCACAAAGAGCTTTATTTTGTTGTTGATTGGGAATATTTTCCCCGAGAAACTAGTTATAGGGTTGATCATTTTAGAAAATAGGCGGTATTGTGCACTCTGCTCGTTCATCATCTGCTGTCCCTCAAACAAGAGGCAAAAGGGTGCACGTGCTTCCTATCCCAAAGGGATGCCGCAGTAAATGAACTGATCTTTTTGAGGAAAAACCCATGCGTCTCCTTGAGGAGAGGTTTGCACCTGCTTCTCTCCTGCTCTTTGGCAATGAGAGAAGGCAACTGATAAGACTGGAGTATGGGAAGATAATCAGTGAATGTGCTGAGCTAATACCAGGGGGCTGGTGCTGGCTGGAAGGATCCATCAGGAATCCCTGATCAGGGGGATGTGGTGGGTGCTGTGGAGGAAAGGGTGACGACTTCTCCCCCAAGAGGAGCAGCTTGTCACAGGAGGTGCGGGGGAGGATGGGGAAGCTGGTACTGCTGCTTGTTCTTCCCTGGTTCCTCTTCCCTAAAATGAAGACTGAAGAGGTAATAGTGGTCAAGAACATGCCTTGGTAAAGCCGGCTGAAACTGCTGAGGACAGCCAAGAGCAGAGATGGGGACCTGCCCTTGCCATCTTTGGTGAAGACAGAGGCAAAGCTGCCTCGTCTTGAGTTGGGTCTGCTGTGGTAAGGATGGGGGAGTTGTCAGGGCTGTGCGGGAGCGTTACCACCTGCAGGGCTTCTACAGATCAAGGTTGGGTGTATGGAGCTGCCCGTCCCATTCCCACTATTTGTCCTCTTGTGTTGTGCCAGGACGGTGTTCTGGCTGGCTGCTGCTCTGGTGAGATACTGCTGGGTCCATTTTGGTTGTATTGTCCTGCTGAGAGCTTACAATGAGATGTTTGTAAATGCATGTAAACTTATGTAGGGTTGTTATTCTATTATTACAGGGTTATAGTATGAATGTTTGCCATACTGGAAGCCGTTATCTTAATTATTTACATTTTATTCTGAGGATGCCATTAGTGTGGCTGAACTGTGGACCAACCTATTCAGAACATAAGATAATCTTTTGCATTTTCTAGCACTTCACACCTCTTAGATATGAAGCAAGGTGCTTTGGTTTAAGCAAATGAGATTGTTCATGTTCCAAAGCTGATCAACTGTCTTAAACCTTCACCAAAGAGGAGGCAGGGTTTCTTTGCTGTTCTTGAACTGGTCCTGGTGAGGAACAGAAGGAAGCAGGTTGAAAACAGTTGTTATTGTGCTGCCAGTTTTTATTTAGGAGCATTAAATTCGATTAATCCAAAAGTTGTTTTCCTGAGAAAACCAGCTGTTAACCACTCGGGGCATATTAATGGCTTACACGGTAAATGTGTTTCTCAGCCCTAGTGACTTCCTTGCCTTAATTTTGATGGCAAATGTTGGATGTGATCAATATTCTTCATTGCTTGTCTGCTCTGAAAAAAAAAAGTTTATACCATCTAAATGCCCTGAAATACTTAAGTGCCCAGATTTTAGGTCTGAAAATATGGAGGGTTTTTTTCATGTCCTCACTAAATTCTATGGTTCTCTTTAAAAAGTGGGCTGGAAATATTTGGCAAGACTTTTCCAGGAGTCTTTCATTGCTAACAAAGTGCATAGCAAACCATCAAACTTGGGAATATGAACTCAAAGAATCATACCAAGGAAGATCTCTCCTCCGCTGGCACCAAGAATCCCAGTAAGACCCTGGCAGTGCCTGCATCTATGAAGGGCAATATTAAAAAGCAGAACTGGCAGCCTGGTCAATAAATCCCTGTCTAATCTGGTTTGCATATCTCTTCTGCAGAAATCAGATCTTCTTTCACAGGGGTGCTCAATATCCATATTACAGGACTGTGTAAGAAAAAACCACTCATTAGTTACAAGATACCTGTCACCTGTTAAAGAGTTTGTGAGCAAAGGTGGAAAGACGATAAGGAAAGGCAAAGAGAGCGGAAATGGTTTGGATTGCTAATGGTGCTGGGTGGTGGGTCGAGCTTGCTTTTTGGCTGAAAGGGTTGAGGTGAGCACACTGCTCTGTAAAGGGCTGTTGTTCATTATTTGGTTTTGACTGTTTCGTTGGGATGCTGCTTGTTTCGTTTAATAGCTCTGTCAGAGTGCTGCTGTCTCTGATGTGGCCTGATCATGGTTATAGAAACTCATCACTGGTTTAACTACTTGAAGCCTTTCCTGGAATCTCCTAGGGAAAGCAGGTTTTAGTTAGAAAATAGGACTGAAGTGGCTAAGTGGATTCAGGATTTATTTTCAACAATTTTTTTTTTAAATTTGTCGTGCATCTTCTTGCACATGCCTTGTTTCTCTGGAAGAGAGTAGGCCAGTAGCAAAGGGTTTTAGTTGGAAAGACCATGGTACTTTATAAAATCCAAGGTAGTCACAGGGTATTGCTGAGATGAATGTACAGTGCTGTATGACGCAATCGCCAGGCATTTTTATCCTCCTGGTTTTGAGGATTGCATCTTAATTGGACAGCAGAAATGCTTGCAGGACAGGGGGCTGCTGGCTTGTACTCCCTTTTCAAGGAGAAACAAAACCTTTTAAGAGCGACTTTTATTCTCAAGTGATATTAATGTTTTAAGACCTTTAGAACCAAAGAACAAACTAAACTTCCTTAAAGATGGAGGGAGTCACTGGAAACTTTTTTCTAGCTGTAGAAATACATGTTGTAATCTCCAAAGGATCTTCTTTACCTTAAGTATGTGCAAGTGGTGATGGCTTATGATTACCTAAGAAGAATCCAAGGGCCAAGTTCAGTATGAATTTTGAAACAGCTTTGCCAATGAAAGATGTTAATTTAGCAAACAACAGCGACAATATTTTTTTTCTTTTCATTGTTGCAGCAGTTTTACATAAAAAGCCATGAGACTGCTCCTGCACAGGTGCAGGCATCTGTGTCTATATTTGTAGTTACATGTTATCCCTCCTAACTTAAAGCTTGCACAAGGGACTTATTTAGTATCTTTTAAAGATGAGCTTCTGTAAAATTTTGCTTGGCATTTAACAGTAAATTAAGTTAAAAGGGGCTTTGGAGGAGTGTTGAATTAGGAAAAAAATCATTGACTTAAACTTTTTTTTCCTTGTTATATAAGCACAGCATTCAAAGTCTGAAGGATTTTATGTACAATTTAGCCTCAAAACAGTGAAACAAATCTTCATTGTGCAGACTAATGAAACCTGAAATACAGAAATGATTTGTTACTTGTACAGTAATAGCTCTGGAGAGAATAAAGTTTTGGAGCCTTTAGTCTTAGGCCTATGATCTAGTGTGTGAAAACCACATGCTTTTACAGAGGGTATCTCAACAAGCATTTTAGAGCTTTCAAATACAGTCTACAAGGAGTATCTTTGAAGTACGACTTGTCAGACAGGATTTCCCTATTGCATGGTAATGCTATGAAATCTACCATTTCTGCTCTTTTCCATCATTTCACTTGTCTAAACTCTAAACAGCTCTTCAAGTAGATATTTTTTGTTTTTTTTTCATTTGTTTGAGTTTTGTTCATTTTTTGTTTGTTTGTTTGTTTTCCCTTAAAGAAAATATAGGTATTCTCCGAGAAGCAGTACTTTTTGCTAACTTCAAAAAGGATGTACTCCATGAAGACTGGGTACATATTTAAACCTTCACAGCTTGGAAGAGAGCGGATTTAGGGCTGGTATTCAAGAATGTCTTGTACTGCTAATTTAAGATACATACAGAATCTAGAATTCTTCAGCAATTTCATTTATTTACTCATCGGTCTGTGATACTCTATGAGAGACAAGCAATAGTTTGTGAAAGGAAACAGTTGCAAAAATACTGATACCGCCTGAAAGGAAAGCAAATAAACTAAACACTTTCGTTGATGGCAGAGGAAAGCTGTGGAGGGTCTTCCCGGGGAGATGCTGTGGGATGAGCCGCCGGCAGCCGGGCGAGCGGCCGAGGCCACCCAGGAGATGGTGCTGTCGGACCGGGGAAGCGGCACAGCCCTGACCCAGAAGCATCTTTCAATGCGGTCCTCCCCGTTTTCCATCTGTGTTGCATGTTACTCTTTGGGGTCCTCGTTTTCTTTTGGGAGAAGAAGGTGCCGGTGTTAACCCGGCGCGTATCGCGGTCCGGTCTGTGATGCCATTCCCAGCCAGCCAGCCCTGCGCCCTCGCTGGAGATGACGGCAGTGCTTGAAGGCGATGTTTTTCGCCGGGACTGCGTGGCTGGCGAGATGGTAACGCCGAGGCGGGGAGCAGCTTCGCAGCTCACTGCCCTCACCGGAGTCACCGCCTGAGCAGCGCCGTGCCCCAGCCCGGCGCTCGCTGGGTGCCCGCCGTCTGGCGTGGGGAGCTGCACGCCCGCTCCGGGGGCTCCTCGGGGACCCGGCGGCTTCCCCAGCAGCTTCCCCGGCAGCTTCCCCGCGCCATCCCCGGGCGGCCCGTCCCGCGCACACGTGCCTGGCAAAGGTAAGCGCAAGGGCGGCTCTGCGGGGGCGCGCAGGGGGCGGAGGGCGCGGGAGGCGCGGGGGGCGGTGGGCGAGGGGCGCAGCTCCCGGGCGCCCCCGCCTTGTCTCGGGACACGAGGCGCCCGCTCCCGCCGGCACCTGTGGGCCGCCCTGGGAGCGCGCAGGTCTGCGGGCGGCTCGGGGTGGGAAGGTTTGAGGTGGCAAAGGGGAATTTGGGTTTCTTTCGGTCCAGAGTGTCTCAGCGGAGCAAGAGGTCAGAGGGTTGTGGTGACGTTTTCTGTTGATTTGCTGTTTTATTAGCATCCCCCCGTTTGGTTCAGAGGCTTCAAATCTGGCCGGAAAAGATCAGCGGGAACTAGAACAGGTCAGTGGATTCCCTGGGAGCGACTATAGCGACATGAAGTCACTGGTCTGGGTACTTGAAGAATATTTAATGGAAGGGAACATCAAAGGTCTTTCCCCAGTGGCAGGAGGGCTTCGGTTTCTGCATATTTCTGCATGTGTAACCAGGCAGTGACCAGGTTTTTATGTGATATAAATCAGCAGCTCTACTTTCCCAGTTCTTCAGCCTGAGCTGTTTTCTATCTGAATGGGTATAACCAAAATGAGGTCTTTCTACGTGCAAGCAGAGAAACCAAAAGCAAGCCTCTTGCAGGTATCTGGATGGGCTTCAAGGCCTCCCTAAGTGCAGCCACCATCCTGCTATGAGCCATTTTGAGTTTGTTGCACCCATTTCTCTGTGACTTGAAGTGAGCGTGGCCGGTGTTGGAGGCGAAGTGGTCAGTGAGGAAACAGCCATCACAGAGAGGATAGCCAAACCTGCCTTGGAGTAGACCTACTGGGGAAGCCAGTGGTATAAGGATTTGAAGATCATATCTGTTGTGCTGCATTTAAACTCCTCTCTTTTTAAATCATTAACAGCAATTAAATGCCCAGAGGTAGGATTATAATTTTTTTTTAACAATAAATGATTTAAAGCTCAGATGACACTTTGTGGGGGCTTTTGATACTTGAGTAATGATTTGGCAGTGCATGAGCTGGGTGGGGAAGGGATTGAGAAACACTGCTGTCCACTCGTATTTAGGTGTGTCAGCAGAAGGAGACCAGAAGAAAATACTGAACAGCAACAATTTAGGAAGGAGCATAACAGAAATAAAGGAGCCCAAAGCAAGCCTGTCCAAATACCTTTGTTTTCGTGTGAACTTGGGGTACAGTTCAGCTTGCTCTGCTGAACAACTCTCAAGTTTTCAGGCCGGAGCTGGATGCTCCTTAGGCCTGAGGAGTGAGTGCTCTGAGCAGGAGATGGCTCAGGGCTCAGGCCACGACTTTGACTTGATCAACATGGTCCCACACATCTCTGCCTCAGAATGATAAGCTCTTCCTACGTATTGAAGAGGAGTCTCAGCAGGCACCACACAGTCAGTTGCATACTTTTTTTTGGGGACCATTTTGCACAACTCATGGATAAAATAAAGTGCTTAGGATCAGCATGCTGACTCAAACCTAGGAGACTTCTCTCCTCTGAGGCTCCAAACCACCAAGGTATAGCATCAGGCCTCCTTTCAACCCAGAAGCTTTGCGGTTCTTTCTGAGCCAGGAACCCTGTCCCAACAAGTGAGAGAGTGTGCCCCCTTCTCTCCTAGTTCTCTGCCTGGTGGCTAGGTGCCTCATTTGAGATGGGCAGTGATGGATTGACTTCCCTCACATGCAGCCTTTCCATGTCTGGAAGAAAGTACTCTAAACATTGCACTATTGCAGACAAGCAGCTTCCACCACCATGTTGCTACTGGTATGAATTACACATCCCAGGTTTGCCAGCTACTGTCCAATTCCAGCCTTTGGAAAGTCTTAAAATAGGGGGTAGGTGCCTTTTTTTTTCAGCTTGGGCCAGAGTCATAAGCAGGTATGAAATTTCAGATCAAAATGCCACCTATTTTATGTGCCTACATCCTGATATCCTGATTTTTTGTTCTTATTCAATATGCAGGAAAGAAATTAAGACAAGATTGCATCTAAAGTTGCAGGCAGACATATTAATGTAATACAATCCCGTAGCTTAGTGGGAAATAAAGTACAAAAAAGCGACTGAAATTTGAACTGCAGAGCATCTGGGTTTTGGTCATGTTGAGAGGGTTTGTCAAGAAAGCTCCTGAGGGAAGAGCAGAGGAACATGCCATGAATTCCACTTAAGAACAATAATAGAGTCTGGAGGGCATGTATGTTGCCAACAGTAATACTGGGCAAGCAAAGAGGAAATCAGTACAACTGAGTGTCAGGGAAACCTTCCAAATTTGAAAACCTAAGCTTAGTTTTCCAATACAATGGTTTATTAATTAGCATAAAGACTAGAAGAAAGTGAAGTAAAAAGGAAGTATGGTGGACTGCAAAAAACTAAAAGTATAAAATAAGAATGCTTCAGGTTTGCCAGAAGAGTAGGAATAATTCAGAAACTGGGTCACCAAAGATTAAAGGCAGAAATTAAAAGAAGATAAAGACATTGCTGAGAATCTAAATGATTTGTTTGCAGCACTCTTCGGCACAGAGAATATCAGTGTGATGCCTACTGGGACTTGCTCTTTTCTGGTAATCAAGATGTGTCAGAAGGAAGAGCTGGAACAAATCGATAATTTAAAAAGCAGCAAATCATCAGCTCCAGATGGTACATTGAAAAGTTTTGAAGGAACTTAGTATGAAATAGCTGATCTGCAGCAAAAATATGCCTTCCTTAATAAAAAACAGCTATTTCACTGGAGAAGAGGAAGGTAACAATTGTACCCAGAGTTAAAAACAGTATTGAGATAATTTGAGGAAGCACATACTCTCTATACCCAGAGAAACACTTCTGTTTTATAAGCTGGTTGAAAACAGAATATAAAGTAGGAAAAGAAAAAAAAGAAAAAAAAAGGAATGATGATAGAATCTAAAGAGCAAAGTTTCTGCAGGGAAAAGTCGTTCCTCATCATTAATCTGTTTTAACTCTAAATGGGACAGGCTTGTCATAGCCAAACAAGAAGCAACCACCGTAATTTAGGTAAACCTCAAAGGACCTTTGGCCTAGGCAGGATCCTGTGGAACAATGAGAGGGGAGCTTGCAGCATATCTCTTGGCTGATGAGACTGTGCCAGGCTGCATGTCCAAAGGAGCCCTGACCATCCTTGACATCTCCGTGCTGTATCAGGCCTGTGACTTGTTCCTGCTCTGTAATGGTATTATCTCACCCATGTGAGGCCAAGCCCTGCTTTCAGCTGCCCTGGGAGGTGAGTAACCAATAAGGGGATGAGTGATCTGTGTCCAGCCTCTGAGAAAGTTTAATAGAGGTTGTTTCTGTGTGTCTGTCAGGCTTACAAGTCTGAGAAGGTGAACACTGTTGAGAAAGCTTATGCACTGCTTCTAAATTTTAAATCCTACAGAGGATGTAGAGGTTGCTCTGGGGAAGTGCAGGAGGGCAGAAGCTAGGAGCTGAGGAACAGCAGTGCCAGCTGTGAAGCTCTTCCTGTGGGTAACACCAAGGCAGCAGCTTTGTGGTGAAGACATCCATGGAGAAAGAAAAATATGAACAAAAAAGTTAAGACTCCTCATCCTGTTAGGTTAAGATAGGGACTGGCTGGCAGAATGCTTTTTACCACTGTCAGTGTCACTCACTAGAAGTACTTCTAGTACAATTTTAAAAAAGAAAAGGAATTTGGTACTAGGGAAATAGAAAATGAGCATGGCAAAGAATCTAATTTCAGAAGTAAGAGGCAATGTATTAATTTCCCCTCCCAACGCTATGCATGAATTAATTAGATACAATATCAATGTCAACATTGTTTAACAACTTCCCTGTATGTTTATAGTGAATACTCTGGATGAGCTGAGAGGAAAAGTCATCAGAATTTATACCTTTACCCTTAAAAGTGTAGGTTTTTTAATCTTAATTTTATTGCAAATTGGGACTATTTTTGTACTCCTTATTGTGTTCTTTGTTCCCACATCCTGCTTCTATGCTGTCAGTGAAGGTTGACAAACCGACCATGTCACGTGGAAGAAAATCTCAGTAGGATTCTGTGGAATAGCTTAAAAAACCCAAGGAAACAACCACCAAATATTTAATAATTATTTCGTGTTCAGAACCTTTGTTAATAGAGAGTTTTCATCAGCTTCAACCAGTTCTTCTGTGCTCTTTTAGGCAGACAACAGAACTACTAACTCCTTCTTTTTACTTCTTTATCGTTTGCTTTTGCCTGTCAGCCCTTCTCCATTTCTTCTGATCTCTTCTCCCATGTATTCTTCCCTCAGTCCTAGGACCTTCCCTTCCTTGCCTCCCTCTCCCAGGTGTGTGATGCTGCTCTTGCTCATCTTCTTCTATACCCGCTGCTGCCTCCTCACAGCCTTGTCAGCTCACAGCGGTACTGGCTCTGGTGCCCAGCCAGAGTCAATTATGCCAGCAGAGCTAATTAGAAGGCACAAGATGCTATGCTTCATTCTTGAGATCTGTACAGCTCAGGAAATACCGATTTATAGTAGCAAAAATGATTAAAAAAAATAGTTTAAAGGCTTCTGAAATAACCCTGCTGGTTTTCTCTTTGCTCTGTTCTGTGCAATTATCTTCATACTAGTAAGCTCCAGTATATAGCACTTCTAGGATTTCACTGCGTATTTGGTATGGAAAAGCATCAGCCTTGAGGCGCCTGTAGCAGTGCTGTATTTATGGATGATAAACTAGGCTGTAGATTTTAGAAAGACTGTGTTTTGCCTTTTCCTTTAAATTTTCTTATGCAGTCACATAAGAGAGGAAAAGATGGTGCAGAGGTGCCCAGGACAGTTTTAAATTAGTTAATTTAGATGCAAAGTCAGTTTTGCCATGGCAGCATGGAGCAGAGCAGCATGGCTGATTCACTCAGCTCCCCAGCAGTCCCGAGGGTCCCACTGCTCAGCTTTTTCACTGCTCTTTTCTGCAAGAAAAGTCTCCCCTCTCTGGTGCCATGGGATGCTGTGGCTCATGTCATCACACAGTAATTCAGCTGCTTGATGTGACAGTTTGATGATATCAGGCTTGTGGGCTTTTCCAGATGCAAGATCCACAGTAGAGTGGAATCGCTAATGCTTCAGGGTCAGTAGGTTTGGGTCCTTTCTTTCCATTTATGAAAACACCCATAACTGTCAAAGCTCAAGAGAACTAAGACCCTACAAAAAACCTGAACCACTTGCACATCAATGCCATCAGCAAATGTTTCTTTGAGCTGGTTTTCATGTCTGAGTTTCAGACCAACATGCTGTGATCTTCTTGTTTCTACATCAGCAGAATAGCAGACAGCTCTTGACATCTCTGCCATTTCCCAAAACTACTTTGGGCTAGATAAAACAATAAGATCTCAGTGATGGTTGCCCAGAGCAATTCTCAAAACCACTTTATTCATCATTAAGACAAAGGAAATTGTCCTCAGTAGCAGGACTATGGAGTAGGAAATAGAAATTATAGGTACAGTCTTGGGGAAAAGCTTTGTGTTAATTATCATTAACATCTTGTGAACTCCTCTAAGATGTCCAAGTTGTGATTGTGCAGCTGGGCTCCAGCTAGCAGAAAAATACATATATATTTTCTGTTCATCCTGCCAGAATAAGGCAAATTGTAACTATGCAGTTTGTGATTACTTTTTTTTTTTGTGATTACTTTCCCTCTCCTTCCTCCATGGTTAAAAGTAGGGTCTTTAAGTTAGCGGATAAATTGTTTTTCATTTTTACCTCACAGAAAATCTGAAATGGGAGAGTGAGACTTCAAATCTCATGTCGGGGAGAAATTACTGTGTAGTTTTCTATTTGGAGAAGCCAAAGTTAAAAGAAAATTAAAGCAAATTTTTCTCAGAAGAGGTATATCATTTTGTCTGGTCAGCTATTGTGAGTTTGTTTTCCAGAACTGCTGAGTTCAGCTGGAACTTTAGGTCCTTGGTCTCTTTGAACGTCATGCCCAGGGCTTCCAAATCCAGGCAAAGGGCCATAGTGGTTTATATAGTAACTCTGGCACAGAGGATGAAATAGAGTCTCTCTCTCTTTCAGAGGGCACCTCTTACTTCAAGGACTTGAGGGACTATAAGTGCTGAAATCCTGCTGTTTAAAGTCCTTTCTGCTTCGAGGTATTCCCCCAGGGAGTGCAGCCTCCAAGTTCAGCACAAAATGTTGCATTCCCAAATAGGACACTGCATCTGAGCCCCTTCTAGATTATTATCTGACACTGCACTTTTTCTTGTGGAGATCATAAAGAGTGCATGATGAAGCTCTACATCATCTTTTCTAAAGAGTAGTGGGACCTGGCATCCTGAGAATATGACAGGAACCTATCAGTTTGAGGTTTATTAGGTAGGCAAATCCATGTTTCACTGTAGTGTAGTTGTGTTAATACTTCATTCTGTTCATTGTCTTTCTTTGATTGGAATTTCAAATTCTAAATCCAATCTGATCACTGTAATTTTACCTCCTTCTTTTTATATGTCTGCTTCTACTTGACCATGATATGTTGCCATCTTCCTTTTAGAGTTTGGATGTGTCCATTTAGATCTTCTGAAAACAACTTTACCCTATTCTGGCATTCCGAACTTTCCCAGCGAGTCCCAGAGATTGATTTCTGGAGACTTACTTGACTTTGAGATCACATCCTAGAGGATGGTGGTATTGAACTATAATTGGTTTCTCAGAGTTGATTTTCTCCTCCTATTAGTTCACAGAGCAGATGAGCGATTCACTCACTTAACTCTAGATTGGCTCATGAGATTGAAGAGCCTGTCCTTGCACTCATATTTTGAACGTCTCCTACCATTTCCTTATAAACAGGCAGTTGAATTATACTAGGTTTGAACCCAAAGTACCTATTTTCTTTACCACATTGAAGCGTAGCTGAGAGCATTCAAAGTTTGGTGTAGCTGTTAAGAAAATATGTACTGTATTTCCAAACATACTGCTGCTTTTGTTGATATGCCCCACTGGAGCTCAACAAATGTGTATTACCTTTATTACCATGGTAATACAAGTCCATATGCTTTCTGATGAAATTCGAAGAGGCACTTACATTTCTCTTCTGCTTGTAATTAGGGCAGAGCAGACAGTTCAGGAGGAGACCCTGACCTTTTATAGCAGTTTGTATGGGGGCTGTGGTCATGATGCCAGATCAGGAATTGTGAGAATCTCTAAGCTTTGTTAATGACTCTGCTGGAGATGCTTCCTCCAGGGCTCAGGTTCTGATTCCCCTTATATCTATGACTGAACCTAATTTTTTTAATCAATGAACTGACACTGATTAACCCACAGAGTAGGGTTTGTCCTTGAGCCTCTTTCTGCAGTGCCAGTGACAAGTGACCACAGACACTAGGTTTGTTTATGCTGTCTCTATGTCCTCCTTGGGAAAATGGGCTGTAAGTGGTGGGATACACAGGCTGAAAAGCACTTTGCAGTGGTGCTGCTGTGTCCCAACCAGTGTGTAAAACCTGAGTAGGTTTTAACATGAGTTGGGCAAACACTGACATCTGCATGGAGGTGTCTACACGTGAAATGGCTGGCTGTGCTCGGTTTGTAGTCAATGGTGATCTGTCAGTCCTGCCAGAGTGGTCCAGAGAGGTGTGCAAGCATCAGGAGCTCAGTTCAGTTGCTTAAACTTAGGTGTTTGGTGCCATTTGAGATGCCCCAGAGTAAGGGGGACATCCATGGAGTGCTGAAGATTTAGCACAGGACTTTTGCTGTTCTGAAAGCTGCAGGCCACACCTGGCACCTCCAGCTGTCAATTTACACAGTCAAACCTAGCTGTCTGCTTGAAGGTAGGCTGAAATGCTCTAGGGTCTGCTTGCTGCATTGGCAAAATCTCCTGGTGATTGCAACCTGGACACAGCACACGCATGTAGACTCCTGGATGGAAGCACTTTCACCTCCAGCTGCATCCAGTCCCTTATGGCTGAAGATACAGGTCTGGCTTCCAGAGATATTAGAGTTAAATATCTAGGTAAGCAGCCCCAGAGGGCAAGGTATTCAGCCTATTTTTAATAGCTAGTATGGACGCAAAAGAAGTTGCCTCTGAAAATGCCTTTTATCAAGCTGACTACAGGGAGACACTAGGCATGTAGCTGTTTAACTTTCAGGTTAAGAAAGTGAAATGCACCCCACCTTTAGTTCAGATGTAATCCTTTTAACTCCACTGACCCAGAAACAATTTTCTCCATTTACCCACAGGAAAGGCCATACGGGAGACAAAGTAATGATATTCTGAACCTCGGGAGCATCTTGAATATTTCTGAACTTTGCAAAATGAAGTTGACTTAAAGATAGTTGGAACTGAGCTATGCACAAGCTAAAAGCTTGCTGTTTTCCCTTCTCCAGATAATACTTTGCACCTTTGCAGCCCAAAAGGTCTGTGGAAATGAGCATAATTTCTCACTCTATTTCCCTGGACAATTTCAGTCTTCACCACCTGGGTGGTGGTTTCTTATCTGTTCCTGCTGTTTTTGTTCTTTTTGAAAGATGAAAAGACCACAATTTCACTTGGGTTGTTCTGAGAGGCATAGAAGCCATGATGGCTGCTGTGGGATTGATGGGGGAAGTTTAGTGTGGGAGTAATGACATTTTCAAATTAAGGCTGGCTGACCCAGATGCTCTTTATAGACATATCTCATTTAGAAGCTTAAGTGAATTATACCGTCCAAGTTTTAAAAGAAGGTGTGAGGGGAAAAACTGGGACAACTAAAAATGTATGGCAACAATGAATATCTGAAAAGTGCCATAGAGACTGTATAAATCCACAATTCACTGATTGCCCTGGGGACATGGGAAAGTGGAATTCATTGTAGAAAAGTAAAAGGTAAACCTTCAATGGGTGTACACAGAGTTAATTCCAGTGGGATTAATTTTACTTACATCATGAGAATCCAACTGTCACCAGGGTGCGCTGATGACTCTGGTGAGAAAGTAATAATGTCAACTTGATATACCATTAAACAATAATATTTTGCCTCTATAATTGTGCAGAATCTAATACTTTGCAGCTGTTTTGATTAGATTTAGCTTTTTATCTATATCTAGATGGTGTGAATGACTGAAACTTTTAACAGAGCCCACTTATTTATTCTTGATTTCTATATATATATACACATATATGGAAATATGTACATTTATATATCAAATAGAGTCCATAGAGGTATTGGGATGAAAGGGCTAAGCAGATCTTGACATGAGTAGTTTTCTCAGGGTCACTATTCCGTGACTCTGCAGCAGGGCATGTGTATTTGTATGGACTTCTAAGGAGATCAAGCAACAACAGGACACCGACAATTTGATGTCTGTTTCCTGTGGTGCCTCGTTTATGAAGATCATAAATGACCTTACAATGTGTAATGAGGAGAGGGCCACAACAAATGTGATGCCGGGAACAGCAGCAGGCTGCTGCAGTCCAGCATTGGCAGGGGATTTGCACAGGATCCCCGTGGCAAAAGCAAGAACAGAGTTGAGATTCCTGGGTCTCGTCTCTCCACAAAGACAAGTCTCTCTGTAGCAGTCACCTACATGCTCCAGGTTTCCCTTCACACATGCTGGCTGTTGCAGTCAGGAGTGCTGCCTAAAGCTATTGTCAAGGTTTGCTCTGTGCAAACAAACTGCAATGCCGTCACTACTTGATAGTCTGAAGATCTGCTAGGTTGATAGGTTATGACTGCAGCACAAGCCCAGAAGTGAACTCCACTGAGGCCAGCAAGCTACTGAGCTCATGTCCATTTGAGGAATCTGCTCCAGTTGGATGCCATGTGCTCCTGAGAGGGAGCCTGGCACCCAATGATCAGCCACACATAGTGAAGGACCCAGCTGTGTTCCCTGCCTCTAATTGTCATGACCTGGAGCTTGGAATAGAACAGACATTATTGTGCTGGATGAATAGCTCCAAGTGTTCCTTGGGGGAACACTTGGGAGGGTGTTGCATCCTGGGGAAGCTGCTGAAGGTAAGTGCCCAAAGGAAGGCAACAGGGATACTTTTGGCATCCTGAAGTGGGAGATAACTTAAATAGGTTTTAGAACGTAATTGAAAGTGTGATACTTCCAATGAATCCTTCCATATGTGTGCTTCTCTCAGCTCAGCCTTCTGTACTTCTTTCTTTGAACCAGCACCAACATCTCTTACTTGCAAATTTTCATACACAGAATTTGATTAAAATAACCAGAAATCAAGCACCTCTGCCTTCACATCCACTTTTATTGCTTCTTGGAATCCTTTGAGTTGATTTTTACCATCCCTTTGCTCCTCCTGATGCTGTCACAACTTTAAGATGTCAGTACAAAGCTTAGGCAGCCTCACCAGTCAGTCATCCTGCCTCAGGGCAGCAGGTGCCTTAGCAGGTGTTATTTGCCGGAAGGAGAGATTTCACTTGGGTTAGGCTGATGGGAAGGAGAGTTGATGTTGGCAGTGGAATTGGAGGCAAATGATGGTTCCATGCACATTGGGGGTGGGCTAACGCTGTCACTAGAAAATGTCGTCCCTCTTTTGGAATACATCTGACAAGTGAACCCACCTTCACTATTAGTTTGGATCATGACAGGAAAAGAAACTCTCCTATATAGAAGACTTGCTTGTCCTTTGCTTATGTAAGTCAGAGCTATGGCTTCTGGGCTCTCACTGAATGCCTCCTTTTCTCTGTACTTTTCCAGCTCATTTGATACAGTTTTGAATTGTGAGCTGTTGGGGTTTTTTTGAGGGTTTTTTAAAAAAGATATATTAATTACACAAATGCTTGGTGGAGAACAACGCTCATGTCAAAAGGTTTAAGCTTTGGGTTTAATTTGGATGAATGCCCGAAATTTTGCTCTGAACCAGTGGCAGTCTTTGAATTTATAAATACTAATATCCACCTGAGACTCTGTCCAGTGCAAAAACAAGACTTTTATTCTGTTCAGGTTCCTCATCTCTGCTTATCACCATAGCAAATTAGGCCTTTTTAGGCAAGCAACAAGTGGCATGACTAACAACCTTGTAGCATTTATTCTTTCTTCCCAGCAGTTTCGGTGAGAACGGCCAAGGTCTGGACATTCAGGCCAAGGACTTAAAAAAGTGTATGATATTTTTGAGGACACTAGCAAATTTTAATACAAATTATTTTTGTTTGGGAGTTTGTCTGCTCTTGGCTGGCCTGGGTTAATCGAGTATAGAGAACAGGTTCAGGATCCTTCCCATTCTCCAAAGCCACAGAAGCTGGTGCCCAGGAACAGAGTGATCAAATCAGATAAATTGGAGTATGAAATCAGCTGGAAGTGTGATAATAGGATAGGATTAACACTTTGGTTACAGTAAAATTGTAGAAGTTAAAAAGTTAATGCGTTTAAAAATTAGGAATTTATATTTTCTTGCTGTCTGAATAGGATTTAGAACTAACATCAAACAAGTAAGTGAACCTGGATTTAGGATTGGGTACATGATAAAGTTAGGAAGCTCACCAGGGATTTTTTCTGACTAATTGGTAGGAGTGTGGGTAGAAATGTCAGTGGTACTGTGTGCTGTGTAAGCAAGGATGTCTGCTTTCAGTCTGCTCTTCCCTGAGTCCATGTTCTCATATGTGTTTGCTGATTCCTGTTCCAACACAGATAAACTCATGCTGTAATCTCTTGGTAACAGGCTGTCTGGGTGGACTTGGGAATTTTCACCTTGTGGTAAGGCTGGAAATGCCACCAAGGCAGGGTATTTTGTGCTAGATGGAGAATTCTGTTTCCAGCGTCAAGAAAGAGAAGACGGACAAAAGGTCACCTTTCTGACTGACATACACACTTGGTCTGAGCACAGGGCTGAAGGTATCCAGCAATACTGTAGTCTGTAGAAACTCCTCTTTCACCTGCAAAAGGTGAGCAGAATGGGGAGATTCTTAACCACCCATGATTGAATACTGTTAGTATTTAATACTTGTATTGAATCTCAGATAATTGCTAAAGTGCTGAACTGCTGTCTCAACTTATCCACAAGCAATTAATAATATTGATCACCCTACACTGACCTTGAGAGTTAATAACTGGTTTTTCCCTTAGTTTCCCTTGATGAATGGTGCTTTCTACATGCCAACTTATAATTTTGTCAAGGTGTCAGATCACAGCATCCTGCAGACACTGAAATGCAAGCGGTGCTTCCTGCAATGGCTGTTTCTTTGGGACCAATAGGGCTATTTATGTCTAGGCGGAGAAGAATGACTATTATTTTACAGGATTTTGCCGGGGGGAAGGTCTATACAAATATTTGTGTATGAGTCAAATTACTTGAAAGCTGTGTAGGATACATGCACAAAGATTTAAGGCTCTAAAAGCCAGGCCTTATTTTCTCCATCAAATAATTAGGTGGTTCTTTTCTCCATCTAATGATAAAGTGGTTCTTTTTTTTCCAAAAAATTCTTTCCCAAAGTAAACACCCAGGTTAAGACACAAAATAGAGAGATAATTGAAGCAATTTATTTGTCTCATCTCATGTGGAGGGACTTTTAGAAGTCTTTTTGCTCTGGGTAATCTGAACAACATCTTTTTCCCAATTACCTTGAACAAACTGAAGAATGTAGTTATCTTTTATTAATAGGCTTCCCTGCTTACCTAATCATCATCTTACTAGTAGTATCTGATAATGAATCAACACCACTGCTTCTGTTTTGTATGCCTTTTTTTTCATAGACTCCTGCTGCACTATGTGTCTTTATGCTTGTGCATATCCCTCTGTTGAGATCCGTAACAGAAAGATCAGAGCTACTGCAGGCCTGGAAACAGAGAATTTAGCAAACGGGGTTCTGTCAAAGTCTCTGAAATATTTTTATTCTCTGCTGCAGAGAAAGTCAAACAGATCTGGAATGTGTGAAATGGCACTCCCAGCCCAGAGCTTGGCATCACTGAGAGGAGCTTTGCAGTGCTGTATTATCCAAGAGACACATAGTGAAGGAGTTTGGGGGGAGAGATCCGCCTCCACATCGCTTTCTCACATCAGCGCTAACACTCATTTCTGGAGCAGTATGTGGGAATGGTGTGTTGATAATCTCCCTGCTCCTTCTGTAGAGCAATGGAGCACGTTGTCCCATAACAGCCACCACTCAGCACTTATTTGCCTTTCCCTTAGACACATATAACTGCTCCTTTCCTTTGGACAAGTGGCTGAAGGTGTCTGAAGACACCTTATCTTTGTAAAAAGCATCTCGACAAACTCTTCAAACAATGCCTCTTGCCTGCATTTGTACTCGTTTATTCCCTCCCCATTGCATCCTCAGCTAAAGCAGATTATTGCAAAATCCATTTAAAAAATGCAGCAGTTTTATACTGAAAGATATCTAGAGGGCAGCAAATCTAGAGGGAAATCTCATCCTTTGGTGCAAACGAAACCTCCTCTTTTATTTAATTTCTGAAAAATCAAACACAGAGTTACATAAAGCTTTTTTTTTTTCCTCTCCACAAAGCAGCAAGAATAATAAGATATCTCTATAAGGTTGAGATAGAATCATACCTGGGAGCAAATTTTTAATTTGATTAAAGCTTACAGTAGTGGGCAAAGCCTCTAAGTTCAGGTGTGAGTTATGAAGAAACTGCTCAGCCATCCATAATCCTCTTTGAAAGCAAATGTATTTTTAGGGTATTGCTGTGTGACACGGTGTGCTCCTGAGTTATTTGTGTGTAACTGTGCTTAATGTGAAGGATATATTTAATTTAGTATTAAGATTGTGTTATTGATTGCAATTCTGTTTTCCTTCATGTTTGGTTCAAATTGTAGTTGGCCAAGCAGCATCTGGGTTCCATTTAACTGTTGGCAATGGAAATCAAGGCTCCTGTGACACCTTCCTTTATTGCATACTGCCTTCTTCAGCACATTTTTACACCCTTTGAGAAGTGTTTCTGCAATTACCCTTCCTGAATTTCATCACCAAGAGCTGATTTGCACAGTAATAAGGATGTTGAAAACCTCTATCTCATGTCCCTCACATCTTGTGTTTGGTACTTGAGTTTTGGAACTTGACCATCAAGAAGTTATCAGAACGCTTAAAAAAGGGAGAAAATTTAAAAGTTGAGTTTTACTCAATTTTTGAAAATTTTCCCTTAAGTTGGGTATGAAAAACTGGCATCTGCATGTTGACAGAAGCAAGTAGAGGCAAACCAGTGCAACTTTTTGTGGACACTGTCAGTAACTACAGGGAAAACCAGACAGACTCCTTTGAGCTCACTTGGGAGTACTAGTGCCTAAATGTCAGAAGGGACATCTCCCATTTCCCACTTTCTGATGTTGCAAAATGGGGTTAATGGACTGACCTCTGTTGGTCTGATATTTACTTTTACATTTACTGATGAAAAATGTGATATGAGAGTGGGTGATTCTTGTTATCAAGGGGCAACATATTTGCATTGAAATAGGATAGGATGTATACAGGAGAGAAGAGGATTGGGACCATGTGATGACTTTTTTGCTGGAGACTATGCCCGAAATCAGAAGGATTTATGTGGTACCTGATAGCATTTATGGCAAAGGCTGTACAAGAGCACAGGCAATTTCCTGCTAATTGCTTTTCCTCTGTCGTACAACCCTCTTTTCCTGTCTCATACGTGTGGTGATTTTGCACAGCTAGTATTACATTTATTAGCATTAAAATATCAGGGAATTTTTGTCACTAGAATAGTTAGTCGTTTCTGAATATGCAAAAGGCAGCACCTTCCTTAAATGTCTGCTATCTCTGAACATCTCTGTTTCCTCTGCTTAAGGGAAGATTCCCTTTCTTCCTTCATCTTTACTAGAGTGCTCCTTTTGCCTCGGGGGATTGTTTATAATGTGACCACTGGGTGGTTTCCTAAAGCAGCTACAAGTTGTGAGGTGCTGGTTCAGAATGATGCTCTGCCAGATCCTGCTGATCCACGACTCTTAAAGGTCATAGAACGGTTAGGGTTGGAAGGGACCTTAAAAATCATCCAACTCCAACCCCCTGCCATGGGGGATGTGGTTGGCCTTCAGGGCTGCATTTAACGGCAATATATGACTGCTTTATGTTTGTTTGTTTGTTTGTTTCTCTTTCATTTTTTAAGATGCTTAATTCACATACGTCATGCACTGGTCAAAAGCAGAAGCTTTTGGCCTCTGAGAAGCATCAGCTTTTTCTCCCTACAAAAGCAGGGTCAGTCTGGCTATCTGCGGGCTGGATGTGGCCCTCTGACTTTTGCAGTAAGAAACTTCATGGCTGGGATACCAGCTCAGAGGCTGATGGGGGGGTGGAGGGACAAGGTGCTATTTGGGCAGAGTGGAGGTGGGGCAGAGCAGCAGGGCTGTGGTGAGGCAGCTGCCAGAGACATCAGGGAAAGTGGCTTGCAAGGAGGGGAACCCCTGCCCCCGACGGTCTGGGGTGTGGGCTGGTGGTTGTTACAGGCAGAAGATAGTTGATACCTGCCTGGAGTGGGAAAGGGCTGTAAAATGGGAAAAGGGTGCCCGGGTCAGTGAATCTCACACCAGAGATGTGATTTCTGCCAACAGCACTCAGTTGTACCGTCCTTTTCCCTGACTGCATGGAACAGGCACATTTTCATGGGCAGAGCTGACTAGCGAAGTGTATCGTGTGTACCCTGCCCTGTGAACAGTGTGTGAGCCATGAGAGGTTAAACCCTTTTGGACTCCTGTGGTTGCTCAGAAAACTCTTGCTGCCTTGGGCTTCGTAGATGAAACAAACACCATTTACATCTACTTAAAATCGGAATTGAACTTGAAATTTCTGTTCAGTCCAGTGGTGAATGTAGCTACTGTTAAATTGCTCCATTAACTATAAAGCAAAGTTTAATCTGCTGTGTTTTACTTTCATAAAATGCTTCTAAGCACTGGTAATGTTCCTTTTTATTGTGTTCCTTTAACTTTATAGGAAACTGACAGCTTTGTCCTAAAAAAAATATTTAGGATTAAAATACCCATGAAAGGAATGCAAAGATTTAAAAAAGAGAGAAGAAGGGAGCAGCATTACCAGGAAGAATTAAGAGGAACAACACTGGAGCAACTTGCCTTTTCCCTTCCCAAGGAAAAAGGTGGTCAAAGAGCATGGTCAAAGGGCCCCACTAAGCAGATTACCTCAAGCACTTGTGGAAAAGACTAAAAGTGCAATCCAGAAAGGCAATTACTTTTTTTCATTCAGATAGAATTTTTCAGCTTCTAACATGGAGTTAATTGCCTCTTTTTTTCCCCTCCTTTTTTCTTGAAATGGTCCTTTGCATAGGTTTAGTCATCCTTGAGGGCAGCAGCTCCATCTATACAGCAATTGCCAGATGATTACCTCTTTAATGTTTTCACTGAGTACTTTGCTGGTTAACCTCCTTAACTGGAGAGCTGCTTATTGTTATTTATGTCTTGTCAGCATAGAGTTTCATTAAGCATTGGTAAATGACATGTTTTCATATCTGCTGACACTAGAAATGCAATATGATCAATTGCAAATTGAGTTCAGTGCAGCAATAGAGTGCATTTAACACACATCAGTGGATCATTTGTACAAGCAGAGCTCGAATTTTTATGGCTGTTTATGTCTCTCTAATATCCAAGTATAAATTCTCCCAAGTCAAGCCATTCTTAGTAAAACAAAACGCAAAACTCTGTCCAACAAGTGATCACGCATCCCAGGCCGGGTCTCAGCACGGGAGGTTTTGGGATGGCAGGAAGCTGGAAGTGGTGAAATCAGGAACCCTGATTGCCTCAGCTGTGCCAGGAGGCGAAGAGGGGCTGGGGCATCTCTTGCAAGCGTTCCCTCCCCTGCCTCAGGCTGCAGCAGGGGCAGCTCCCCRGCGCTTTCCCTCGCTTGCTGGCTTGCCGTCACCTCCCTTTCTCTGCCTGGTCCTTCTCCGTCAGGAGGGTAACACTGTCTTGCCTACAGACCGGGCAGGTCTGGAGATGGCTTTGTGCGTGTGTGATTCCCAGAAGCTGAGCTGATGACACCTCTTTGTCCGGGTCCTGTGGGGGGTGGTGGTGGTGGTGGTGTCAATGATGGGGAGACAAGAACTTCCAGTCTTGCAGACGTCAATGGTCTTTTACTGCTGCTCACTCTCTTGGCAAGGAAGCAGAGCTCACAGTAAATTGGATCCAAAGTGCTGCTTTCTGGTGTTACTGCAGCAGCAGTTGCTGAGGAAGCTGCAGCTGCTTTTAGTGGCTCCAGCCCATTGTTAAATTGACAGTCGGCCTTGGGGATGGGGTTGCTAGGGTCAGGGGGGAGGGCTCTGAAATCTGTCCTGCTGCACAAGGTGATAGAGCATCCACTGCTATAACACTGTCAGGAACTGGGGATCTCCTGTGCTTCCGAGGCTTGGGGTGGTGATCTTCTTTATCAGTGCTCAAATCTCCTCTCTGGGATGAGGTCTGACCCCATGCCAAGGGCAACTAAACAGTGACTGTGTCCCTTCAGGTTGCCACCTGCCCAAAACTGTACATGTGCATAAGTTTTGCTGGTGGTCCCTCACTGGAGTACAGGCTCCTCATCCTGCTTCCTTCTAACCAAAATTTCTAGGAGCTATTGATATTTCTGTAGTTCTTAGACTGTACCAGTGTACTTGGATTGGGGTAGGTCAACTTCACAGGCACCTCTGAATTTCTAGACCCCTATCTTCAGAAATTTGTCTCCATGGCAGGGGTAAAATTTTCAGCTCTGCAGATCCAAGCAGATTATGTGGTAAAGATTTGCCATCAGAGCTAGGAATAGCATATAGTTATCTTTACAACCAAACAAAACCCAAAAACCCCATAATGCCAGAAGGGAAAAAAAAAAGGTCTTTTTGAGAAAAGGTTTTCATTAAGAAGTGTCATCAGGTTTCAATTTAACAAAACACTGTAAAGTAAAAGAAAACCATGAATGCAGACAGTAGCCCTGGGAGCATTCAGTGCTGATTTACTATGCCAGGACATATCTCCTGTAGAGTTAGGTTATTATTTTTCTCTACTGGTCTGTCACACATTGTTACATGTCAGAGATTCCTCACTAGTAACTGAGAAAAGGCAGAGAGGATTTACTCACATTAAATCCATTATTTTATGTACTGGAGAAAAAAAGAGGCCTGTGTTGAAATCTCTTTGAGAAGAAAGCAAGATCTTACATTGTTTTAATTGGGGTAGCTTTGATAATCTACAATCTATATGTAAGTCAAAACATTTTGACATTCATCTGAAGTATCTGACTCTTAACTTATGCTTTTCTTCTGTTGGAATATTTGCAATATGTTCTTGGCTTTATATGCTGCAATAACTTTCTTGTTTTGTCTTATGAAAATGAAATTAAACTTCAGATTGTCTTTTCTGTAAAAATATAGAAAAGACATGCGCTTCCAATCTAATCTGTTTGGTTAGTGACCTTCCTGAAGAAAACTTGTTTTCCTTGTTACACTTACTCTCACTGAATATCCAGAACCATATTTGCTCATGGGCAGCAGAAGTGCTGGCTGCATTTGCTCTCTGTGGATCGGTCTATGGGAAATAGCCTTGTTTTGGCTCCATGAATAACAGAATGCTGAATTAATATTATGGCCCCCTAACAGAATTGCTTTGATGTAAGATTCCAATATCCTTGTTTTGTTGCAGAGCCATAATACTAGTTTAGCATTCTGTTACTCACGGTGTTGAGGTCATATTGATGGACTTGTTAGGAGTCCAGCTATGGAGTTCCTGCTGAGGTAGAGTCAGGCAAATGAAGGCAAATTTCAGTCCAAGTTTAAGAGACTGTAAGGTGGAGCAGATGGCAGAGCCAGTGATTTCAATTTTTGTTACCAACATGCTGATTGTCCCTGCACCTTTTTCCCAACTTTGTTGTTTTTTATCACAGTGCAAGGCCAGATCCTGCCCCGGGGAAAGCAGCAGTGCACTGGCAGCACAGGCTGCAAACTGTGCGTCTGAATAAGGTGTATTTTAAAAAAAGAGCACCCGTTGGTCACAGAATGGGAATTTTTGTGTAAGGAAAGCAATGATAAAGGATAGAAAGATGAAGAAAAATGTGCTAAGAGAGGTTTGAATGTCTAAGTAAAAAGTGTGGTGATTTCACTAAAATCTTGATAATTTAACCAAACTCTGCTTATGCACACTAATAAGTATGAGCAGCAATTGGAAGGAAAGAAGAAAGAAAGAACAACTGCCCTGTGTGTCTTCAGATAGCACATACATTCTGTATAAAATTCACCAGGAGGCATAGTATATAAAAGTATGGTATGCACTAAGCCAGTAGTAACCAAACAATTTGAGATCATGGGGAGTTTTACCATTTCTCTTTCCTTTCTTAAAATCAATTAAAAAGCAATTTTATTTCAAGAACACTGAAAGATAATTTACAGATAATTCTAACTCCGGATGATGATGCCCACTAACAACAAAATGCAAGGAAACAAGATCACAGAGCTCTTCAGAGCGACCTCTTAAAATCTGCTTAAGACATGCTGGGGTCAGGCTTTCTCAGAGGCACTGCAGACTCCATTTCTGCCGTCTCTGGCTGTCCAAATAGCAGCACCAGGCTGTAGGACATGGAAGTGCTTTTCCTCAAGGCTGCCTCAAGAGCCCAGGCAGAGCTGGGGCACTCCGCAGACAGAGGAAGCTGCCTCTGACATCCTCCTCAGAAACCATCGTGGTCCAGTGAAGGGTGGGGGCAGAGGTTTATCAGTCCCCGACTTGCCATGTGTGTTCAGAGGTTGCTTCCCACCTCAGAGCTGTAGCCAGGCTGGGAGCAGAGCCACTGGCCCAGCCAGGGGTTCAGGGGGACATGTGGAGCAGGAGCCAAGCAGGAGGCTGTTGTCCTGCTTCGCATGGCTCATCTGGTTTTGACAGACAGGAATCTGAGTATCAGTGTTACACATAGTTGCAAGGATGAGGACGAAAATTGACCAGAAGTACCAAAAGGACCAGTATTTCATTAAGGAGGATGGATTTATCGACTGTCTAGACCGAAGTTAGTTTTGTATTCACACTTTAAAAGTTTTAATTAAGGTTTACATTCATACTGTCTAGCCATTCCCAGGTTAGTTTTATGAAAACATTAACCTTGACATTTTGACAACTTTTTTGCTTTCATTTAGTCTCTCATTTAAAATTGTTTTCATTGTCTGTGGTTTAGTGATTCCCTCGGTCCGCTTACACAACCAAGCCCTTTGAAGAGTGACAGCTCAGCGTGCCCAGTGGCAGCTCCCAGCACAGCATTTAATTCTCAGTTCAAGCTGAGCAGTGGAGCTCTGCCTCTGTGGCACTGCTCCAGCATGACACCGGGGTTTGCAGGCAGAGATGTGGAGTTTGCCTCCACACCTGCACAGTGCACTTGTGAGAACAACACGCTGGTGCCTTTGCAGCTCGTGGGGCCCAGGGGCCAGCAAGGGATGTGGGGCTCTCCCTCACCTCTGTGCCTTGGCAAGATGCTCCTGCTGTCCCTGCTGCCCTGCACACGAGTCCCGTACCTCCCAGTGCAATCTGTCTCTCTGGAAGATGCTCCAGCTCTTGCATAGGAGGCCCTGAGCAGTTCCCAGTAGGTTCTGCCCTGTGCTGTGACCAAGAAGTGCAGGATGCAGAGATGCTCTGACAGTGCCACATGTTGATTTGGAAAACCCAAGTTCAGCATCCTTGTATCAGGCAATGCCCCAAATCACCTAAGAACTTTATGCAAGACATACTTAAATCTTTCTGGCCCAGCTTTCTGAAGATATTTAGGCAGAAATGCGTGTAAACTATGTATGTTTACAGCGGTGCAGGGGGGTGCTGTGAAAGTCATGATGGAGCATTTCTATGGCTCATGCCAATTAAATACATCTTGAAAGTCTGAGCCTTTAGGTTTTACTGATGTATTTCATCTCAAGTGCTTCTCTGTGTGAAGCTGCTGTGGTTATTAACTGAGGCTCACAGGTGCTGAGGCAGGACATTTGGGTGTCAATGGCAGCACTCTGATAGACAAGTAGAGAGATAAAGAAGTTGTAACATGTCTCTCTCCAGGGAGACAGGAGAACACATCGACTCTTAAGAAAGGAATAACTCTCACCTCTGCACCCCTGCACATCGTGACTTAACACTACATTATGTTAGGGAATTTCCATTCCAATCTCATTGACTGAATGTGAGAAACTGATCTTTCAGTTTTGCTGGAAAAGGGGAAAATGAAGGGTTTTGTTGTTTGAAACAACAGAGAAAAAGTGGTAAGATGGCACAATTCAGACCAAGCTCCAGTGGAAGGCAGGAAATGTTGCTGAAAGAAATTGGCAGAGAACAGAAATGCCTGCAGAGGAGCAGGAATGTAAATAGTGCAGTTGTGTTCAACTTTTCCTGTAAAAGCTTCCTGCATGTCCTTCTGCTTCTCCTTCATTGTCCAGCATGTTGTTGACTGGATGGATTGAGTGCACTCTCTGGTTCCAGTTGTAGGAGTTGAAGATGAGAGCACTGAGTTGCTTGCTCTTACCAAAGGGAACTTTCTAACTCGAGTGTGGATCAGAAGCTAAGAACAGCGACATTTCACAAAGTAGGACTACCCAAAAATGTGAGATATTCTGCCTCATGTAAAGCCAAGGGGAAAAGAAGGTTGGGACTGCATTTTTAATATTGCTTGGGAATCCAGGTTCCCAAGACAGGCCATGCACAGCCTTGTAAGCACAAGGGAAAATAGAGGAGAGTGCGTGACCCTGTGTCACGGTTTCCCACCTGGAGATGGTGACAACATGTTTACAGCAGGAACACAGTCCCTGTTCCCAGGGTGGGGAGAGGCAATGGGGACGTGAGGGACCAAACAAACACCACTTTTACTCCTGAATAGCAAATGCATCTCTCTGTTTGCATAAAGTGAGTATCTGAGGATTAACTGAAAAATAACAAATGTAGGATTTTTGGTACTGGAATTAGGGTTTAGAGAAATCTGATGAAGCAAGTAGTTTATAGGGCTTGAGATAAAATAGGCATGACAATGAAACTGATAAAGGAAACACCCTTGGGAACTCTGGAATAGAAACTCTCATTGATCTCTTCTGGCACCGAGAAAGAAATATCCAGGTCTACAGTTTGATAAGCACTGTGTGAGGGAAAAAAGTAGATTACATTCAGGTGATAATCCCAAATCAAAAGGAGTTCAGAAGAAAGAGAAGTGTCTAAGCCTTTTTGTTTATAACTGAACTTTGCAATCATGGATGTTATTCCCTGAAGACATGACTGTATTGATAGTTCCAAAAATTAAATGAAAAAAAAAAAATAAACCACCTACCCAGTACAGTATCTGATTCCCTTCTTTCCCTTCTCTGACACAAAGCTTATGTATGAATTTGAGAAGAGGGCTTAATTTTTTGGGGCTCATTTTCCTCTTTGTAAAATATGACTTTTGGGAAGAGAGTCCCCCAACTTCACCCTTCTAAGAACTGGAATTCTTCTAGTTTACAGGATGGCTGTGACAGTGGTGTTTTCATGCAATTCTGTAAGGTATCCAAAACTACCATGAGAAGAAGAGAACTATTTAATAGAGATATTTATCTAAAGATATTGCATGAAAACACCACTGTCACAGCCATCCTGTAAACTAGAAGCTCTTGCGTGCAGTAGCCAGATGGGATTTCTCTRTGTTTTGCATAAGAAGTAACAGTAAGAAATTTTTGCTGAAACGCTTGTTCGCTCAAAAATAGAGGACTCTTTCTAATCCTGTTCATTTATAAAAATATAGAGGACAGGGACATGTGCTTGTAGTATCTCTACACCATGACAGTCACACTGTCCTCTACCCCCAACACACAAGAAAGGTCCAGCTGAAAAGTCAGCATTTCTTGGGGTACAGCCTGTCTAAGGAAAATCAAAAATCAAACAATATGACAATAAAAAAAAGGGGGGTGGAGGGGGACGTGTGTATGTGAGTTGCTGTATAGCTATTATTTAATAAGTGTTAAGGAAGAAAATGCTTGAAATCACTTTGTGGGTTGAGCATGGGACACTTTGTTTGTGTCGCTCTCCCCCCTGCCCCTCTGCCTTTGTCCACCTGTCCATGCATTTAAATACAATTAATGGGGCAGCATTTGGTAGTTCTGGTCTGGAACAAACTCTAGTCCCTAACAGACAGGCACAACCCACCTTGCTGCTGGTGTGATATAGGGCTGGGAAAAAGGGGAAATTTTAGGGACAGAAGTTGTCAGATGGAGGGTTTACATATGGCTGATACTCCTGGGATTTAATTGATGATGGCCTCTGTTTACAAAATGCAACAGCTGTGAGCAGCTGCGCTCAGCCTTTGTGCAAAACTGTTTCATTAGAAGACACAGTCTGGTGATTGCTACTTCTATCTACTTTTTTTCCTGAAGTTTCTTTTGCACTTACATTTCTCGAATTGATCTGTTTTAGACTTTAGGATGCTAGTATTATGTCTCCAGATTGAAACATTTTGTTGTGTCACTCCTTGTTTCTAGTGCCAAGATCACAGTCAAAAAGAAGTCACCAATGAAGATTTGTTCATGCAGCTAAGCAAACTGCTCATGGCTAAAGCTCTAAACGAAACAGGTCAGGTATATAGATGTAGTTTTGTATATGTGTAGTTTTCTGACTTACAAGGAAGATTCTTTTTGTAATAATACAAAAAGAAATTTTTTGTTTGCTTTTTTTTTAAGAGTTATCTGTGGAAAATATTGTATAGAGATAAGGTTTTGCCTAAAGTTGTCTGGAAACAAGATGGATCCAAACACACTTAAGCTTGAAAAAAATGTGAGATGAATGAGGTGAGGCTGTGGGATATCTTGTCTTTTGGTTTCCTCCTAACTTTAGAGATACACAAAACTTCCTTTATTTGGAAGACTTAAAGCATAGTTCCAAATTGGCTGTGAAACTTTACCAGTCTTTTAACATGGCTCTGTACATCCCATTTCTGTTAGAGCACTCCTCTTTCTGACTGAGTTGCCTGTTTTTTCAGGAGTGCTTTAATACTGTTAGTCTCACTCCTAATCGGATAGCTCTGTAGTACTTAGATGCATCTTTGTGCTAACATTAGATAAACATAAAATCCCACTCAGAAACACAGAACAGTATTTTGCTTTCTGGACCCTACTCTAGATGAAGTTCCTGGGTATCTTGCACTCCCAAGAATCTAACACCAGCAATATGTATCACAAGATGAATGTCTCTGATCACAGCTAGAACAAAACTGCCCTTCGTCCTTGAATATGAAAATTACTCTCCTGTGGCAGTAACTTATATAAATTATGTTTCTGGATTCTCTTTTCATACCATCAACTCTTTCTTCTTCCACTAACAGAATAAAGGTCAGAAAATATGGATACTAAACCGCAGTTGTGAATACAAACACTCCAACTTCATTTGTGTGATTTCCTCTTTTGCAGAAACCTCTCCCCACAAAGTCAAAATTGAGGCCAAAACCTCTCAGAAAAGAGCAACTATCTTAAGTCCTGGCCCATTGTTCATCTCTTTTCCAGGCCAAGCATTTCTTTGCTACTGAATTATTTACTGAGGAGGAGAATCAGCTTTATTCATCAGAGGAGCATTAGAATCCAACAGGACTGTGAATACATATTTAAAATGTTTACTAGTGTGTTTGAGGATATTCATTTAAAGCCTTTAGAGACTAAGTTGTTCATTACAACTTCGAATGAGGTTTGCCCTAACTGTTCTTTAACTTTCCAAATGCTTGTCTTGGCTTTTTGTTCTGCCCTGAGTGTGTGGCTTTTTGTTCTGTGCTGAAGGTATCAGAAGTGAGATGTTTTCCATGATCTGAGATTACCTTATGTGGACATGGTGTGCGATACTTTAGGTTTGGATTTATCCATGTTGGGTGATGGGGGGAGGAATTCCACTGAGGCAGTGCTCTTTCTGCTGAAGGCTGCAGTGTCGCGGTTGCAGTGGCTTTGGAATATTACCCTACTATGCTTGAGAAGCATTTAATGGCACTACACTGGATGTCTTGCTCATTAAATCACTCACAGATATTCCACTCCTGACGCAATCAGAGCTAAACAGTGCTAATGCATGCTCATAGCTATTAGCATTTCAAAAACTTACACTTCAAACAGTTCCTTCACATTTCCTCAAGACTTTCAGAATCTTCTTTTGGATTACTTCTCAGAATGAAACAGAATGAGATATTTATTAAGCTTTCTGGAGAAGCTCTGGAGGCAGGATTTTTTATTAGCGAAAATTCATTACTGATGCTGTTGTTCTCAATTGATAAGCGGTTTTACGCCTTCTTATGTTATATTTTTAATTTTTAAAAGGTGGCATATATTGCAGCTGCTCACTGTCAAAAATCTTTCTCTGGCTCATGAGCTGGCAGGAGACTGAATCCTCTCTGTTTAGGCTTAAAAGCTGCATCTCCTGACCTGCGCCTATAAACTCAGCTCTGCTTTTATCAACTAAGGCAAAAAAATGTATGTAGTCTACTATTCATGTATTTCTCCCAAGGCTACTTCTGATTGTCCAGAGCTGACTTCTCTTTTGATGGCTTACATCTTAGTACCAATGCTTCACAAGAGTATTTCCATCCCCTCTGCCTATGCCTCTGCCATCTACTTCCCTATGTCCCAGTACAGCAGCTCATGACCCAGCACTTCCAGTAGTGTGTGGTATGACTGAGACCAGGGGTATTACGATTTTTCTGGGGTGGAAATAGATGGGTTATGTTATTGCTGTGATGGTGGACAGAGCTGCACTTGCAGGAAAACTTCTAGATCTCTTACAGAGCCTTTCTGAACTGCTAACCTTAATTTTACATTCTTAACATGCACTTGGAGCACCTGTGCCTAAAGGGATGCTTTTAGAGATTAAACGATGCAAACCTAACCCTTCCTGGTGTCAGAAACTCTTAAGTGGCATCTTAAAGACTCTGGACTGTGGGGCTTAGGGCTCACCATGATGTGGTAGGGATTAAGGCATTTGTGTGAAATATTCTCTGTGTAAAAGGATAACACAGTCCTCAAACATATTGATGTTAAATCCTTTGTTTTACACTGGTGATCCTAGGTATATAATTGCATTTCAGTACAAATTGCTTGTTGCATTTAAATACAGTATGTAAATCCCACATAAAACTCAATGTTCTAAATGCAAAGCATTTCAAATCAGTGTCTCTAAAACAGCAACTCCTAGTGGTCCATCAGCAGTGTGATCTGAGCAGGCTTCCCCTTCCTGTAACCTGCAAAGAATGAGGAAGTGGGCAGAGACCTAATTCTTCTCAAATCCACCTGTCTCATCTAGAAGAGAAAATAACCAACATAATGTGCAATAATATTACAGGGGTATAAGCCAAAGCCTGGTCTTCCTTTCTGATTTCTTTTTGCACAAATAACATTAGTTGTCTTGTTCCTAAATTACCTTCAAAATACACTTCCTCTAGTGAGAGGCACAGAACTCTTTTAGAAAGCAATGCCTGCCAGCCGTATGCTGCCTCGTTTTCATTAAAGATACACTTTGATGAACTCCCTCACCTTAAACCAAACCCTTTCTGTTCTGGGTGGGCTGGAAGCATGTACTTGATGATTGCAGTCGCTAAAACACAACCCACTGTGATGTGATTAGAGTCCTAGTACAATGACTACACCTCACTGTCCAGTTTGTGAGGGGAGACTGCTTGCTGTTCTCTCGCACCCCAAAATGGATAATGGGTTATGGGCAGACCCATAGCGAATTTCTTTGAGAAAGACTTTGTTAGAGTAGCTGAACTGTCAATAAGGAGAGCGATGGTGGGGTTTGTTACCTATATGGTATAGGTATATATTTGTATACCAGATCCTTGCTCTGTCCTGATGTTTGCTAGTTTGCTACCTGACCAATATTAAATCTGAGAACCATAGGGTCCAGAGGTCTCTGTGCTCCTCCTCTGCTTTGGTGTGGGGATAAGACATCTCTTAGTAATTACCTCTGAAATTGCAAAAGACCAAAGTCTTTACCTCTCATTAATGTCCAGGTGTGTTTTGCCCTATTTTTCTCATTCTGTCTAGATTTAATTAGAATTTTAAGGAAAACGCAGCTTTGTGGCTGTAGTAATCATCCTGCAATAATTTCTGAACCTTGCCGTGAGTTTTGCTGCTCCTTATTGAGGCGCAGCTCACTCCAAACTGCTGCAGTAAGCCTCCTCTTCCCTGGGCAAACAATTGTCTCTCAAAATGTTTTCACGCCGAGCGTGCACAACAGCAAAGAGAGCTGCGTTAAGTGCACAGCGGCGAGACATTCCGTGCCTTTGCAGGCCGCTCGCGGCGGCGGAGGCCGGGCTCATCGGCGATTCTGATGGGACTGCCAGCCCCGCGGGGACCGGCCGCCCACGCCGGGAGCTGCAGCCGGAGCGCGGCGTTCGAGGAGCCGGCGCTGCGGAGCCGCTCGCTCGGCGTGTGCAGCTGACATGAGACAAGTTATTACCATATAAATGAGATAAGGTCTTAGATAATTGCAGACTGAAAGTAAAACTGAACCGGGACTGCTTGTGGCTGGAAATTTTAAGTGTACCCTTCTATCTCCAATTTTTAATATTTTTTTTTCATTTTTTAGACTCTGTTACTTTTTTTCCTTGCAGCCATTAGCAGAATCTATAAAATGATACAAAGAGCCCTTATGTTATCCAGTTGCGACTATTTTGGACCTGGAACTTTCCTGGTGCCTTTCCTTTCTCCTCTGCTGGTTATTATGAAACCTGTATGCAGAGGTAATAAAATTGCTTTGAGGAGAATATGAATGTGAATCCCTTTGACCAAAAGCATCCAGTGCAGTCACTTTATTCTTTGTTCTCTAAGAAAAAGAAAGTATCTTTGGCTGATTCATTATCTGTCCCTACTTGGTCTGGCCATGCCAGAGGCTGGGTGGCTCAATTTAGAAGATACTTTTGGCTCTGGGGTAGTATCTTTGTTTTCTGTTCCCAGGCATCTGACTGCAGTGTGGAGTAACCGAGTAAAAAGTAATATTTTACTACATTAATCTCTGTGTTAATCTTCTCCCTCCTGTGTAGGGTATAGAACCCCAAGGAAAGGAGGAAATATTTTCATGTGTCTCACCAAAGCATGGTACAATCTTAAGGATCCCTTTTAGTAGCCAAAAGGGTTTTTTCAATTGGCAATCATCAAACAGCCTGTTCTTGCAAGGGAGAAACAGCTGCTGAGACAGCCAAGCAAAGAGCACCAAATGTGTTATTTGTTGAGGGGATCAAATTGTTGCCTAATATCAAAGGAAAAAAACTTTACAACGGTATTAATATGGTAAGGTAAATTCAGGTCTTTAATGAAAGCTTTCGGGTGCACATATATGGCTATATGCACACGTGATAAAAGATTTCAACTATTTTTATAAGGTTAATTACTTTGTATATCTAGCAGGTACATCCACTAGGAGATTCAGTCCCCCCAGTAACCCACCCCTGGGGCAGCCCCTTGGAGATGGCCCAGGGGCTTCTTTACCCCATTTCTTGTTGTGTCTTCTAAGATTCTGGTTGCAAAACTAAATGTTCTCTTCTTGAAAATAAGACTAAACAGAATCTTAAGAGCGTATTAGAAGGATTAGCTTATTGTTCTAAAATGTAGGGGAAAAGGGTAGGAAAAGCTTCAACTATGTATTAGTAGTCTACAAAGCTACAAATATATGGAAAATATATAAAAACCAGAAATCTATAGGCATCAAATTCACCGGTCAAGGTCAGGTCTTGCACACTTAGTTTGGATAAAATCCAGTCTTTCAAAGAAGTCTAGAATGACCACTGTGTGCTTACACTCAGGAAACACGCCTGGAGCAGGGCATAGGTCCTGTGCTGGATGAATCTGGGGAGGCTCAACTCGTGAGCCAAAGGGCACTTGCCAGCTGCACTCGGAGACTGCAAAAGTCTTTATCTTTGCTAACAACAATGCGAAGTCTATGTGTGTGATAGCAGTAGATACAAAGGGACACAGTCTTGAGTCTTCTGGCTCCGCTGGACTAAGCATGTTCTGGCTAAAAGCAGGAGCAGGAGGGCTTCTGTGCTCACTAAGCCTGTGGTCCTGCTGCTGGAGGCAACTGCCATTCCTCTTGCAAAAGTGTCTTTGCCTGGAAGCTAGCTATTGAGCATTTCTCCTCCCATTTCCCCAGTTGTGACTTTGTTCCTGAGCCTGTCTCCTTGGATGATTTGAAGACTTCCCATTTCTAGCCTTAAGACATTCATGGGCAGTTTATAACCCTTTGACTAGATCAGGTAGATGACACAAAACCGTAGTTACAAGAATGCTTTGATGCTATTAATGTTACAAAATTCTATGCATTGAATAATTGTATATTGAAAATAAATAACCAATTTAAGCTCATTCTGAATCTCAGTCCATCTTGGGATATAATATAAAACTTTTCCAGGAGATTGCCTGAACTGAGTCTTTCTTTAAACAGTATCTTTCTCAATTTCTAATGCTACTAGTTCAAAATTGCTGCTTATTCTTGCTGTCCTATTTCACAACATCCTTCACTTCAGTCTGATGCCTTTCCTGCACCAAAGGAATTTCTAGGGGGCTCATTTACTTTTTTTGTGATGTGGTAGAACAACTAGAGGAATAGCAATGCTAAAGAAAAAAGATAATGCTACAGTTGGGTCACCTAAGGCACCTACACTATTGCAAAGTTTAATATAAATAGATCTTTAGACCTGAAGAAGTGATTTTTGAAAGACAGGGGAGGTGTTTCAAAGGAAACTGGCTCCATGTGAAGAATAAGGAATGTGTTCCTTTGGAACACAATGTGGCTTGAAACATACAGCTCTCTCAACCTGTGAATCATCCTGTGGATGCAATGATGTCCCGAGGATATTGAAACATAAAGAAGAAAAGTCAAACAATAGAAGCAGAATGAAAGAAAAATGAACAGTAAGATTAATATTTCAGCAGTCTATTTAAAACCATGTTATTACAGCGCTTGAGGCATTAAATTTGCTGGTCTGACTAGTGTGGGAAATAATTTTATTTTAAACTTTGCGCAGTCTTGGAGAACTTGCAGAAGTTTTTGACGAAGGTAATGCATTATGTATCTGAATTGGACAGAAAAAAAGTGTAAATCCTACATATAATAAAAACAGATGGAAGAGTAAAAATGCCTGGAATTTAAAAATAAATTATGAAGAGCATCCAAGGAGATTAAACCATGTAAAGAAAGAACAGTGGAGACAAAGCAAACTTTACAAAAAACAACAATTTGGAATTTCATCACATGATTGCTCAAAGATAGTTAGGATACACTTTTCCCACTGGTTAAAAGTTAATCCACAAGGTAAAAGCTAAATCATCAACTTGCAGGAAACCAGAAACAGGGTCAGTGGCTTGGTAATTCCAGTGCTTCTTGTTACTGATCAACAGCAAGTACGTATTGTGGCTCCCGAAGTGGACTGTGAATGCTGATATCCTCTGCACCAGATTGCCTGCTATGGGAGAGAATAGGCTGCTGGAGGGGCGAGCTACAGTCTGCCCAACATCCCAGCAGAAAGAGATTTCCCGCCTTGTTCATTCCTGATGTGAGAGGACATAGGAGTGGCAATTATTGAAATGCATGCTGGCCCACCTTTTATACTACAGCAAGGGCAGGGGCGGAGATCTGATGTTCCCATGTTTCATTAAACATAGGAGAAAAACGGTGTTAGAAACCTCTTGCAGGTGCTACAGATTGGTTCTATTGCTGAACAAAAAGGAGTTTATTCCTATCATCTTTAAGATTTGCTGTTTGGGAACTGTATTATTTCACTTCTCTAGGCTCCTTTATATGTTGTGTGATTATGTGTAGTAGGTTTATTGTGTGACTCCACGACAGAAAACCTTCATTCCTACTCTTTTCTCTCCCTCCTTCTCATTCCCCATCCTGCCAAGAAAAGGAGTAGCTGTTGCCTGAGATCTGTGTGTCTGGGCAAACTTTCTCAAGGAGAGCTGGAAACAGAGTCATAGTCTCAGCTGTGATGTGCTATAACGAGGTGTCTTCAGGTTTTCCAATTGCCACGTCTGTTCCTCTGCTGGCCATATGGTCCGTTTGAAACCACCTCATCCAAGTTATAGCTCCTTGCTGTCAGCACGTGCTTTCTGCCTGAACTTCCTAAATACAGCCCTAGAGTGATATCCAACCTTTAATTTCTGAGCACAGTATAGTTATTATTCACCTTGCAGTTTATTCTCTGATGCAGGATTCTTTTTTCCAGGGTGTGAATATTTTTTGAGCCTTCCTTAAGGAATTCTTCAAAGCTTTTTTCTAACCTTTTTTTATTTTGTTAGTTTCTTTCTCTGTCAGGGAACTTTGTTTCAAAAAATTGTTAAGTTCTGATTGTGGAACAAAACATTAGCAGTCATAAGCACTGTGGTACTAAAGTCTTTGTAGCCTAATTAAAATCATAATAACTGAAGACTCTTTGGGTTGAACACTGTTGTGTAATCCACTTTATTAATGAGTGCCCAAAGTGTCAGTCTGAGCAGGACTTCTTTCAGTGCCATGGTGGATTAGGTTGTCCCGTGTTTGATCAGTCCACATAAAACCAATGGGGGTTTGCAATCCGGGTGGGTTGGTTTGTAGGTGGGACAGCTCTCCTCCCTGATCCCCACGATCCCTCTCACCTAAACCACAGGGGAGTTCTTTCCCTCCTTGGAAGGAAAGCTTGGGAGGAGCTGCAATAAGTGCAAGAAGAGGTGACAATCTCTCCTTCTCACTTAAGAGTAGGACGTGGCAAAGGCATGCACCTGGAGACCAGGACAGTAGGATAAACCCATCTCATGCTGAAGCTATCACTTGAGTTCAATAATCCTTATTTTCCGTGTGCTTAACGTCTTTTGTTAGAATAGAACATGCAGATTTATGGGTACTTGGATTACACCAGTGCCTAATTCTGAAAGTTACAAACTTCGAAGGTGTTTAAGAGGGCTGCAATATTAACACATCTTCCTTTCATGTCTTTAGCCATCTTATTGACTAACTTGTGCTGTTTGGTTTAATGATCCAAAGACTTGGGACAATGTGTATGTCTTTAACACACCAGCATGTGCCTTTTGTCTCTTCCTCTGATGTATTGTTACCTGCAGAAATTGCAGCTAGGATTATGACAGCAGAAAACTGAGGAGTGTGACATGTCAGGTGTAATCTTGGCACTTGCAAAGAAATCTAAATTGCAATTTAAACTGAACCAGGAATCCCCTTTTGCCAGCCCTTATGCAACCTCTGTTTTCACCTGAAAAGCTCCAGGTCTAAAAATAACAGAGAGGAGAATGTCAGTGTGGGATTACATAGTGGCTTTTATATTAAAAATATATCCAGGGTGATTTTGAGCATTTCTGAAAATGCCTGATGTGTTCTGTCTTAAATGCCTGTTTGCCCTTTTGCAAGTTGGAATTTCTCCTGTGGTAGATCATTGGGCTGAATACCCAGGGGCCTGGGTTAAAGCTTAAATGGGAAAGACGTCAAACAATGAAAATGCCAAAGCAGGTTTGCTGAGTGGAAAGTTATCTCTACATGTATGGGTTGTAAGGTTTTACATAGCCAGTAATAGATGGTCCATCTGAAATTGCTTATCAATATACGTTTTTGGTCCACGTACATAAATGCCCGCGGGTTTAGTATGTGGAATCTGGGGTTCTAACCCTACTCTGGGTGGTTTATTTTGCAACACTCAGTATTTTCTCTGCTATCTATGCTCACTTCGATGTTTCAGAATAGAATATCCTCCAGGATACTTTTTCCCTAGTTTATGAACTTCTTTGCCTCAAAGTGTTGATAATTTATAAAAGGAGGTTTGAGTGGAACTTGTGATAAAGTGGCAAATGTTTTGCCAGAGGTTGCAGGGCTAGACTGTTCCAAGTCCCAAACATAATTTATAGCAGAGAACAAGCACATATCATGTATGTTTACAGTAGGATTAAATCTAGAACAAATGCACTGAAATTAGATAACATAAAAGTAATGAAAAGGTCTTCATTCCCAAAATTCTACAAATATATCTGATGTTTATGTTGTGGTTCTGTATTTTAGCGAATAAGCAAAAGCTTGTGGTATATTTGGACCGTGAAAGACTACTTAAAAAGTACTAGGTAACTATAACTTTATGTATCAATAAATACTTAGGATTTTAAAAGACCTTGAGAGCTATTGTTGGCTATGAAAACATCAGTTGCTGTCCAGAAGAACAATATTGGAAGCACTGATTCAGTAAAATGTGCAACATATACTCCTCAGAGTAATAAACAACGTAATAAAAACTGCCAGTGTGGTAATAGTTTAAAAGGTGCCTTCAAACCTGAAGCTGAGACCATATAGTTAGAATAATGACTGAAGATGTGAGAAATTTATGCTGGGTCCTCTCCTTGCCTGTGGATTTTCAATGTGATCAGTGGTCTGTCTCTGTGTAGCTTGATTCCCTGAATGCTGGCTCAGGGTTCCAGCTGAATTGCTGCTTCCTGAGGTTACCACCTGTAAACTAAGTGTGTACACACTTTTTACTTCACACTTGCATGAGGTTAATAGAATCAGCTTCAATTAAAAGATCAGACTTTATGTATTTTTCATTTTGCATGTATGACAAGTGGAGTGCATGCAGAGCAGTGCAGGCAGCTTCACTGGCAAACAGGACACTGTTTGTACTGGTAACTTGACTGGGTCCCAAAATGGGGGATAATATTCCTATCCCACTTCATAGGAGCCACATTATACTGGAGACAAGTGGTTTTGGGTGGTTCTGGATAAAGGTTTATTTTCCTATTGAAGTAGTACTTAGTCATGCGAGATATTTTATAGCTTGAGTTCAGCGTGCTATTAGTCACTGCTCTGTGCAGTTCACTGGATTTGTGCCTGTGGCCACATCTCCCTGACCAGGGGCAAAACGCGCTGTGGTGGCAGCAGGGGAAGCTCTCCCTCAGCTCTCTCTTTGCAGGGTGTTCCCACTGAATGTCCAGCGCTTGCTCTCTGCTGGTTGTACCACGCGTGAGACGGAGGCACAGTCGTTAGGAGGTTATTGAAGAGGAATTACCGTGAAAGGGAGACTCGGGTTCGAATTACGTCTGTACCTGCAGGAGCTGCTGGGGAAAAATATTGCCATTGACAGAGAGGTAGCTGAGTTTGATCAGAGGCAAAACCCTCCAACAACTCAAATAGCCTGTTCTCTTACCTTGTCACAACTTATTCACCTACTGGCAAAGATGTATTAAACCATTTGGTGAATTATTTCTCCAGCTATGGGTGATATCTAAAAATATTTCAAATCCTATTTGTTTCAATGTTTTCCCCAAACAGTTATTGCCATTAAAATTTCCATGGCATTTGCAATAATTAAAAATACCATAGGAGTTCACTTATATATAATTTAATTTGTGGCCAATGACTGTCAGCTCTGCAGATTCTGTTGTGCAAGACTAACATGAACAAAAGTTTTTAATCTCCACTTCAGGATCCTGTGGATGTAGATTAGGCTGTGTTGATTCTTTGACTTTTTTGTGTATTTCTGACTCATTGTCATGTAAAGCTGTCTGATAGAAATGCAAATCTTGGAGCCTGTTGAACATAAGCAGTAGTAAACTGGATTTCCATCAAAATAAACAGTTTAATGATTTCTGCTGATAACCTCTGCTGAGACAGACATGGCAATGGTAAGAAGGCTTCCACCAGTTGTATAAGCACCCCAGGAAAGGGAGAGAGCTCAAGCATAATTGCTAACCTAAGCAGCAACAGACTTATTAGTCTCTTTTCATATCTGTATGTAAGAGTGAAGTAGGAGGTTGCTTTAGGCTTGCCTAGTAGGAGGATGCTTTTCAAGAGCCTGTACACGAGACACCTTCCAGCTCCTTACTCTGATGTGAGAGTTGTGCCAGTGAGCTTCGCTGCAGAGGCTGGGTTTGTTAGTTCCTCCCTCCATTTGGAAAGCATGTTGTATGCTGTCTTCCTTCCACATGTGTGGGGCAAGGGTATGAAAGCAACCAGTACAAGGTCTCAGAGCCCTGTTCAAACCTGATGATTCAGGCTAAAAGCAAATTTCCACTGTCAGGTCCCCCCAGGGAAGAGGAGTCTGTGTGGGAGATGGCCTAAGGGATGTGATGGAGAAGGGGCAAGAGAAGAGACAGGGAGCATTTGGCAGGCTGGAAATGTGTCTTTTAGGTATGGTGTTGTATTGTGCTTGAGGAGCAGTTCTGCCTGGCTGTAAGCAGTGAGCTACAGAGTGAGGAGCTGTGAACATGTAAAGTCTAGACTAGGTGAGCTCACATGTACATGAGGTCAGTTGCTTCAACGTACAGCAGTAGTGGCCTTTGTTGGGATAAAATAGTCAGAACCTTAAAGAAGTTGGAGATAGGAGGCTTTCTGCAGAAATCTCATGTTGTGGAGGCCCTTCGGGAATTTCCTCCATACCTTAGGGCTGTACTGCTTGTGATGCTGTGAGCCAGAGCAGAGGCTGCTCAAGAACCAGGAATGGCTTGTGGGGCTGAAGAGGTTCCTGTTACCAGACTGGTGGCCATCCACATAGGGCATCACCACACTGCAAGACTCAGCAACCAAAAACTATGAATTCAGTGTTATTTTAAGAGGGGTTATGAAAATGAAAAATTGAATTAAATTGGTGGATCTAGTAAAATTAACTATTGAGATGAAAGGGATGTGAAATTAAATTAATATTATAGTTTGAGAAGCAAGTATTTTATGCCATTCTGTTTATCTACTCTGCTACTGGCACTTATTTTTTTTAATAGTGATTGCCAAGCTAAATTACTTGTCTTTTTAAAGTGGAGTTTCTGGATGCAGGCTTCAGCCAGTGTTTTAGAAGCAAACACACTTCTGATTTACCCCCAGACAAGTCTCAGTGGGAGGATTATATGTGGCTGAATAGGAGGACTGTAAAAAAAGAAACACACATGAATTTGTAGGGCATCCTGCTGCAAGCAAGTTTTTGTTCATGGTGATGAGATTAAAGAGGAACAATCCTACTTAATTTTTTTTTAAATTAAGACAAAATGTAGCCAATAGGGGACTGTGTTGTGTTTTGCTGGACACTTCCCTTTCCCTTGACTATTGAAATCAAGAAAACCCCCAACCACTTACAAGTGAATTGTGCATTTTGCTGTCCTTCAGGAAACCCAGCTTTGTGAGCCAAGAAGTACTGTTCTAAGTGTTGCTCGTGGTCTCATTAGCTGGTTACAAATTTCAGCAGTGAGTTAGTGTGACAGTGGGTCAGCCTGCAGGAGGCAGGTCAGGGACGCTCAGCGCTCTGTCAGCTCTCAGCACCCTGTTTCAGAGAGAAGTGCACAGAAAGCAAGAGGGATGGGACGTCTGGCTGGGAACTGCTCTGTCACTGGTCCATGCTCGCAGTGTGAAGTGTGTGCTTTGGGTGAAATTGGTATTGGGAGAGGCAGGAGGCCTCTGCATTCATCCACCTGTCAGTGAAGTAATAGAGTGCAGCTCTGAAAATGCACCAGGCACCTATGCAATCTCCTTCATGTCTGGCGATTATAGAATTTTTTTTTGAAAGAGTCTTTGTCAGGTTCAAGTACTGATGTGAATGCAAACACAGGCAGTAATTTAGAGTCCTGAATAACCCCTTTAAATGGTATCAAATTGCTGCAACTTTTGCTGCACAAACACTAGGGGACACAGCTTTAGATTCAAGCACCAGCCTTTAGTCCAGAATACCTCTGGTCTTCTTCCAAAACACTTGTAAGGTGTAGAGAACTGGAGAAATGGAACGGGTGAGTCTTGACCCAATACCCTTTTCCAAATTTCCACTATTGTCTAATGCTTTACACAGAAATGAATCATTGCTTCCTTGAGGCTCTTCCACTCCAGTGAACTTGTAGTATTAGGCCTGATATGATGGAAAAGTCCAGGCAATTGATTGGCACTGAGCCAGGGCATTTCCTCACAAAAGCTGTCATGATCCTATCTGTTGTCATGGGACACCACTTATTTTCTTTGTATACACTTTTGGGCAAAATGAAATGTAAGCAGGTATAGCTTTAGATGGTTTAAATTTAAAACAACTGATTACAAAGCTACTTCGGCTTGCTCTGCTGGTAGCCTAAGACATTATTAATTTTTCCACAAGCAAGCTCTGGGCAAAAACTATCTATGATTGTGACTCAAAATCTGGAGACTAAACAATTACTCCAGTAAAGATTTCAATGTGGCATTTGACACACCACAAATTGCCTGGCATATATAATCCTATTAACTGGAGTGGAGAGATGAGATCCTTTTATGCTTAGAATCAACAAACACTGCACACTAAACACTGCTTATCTCAGACACTAAATAATCACCGAGAACTGAAGCTGATGGTTGGCTACCTGACTCACCAAAGCAAATACAGATAATACCACATGTTTTGAAAATACCAGAACAAAATCCTGTTGCTGCTTTTTCCAAAGTATCTTTAAAACCTGTTTGTTTGTTTCTCCTTGTATAACTTTGGGCTTTTTCTCTCTTCTCATTAAAATTTTCTTCGTGTTGCATTATTAGCAAACTTATGCCACTTGCTAAATTCATGCCCAAACTACTATTTCCATGTTTGCCATCTCTTAAGCGAAAAGGAGACCCTGCTTCGGGATGAGCTCTGATATGCTACAGAAAATAACATTCTTGTAAAAAATGCTGTAGTAAACAAACACCAACACATTTACAATGTCAAGCTTACAAAATTTGGGGAATAACAACTGGGAGTGTCCCATGCAATCTTTCTTCAGTGCCACTGTGCACATTCGCTGTGATGCAGCCTTCAAGTAATTGTGTTCATGTAGTACTTTTTCCAAAACTTGGTAATATTCATTTAATAAGGATTTTCATGCATAATCTCCCAGGGATTTCAAAGTGATAATTTTTTTTTTAGCTGCATGTTTATCTTCCATTTTGTCACAGGACGTAATTGACACCAGTGCAAAGCTGTCTGTATCTGGATAGGCCCTAGAAGGAGATGGCACCTCTCTCCTTCAGTGTTTGATTCTGATCTTCTATGCCAATGAGATGCATATTTTTACAGTTGTTCCCTGCCTCCATGAAATTTCTCATATTGCTGTTTTACAGTTGATATTTGCAGGTTTAAGAAGTTAAAATGAACCATTGGACTCATTCTTATTTTTATCAATGTGTTCCTGTGAAGGGCAAACACTCATAGAATTCAATCAGCTAGTGTTGCCTGTTCTACTTTAAGAGAACTCTGAACCCAATAAATCAAAGCAAAGCAAGTACTGTAAATAATTTAGGTGATACACGTGGTATTTATATTAGTGGCAAATGGTCCCTACATCATTCAGAAATATATTGAGAATCATAAAAATCATAAATCAGTCTGGAAGGGACAGCCAGAGGTCATCCACTCCAATCCAACCCTCTCTTCAAAAGAGGTCTGGCTAGATAAGGCTGTCCGGAGTTGTGTCCAATCACCATCGTGAGTGCAGTGAAGCCTGTGGGTTGCCCCAGAATATCTGGGACATCCCAGGTTTGCTGCAGTGTTACCGGGGACTGCCTGCTCTAATGGTGTGAAACAGGATGCTTGGATGAGTTTCTGGGTACATAGAGGAATGAAACACAGTTAAATGTAAGAAAGACTACACTGCAGTTTGTTCTTGGAGAAAAAGGCAAGAATAAAGCCCGAACGAATTAAAAAAATGAGGATGTAAAACAGGGGGTGTTGATAGATGCTCTGAGTTCTCAAGTGCTGAGCTGGCAGAATGTGAAAGTTAACTCCGTAGGTTACAAATTTTTGCCAAGGAATTTCAAATCCTTCCTGGAAAACTTGCCTCTAAGCTGCTACTGCGAGCTGTGGGCATTTATTCTGGAGAGAACCCACAGTGTTTCTAATGCGTTTTGTTGCATGTGGTGTGCATCTGCCGTGGTGTGATGTAATGTAACATGGCATGTGGTGTTATAAATAGAATGATGAGATCTTGCAAAAACCTGCCTAGCAGGCAAACTCGCTGTCTTTCCTTTGGAAAGAATTCCTGAGCTCTCCACTACACGCCCTTCTTTTGTTAAAAGGTACCTTCCACCTCAGCACTCTCCTGCTCAGGTTCCAGGGGAGAAGTTGGGATGGAATGGCTTTTTCTCCCAAATTCCTTTTGCTTGTCAGCAGCACAGCAAAGACTTCATGGGGGCACTGTCTTGCTGCTCTCAGTTCCTGCCTCTCATCTGTGTCTATGCATTTCTAATTTGCTTGGTGCTATGGGCAAGATGCTAATTTTAGCAACCTTGTGTAATTACTCTGAAGTCACTGGGGTTAATGCATGTGTTCAGTATATCTCCAATCAGAATCTGGCCTTATGTTGTCTTATTATTTTTAGCTTATTTTTTTTTCCCCCTGCTGCCAGTAAATTAAATCTCTGTGGCTTTAGTAGTAACACTAATGTTAGAGTAATATTCAGACGTGTTTTAAAATAGGCCAGGGAGTGAGAGTTACCAACAGGACAACATGGGAGCAATTCCCTGATCTTTCTGGCAGGGATGCTGGTCTGCAATTTTATGGTTCCCAGCTTGCTCTGTGCTCTCTGGAAGAGTGATGGGTTACTATATTTATACCTATCTGTTAAGAATATTGCTTTACCAGCATTTATTTCTAGAACTGTTTGGGTTTCCAGGCAGGCTTCTCCTCTGACTGCCTAAGCAAGAATAGTTTGTTTTAGCAGCATCTTCTATGAGAGTTGAAGGTCATATCAGTTTCCTGCTAATAGTCATTAGTCTAAAGCCTCAGCTGTAAAACTGAACTTACCAGGAGTCCCTCTTCTTATATATTTTATGTTCCAGTGTGCAACAAAATATACAGAAAGGGATTTAAATGTATTTTTCACTAGCAATTTTTGGGTTTTTTGTCTTCACTTTTCTTATAGACTGAAATGACATTTCTGAAATTGAGTTGATAGAAGCATTAGATACTAGGAATTTTTTTTTCACAGGAAGGGTTGCAAAGCATTGGAACAGGCAGCCCACGGAAGGGGTGGAATCACCATTCCTGGAAGTGTTCAAAACAAGTGTGGTTCTGGCACTCGAGGACATGGTTTAATGGTGAACATGGTGGTAGTCCTGGGTTGGTGGCTGGACTTGGTGATCTTAAAGGTCTTTTCCAACCTTAACGACTCAATAATTCTATGATTAATGAACAACAGTGTGATTTACTTGTGTTGGCTCAAATACTTTGATAGATCTGTGGAGATAAGAAAACTCATATGCCTGAAACTGTGGCATGGTGTGATTTCCCGTTGCAAAGCTTGTTGCAACCAAACATATTGTGACACCACTTCCTGAAGTCTTAAATGATTTTGAGACACCAGTTGGCAAGTCCTTGCAGGAAGACAGCAGTTTGGTGGCATTCACTCTCCTTTGGCTGAGCCACACAGGAGAATTCTGCGTGCAGAAATGATTGAGATATTTCTCAAGGGAGATGTTGGATCAGTTCCTGAAGAGTGAGGAGGAGCAGTCAAATGTAGCAGGCAAATAATTGGTTTGTTTAATCACTTCCCATTGATTGTCCATCCATAAATAAGAAAACATTAACCAGGGGAAATGTTAGCACATGAATGCTGCTTTGAGTTGAAACTCTTTGGGTTTGGCTGAGTAATCTAGGCAAAACCAAAACAGATTCAGCCTAAAGCTTGATAGCTCTTGTTAAATTTCACAACTCATGAAACATTTGAAATGCTGTAGTGTTACAAATTAAAAGAATGTTTATATGCATGATTGGATGCATTATCAGGGGACAGTTTTTAATAAAGTCTTTCTTTTTTCTTTCCACTTGATCTTTCCAGCAATGATGAAACATCCTTTATTAAAGTTTTTCTTGTGTGGTATCACTCTGCCTCTAGTTCTGTGTATCCCACATCCCCATCTGCATCTGCTGCATGGAGTGTTATTTTCCTTCTAGTTAGTTTGAGGGCTGTTCTTTGTATCCAAATTTATTCTCCTCCAGCTCCAAAGATTTATTTCTATCTGCAGTACAGGAAAGCAGTCAGACTAAGCAATGCAAGCAAATATTGCTCCTCTTTTCATCACAGAATATTTTTCTTCTAGATCTAAACATGCTCTGCTCATCAGAAACAAATGGATCTTGTGTCAGCTGCAATCCAAAGCATGTGCAACAAATTCTGGACTTCTGCAATTACTCAATTGATAGCCAGGAATTGAGATGGCTGCAGGGTCCTTTGATACTACTTAAGGAGCAGGACAAAATGCTACAGTACAGTAGAATGGACTTGAAACATTTTTGGTCTCAGATTTCCCTCATTTGAAATGAAAATACGTGATAAACCATAGAAGTACTGGAAGAAAATGCAGTTGCTTATAAAACCTGTGAAACCTCTTTTAGTCACCGTGGTATCTTGTCTTTAATTGCTGATGGATAAGCATGAAGGGTGGGCTAAATGAGCTAAGTGGATGCTGTGGGATTTKAAAATCCTCAATGTTTATTTAAATTGCATTTTAAATGTGTAACCATATTGAAGCCGGGATTCAGCAATGCGACAGAATCTGAAATCAAGCATGGCTTTAATAACCTCCTGGTGTTAAGGGATACTTTCTAGAGTCATTTGAATAAGTTTTGTGAAATTACTCAAGGCTTATTTTTGTTAAAAGCCTTGTAATGGGGAATACAGAGCAGCAGAGACTCTTAATAGAAAGGCGAGGAAAAACTAGTTGCCCCTAACTCCTTCTCTCCTTGGACTGAATCCACTGGCCGGTGTCTGAAGTGTCTTAAGGTGTCTCCAAGCTCTCGTATGTTCCTTACTCCACCTCCACTTGCCCTTAACCACACAAGAAATCGGTACTGGAAAGAAAAGAAGGAGCATTTGCAGCTGGGGCAATGCTTTTTTATCAGCCAACTGTCTAGTGAAATATTGTTTAAAACAAATTGTCATGGAACAGCTTTTGCAACTTTTTAAACAAAACAAATTAACAACAACAACTGAAAACCAAAACCCACCACACAAACTCTTCTGGTGCATTCATAAATTTGTTCTTCCATGACACGCATGAGACATTCCCCTTTACTGAAAACCTAAGATTAGGAACTTAAAAACACAGGTTTGTATGTGGTAAAGAGGAAGCTGTTCCTTGTGCTATGTTTGCCCACATCTAACATTGCTTGGCTGCAGCATGAGCCCTCCTTTCCTGCAGTGAAGTGGCTCAATAACCCTTTCATAAGTGCTGAAGAGCTGTGGATGAATATAGGGAAGGAATTAAATTAAAACCAAATTCTGTGTCTATGTTTTCAGGCTCTTCAATGCATTATTTCCTACAGGAAAAACAACTACATAAGTCAAGAAAAGTCAACAAGGAAACTCGAGGACACTGATATGTAGCAGCTATTTTACAGTGTTGCCTCTGAGCTGCTGCGATAGTCAAAAGTCCTGATCTGCAAATAAATGCATTATGGAATGTGGGATAGTAGACCACAAGATAGGAAATACATTGTGCTTTGGTCAACGCAGTGACAACAGCAGTGGCGAATGCTGCAGGGACTCAGTACATCCGTGTTTCAGTGATGCTTTTTGAGATGTAAACCCTGACTGACTGCCTGTGTCTGTGTTGCTTTGACTCTGTAGTCTTTGGGTGTGACTTTTTTCTTTCTGTATTAGTAAAGCTTAAAAAAAGAAAGCAAGGGGAAAAAAAACTTCCTTACCTGATCATGCAGTGAAAGTTAAGGACACGTAGCACACCTCACTACATCAAAGGTGGCCAGCATCCTTAAAGCAAGTGGTGAAACAAAAAGTTTTCCATTTGTTAAAACACAGAGCACGTTGCACTTGTGCAATGAAATTTATTCCTTGGGAAGCTTGTTTGAGAGCTGCACTCTGGAGTTTGTGTGCAACTCTTTCACAGTTGTGTTTGAGCTTAACAGTCTCCCAGAGCAACTGAGCTAAGTGCCCAACAGACTTTCCTTTGCCCAGGTATACCTTGAATATTGGAATAGCTGAGATATGAGTTTATGCATTTTTCTGTCTGTAAGCAGGAAGAGGAACTGAAGGGGAGTCTGCCTTTGCTCCAAATTGTTCTGTACTTGCCAAGCTTTTCCCTGGTGGAAGTTAGTCTCCAAGTATCTTTGCACAACTTTTGTAACTGGAGAAGCTGTGTTCAAAATAACCTTAACGCCAGAATAATCTCAAGATTATTGTGTGCAATTGAATAAAACATAAATTACTTTCTTTTTTTAATACTCAGTTGAATTTCTAAAGCTTGTTACTAGATGAGGAGTTGGTTTGTTATCCTACAGATTCCTGATGGAAATAATTAGCTTCTCTCGCCACCAAGACTCAATGCAATAAGCTATTCTTGAGAGCTATCCTACCAAAGATACATGTTTAAAAACATTCTCTCTGTGAGTAATTGTTTTCCTCATTATCTGGAGAGAGAAACAGATTTACATACCAGAAACAATTGCTGTCTGCTAAAATTGGCCACTTTCACAAAAGCCAATTATTTTTTTCCCCTGTTTTCTACCTAAGAGTTCAGTTTTGATATGGAAACTATCTTGCATTACAGTGATATGGGGTCAAACTTATCAGAATGTATTTTCTGGTCATTCATCATTCTGCTGTGTGGGTCTTGACTTCCTGCACTCCTTCTCAGTCGGAACATGTGCTGCCTACTTATTTTCTTAGGCTTTGTGTTGGTTTTATTTTGGTTTTGTTGGGGTTTGAGGTTTTCTGTTTGTTTGTTATAGTCCTAACACCAAATTTGAATGAAAGATCTTTAATCTTCTGTACTTTCCGTTTTTGAATAGGTTCTCCTGTGTCTTAAAATTCTCCTTATGGTTGGTTGTTCTGTGGTGTTATAGTGCTGGAGGAAGGTGGCTGATCCTGTGGATAATAATGTCTGCTCCTGTTTTCTAAAATGGACCAATTCTTGTGCTCATGAGCAGTACTGTTGGGACTGTGGTCCCTGCAGTCTCCTCAACTCCTTTGGTGTTTTTAAATATGGGAGAATGAACACAGATCTCAGCTGGTGAGCAAATATCAAATATATTTTGTTCAAAAAGAGATTGTATTAACATTGGGCTAAATGCAAAATTACTTTTGTATGCCTGAACCCGTAAGATATACAGATCCTTTGTTTTGGTCTGCACTTATGTTAGCTTTCAATAGAATGGTTAATGCCCTACTACTGTTTGGAATTACAAACAATAAGAAGCTCAAAGGTCTTCTTATCAAAAAATCATAGAATATTCTGCGTTGGAAGGGACCCACAAGAATCATGGAAATCCAACCCCTGGCCCTACAAGGGACCCCAAAAAGAAACACACCATGTGCATGAGAGCATTGTTCAAGTGCTTCTTGAGCTTTGTCAGGCTTGATGCTGTGACAACTTCCCTGGGGAGCCTGTTCCAGTGCCCAGTCACCTTCTGGGTAAAGAACCTTTTCCTGATATCCAACCTAAACATCCCCCGACTCAGCCCCAGACCGTTCCCTCAGTCCTGTCACTGCCACCACAGAGAAGAGATCAGTGCCTGCCCCTTCTCTTCCTCTCACCAGGAAGTTGTAACTGCAATGGGGTCTCCCCTCAGTCTCCTGTTCTCCAGGCTGAACAGAACAAGTGACCTCAGCCACTCCTCATACAGCTTCCCCTCAAGGCCCTTCACTATCTTCATGGCCCTCCTTTGGACACTCTCTAACAGTTTAATGTCTTTATTATATTGTGGCACCCAAAACTGCCCCCAGCACTCGAGGTGAGGCCACTGCAGTGCAGAGCAGAGCGGGACAATCCCCTCCCTCAACTGCTGGTGATGCTGTGCCTGATGCAACCCAGGACACGGTTCTTCATCTATTATGTATGAGTACGACTCCAAACACAAACAAGTTTCCAGGCTTCATTCACAAGAGACCAAGGAGTGGTTAAAAACAGTAGAAAAGGAGTACATAGTTCATTTATGTTCTTAAACTCTAGACGAACCCATCTTGACAATCCCAACAGAGGAAAAATGAAAAATTAACTTTAAGGATGGAGGGAGGTGGGTGAAGCAAGAGATAAAGTTGTTAAAATAGCTTTATCAAGAACAAGATAGTCTATTAAAGAAGCCTCCTGCTCCTGTACTTGTAGCTATGTCCTGTTGACAAGCTGCAATCCTTAAAAAACAAAAAAAAGACACATAAGCCCATAAATGTAAGTGCCAGATAATGATTTGCAGGTTTTTTGGTCATCTTTTCTGTTCTCAGGAAATATCTTTCTCCTGAAATGTTTGTCATGGTGGTTAATAATTCAAAGTTATTATATAGCTCAGGGCTTCTCTCAAGGCTGGTGTTACATTAGGCAATGCAGAAATACAGAACAGACAATGATCTTTACTGAGTTTACTCTCTGAAAAGCCAAGGCAGACTAATAAAAACAGGCACCAAATAGAAAAATGGTACAAATGAATTTCTGTTTGAAGCATAGCCTGTGCCAGGAAAAGAATAAAGTGTTCTTCTAAAGTATTTATTTCCTTCTTCAGTAACCACTAAGGGAATAGCCTTCATACGTGCAACAGCCAGGGGTTTTCTTCTAGCTATAACTCAAACAAAAATTGCGGTGATCTTTTCCATGTCTAAAACACTCCATTTAAGTGTATGTTAAGTGTAGTCAAATGCTGTCTTACATTCTCACTTAGTAACTAGAGACTGAACTTCTTTTAAAAACAATATCCTGGAATATCTGTGCTCTACAAGAGGTGTTCAGAGATCCTAAGTTTGCTGTTCTCTTTGAAGGGGAATGCAGCACTGATTTCAGTAGAAAGGGGAATGACCCAAAAGGATGAATAAATTGGGACAAATGGATTACAAAACCAATTATTGACTTCGTTTACCACAATAGGCCTGCAGCACATGTGGACACTAGTGGAATTAGTCTGGCAAGGCAAAATCCAGTTGGTCTATTAATTTTTTCTGCTTTAATATAGATGCTGTATCTACAAAGACAATGATGAGTCTGACTGAATTTCAGTGGCTGAAGAGATATGTTTGCAATCTCAATGCAAAGATGAAGTTTGTAGATGTATAAAAGGACCTTGTGAAGGACCAAGTAGTAGAAAAGATGTATATTAGCACTAGTGTGGCTTGTTTTGAATGTAACTGGGGAAGAATTTCAGCTTCAGCTGTACAAAGTAGGCAGAGTCCAATGCACCAATATGTAGTACAGTGTGGGTGGAAATTGAGCTCACTTTTAAATAAATGCAAGTACAGTCAGTATAGAAGAGCGTTTGATGGATCTGTTCTGATGGGATGTGTGTTAATAATAACTGAGCTATATTGGTAAGCTGTATGTTTCTTGCTCAGGCATGGGCAGAATATTTTTGGTGCCCATTAGAGCCTACTGAGTTAACTTGTGATATGGAGACCAGTGAAGTATGTGGCATTTGAAGTCTAGGAAATTCCACGAAAAATTCGTCTGAGAAAGGGTCTCCTGGTGTATAGTGGAATTATTAAATGATATTCTGGCCAGGCTCTGAGGCAGGATAGAATGTAATTGGCAAAAAAATTGCTGATGTGTCCACAGAATTTCCCACTCCCCAAACCCTTGAATCCTTTGCTTGTGCTTTCCTGACTGCAATATACTTTCTTTGATCCATCATATGTTCTTGCAGAAACTTTCTAGGTAAAACTAAACAGCCAGTATCCAGCTGACCAAAGTAAGGAAGGACAGAAGCAGGCAGTTATTAGCTGGGAAACTCTCACCAACAAAGTGGAAACATGGAATAACAAAAGTGGGCTTGAGATTATTTGTATCTTCTCCCTGTTCTTAATTAAATTATGAAGTGCTAAGGTATGTGTTGGCCCTGTTCTTTGTCATCAGTTGTGTCCTGCAGCAAGTTCTACACCTTTTTAAAGATGTACCAGCTAAACAGGTCGGCCAATTCATAGAAAAATCTTTTATTTAGTGACTTAACCATAAATTTCAAAGGTAAATTTTGATTATAACTTCTTTCTGCCAGATTAATAAAGGGCCGTATTCACTGGTTTGTGATACATCAGTGATGTAGATTGCCCAGGCTGCTCTATCCATACTTTGTGGGTATTTGCCAGCTTTTTCCCTATGGCATGAAGTATTCATATCTGTGGTGAATAAGCAAGACCTTGACAGCTACTAAATCGTCATTGATTTGTTCTGTGTTATGATAGCTACATGGGTGCTAAGCAGTGAACTGAACTTGGTCTGGGATCCCAGAATCTGATCTCTGACAAGAAAAAGTGACCCTTTGTCCTTATGCTCTTGCATAACAGTCTTCACATCTCCAGCAGACCTCTGCTTTTAACTTTCATCTTCATATCCCCCAGAGATTTGATTAGCAACCAAGTCTCATCTTCAAATTTTTTCAAAATTCTTTTTATTTGTTGATGTTCTCTGAGGGCTTTTGCAGAGGAAATGTGGAAATATTCTAGATAATTTTCTAGATAATATTCTAGATGTTTGTTTCATACTCCACTTTACATAAGGATCTATTGTTACTTTGAGGTCTGTTGTTAGTAAACATGTTGTTATAACTTGCTTTACACTCCTGAATTTTTCATGAAATGCAAAGTTAACATTCAAGGCCTTATTGTAAGAAAAGACCCATTGAGTCAAATAAATTGAGTCACCTGTTGAATAAACCCAGCCCTTGATATGACTATTTTGCTGGTGCTGAGCTTGTCATAGTACAAATATAAGTGGGTGAATTGATATGGTATGTCTGAAATTGCTTTTCTTCTGAAGAATATTGCTGTGGGGCTTTTATGCATGTCTGATCTCATCAGGTCCAGAGGATATGTAAGCATCTCAGCTATTATGCCACTTATGACACTATATGTTGATTTCTAGTAGAAGTAACTGGAGTATCAAGTTTGAATATATCCACTGTGGGGGAGAGTTCTAACTTTAAATCTGTATTTCCATGCCCTTCCAACAATAAAACTGTTAGGAAAAAAAATGCCATAAATTTTCACCTCACTGGAAATGTTGTAGATTAATAGTTTGTTTTCAAGCATTTTAATGAATTCTAATACATGAATCCTGAGAGATTTAGAGATCAGATAGTTATTCATATTTAGTCCTATCGAGTAATGCGTATGACTTAAAAAACATAAACATGCAACCAAGTGATTTAAGCAAAAATGGAAATAAGAGTATGGACCAATCCAAGGTTCTAAAGTCATTTCTTGAAAATGTGAATTTTTCATGCTATCGCTGTCCAGGAAGGAACATTTTTCATTATTGTTGCATTTTATAAACTGTAAAAGGAAGGCACAGATATTGTAACTTTTGCTCAGGGTCACAGATGAAGCAACCCCTAGAACTTGGAAGTTGTTATTTCTCATTTCTGTGTTTACAGTACGAAGCTATCAGAATCAAATAAGCTTTGCATTCAGTTACTTTCAGAACCTTATCCAAGCTCCTCTTTGTTATCTCCTGTTAATTTTTTTTTCCTCATAGATAAGGGGATCTGTTCTCCACGTATCTTTCTTTCCTGCTAATAGGGTATTGGTAAGATACTGTCTCTGATATTGCCCTGCTTTCATGCTCAACACTTTCTTCCACACTGGCAACTCAGAACACACATCAGTAAAATAAGACTTCCAGCTCTTGCCTGTTTATCACTCTGATCAGATTTTGATGGAGAGGCCATTAGAAAATGGGTTCACAATCTTCAGATGTAACTGTACTCTTCTTGACCTGTGAATCTAAGACATCTCTGAAATACTTATCTGGCTTCAGTTAGAAATCTTGTGTAGATATTGTTCTTTTAGTATATCCTTATTGAAACTTTAAAAAAGTCTTGAAAATACGTGTGATAAGCTATGGAATATTCTCCTACAATGAGAACATTCATGTGTAAAGGAAAGATTATTAGAAAGAAAAAAATTCAGTGGCCAATTCACACATTTTGAGATGCATGGAAAATTTTTAGGAGCTGTATTGACAGCAGGTTTTCTCTTATAAACTAAAATAGGTTAGAGGCAGAATGGTGGCTGCTTACACTGACACATTTTTTTTAAAGAAACTTTTATGCTACTCTTAGCTAGATTGCTAAAGGTGTTTTCTAAGGTGAGAATGTCAGCATAAAAAATTGGAATATGAGGCCAGTTTTCCAAATGTGATGCCTACTCTGAATTTTTCCAGGATACTAACAGGAGTTTAATTTATATATATGGTGTGCTACCAGATTCAACCCTTATATGACAGAGTGGTGATATTGGCGTCAGGAAACTTGGAAAATGCTGAAGTTGGAACAGAAATTTCAGAGATACTTTCCTTAGAATTTGGTACTTACATAATGATTCTTCCCAAGGAATATAAAATTTCAGGGTACATTGAACAGAAAAGTCATGGAAAGTTTCAATGGCAAAAGATGCAAAGGAGTAATGACTGCTGGCTGTCAATGGACTAGAATCTGCATCATACCTATGGACAACATCAAATTAGTATCTTATCTTGACTTCTGAAGTCACCAAAACGGAGATTCATCTCATGCAGGTTTTATTTTCTTGTGTTAAGACAGTCACCTAGACTCCTGGAGCTAGTGGAGAGAGAAATCTGACTGATCCTGACACAGGCTGTGAAATGCTCCCAGAATTTAGTTTTAGGGAAAGCCTATATGATTAGCCTCTAAACTATGGAATGCATCCGGTCCTGAGTTTCAATCATTAGTCAAACTGAAGCCTGATCTTCCATGTGAGGAACCCTTACACTGAGGGGTCAGGGGGATTTACTCTAAGGCAGACTCATGTTCCCTGCAGCACTGCAGGTTGGAGAACATGCTTAGAGTGGATGGTGGAGATTATGGTGGTTTGTGCAGCCCCTCCATTCCTTCATGACCATTTGCCAAGCTTGAACGCTGGAGTGCTCCCTGCCGGGCAGCACAATGATGAGTCTGTTCATCAATCAGTTGAAACCTGGTGATGGTCAGGCATGGAGCAGTGAATCATGGGGAAAGTCAGATACGTACATGAACGTGAAAAAAATAGTAACTGAAAAGTTTTAAAATAATAGTTTGATTACAGTTTAACTTGTAAAGTTGCAAATGTTTGAAGGGAATTAAAGAAATTGGGAAGGGGAAAAATATCAAATTACTAGTATGAGAATGATTATATTAATACCTTGCTGAGCTTCCAAGCTCACCCTGTGGGAACAAGATGTTTACAGGATCCTGAGCAAGTTCTTTCAGCTAGGTGCTTATGTACACACACACAAATCCCCTCTCCAAAATAAAAAATCAACACAAGTATCCTCCCCGAGTCAAAACTTCTCAGCACTTGCTGAACAGCACACATGGAGAAGTTGCCATGGGGACTTGAATTGAGAAGCCTAAAGGGTAGAGGACAGAAGTGAGAAAGGCTTGATTGCTTGAGAAATTTGCTGAAATATTGTTCTTTTTGTTGAAAGGGAATGAATGTTCCTACCTAAGTTATCTTAAAATGTTCTGTTAATTTCCCCCATTTCTTTTGGTTGCTTTGATGAATTTTTCCCTATATTCGGATGTGTGTATTGCAAGCCCCATCTTTGCTGGTCATCCAAAGCTTTCTGCCGAGTCCATGGAAACAGACACTTAGCTGTTCTGCTTCACATGCCTGCCTCAAGGTGGGATGAACTGTGTTCTAGCATTACTTGTTTCCCATCGTTGACTATAGTAGGAGCCTAGATGTCCATCATCCATGTCCCACTCAGCAGATTTTCAGCTTTTATTTGGATACCTTAATAATGTGGCCCAATTAAAGTAATCCTTTTAAGTGGGTGTTTATCTGTATTAAAACAATGTCATAGGCTAATGTTTTGATACATTTCCTTTAACTCCTCTTCATTTCCATGTCTAATCTAGGCATAGATTCCTATTTTTACTATCCAAGTATCCCAAAGGCCTTGTGGTGTGTTAATAAATAGCTCTAATAGCTAGGCACAAACTTGCTTTTTCTACACAGCTTTAAAGTCACTGCTGGAGGCATAACAAAGAGTGGTATGTTGTATTGCCAATTTTTGAGATCAAATACCTTCCCTTTTTAGGCAAAAGGCTGTATATTGAATGCCTGCAGGAACTTTGCCAGTGTTAGAAGTGACCCTGAGCAGCTGGTGAGAGAGATTTCGGCAGAAGCTTTGCTCAACCTTTGAGGCTCTGGGCTGGGAAAGCTCAGTCCAGATGGAATCTGCAAACCGTTCAGCTGCCAAACTCAAATAAGCCTTTAGTGGTCATATGTAAAACAGGACTTTTCTCAGTTTGGAGATTGTGTAAACTTTGGCATATTTTCCTGGAAACAGGAAAATTCAATACCCTTCCAAAATCAGACCAAGCTCCTTCTTAAAAATGAGCAGATTTATTTTTTAATTTTTTTAGGGATCAAAACTTATGACTGTATCACCATGAAGGAGTTTGTGGTTTTGGTTGGTTGGTTGGTTTTTGTTTGTTTTGTTTTGCGGTTTTATTGGTAGTGTGGTTTTTTTTGGTTTGTTTTTTTTTTTTTAAGGGACAACAAAAAGTTGTATGATCTTGTTGGAAATTTTCCAAAATTCACCCTGAGGCAAATGCCCATCAGGAAGCTTCCATGGCCCAGATAGACTCACAAAACAAATTCTGCAAAAGGACATTTGGGATATAAGCAGCACAACAAGCACTGTTTAAACTGTGGTGATATTGTCTCTGGAGATGCATGGATCATCTGTAACAAAGCTTTCCTAGAGAACCATGAGAGCCATGCTTGAGTTTACACCCAGGTTTACACCCAGGAAATAGGGCTTTGAGGACTGTCTCCTTTATACACAGTCATTGCTGTGTACCAGTATGCCCTGTGTAAATACTGGGCTCTCCTACCGGGATCTTCCAAACCAATCCCGATCTTTTAAAAATGTACAAGTTGTAAATGCAGACACACAGGATCACCCCTAAAAAAATGATCTTCAGCAGATCTTGAGGCAGCTGGTGTTTATAAATGTTTTATGTCTCTCAGTGCACTGACACAGACTAGACCTTTGTGTGCCACCTGGAGCTGAATGGGAAAGCTGCTTGTGTGCTGCAGTTCCGTTGCCATCCTGGATGAGACAGATGGGCATCCCTGTGCCACGCTGACGGTGTGGATTGCACCCACGGGTGTGCAGGGCCTAACACAGAGCAGCTGCCCTGGGCTTGCAGTGGGAGCTGGGCAGCAAAGGATAAACCTGTCTGCGAGCTGCTGAGCTGCTTTCTCTTTGTGCACGTGTGGTAGCGTGGCTTGTGGATCCAGGATTACCCTGCAGGCAGCTGGCCCAGTGTGCGAGGATCTGTGAGTGCCAGTGGTCCTAATAAAGTTCTGGAAACGTAAGGAAGCCCTCCTGTTAGGCTGGAGCAGGACTCTTCCCATTGGGATATTGCTTCGAGGACAAGACAAACACTTGGTCTGATCAGGATGTGCAGGATTCCATGGAGTCAAACCCTGAGATTCCCAGTGTCTATTTAAGGGCATGTGTTTACGAATAAGGAATACGGAGACATTGTCTCTAGGGCCTGTCCCTTATCCCTTCTCTTCCATAAAACACATTTCTTGAAGCAAAATACATGCATTATAAATGTCTTCTGGCTGTGTTGCTAAGCTTTTTTCATCTTTTTCTTCTTTGTGTACAGTTGTACCAATTTCCTGCACTCAGGGGACAACGATCTGCTGGAAAATTATTTGACTGCTCAAGAGAGACAGTCAGACTGTCTGGTGGGGAAATGATGACAGTGTCTAGAAGGAAGGCATATGTTTTTCTATCTATATAATTACCAAATCTATTTTTTAGGAGAAATAGGAAGTAAAAGCTTAAGCCAAGATCTGCCTTCATGATCAGTAAGTGCAAGTCAAAGCACCATGTGCATTCTTGGGCAGAGGCTGGCCCTGCTGGCAGGCACCCGCCGTGAGCTGACTTTGAAACTCTGGGCATTTCTGGTGGTGCTTGGTATGACTGGGAGCTCTGCTCCAGCAGTACCCAAGACTTTGCCTACAGATCTGTGGTGTCCAGTCTCAAAGAACATCTCGAGGGTCTCCCTGGCACTCAGCATAGAGTCTTAATGTGGTCAGTGCCCACTAAGTTCAAGGGAATTGCTGCAAAATAATTTACTCGTTAATTCTTCACCATCTTACTGATTCATTTTAAATTTAGTCAGAATTATTTTATTGGTTTGGGTTTTGGTTTTCATACTTTCTTTTCTTTTCTTTAGAAAATCAGTCTTTATCTACCATTTGATCGCTTCCAGGGTGGCATTGGCACCTGAATGTAAACAATCTCACATGTCCCAGGGGCAGTTTTGTGGTATATGTCACCCCATTAAACTGTCTACAACAAGACTAGAAATTTTAAAAAGGCAATTGTAACTCGAAGCAAATATCAGCCTAATTATTTGTGATAACTTCTGTCATGTATTTAAGGCAAGCCCCTGGAATAAGACAACTTTTTTCTTTCCCCTCATACTGTTCTTTTGATATTCTTGACCCCTGTGGTAAGAATCAATGCACTGAAATCCCACGAAAAACACGGAAAGAAACATGAACTTAACATTTCATTCTATCACTGAGATTCTCCTATAGATTGACTTTTAAAGACGTTTTCCTTTAGACTGATAACACCTAAAAGTAGTGCTCGTTTTATAGTAAATCTCCCCTGTATGGGTTTATATCCATCGACTCACTAAAGCTTCAGTCTGCAATGGTAGGGTTTTGAAAGCTTTTTATAATGTAAAGGAGGCCATGCAGTTTTATTGCCACTACCCAGCGAAGCGTGGTTCCATCAGAGCCTTTTATCGGGAGTTTACAAGTGCAGCGTTACAAATGAGTTTGCTGGCAGGGAGCTGACCCCTCGCTGTGGAAAGCAGAGACCGGTTGTATAACTCAAAACATCGACGTCTGGCCTTCTGGGATTTCCACCTGAAAAAAGGCTCTGTATGAAAGGGCTCGAGGCAGATAAGGGTGGTCCAGGCAGAGCGGGGAGCCCTGCCTGGCGAGCGCAGCTCAGTCAGCACTCGCTTCATCAGAGCCACCAGACCCTCCCCACCACGCTTGGAAGTTTTGCCTTAGTAAGCTGTGATTTCCAGCAAGGACTTGCTAGTAATTTAAAAGTCGGCACAGAGCACTTGCCATCTGGGGATGGGAAACTGGCACAGCCACATCAGCGCCGGGGTCTGTCTGTGCTGATAAGCCTTGCTCAAACCCGGGGCTCGGTAGCTGGGCAGAGCACCACGAGGCTGGGGTGGCCAGATCCCTGCTGGCTCAGGCACCTCTGCTCCAGCTCCCCCGGCACTGCAGTCACCCTGCCTGTCTTCACCTCTTCCTTAGACCCTCTTGTATTTGTGGGATGGTGCCTAGTCTTGCACAGGACTAGCGTGTAGAGTGATTGATTTTTCAGTTCACTGTCAGTTGTAAAAAAGTGTGTGTGTGTGTGTGTGTGTACGGGTGGATGGAACATTTGAATTTGAATGGGAACATTGAAAAAAAGGATTTTAGTGAGTTCAAAATGGAAGGACGTGCTGAAATAAGCAGTAGCTGTAGCAAGGAAGTTTGAAAATGTCCAAATGAAATGTGTTGACTTTTGAAATCACTGTAATTTATTTTTATGGAGTTTAAGGAGACAACTTGAATTTAAAGGTTCTGGGGATGTTACTAAATTTATGCTTTTGGTGGGGAAAATACAGATGTGAAAAATATCACCCAGTTCTGTTTGGAAATGTAAGAAGAAAGAAAAATATAGGCTTTACAAAGGACTGTCATTACAAACAAATGTCTTTCTGGTACATGATAAAGACATAGGGAGAGGAAAAATTAAGATCAGGCAGCCTGAGAGAAAAACAGTAGTGTCAGGTGTGGGCTAACTGCTAATAGTGAAAAATCCAGGGCAAGGGAGACAGTTATTCTAATTTCTCTTTTCACTCACTTTGTACTGATGTAAAGGGTTACAATTAACTGAAAACTGACAATCAGATCCTCAAGAGTAGAAGAGCCAACATATCTGTTTGTAGGGCACGTATGAGCAAGGTAGAAGGATTTGGGGTAAACCATTTATCCTAGAGAAGATCTTCTAATGCCCACTCAAAGCAGCCTTCTGTGTTTCAAGGTTTCATCACAAAGAATTAAAACTGTACGAAAACCTCGGCCAGGAATTAGCTAGTAGCTCCCACAGAGCTTCCTGTGTGCTTGGGACCAGCCTGTGGAGGAAGGTTTGCTGTGCCCTCACAATGTGGCTTTTGGGCTCCAGTGCAGCAGCCAGACACTGCAGGCATCAGAGTTCAATCTGCCACTGTTTTCTCATTAGTAAAGAGCATGTGGGTCTGGAGAAAATATAATAGCATCAAGTGATAATAATTTCTTTCCAACAGGAAGTTGTTTCATTCTAACACCAATTTTCTGTTTAAAGTAACTTACTATTTTGTACTTTTTTTTTCTCGGAGTCTACCCTGAGCCAGTGTCTTTCTTGAGCTTTTAAAGGCAGTATGGATATCCTAAAGGAGCAGAAAGAAAATGGTTTGACAGGATCACATGGATGTGAAAGAATATAAGGCTTGGTTTAAAATTTGTATTTATTTTTAAAGTCTTCCAGTGACACTTTTTAAATTTTATGTTCAGAGACTTCTGGGCACACAATGTATTTGTGTGTCTCTATGTTTCTCTGAGCTGAACAGTACGTGTGAAGCAAGCCTGAGTGTGGCACAGCACTGACTGAATAGCAATTTCTGTATCATTCTCCCTGTGCATGAGGCGGGGATTTCTCATTTCATACATCAGTAGAAACTTGCCGCTGCAAATCTGTGAATACAGATAACCATATCCTGCCTTTAATGCTCATTAACACTTAGAATTTGCGAAGTTCCTTCCCAGACCAGGCTGTATAAGGAGCAAAGTGTTTCTAGCCTTTGCATTCCTTATGGGAACAGTTTTGGATACAACCGAGGTACTTGGTTAAACCAGCTTTCACGTTACTGTTTGCAGACAGACAACAGCCCAAAGAGCCTCTGTGGCAGTTCCACCTTCAACAAGGATCCTGGGCTGGGATTTGAACAAGGAATTTGTTTTTTGCTATTTACATAAACTAGATCCTCATTAGCATCACCTTGAGATTCACAGAATGTAATCTTGCAGAAAGCAAAAGGACCTTTTATTCACCATCCAYTTTAGACAACAGCACCTGATGTAGTGTGGCCGGCACTGATCATCTGCTCCTTCCCCAGCTCCTGGAGCCTTGAGCTGCTTCACCCCATTATAGTTGCATTGAACTGCGTCTGCCCCAGTCCTGGCGTATCTTACAGCAGAGGGCGTTTGGCAGATTTTCTGTTCTTGTAGTAGCTGTCACATGCCACAGTTGCTACTGCCAGCTGAACTGTCCCTGGCCAGGGGCTTTTGCCTGTTTCTTGGGAAAGGTCCCCAAGATATTTTGCTGTTTGGGGCTTTATGGGATAGATACAGGTCAGAAGCACTTTGGTCTTCTAGATGATCTCACTTCAAATGAAGCTTTATTTTTGCACAGTGAAAATGCTTGGGTATGGTTTTGTTTTGGTTTTTTTTTCAACATTTTTGAGTTAAATTATCAGTCTTAATATTTCATTCTTTCAGCTGAGTTCTTCTCTATCAGAGTGTCTCTGCCATTGATTGTGATCAAGGCCTTCCTTAATTTTTTTCTAGGTTTCTCTGATTTGAACATTAACAGGTGCTGCAACAGTCCAGCTTCAAATAGCTCTTTCCTGGGGCAGTGACGTTTTCCAAAACATGGTATTATAGCCAGGCATTTTTTGTAAGCATCCTGTAACTATTTCTCCCTCCTCTGGCTGTGGCTTCTGCTCTGTGCTCTAGTTCTGAATGAATTAATTTGCCATGATGGTTTGACTCATTTGAGCTGTCCTCCGAAACGTCAGCATGTTTCTCTCCTAACAATCCAGTTCTGCGTTGGTCACTTCATCTCACACGAACCAAGATTTCAATTCAGATATTTCTGGTTTATGATAAACAGAGATTAGGGGAGGAGTAAGAAGTGGTTGATTCATGCTGTGTGATGTCCAGGTGGCCCCTTCTGGGACTAGTTTAGCAGGAATGCTGGCTGCTGTCTGCCTACTGTGCAGGAAGATCATTCACCTCGAGGTGTGAAGCACACCTTCTGCATGGGTCAGCCTTGCAAACCCGTCAGGAAGGGGCCGTGGACGGGATGCAATACCTTCCAGTGGGAACCAGCAAATATGATTACGCCCTGAGGACTGCGCTGCTTTGCTTTTGTGTTTGTTCCTGGGATTTTTTGACTGCTTTTGAGAACTAATATAATTTCTATTTACCTAGCATACAGAATGCTGTGCTATGCTTCCTCCTTATTGTATCTTTATGTGGGAGAACATTGATATTTTTGTCCCAGCTGTACAATCACGAGATTAAATGACAGCTTGATCTTGGAACTTTTTGCATTTTGAAGGGTCATATAAAAATCCTTAAGAAACAAGCAGTAGTACTATATTTGATTACCAGTCAAAATGGATCTCAACTAATGAAAATGGATGCTTTAAAACTTTTTTTTTTTTTTTGCAAAACTATGGAAGCACTTCAGCTATTTTTAAAGTGCATTTGAAATTTAAAGTCCAATTTTTTCCCCTTACCTCATGAAAATGCATGCTAGGAATCCTTAATTCAATATTTTAAAAAGACTTATTTTCTTAATTTAAAAGGGCAGACGCCACACAGGGGAGATATGCAAAGAGGAGTCTGGAGAATTACACATTTCTCTAGTGCTTGCATTGATTATGTCATTTCAGATGAGGTATCTTGTGCTTCAGTTTTCCCCATCTATGATCGGAGTTAATATTTACTTTATTAAGAAACCTTAATTTAACTTCAGGATCTCATATCCCCGTTATGTTATTGCTTATTATAAATCAATGTAATGCACTTAAAAGGACTCATATGCATGCAAGAGATTACAAAAGTGCTGCTCACATGGTCCAAATGAAACACATTAGCAATACATATACTTTTCCCAGTAGCATGGCAGAATATGGAGGCGTTTGCAGGATCAGTACTTTATGATAGAAAAGTACACAGCTTTATATTCTGGCAGGAAAGTTTTCACTCTGCTGTACATGATATGGCTCAGAAGGGCACCAGACACTTTGAAAGTCTGTTAAAAGTTAAATGGCTAAAGAGAACGGCAGGCGAATGTGTTATTATTACTTGGAAAAGAGCCACCAGCTCACATGATACCTTTCAATTAGCAAAAAAAGCCAAACTCTTGCCCTTCAGAGAATGTAAGGTGGGACATCAGTTCATATGGAGGAGAGATGGCTTCCATTAGGAAGGTGGGTAGAGGACTGCCTCACAATAGGAATGAGCTTTAAACATTTCAGGAGAAGGCTTTATGTATGAGTGATAAAAAAAATGGGTTAGGTTTTGATTTTACAATGAGATATTTAAGTTCCTTATAAGTTTGACCTCCTTCTAACACAGGGTAGTGAAGTTGGTGGCTGAGTACAGCAGAATCTCCATCTCTGCAGAACTTTCTTTTTTTTGAAGGTAAAAAACCTTGTGTTTGTTTTAATATAATTGATAGTTCACATCCCATCCTTGCGTGTGCTCGGCAACCTCTTTGCCTGCCAGCTTTTTAATGGTCTTATGAAATGTGAATGCCCGGTTCATGCGTGCTTCTTCTGGCTATAATTCTCTCTGATTCTGTGAAGACTTTGTGCTGTTTCTCCTTGCACTGCCAGAGACAGCTTCAGATTCGTGTACTTGCTAAAATTTCACTTTACTTAGTGGAGTGTTAAACACGCTATCTGACCACCAAAAAAACCTCACTTCAGTAAAATGATGGATATTTCACTTTAAATATGAAAAGTAGGGCTGCTTTAGTGACATTTCATGATTTTATAGCACAAAAAAAATCTTTGTGTGTGGTGCTATTTGCCATGTGAGTGATAGATGCAAGGAGAACCCAAACTCTTCCCTGGCACAAGCTACTCTTTACTGTCAAACTTCATTCTATTACAAAGAAGAGTTTTCTGTGCAGCAACAGACACAGAAGAATTTCCTTTAGACTTGTTGGCAAGTAAAAACGTTGCTTGCAGCAGCTGCATTCCTGCCTCCCCAGAGATTCAACCCTTCACTATTTCCCACCAGTTCCCATCTCCACTGAACTTCATTACAGAAAACTTGAAGTTCTTAAGTAAATGACAAGAACAGAGTAAGGCAACAAGAAAATAAATCCTCCCCTTCGACTCTGCCTTGGGTACAAATCTCCATCCCAAGACTGTTTCCGTACATAGACCAGCACATTACAATCATTGTTCTGAATTTGCCTATCTCCAAACGCTTATTTTGACAGTTGTTCAACAAACCTTTATTTTCTTTTTTTTGGTATTCCTGCTGTCTTCAGATACTGCCCACTGCAGCAAGGAACAGAACTGGGATAATTTAACCCTCTGCTTATTATACACATGAGTGTATGGGAGGACTCATTTCAGGCTGATGTGCCGACTTGTGCTGCATGGTGTTAGCTGATGGATTAAGCTTTCATTTCTTTGCCTTAGTGTGCTTTTTTCCTCTTAGGATGCTGGAAAAATAAAATTTTTTCAAATGCATTTTCCTAATAATAATGTCACTTTGAGTCTTACGACTTATTTCGGGACTGATTTGGCATTATACTTAGATAAGAACTCCTGCAGAATACTGAGATGTCATTTTGGAAGAAGCTGCCATAAACAGTTGTGATGAGAAAACTGACATTAATGGGAATTCACTAAATAAAGTGACTGGAGAAGTCATCTAATACTTCCATGAAGTTGTGATGAACTTTTTTTTTGTCACAGCTATGCTAAGCTTGCTATTTAAAAGTTTTATCCTGTGTATTACAACCCAGTTGCTTTCATTTGGCTACAGATTCTTCATATTCATATCCTGCTTTATGCTAGTGAAAGACTGGATCTTCTCTTCCTTACAGGATTGGGTAAAATGAGTTTTTATAGTTTTGACTAAATCTAATCAACAGTCAGATTTTAGTTCTATGAAATTTACCTCTTGATGCTTTTTTGGGGTGTTCTTTGCTTTCTAAGAGAGTTTTTTCAGAGTGCATGTCCATACCTAAGGTTCCATATGTTCTGAAATACTCCTGGGTATTCTGGAATGAGGTGACTGTATGGAAAAACAAATATTCTTAGTTCATTGTTTTCAATCCAGAAAACAATATTTGAGTTCTATTCACAATGATTGCTAATTTCTTGCTTTAGGAGCTTGTCTGTACCATGCAATTTACTGTAAAAGTTGTTGCAGCATAAATGTATTGAGTGATAACTGTTCTAGAACAGCTCCTCTGTAAATGCTTTTCCTGTATCCATGTGGGAGAGATTCTGCAATAGCTACTGTGTTGCCCGCCTTATTCTCCCTTAATCTGGATTAATTGTCTCTCATATGAGAGAGAGTTAAAAGTGCTGTTTGTGTATTCAGGCTGAATTGTCCTGGTTTCATGGACTTCAGTGCCAGTTTATGACAACTGAGAAACTGAAAAATTTCTTCAGTGTTAAATGCAAAAGGTATAAAAAGGTATAGAAATAAGGCAAAATCCCCAGCTAGATAGTTGAGGTCTTCACATATCTAACTTCTGAAATGCAAATGTAACTGAGAAACCGCATTTCACAGGTGCTCCTATATTCCTTACGGGTTGAAGCAGAACTCCCAAAGGGGAGTTCTGGTCAGAGATTTGGCTATGACCTAGAAAGCTGAATCTTAATGTTGTGTGTTGGACTTTCTCCCAAAACTTTTGTTAGATAACAAACTATTTTGGTGATTATATAATGCAATAGCCCTGAACTAATGAAAGAGGAAAATACAGGCATAATTCTGTACCTTTGTCTTGTCTGTCCATCTAGCAGTTACTTGCTACAGAGAGCTCCTGGACTCTTATTTTTTTTTTTTGGCCTTTTTGTATTGTGAGGGTCTCAAAATAGACACATAAAGTGTCCAAAAGTGTTTGGTGATGGGAAGCCATTTGGCATTCAATTTTTCCACGGAATGGACACAGAGGTGCATAAGCACAGTTATGCAGAGACTTATGTATCTTCACTTTTTGTTATTACCTTTTTCTGCTGCAACATCTTCCTCCCTCTGTCTCTGCTTCCTCACCCTTCCCCTGCYGCACGAAACTCAGGCTGAAAAATGTTTTGTAGAATCATAGAATGATTTGATTTGGAAGGGACTTTAAAGATCATTTTSCTCAAATTCCTCTGCCATGGGCACCTTCCACTAGACCAGATTGCTCAGAGCCTGGCCTTGAACACTTCCAGGGATGGGGCATCCACAACTTCTCTGGGCAACCTGTTCCAGATCGGTTGTTCACCACTCTCACTGAATTTCTTCCTAATATCCAGTGTAAATCTAAATCTAACCTCTTTCATCAAAAAGCTACTCCCTCTAGTCCTACCACTCCTTGCCCTTGCAAGGGCAAGCGCTTGTGTTTTCCCACTAAAGGAGAAGGGGAAAAAAATCTCACCCTATCAAACTGTAAAGGTCCCAAATCCTGAGTAAAGGACAAAAGATTGTGATATGTATTAGAGGAACATAGCTCTAAATACTGGCTGGTTAATGCATGAAGGTGTATAGGGCTTAAGTCAAATTCAGCATTATTGACAAGAACGCCAAAGACAGCCTGATTTCAAAACTGACATCTTGATTTAAAGTCAACTTAAGCATGCTTAAAGCCCTTCTTGATAGTGCTGCCAGGAGGAAGGCAAATCCTGGAGCTATTCTAAATGTCACCCTTGTATACTTGGGTTGCTTCAGCTGACAAGAACTTGATGGCCACTTGGAAAATTGACATGATAGAAAACACAGAAAAGGATACAACCGCAGCTCAATTAAAGCCACCAAATCTTTCCTGACATGATTGCTGTCTTCCTTTGCTCTAAAAAGAAGAGGGGGAACCAAAGAAAAAAGTCCTGGCTTTTGTGTTCACTAAGCTGTGGGTTCATCTGTAACACTGGAAATAATCCAAGAAGGCATGGCAGCAGGGCTTTTGTGTTCTCAAAAACAAGTTATCTATTAAAAACTTCCAGACTACTTCTCTGCCTATCCTGCTGCCTGCCTTATTCCTTTCCCCCCTTCCAAATTGCTAAGTTTTTATCATCTCTCAACTGTCATTGTGTGGAGGTCATTTTAGAATTGTTTTTTTTGAGTCTCTTTCCTGTGTTCCCTTCAATTTAGAAAGTTCCTCTGGTACAATTTGTACCTCTCAATTGCTTTCAGTCAGAATTAAACACATGGCTTTGTACCTCTAATTTGTCTAGCACAAACACCTCACGCACTTGTCAGAGGGGATTCGCTCCTTTGTTAGCTGCATTTATAAAACCAGACTTGACTCATGCTGGAAGGTTTTGCTGGTCCTTTACCCTTCAGCAGGAAATGACATGAAGTCCTGTTTGAAGCATTTTATCTTGAACCACAGGGTTATGCTTATATGTGCATGCTGAAAAACTAGAGTGGTTTCAAGTCCTCATCTGCAGAAAATTAAAACCCTACAAAAGAAAGGCATAGTTTCTGAGAATGCTTCTCCCAGTGCTCCCCACTCCCTCTTACCCTGGCCCGTCCTTGGAGAGGGCTTGTCTCTGTACTTAGACTCCACTCTTCCCCAAAGCCTCTCTGAAGCATGAAGTGAGACAAATTCAAGGCAAATTAGCTATAAACCAAAACTATGTTTAACTTACAAGTGTAATTTTCAGGGAAAATCTGTAGAAATATTGGGGGAATATGCCACAGAACTAACAAAAAGTTATAGCTCTTGTAGCTCTGTAATTTCACAGATAGAAGTATTTTTACTCTCCTGTTATATACTCTCTTGACCATCATCTGATTCTTTTTTTCTCTCTAATAGTTATGTGTTAGTCCATTTTAGACATAAACAGTGAATACAGCTTTTATGCCTCTCTGTTTCTTGTTCCCTATATAACTATCTGCAGATTAATTTTAGAAATGATATTTTAAAGGATCATTCTTGGATGATCCAAACAAGTCAAGCGGCATTTACTGGGGAAGATACCTCCAGCTGCATTCTTCTCTTTGCAAGTGGGCAGCTCCCTAGCTCTAGCTTTACGTAAATCTAGGGTCAATATTTTCTTGTGGTGTAAATCCAGTGGTTTAGATCCTATAATACATGCACATAGTAAATCACTGTTCCTGGAAAGTTGGCTTTTTTTTTTTGCTTGCTGAATATTTCTGTCGCATAGAGAAGCTGTAAGCTGATCCAGTAAGTAGAGGAATGGGACTATAAAGAGCTGAAGTAAACCACCAGTTCTTATTGCTGTTGGGCTAGTTTTTGGGATAAAGATTCTTCCCAAAATGCTTAGTGGGACATGTTAATTCTAGAATGAAATGAAATATTTACATAGCCACTTGGTGTGCTTTGGCTTGGAGGAACCAAAAGTAGAGCCATCTCCTTGTTTTCAAAAGCCTTTGGGACAAGTCTGACTAGAACAGAATGAATAAGCTTTTGGGCTGACTTAGAATCCCACAATGTTAACATATTTTTGTTTTTATGCAGTCTGATACTAGTATGACTAAAACCTGTGATTGCTGGATGCATTGCTGGAAAAGGCATTACAACTTCTATGAATTCCTTAGCAGATTGACAAGATGTAACCAACATTTCTACTTTTGCAGAAATTAAGCACCAAAATATTCAGAAAGTCACACATACTTCAGATCTGTTTGATCATCCGAAGGTCATTTGATGGTAGTACTACAAATATCCCTTTTAAACAAAAACCCATAGTTTTCCTGAAATACAGTCTTACACAAGAGTCATCATTGGAAAAAACAATCTGTCACCAAAGCCCATCGCACAGATACTGTCACAAAATGCGACGTACTGAGATAACCTTGGCAAGAGAACCAGGATGTAAAAGGGCATCTCTCCACCTTGGCAAATAGGAATGCTCCTTTGTAGCCCCGGCTATGATGGCTGCAAAGACCTAGACCATGCAAGCTGAATATTAAGCCAAGAAATTTGAAAAAGGATCTTCTCTATTGTAGCCGGTTTCTGATTCAGCCATAGCTGTTGGGGAATTGAAAGCTGTTGCAACCTGCTTGGCCATCCAGCACGGATTGAGTTAGGCTGTTTCAGGCAGTTCAAACAAACTCATCTATATAACTGAGCCATTGCCACAGAGAAACAGTTGTCTCTGCCATTTATCAATTAGCTTAAATATTATTCCGGCAAGCTCAGGAACCTGCGGTAGAAAGATGTAATTCAAGTCATTTGCAACTGAACTGGAGTATTCCTCAACCACCCCACTTGCACAAAGGAAATGTTTGGGAATTAGTTTCTGAGAGGGTAGGAGTAGCAAAAGCTCTTTCAGTTGTCAGAAAAATAGGTATAGGGGACAAAATCTAAAAAATTACTTAAGAACTGGTGTCAATCAGTGATAAACTATATTTGCTAGTGTGTGTTAAGGCAAATTCACAATTGCAAAAGCTGAAATACCTATTGATGAAAGACCTTGCAGTTCTTTTAAAGAGGTAGATTTGTTCCTGTAAACTATGCAGACGAAAAGTTATATTTATAGTCTGTAATTGACTAAAAATCATATGTAAAAAGCACATACAAGAATAATGGAACCTTTTGTAGCAATGATGTGCGAACTTCAGGGGAAGACTTGTTTGTACTAAATGTAGCCCATGAATTATCTTTTGCACTTGTGTTGGTCTGATGTACCCATTATGTTTTACCTTCCTATGACTTATCGCTTCGCCAGTAGACTGGTGGTTTTGTTGGTCTGTTTTTGCAGTGTACAGAAATACTGTACAATATGTACTCTTCTTATTTACTATATGGTGGTTCTAAGACTGTTGGATGGCCTGGCTACTTGCAAAGGTGTGAGTCCAGTCGTGTAATGACGTTATGACCTAGCTTAGTTGCGAAGATCCATATTTATGACCATGAACATTGTCTGCAATATTTTCTCTGCATAGTGATTTAACATGCCAATTATTTTAGAATGAAGAATGAAAAATAGTCATTTGTTCATCTTAATTCCTGACTCATCAGTGACTTCATTAGCATTATGATATAGACTGATTTGTCCCATCTAATCTCACTGCATCTTCAGATAATATGGTTGTGCCTCTTCCTCATTCTCCTGCCACACAGCAGTAGATGGAGATAGTTCATTTAGTATTGTGAAGTAACTTAAATAAATTCTTACCTGTGGGGTCAACCCCCATTATTTATTTGTTCCAAGCCATTTTCTTCAGATCATCCTGAGAGGCAGCCTTCTCTCAGTACAATGACCAGTGTCCTTTAGCTGCATAAGCTGTCTTCTGTGTTCTTTCTTAAAGTCTAGGAAGACTAGCGGGGCATGAAAAAATCAGAGGACAGTGAAAAGACACTGCTTTTCTTCTCCACAGAAGTCAGGAAAGTCCTTCCAGTTCAATGTCAGCAACAGAAGATGATTAATTCGAAAGTCTTTCATCTCTCAATCAAGAAGATTCTTTCATTGTTTCCTGTCTTCCACCTCTTCAGTGCTGTCACTGAAATCCCTCATGGCAAGGTTGTCTCTTCAAATAAGAATCAACGTGTAAAATCTCCTTTTCCAAATGAAATGGGATTAAACATAAACTTTTCAGTAAGGATACTGTTACTGACAGTCTCTCATACTACAACTGCTGCTTCGTTCTGGTTTGCCATAAAAGTTGTTACACTTAGTCTTGGAAATCTGGTGGCTTCAATATGCAGCTGGTGTCCTTACGGCTGGACTGACGTGGGGTGCTCAGTCAGGTTTGTGCAGCGCTCGGTTGCTCTGCTCCCACTGGAGATTGCTGCCTTCTTGAGGATGTCATTTGAAACACATGGCTGATCTGGTCTCCCACATGTTGCAGAGGATAGTAAATAGGGTAGGTAGTTGTGGAGTTACAAGTGATCAAGTCTGCAGACAACCAGTTTTGACTTCATTAGTGAGGTGCCTTGCGTATGGCTTACATGGTCACACTGCTTTTGGTCAGGCAGAGCACGGACAGGACAAGGTCATCTTTACTCGCACTGCAAAGGGAGGCAGGTCCTTATCACTGCAATGCTTAGTTCTTGCAGTGCTGAGCTATCTGTGAAAAATGGAAAAGTACATCCCTATCTCACACTCTTTCAGAGGTGCAGAATCTCTGAAGTGCTTAGAAACTCATGGAGATTTACAAAAGAACAAATGAGATGGATTGCAAACTTACATGAAATAGAATCCAAAAAGTTAAACACCTTCTTGTTCTCCTATTTTTCCACCTCTCTACCCCTGACAAAACCAATCCATTTTTATGTATATAAATTTGGTGCACATTTCAAAGGTAAGCATCAGTGCTAGATCCTAGAGCTATTTATTTCCAAACTCCTTAGCCATTCAATTGAAATGTCCAATTACTCTGACTTACAGTGCACCTTAATAACCTTCATAATGAAGAAGAATTAAAGTAATAATGCATCAATTACACTACTTATTAAGTTAAAGTGACAGAGCATCAATTATGCTGACATATAGCCAGTAACACCATCAGAGCAACAATGTTAAATAGCTGGCCTTTTTTAACAGGGGTATCTCAGGCCACTCAGAAGTTGATGGTCATTAATTGTCTTGTAAGTGTAATTTAAGACTTCGTTCCTGAAAGAAAAGGATTTCCAAGGGCCTGAAAAGGGTTGCTAAACTAGATCATGCTGGTGGAGCCTGCCTGTGTTTCTTCTTGCCTGGGAAGTTAAGTTCATGATGCTAAAGCTGGCTTTTGTGAATGTCCATGGATGTAAATTCAGGCTGTGTCCCAGAGTCAGAGACTGTCTTTTCTCCTTGGCTAACTGCACTTCGACTTTTATCACTGATTTGCCATCTATTTCTGTGGAAATACAAATTGATAATGTTCACCCTATTTTTTCACAGATTTTCTGTGAACTGGAATCCCAACCTTTTAAAATCAGCCTTGCTTTTACTTTCTTAATCCCTTAAACCCAGGCAAGAAAATGTCATGTTTAGCTGTGGATTTTAGTCCTCTCCTGTTGTTCTAAAGTGCTACTGTTTCTAATGCCCGTTCACGTATGACTTTGGTGAAGTACCTGCTACTAAAAGGTTGCCTTTTTTGTTGCATTTATAGTTTCCACACTTTTACCTAAAGCCTCATGATAATGAATAGCTTTTTGCAAATCCCTGTTCTTGAATGAAAATTAAAGCATCGAAATGTTCTTACATCAAAGAGCATGACTTCAGTATGTATGGTTTGGGAAAGACATGTGAAAATATTCTAGGGGGATTTACAAATAAACCAAAATCTAAACAAATCCAGAAGGCAAGTAAGAAAACTCAGAACTTTTTGGCAATCTTTTAATTTATTTTGAGCCTGGTCCATGAAATTTGAGTGGATTGGATTAGCAATGCGTCTCACACAACTATTTTCATTTGCAGAATTTGAGCTGAAACACAGCTTGAGTATTATATGTAATATTCCACGTGGAATAAATTAGTCTGACAGGGCATTCATAGAGTATGGTATATACTCTTCTAAGAGTGTAGACAAATACTACTTGGTGTTACCATGACTTGATGAATTACCCTACGTCAGCTGAGCTACAGAATCTACCAAAGTCCTCTTCCTGGCCTGCTGCAGTCAGAAGATACGTGGTGGGTTTAGGTGATGTGCTTTGATTCACAATTAATGTGCACATACGATCATATGCAGAGCCACGTACCAGCTCATGTGACAAGTGGTTTGCAATTAATCCTTCACAATACATTTTTTTTGTATCTGAGATGAATGGAAGACACTCAGATGGGCAGTTACCAAGGTTTAGCTGATGCATGAAGTGGTTAGGAAGTGGTAAGGTGATTACTTGTGTCCACTGCCCTTAATTTCAAACAGTAAGGTATATCACCACTGATCCTCAGTCTGCAATTCTGATCAGCAGGGGCAGCAGCTTCTTTCTATACCAAATTAAGCTTGCAGTTGTTAAAAATTTGTTTGTGATGCAGGGAATTAAGACATCAAGCAGTATCATGCTCAGTCATGTCATACTTCTTTTGTTATTGCTGCTGTTATGAATTTTTGCTGAGATTTCAAGGAAAAGGGAATATTACTTTCAAGGACTGCTTTTTAAAAGTTGATTCAGAAGTATGAAACAAATTGTCAGCAGCCTTTGGAAATGTTCTGTAAGGATTCAGCTCTCATCTTCTTTCTGTAAAAGCCTGAGGTAAAGTTAGGTGTTTCACAAGGTAATAAATATCCCTTAATTCTCATATCCTTGAGCTTATCAACAGTGTGGAAAATGCCTGAAAGTCAGTTCAGGAAACAGGACTTAAAACCGCAAGGTATGCTTTGAAATGCAACAGCAAGCACAAAGTCATTCAAAGTGTAGTAAACATGATGACTCTGGGTTTCTTGTACAGCATTTTGGAGCTAATTTGAAGCTGTGCATTCCCAATGCAACCAAGGGCTACAAGATCTTAGCCAGCGTATTTTAAATGAGGCCCTTCCAATTGGGATGGTCCCTGTGTTACATTGTACTGCAACGCATTTGCATCATTAGCTTGGAGAGAGCTCAGACAACCAAYGTAATAAATACAGTAATTTAAAAAAAACCCAAATTCTTGCTACTGATCTGATCCCACTATCCCATTGGGGTCATTCCTTATTACTTTAGTTTGCTTAATATGAGTTAGATCAGTGTGTCTCCAAAGAACAGAGTGGTGACAGCTTTGGAAGGGCTTTGGTGATCTTTTTGGGCTAGTCTTTTTCTGGTAATTTTCCTTCAGCTATGCATGCATTTGAATATAAAGGCGGAGTTGATTTTTTTTCTTTCACATGCAAAGTATTTGACACTGTCCATCATGACATCCTTGTCTCTAAATTGGAGACTCATGGATTTGGTGGATGGATCACTCAGCGAATAAAGAACTGGCTGGATGGCCGCATGCAAAGAGTTGTGGTCAACAGCTCATTGTCCGCATGGAGACCAGTGACAAGTGGTGTCCCTCAGGGGTTGGTGTTTGGGCTGGTACTGTTCAACATCTTTGTTGGTGACATGGACAGTGGGGTCGAGTGCACCCTCAGCACGTTGCTGACTCCACCAGGCTGTGTGGTGTGCTCGACATGCTGGAGGGAAGGGAGGCCACCCAGAGGGACCTGGACAGGCTGGAGGTGGGTTGATGCAAACCTCATGAATTCAATAAAGCGAGTGCAAGGTCCTACACCTGGGTTGTGGCAATCCCCGACACACCCACAGGCTCAGCAGAGAAGTGATCTGGTGTCCCCATGGAACTGTTGGAGCAAACTCAGAGGAGGGCTGAGAAGTTTATAAGAGGACTGGAGCACCTCCCCTATGAAGACAGGCTGAGAAAGTGGGGCTGTTCAGCCTGGAGAAGAGAAGGTTGCAGGGAGAATTCACAGCAACCTTCCAGTACCTGAAGGGGGCCTACAGGGAAGCTGGAGAGGGGCCCTCTGTCAGGAACTGTAGTGATAGGACAAAGAGTAATGGGTACAAACTGAAATAGATTAGACATTAGGAAGAAATTCTTTGCTGTGAGGATGGTGAGACACTGGAACGGGTTGCCCAGGCGGGTTTTGGATGCCCCAACCCTGGCAGTGTTCAAGGCCAGGTTGGATAAGTCCTTGAACAAACTGGTCTAGTGTGAGGTGTCCCTGCCCATGGCAGAGGAAGTTGGGGCTAGATAATCTTTAGGGTCCCTTCCAACCCTTAATATTTTATGATTCTGTATTAAATCTGGATCAAGAGCTTGTGGGAGATGCTAGGGGGTAGTGACAAACATCCCTTTCCAAGAGTTGTCGTTCCACAAGAATATCACGTAATTAATGGTAGTTAGAAAATTACCATCTCTCAAAAAAGAGAAAATGTCCAAAAAACCACCCTTCTCATAAAGACCTCTTAACAGCCCCTATGAAACCACAAGGACTGAAGCTTCTGTGTGGAAGCACAGCTTTTATAAATGTACCACGTATGCAATGTGGGGAGAAGAATTTACCTGTGATATAGAGAAGAACAGGCATCTGCTGTGCAGTGGGTCTGTTGTTCCTGTTGTAAGACTTGAAGAATGGGTTACTGAAGGCAGCTTTCAGAAGTCATGGCAGAACTGGGCCTCTGTTGTGCCGAGCACTGTACAAACATAATGCACATAGTCTGCATCCCCCTGCTGTTTCCAGTGATATACACACACACTTAAAAACCTCTTTTCACATGCATAGTACTGTATTTGACAGCTTGAGAGGAGGTGTTGGGGCTGAATGGCTGCAATTCCTTCTACGGTAGTTTTCTTTATGCTCCTCTTGTTCCAAAATGTCTTTTTTTTTTTTTTTTTTTTTTTGAGGGAAGAAGGAAAGAAGGGTGTTGGAGGTAATTTTTCTGGAGTTCCTGAAATACTCCAAGAAGTGTCATAGTGTGCCAGAGGCATGTTCCTGCAGTTTTAAGACTAAAGTGTTTGTTGCCTGCCATTGGAGATGGCATGAAAGTACAGGCGGTTCAAAGCCTGATGGGAAGTGACTGAATGACTCTTTAGGATGGAGAGACCCCAGCTAGGCAGAGTCCTGCTCCTCCTGCCTGAAACAACCAGTCCCTGGAGTGAAATAGTCTCCAAACTACGGTCTGGTTCTGTCTTAGAGGGAAGTAGTCGGTTCACTTCAAAAGAAAGTCTTGGAGTAAATTAATATAATGCAGCAAGGTGATCAGGCAGAGACTTGGGACTGAAGACTGAACTTTTTTTTATTTGAGAGAGTAGATGCTGTTTAACAGCCTTTCTCTCCATCCCTCTCTGACTCTTTCCAGCAGTAAGAACTAAGATGAAATGTAAAATACAAGGAATTATATCAGCTAATAATTTCATGACAAACAGCTGGAGATTATATTAGGCTACATGAAAATGCAGCTGAAAAGATGAGTGTTTTGTGAATGTTCTGATTGTTTGGAAATAGGATTGTATGAGTGATACTTTAAATTGTTTTTGGCTTTTGTTGACCTAACACTGCAACACAATTTGCTTAGTAGATTCTTTGTATTTGCACACTTGGGGGTTTTTTGGCTTTACATTTCCGTAGATGTAAAACAGCAACCATGGACTGCTGCTTCAACCTGATCTCCACAAATCTCAAAGGAGACTTTATGAATGATTGGTTCTGGTGTCCTGATGCATTAGGGAGAGTAAGATGTCAAATTTAGCATATCACTGCTACTTCAGCATGTCAGTTTTACTATCACTCTATCTGTGTTTGCCAGATGTATTCAAAAATGCAGTTACATTTTTATTACTATGAAGTACAAGAAAATTTATCTCTGAAAGAAGTTGGTGGTGCTTATTTATTTTCACATCCATCCTCCATTAAAAATAGTAATCCAAAAGAACCACTTTTTCTACTGAGCAAAACAATATTCTCTGTGCTGCAGATGCCACATAATGCATATTATTCACTAATAGAGCCCTTAGCTTTAGGTCGTGTGGTGCCATTTCACTGTGAAGCATAAAAACTGGCAGTCTGGTGTCCCAGCCAGTAGTGGAGATGGAAAACCTTAAAGTAAGGGGAATGCATGTCAAAACATAGCATACTGTATCATCCTTTGTTCTCTGAGAGAGAAAGGATAGGGCACAGGATGCGGAATGACATCAGCAGCAGTTCTGAGTAAGGAAGTCACCTTAAAAGACCCCTCCTCACAACCAGTTTTGACCTTAAGGTTGGTTTCTCCTCAGCATTACTTGCAGAGAAGCAGAGAGCATCAAAAAGAGAAAGACAAGGGAAAACAAAATGGGGGAAGAACATTTGAGAGGTGGCTTATCTGTTAAGCTAAGCAGATCTGGGGGCTCTGACAGCCACAAGTTTGTGAGGCTTAGTTCTGTCCCTGACAGCAAGGGACTGCTCCACATCACTGATGTAAGGAGATACTGGAATAATGTTTATTTAATTGCATGGCCACGGTAGGTAAGCATTTTTGGCTGAGGTAATTTATGCAGAGTGGAATCCCAGTCCTCTATTAATGCAGGTGCTGGTCTCTGTTCCTATGGTTACAGTTGCAAAGAACAGCCTTCTGCTTTTAAGTTGTTTGTAAATACATAAAACTGTCATCTTGGGAACAGAAATTTCCTGAGCCTGGTACCCTCCCTGAGGTAATACCTTTTCTTTAAGAACTGTTTTAAAAGCAAGGTGGAGAAAGACAATTCTGCTGTTTAGACAGGAATGAAGGAAAGTATGAATTTCTTGCTGGGTGGGAAGGCTTGTGCAGAGACCTGGTGCAGACAACCAGGAGGATGTAATAGGGCACTTACTCATTTGCTGAATACTCACTATGTCTCCTTTTAACAGGAGTATTTCTCAGTCATAATCCTTTGGCCTCACTCTTGCTTACTGTTATTCCCATCCATACCAAATCGAGGTGCCATGGTCTATCTGTGCTGTTCCCTTCCACCCAAGGCATGGTGTAGAAACATGCTAGGTACACAATTCTGAAAAATGTTGTTCTCAGATTTTGATAGAAAAGGAACAGTAACATGTACACATTAATAGGATCAGTGACAAAGTGATAAAAGGCTCGGTGAACTTCTAGTGCGGTCGTAGTGTTTTGAGAACTACACTTTTTTTTTTCTCGAAATATTTAATGTCCTTTAATTTAGATTAAGAGGCTTTCCTGTCCTATAACTTTTTCTAAATCAAATTTGTTTCCAAAAGAAAATCTAATTCTTTTGAAAGCCCTTTTCTGAATGTTGACTTAGAAGTCAGTCACTGAATTTCTAGCTTTTGGATTAGGCAATTTGTGAACAAGCACACGAGCTGAAACAATATTTTCTCTCTAAAATGAATTTGAGTTGAAAACGGAAAATACTAGCACACTAAGGCAACTCAGTAGTAGGTTCTTTGGGGAAAACTTTTGATGGATAAATATATCTTGATATGCCTCTCCTACTTCCAGAGGTTGTCTTGTCTCTGTATTGAATCACAGTATATACTTTCCTGGCATACCCTTGTGTATAGATGCCCTGGCTTCATCTACATCAAATTGGACTTTTATAATGAGGTGGTTATATTTCTGGAAAATTAGACAAATGATGAGATGGTTTATCTACTGTTACCTTCTTTTCAAATCTAAAGACGGAATGTGGAATCTAAATGCAATTTATCATTAGTAAAACTAGACCTTCTTTTACCAATGTCTATGTACTGCATGTGGCATACTAGGACTATCATTTATGTATATCTGGAAGTACTTCAGTGAACATAGATTTAATACCAAGTTCAAGAATAGAAAATTGCTATTGCCAACAAATGTCGCCTACCTTTGACTTCTGTTTTCTAAAAACTTTCAGTTTATTGTAAATAAGTTCCAGTGAAAACAAACTGAATTATTAGAGTCTGGATTCCTTTCAGAGTGGTTTCTGGCATGTAGGAAATAAATTATAGTGTATTCAAAAAACAGCTGCTTCCATTTGGGTAGAATATATTATGATTTAATGAAGACAGCCATCTGCTTGTGAGTAAAATCCTAATTAAACAATATATGACTCAAAACAAAATTAGCAATAAAGCAGTTAATATTTTGCAAATGTTGCCTGCAATCTATAGCAGCTAGCATGTTAAAAGCTATTTTAAATATGTCTGGATTTCATAATATTTTAATATACTGAGAGAGCATGCTTGCTATGTCTGTAGCTGGTGCCACCACAATATCTCCATGGTAGAATTTAGACTTCATAGCACAAGCTAAAGCATTGTATTGAGAACTAGTATGTCCATCATGTTTTAAACTTATTTGTTTGTTTGATTTTTTTCCTGTTTGCTGCTTAGCATCACATTTAATGAATTATTCTGCAAAACAGATGCAAAAGCTTCTGAAAAAAAGCTGTGGACAAATGGAATAGCCTGCCTGAACATATAATTTCTGTGCCAAAGTCAGATTTATGAAGGGAAACCTCTTCATTTAGATTGTATGGCGTGTCTCAGACCCACTTATGCAACTGTGCAAAAGGACACAGAAAACTGATTAAAGGGATCTTAAATCTGAAGTTGAGATCAGTGCAATGTATGGACCCCCATTCTCTGAGTAAACAAATGCCGTACTGCACACAGCTTGGATGCTGATGCTTAAACTACAGGGAAGCTTAGAGAAATAATAATTGGTCACGTATGGTTAATACACTTTAAGGGAAAATTACTTTTCTTCTGGTCAAATCTGAAGTATGTGGGCCCAGTGTGGACCCAGAAACAGCAGATGAGGACATGTGCAACCCCAGCTTTATTGCTGGTGTGGACTGAGCCTTGTTTGGGTTCCTGTGCCATGGTTTTACCTCCAGGAGCATGAGGCTTGCAGGGAAGATAAGGAAAAGTGAAGTGATGGAACAGGCAGGCAACGCTCACATGCTCTGACTCACTGAGATATAAGAGGCCCTTATGCATTGTTCAATGAAAACAAAAACCATCGTGAACAGCACTACTGTGCGTAAGCACTACTCCATCCTGTTCGTGGGAAATTGCCTCCTTCCACATGTGTGACCTCTTTTTTTTTTTTTTTTTTGAGTGCTTTCAAGAACTAGCAAAAGATATAAGGAAAAACAGAAACTACATCTTGCTTGACATGGATATAAAATTTAATAACCATGAGAACCGTCTCTGTCCCTCTTTTAAGCTGAAGTAACTGTCTGGGTCAAACAAAAATGGAGAATTTATTATATTATTATATGAGTGAAATTAGGTAGTCTGTTCACAAATCAGCTCCTTGCCTTTTTTTCTAGAGCCTTCAAAGAGGATGTATCTAGACTAAAAACATGAAACACACACTTCCCCTGCTATTTCTCAGTGTCTGTTGAATGCAAGAGAGATTTTTCATTGAGATTCAGAGCTTTGTAGAAGGGTTTTATCTTGCTCTGATCGGTACAGCCTCTGACTTGCTGTGGCACAACTATCTGTACATGGGCAATCCCACCCTTGGACAGCCTTAGGCTAGCACAAACCAGCTGCTGGAGTAGGGCTCCCATCAGCTGCCAGCCAAGACTGGGCATGATAAGGGATCAGGACACACACCCCATACATCTATCTTTGTTATCAAAAGTACTTCATCTATGACTCAAACCAAAAGGACTTTAAAGTTTTTGTTGTTGTTCTTCCTTGCTTATCTCCAGAAACTCTTCTGGTTTTTTTTTCTCCCTGGGCAAGAAATCAGCTTCTTTAGTTTAGTCCCTGAATAAAATGTTCCAGTGCTGTGCTGAATTGGGCTACAAACAGTGCGGGGGAATGTTTTTCAAGTCAGACATAAAGCTGTTCTCCTTTCCCCTTATACTCCTCAAATTAAACTTTAGAGTACACTGTGGGTTCTCTCATTTCACACCTAGACTATACGTCAGCAGGTCTTAAAGGTAAAATCCTCTGAAAGTAAAACTGAATAATTTTCTCTGGAGGATGTTATTCTGCTGCCTCTAGGAACAGCAGCAGTTGCAACAAATCTAAAAGTTCCTCGGTAACTCCCAGCTAGAATGCAACAGTGGATAGACCCCTATTCTCTGTGGTCTGCAAGAATCTGTTCAGCTCTGTTCAGGAATTTTACACTGCTTCCATTAGGCATTCAGCTGCAGTGCAGTTCTGAACAGCAGAGTTAACTACATCATGTTTTCCATATAGGAGGGAAGCATATAGGAATGTTTCCTGCTGGAGGGAAGCAGCTGCTTGTGGGGGAAGCAGTTTGGAGGCCAGAGACAGAGTTCTGAGATGGCCATTCTTGTTTCCTCTTTCTCATTAATGACTTTGCTCTTTTATTGCTTCCATTCAAAAGACTTGTTCTGGTGCTGCAGATAACCAGAATTTCTGTAGGAATATTTTTTTTCTCATTTTCCTTCTCCTTTAAAGTACTCAGGATCAGACACTGTGTAAATCACAACCTGGGTGTAGCCCATAGAGCAGCAATCTTCACTTGTCCAGGGTAAAACCCCTAGCTACACCAAAGCTAATCGTGGCCTTGAAGATCACCTACTTTCAACCTCCCTGCCATGGGCATGGGCACCTTTCACTAGACCAGGTTGCTGCAAGCCCCGTGCAACCTGGCCTGAACACTTCTAGGGACGGGGCATCCACAGCTTCTTTGGGCAACCTGTGCCAGTGCCTTGCCACCCTCACAGTAATGAGTTTCTTCCTATGTGATCTAAATCTGCCTCCTTTCAATTTGAAGCCATTCCCCCTTGTCCTGTCACTATACATCCTCGTAAAAAGTTGGATCCTCTCCAACTCTCTGGTAGACTACCCTTAGCTACTGAAAGGTCACAATAAGGTCACTCGGGGCCTTCCCCTTTCCGGGTGGAACAACCCCAACTCTCTCAGCCTGCCTCCATAGCAGAGATACTKCATCCCTCTGATCATCGTCATGGCCCTCCTCTGGAATCACTCTAACACGTCCATGCCTCTGACAGGGTTCCAGACCCGGACACAGCACTCCAGGTGGTGTCTCGCAAGAGCAGAGCAGAGGGGCAGAATCACCTCCCGCAGCCTGCTGGTCACCCCTCTTTTGATGTAGCCCAGGACACATTTGACTTTCTGATTTTGTCGTGTGGGTATGACAAGGACGCACCTGCCATGAGTTTACAGACGATTTTTGACACATACCTACAGATATGTTTATCTAGGAAAACATAAAAGCAAAATGTAGATAGCTATGTTTATCCTGCTCTTGCAGCTCTAGCTTCTGACCTTTTCCCATGACGTTCCTAAGCACCTCTGCTCCCGTCCTTGGGGTTCTCACCACTTACTTTCTTGTGTAGTCTTCATAACTGATTTTAGCACAGTCTTGGCAGCTCTGGATGAACTGCTTAGTGATAATTGCCCCATGTTAATAGTTATAGAGAAATTTGATGCATTTCAGATATCACTTTGCAGAAGTGCAGTATGTGGCTGCCTTTTTCTTTCTATTTTCAACTTGGTTATGAGAACAGTGTCTTTCTGCCCTCCCACCTTGAAGGTCTGACTCTCTGAGCAGCTGACTGTCTCTGTTCATTCCCCTGTCTGAAAATAGAGGTGTTCTGAGGCAGGGTTTTTTCAAAACCCAAGGTATTTTTAAATGAAGGGGTTCAGATACATCCACAGCGGAGTGGCAGAGGTATGGAGGCACCTGACTTGAACAGATAGGGACCTTTTCTCTGCCTCAGTGCATGATCCGATGGCCAATAAGCCATCTGGGCATCCTGCCTAACAGGAAGCACCTCTGGAGCTTCAGAGGCTGCCCAGGGTTGCACTTGCCTCCTCCCAGTGCCTGAAAACTCTGTCAGGAAGGATCTGCTGCCTCTCCACCAGTCCCCAGTGCCTTTCTCCTCAGGTCTGGCTTGAATCTGGACAGGAGCCTCATGACTGCCATCACCCCGGCTCTTTCTCCTCAGGGGCGGTGCTGGGACTGTACCTACGGCGGAGGCCACTGCCTGGTCCCTGTCTCTTCGCTGTCCTGCCCTGCCAGGCCTCCCTCCTGGTGTACCCTCCCTCTGCCTCCCTCTGTGCCTGCCTCCCTCCCTCCCTTCTCGGTGTGAATGGCTGCCATGATGTGCTGCCTGCAGGTGTCCAGTGGCCAAATTCTGCTACAGGGACGTCTGACTTGATAGTCCTCTATATGGAGGGGATAGGCTTTGGATAAGGATAGGCCTGGAGGACAGTAAAGTTGTGTCCTCTGAACTCACTGCTGACAAATGCCTTTTTGTCTCCTCCTTCTCAGGAATTGGGGAGGACTGTGTCTTGAGGAGTTTCTCAGGTCAGCACACCAAGGGCTTTGCATTTGGTCAGACCTCTCCCTAGAGTCACAATTTAGTCATTGAGCTGCTCTGCAGTGGTACTGAGTCACACAAGAACGAGTCAAAATGATGCTTGCCTTGTTTTTGTTCTCTTGTTTTTGTTTTGTGTTAAGAGTGTGATTGGAACAAAAGCAGAGCTCCTAACCTGGGCAGCCTGCGTGGGCATGATAGGAGAGCCAAGCAGTGACCTAGACGGATCACTGACTGGGACCTGATGTGTTTCTGTGAGCACAGTTAGTGCTCAGCTTGTGCAGCTGGTGCTGAGACTGGTTCCAGGGGGTGTGATGTGAGGATTTGGGGTGGGTGCTGATATTGGATGGGAGCAAAAACTTGGGCAGATCTTCGATTTTGGGGAAGAGAAGTGGTAGAGATGAGTGACAGCATTGCTAACAAGGGCATGAGGTGCTGGCACATGTGGTGGAAGCTATCTGTGAACGGCATGATGAGAATTTTAAACTGGATGCTTTAAAGTTCAAGATTTTCTTTTCCCCCTGTCATTCCCCTAATAGCATTTCTCTGAGAGTATTCTCTGTTTTCAGTGGGACTACCGGCAGATATTGCTTCAGGCAAAACCTAACCCTCACAGTTGAGGTTTTGCATCAGTGATTCCTGCACTTGAACTTGTACAGATTAGTGATTATTCCAGGTCTTACCTCAAATGTGCTGTGGTTACATTACTTCTGCTATGAAGAGTATTTAAAAATAACAGGATTAAAAATTGGATTTAGTAACTACTTTCAGTATGCTTCTTTTGAAGGAGATATCTGCATATGTGTAGGTCTTCTTTGCAATTGATGAAAAGGTTTTTGAGGTGTGAAAACTAGTCTAACTTTAATATCCTTTTTTTGCAGTGCAAAATATGAGGAAATGTATATTTATTGGTCAATCTTACCTGCCTTCTGCTGGACTATGATTGATAATTTCTGTCTGGTGTCAACAGAAAAGTCTTGTAATTATAGTGTCAGTCTGCCTTTGAAAGCAGATCTGACTTCAGCACTCAAAACAGAAAGAGTGTGCACGTATCACTCCTGCCATTTTCTCAGAAATATTACTGCCTCACTAGCTCACCTATCAAGCATGGTGAATTGTATTTCTACTCATTGATTACCAGCTTTCCTGGGCAACTGAAAGCATTGCTAGCTATTACCTGACATGATGTAAAATCAGTTGAATATTTTGGAAGGTACGTTGTGTTAAGAAACTGTATTTTTAAAGTGTCTTTAAGAGGATTTTATTTATGTTGATTTGCTTTTATCTTATTCTTAGACTGGCAATATCCGCATCTTAGTATGTATGTATGCATCAATGTGTCTCTTCACCAACATTCTTCCATATTGTAATGATACGCTGTTTTGAACAGAGCACTCATAAATTATATTGAAAAGGGTTGATTAAGAGACTGATTTTATTTATCATCATCACAAATCTTTAAAATCCACAGGGAAGGCTTCTCTGCCAATGAGGTTATAATTTTTAATGCCTTTCCTGACCAAGTTTTGGAAATCACACCTTGTCCCTGAATACCCTGAGGATTACGTATCCTCTTGTCAAAAATGGCAAGGTTATTATTCACTCATATAGTGCCAGTAATGTTCAGGGGCTGTAATCATCTTGTAGTGATCCATGTTATTAGATTTCAGTGGTCTGACAACGATTTATCAAATGCCACTTACTATATCAAGAAGGGCAAGCAAATAAACCTGTCCTGTCCTGTCAGCCTCAGCAACCAGCACGCACGCTTGCTTCCCGGAGCACCCGAGGCATGAAAACCGCCGGGGCTATTTCTGATTCATCTCGCTTTTAAATAAAACCAGGTATTCCTGGAGGAAGCAATCCGCGTGCCCGTTCCTCCGGGCGCGGGGCCCGGTTCACGAGGGTGAGGCCGCCAGGCCGGCAGTGCCGTTCTCCCGCAGCGCTTGGGGCCCGGCCGCACGGGGCTGGGCGATCCTCGCGAGTCGGGGCACTCGCCAGCTCCCTCCGGGGCCGGGGGAAGCCGTGCCGGGCAGCGGGGCCGCCGGGCCCGCGCAGGGCGAGCGGAGTAGCCAAGGGCCGGGTGCCCTCTCTTGGCCACCTCCACAACAGCAGCCGAAACCAGGGCTTAAAATAGCGGCTGGAGCTGAAGCGACGTGACTGCTTCAGAAACGGAGAGGCTTCACGTCTTGTCTCCGAATTAAGAGAAACGTTTGTTTCGATGCAGGCCCAGGAGCTGAAGAGCCTAATCTAAACCCACAGTGCCTCTGTAGCCTTGCGGTGAGACAGGTGACTTCGCGGTCTCTGTTAATCCATCCCGACAACAGGGCTGAGGAACCTCTGCACTGTTCCTTGGGCACTGATAACAGCTACAAACGGAAGAGTCGGAGTTCCTTAGCCTGGTCCCATGCAGACTTTCCTCTTCGGCTCCTGTCATTTATCACAGCAGTCTTTTGCCGCGGAATTTACATTTTGATGAAACACTGCAGCTATCATTATTTCAGCAGGACTGCATTTGAGTGGCAGCCGTGGGGTTAAGGCACACGTGTGCCTGCATGCTAATGCTAGAACTTCTAGTGAGGCTTATTGGGAAATGCTGTCAAATTTCTAACATTATTCACTTTATCAGCAATCAAACCTACCAGTTCAGGAAGTACAGTAGATCGGTCTTCTAGAAAACCTTGTTCTGATACTAAATAGTAGTTTCTCTATGTGTAAAATAGAATCAGGACCAGGAGTTGGACTTTGATGATCCTCGTGTGTCCCTTTCAACTCAGAATATTCTGTGATTCTGTGATTCTGAAAATAAATGATCATTGAAACAGTATTTAATATATAAATAAAAATAGGGTGGTTAAATGAAAAAAAACATTTGATCAACCTTTTATCAGTCAAATAAGAATGCCTGTGTTAACTAATAAACTGATAGTTTAGTGAAGACTTCATCTACATAAAGTCCTTGTGATCCTACTAAAAGAGGGAATTCTACAAGGGATCTAAATTATATTTATGTGCTTGATAGAAAAATTTAATAATAATCTTTTTACTTATGCTGAAGAGCAAGCTAGCTATTGTCTGTAATGGAGCTCAGGTGGTTTATCCCTGCTGAGGATCTAACCCCACCCGCTTTTTTTGACCTAGACTTCTCAACAATTTACTTATAAGTAAAAGGGAACATGGATTAGAGCAAAACTGGGTTTGAGCACTGAAGTTGCATCCTGCTGCTGTTCCAGTCAGGTTCTGGGGCTGAGAAGACAAGATTGTTAAGCAGCAAACACCATGCTAGGAGTTGAATGTATGTACTCTATTTCCAGCCCTATGGGCTTGCTATGTAACTTTAAATATATCACTAAACCTCTTAACTAGTCGAGTTGCTACCTGAAAATGGATAACCCTCACAGACATGTTTTTGCATCTGTGTGTAAGCTGCGGTTTATGAAGCACCCTTAAATGCCTAGTGGAAAGTCACAGTTTGAAGGCCTGTTACTGGTTTGTTGTGTGATGTTGATAAAGACAGAGCAGTTGCCATTACAAGACAGGTAGTCCTTACTGGTGGGACGATGCTGGCATCTGCATGGGTACATCCCATGTTAAATCTCTCACCTTAGGCAAAAGTATTTAGTGCTTGGACTTTGGAATGAAGCTAAGCACTTGAGTCTTTTGAAAAATTGTGTGCATTTCCTCAGACTCAGAGAGCAGAATGATTCAGAGCAAGCTTCAAGCCCAACTGAATGTGTACGGATACAGAGAAGAGAATGAAGGACCACAGTGATAAAAAGGAAGCTTGCAGCTGAAATATCTGAAGGGTCCAGTGAAGAATGGACAGCCATGAATCAGAATCACTTGCAATGCTCCACTTTTAATGTATGAATCCTTGATATGCTTTGAGCTGCAACAGGCATACTAGATCTTGTTGCAAACCAATTCTTGTTCCTCCTAATTAAAACCAGAATGCATTCAATACTCTAAAGAAAAATGCTCATTTAAATGACTTGCATTCTTCTACTTGAGTTGACAAGTCATAACAACCCTACATGAAATGGGACTGCAATATGCTCTGACAGCCTATGAACAGTGTTCATTGATAAGACAAACATTTCCTGAGATGCATGATAAAAACCCAATCCTAAAACCCTAGTAGGCAGGACAGAGTGTGCAGGCTGCCCACTCAAGCTACCTATTCATCTTGTATGGAGCTGTTTTAGCTCATAAACAGTGGATGACATGGTGCTATATTTTCATGTGGTTTTATTATTAGTTAACAAAACCAGGAACAATATTTGAATAGCAATTCTGTGTTTGGAAAGGTAGGCGCTTTTTAGGCACATAGAGCTGACACGCCTCAAGGCTATACCTCATTAGTTTGCTTATGTTACCTAGCTATATATCTCTGAGAATGGAGTAGGTGTTTTACATACAAATAAAAGATGTGGGCGGAGAAGGAAAGGGGGCTGAATTACTCATTTTTGTGCCCTGCAGCTTGTGTAACCGTGCATGCTGTGGCAAAGTGAATGTAAAATACGATAAGCAAGGTTTGAAGCTGGTGTAAGTTAGTACAGCCCAGCTGAAGTTGACGAATGTCATGGGCAGCTTCTGTGAAAGCACAGCCCTGCCTTGTATTCATTGCTTTGAATGACTGTAAAGAATCAGGTCTGAGGTCCCAGACCTTGTTTATATGTACTAAATAAGCATATGAAATCAGGGGAGAATGATCTGAAAGCAAAATGTTATTTTGAGATTTCCAGATTTCTAGACATGTGAGCAGGTAGCTGGACTCCACTTAGGAAGATAGATGTCAGCTGGCTGCTCTTGAAGAGTAGGGAAAATAGGAGTCAGAGAAGAATTCATGTTCCAGTCCATTAACTGACTCAGTTTTCTGATATTTCATAAGCAATCTAGATTGGGAATGAAACTCTTAGTCAATGTGACAGTGGAATGGGTTGGTACACAATACAAATGCCAGGAAAATGCATGAAAAACTAAATGCGGTTTCTGAATTAATTAATTGCTTAGCACTGGTAAAGCAATGTAACCATTTATTAAAATAGACAAGGTTTTGTGTGCAAGTCACAGCTGAATTGCCTGCTAATTAAGAGAGAGCTAATACTCATTTAGATAATAGTCTTGTCAATAATTGTGGACAAAAGGAACAAAAATTTTATTAACTGGAAAAAAATGGGATTGATGACTTCTGGATATTGAAATCTGAAAAAATTAATGAGCTTGAGAGATATTGATACTAAATGGTACCAGACACTTCCTGTTGAGTGAATATGTTCTGTTAGACACCTGCCAGGACACTTTTCTCTCATCACTCATCATTATCATTGACTATGGTTTTATTGTGTATTTGATAATGTACTTAAGGGAATATTTAAATATACTGTGTGGGAGTAAAGAACATGGGAATAAAAGTTTGATTGTAATAATTTCTGTGTTTACCTACTGACAGAAATTCCTGACTTCATAATGTGTATAAAGACGCAATTTTCAAATATCTATAGACATCCTATTTCCAAAACTCAGTGAAGGGACAGTCTAAGCCACAGATGAGGTTTGAGCTACCTCCACTAAAGGGCTTGAGTCTCACAGGACATACCTGGTGAGGTAAATGGCTTGCAGAAAGTGACTCATAGTGGCTTTCCTGGGGAGACATGGAAACCCAAAAATGAAATACAGAAATGGGAGCTCCCAGTAGTAATATTAAGTGCAGGGGCATTCTGAAAAGTATCATTTCAGTGCTAATGGCACCATCCTAGTATGTTTCATGGGCCAGTCACTTGCTTTGCTCTTTCAAAAAATCCAATCAGTATTGGCTCTTTCCACTTACATGACCAACAGCACTGTCCCTGTCATGACCACCTTAAAGGATCATTTAGAGGTTGTGACTTGCCTGGAAAGTAAGATTTGCCCTTCTCAGCCTTCCAAAAATTTTTTTTTTCGGGCTTATGCCTTAGAGACCAAATACCTGGGCTTTGCAAGAAGTAGATCTGAGCTCTTCAGGTCAAACAGGCAGATTGCACAATGTAAGCCAGATGTCACCTTGATTGCAGGCATCAGAGAGAAAACTTAATAGTTCTGTTTCTGACACATTCCTGCCATCTCCTCTGGCAAAGATTTCACTTTCCTCTATACCAGACAAGTATACATGCTTTTCTATAGACCCTAGGGGTAAGCTTTGGCATATCTGATCTTAGAGATCTCTAGTGTAAACTTCAGCTTCTGAGTGAATCATTGAGAGTCCCTTTATAGAGAGTGTAAGGAACAGGACTCTCTTGAGTGAAATCTTAATGCATTGTAAAGCAGATGTGCAAAGTAGGTTGGGTGAATCCTGCCTAAAAATACACATTTCTTTCCTCTAGAGAGCTTAATGTAACTAGCTCAAGACACACTTCTAGAGAGAAGTGTGCATATCAGTGACATCTATATAAGATAAATCCCTCTCTAGAGTTCAAGGTCTTCCACAACTAAAAGCCATTGAAGGAGGTAATAGAGGGTGAGAAATAGACACTGCTCCGTCTCCTTCAACTTCTCTGTCTCAGGCTTCTCCTTTGAAATTTGCTGAAATTATACTCAATTGTAATCGGTTGTCCTATTGTGATAACCAGAAAATGAGTTATGTTTTGTTACTGGCCTTTTTGCAGGGATCAGCCTGGAAGCCTGCATGTCTTCTGTTTTGCTTTTCTAAAAGGGCTCAGTGAAGAGAATGAATCATTCTAAGTCAGTTGGAGTTGGATCAGGTTTTTTGGGAAGATATTTGTGTGTTTTACCTATTCCCCTTTTCTGAAGTTTACTTTCACGTTGTTTGTGTTTGGAACAATTTTCCGCTTGAAAACTCTGAGCATAGTATAATCACAGAGAAACTGCTATTCACATAATGCTTCCTTTTTGTGCTTCTTCTCCACATCTGCCATTCCCCTGCATTCTGAATGTTCTGGGTTTAGGGACTTGTTCCTTGTGGACCTCATGAACCCACAGTTTATTGACCTTGACATTGATCAGTGAGATGTGACCAGTTAACTTGACTCTAAAACATATTTTAGCTGGAAGTTTTAATTTTCAGCATTCTTAATGGAAAAATGCAATGATAGGTTGCAAGATGCTGGCTGTCATGGAAACCCATAACATTTACAAAATAAACACCAAATGTAAGGAAATAAATTAGTTGCTCAAAAGTTGTGGCAGAGAAGAGACTTGATCAAGCTTCACTTCAAATGCTGGAACATGCTGACTGTATCATCAAAAAGTTATGAATGTATGTGCTGATAGAGAGATTTCAGTCCCGCATGCTTTAGGTTGTTTTTCTTCAGGTCTAGGCCAATTTTCAAGTCTGAAACTGTTCTGTAGTCAGATAGTTCTGCCAAAAAACCCTCAAACAAAACCAAAACAACTCATGTGCCTAATTCAATCTTTACAATTTGGACTTTTTGGAAAATGGATATGTATATCACAATTTTCATTTTCAAGTCCTTTCTGATGAACACCCATGTCATCACCTCTCAACAATCTCCATGTAACAAAATACGTTAATTAAGGAGATTTCACAGATAGCAATCTATAGGTAAAACATGGATAGCCTGTTGGTGGGAAGTCATTATTTGTCAAGCTCATTCTAATAGACACTCATTCTCTTGGGTTTTGTTTGTGGTGCTCAAGCTCAGGAATGCTATTTTGCGGCATTGTTTATTTTGCAACTTAATGGTAAATCAGGAGAGAGAGGCCTTTCTTGGCAAGGACTGCAAACACTTCTGAATCCAGAGGTTAAGTCTGCTTGTCTCTGACTGTACTTGATGATTTTTGATTACTAGTGCTGATGAATATAAGGGCTTAACTGATGGCCGTAGAGTGAGGACGAAAGAGGTAATTTGCTCAAGGGGCTTAACACTGACATCTTGAAGAGACAATCCTTGGCATGAATTCAGCCATATACTCATGTCAGGGCCGTCTATTGCTATTTATTATAACTTCAAAACCCCACTACTTTAAATCACAGAATCATCAGTGTTGGAAGAGACCTTCAAGACCCTCTAGTCCAAGTGTCAGCCCATCACCACCATAATCACCCCTATACAATATCCCCAAGTGCCACATCCAGATGCCTTTGAACGCTTCCAGACACAGTCACTCCACCACCTCCCTGGGCATCTTATTTCGATGCCTAAGCCCCCTCAGTGAAAAACAAAATAATTCTAATATCTTATCTGAACCTCCCCTAGCACAATTTAAGGCTATTTCCTCTTGTCCCTTTGCTTGATATGTGTCAGAAAGACTGAACCCCACCTTGCTACAATGTCCTTTCAGGTAGTTGTAGAGAGAATATGAGGTCCTCCCCTGAGCCTCCTTTCTCCAGGCTAAACACCCCCAGCTGCCTCAGTCACTCCTCATCAGAACTGTTCTCCAGACTCTTCCCCAGCTCCATGGCCCTTCTCTGGACATGCTCCAGCACCTCAATGTCTTTTTTGTAGTGAGAGGCCCAGAACTGAACACAGGATTCAAGGTGTGGCCTCAACAGTGCCAAATACAGGGGGGCAATCACTGCCCTGGTCCTGCTGGCCACACTATTGCTGGTACAGGCCAGGATGCCATTGGCCTTCTTGGCCACGTGGGCACACGCTGGCTCATGTTCAGCTGCTGTTGACCAGCACTCCCAGGTCCTTTTCCACAGAGCAGCTTTCCAATCACTCTGCCCCCAGCCTGTAACACTGCAGGGGACTGTTGCGACCCAAACATTTTAATAGGTTTTGTCTTGAACAGTACAAAGGACCTATGGAAATGTTGTGTACATTTATATAAAGACATCCAAGACATTGCCAGGAGGAATATATTATCCAAAGATGGAAAGAATTGAATTGATGATGATGCAATTCTTTATAATGGTAAAGCTTATCAAGCATAGGTTTACTAACACCGTGGGGACACAGTCCAAGCTTATAAATAGTCCACTGACTTAGAAATCCTAACATTCAGGTCTATTTTGTTTTCCTGTCTTTGACTCCATTTAGGTTAGATGTGGAAGATCTTTCAGTCTTATTAGGTCTCTGTATAGAGACAGTGTGCATGCAATAAAGTCTAGTGAAACTAATGGACCATGAAGGTCTGTGACCAAACATTCTGAAATTTTCTTTGATTTAGGGACACGAAGAAGCATCAAACTTACAGCAAACTTCAAGCCAGTTCCCTCACAGTTTATTTGGTGTGAGAACAAAACTTTACCAAGTGCTTGAGATTCACTTGATCTTTGTCTCAACCTTTGTCTCTCATCAGGTTCATCAAAGCTTTTAGGAGATACAGAAGCTTTTTGATGAAAAGCAGACTAGGACTTCAAGATGACATATTGAATTTTGATTTTTTTTTTTGCAAACCTGAAGTTTTTTTAAAGCAAAGTACAGTGGCTTTTAACAGAAAAAAGTGTGATTGTAGACGGTTTAAAGTAGAGCATCTAGACAGGAAAAATAATATTTCATTTCATTCCCTCAAGCTCTTAAAAGCATCTGGTAGCTGATGAACCTTTCAATCTAGCAGGGAAGTACAAGTTCAATGTTAAACTGGAAATGTCGTGCAAGTGTCAGATTTGTTCTCTTTTGAGGGGTCTCACAGCTTTTACCTACACTCCGGCCTAGCCCTTTTCATGAGATGGTGATGGCTCTGGAAGGCATTAAAGTTTTTATTTTTGTTACCAAGAAACTTTCCCTCCCTTTCATTGCTAAGTTAAAAATAAAGACAAGGAAAACTAGCCAAGCAGTTCTCTCTCTCCCCTTAAATCACCTTGGTGTTTGTTGTTCCAAACAGGCTTATTTTCCAGCTTTGCCTGGCTGTTTGGTAGGCTGGTAAAGAGATGAAGGATGTTTAAAAAAATGACTTCTGCAGAATATGACTCAAGCAGAAAATACTGAAAACTTGTTTTAGGCTGTTTCCTCTTGGATTGCTGAACTGTTTTCTTTTCAGTTGCAGGTATGTGGACAGCTGTTCAATCAAGCTCTTTCTTAGACGCCATTGACAACAGTACAGGGATGTCTTTGACAGGATCACCTCACTCTATTTTCACATTCGTCCTGATGGCTTCCCTATCCCCTTGTATCTTACTGCAGCTCAAATCTCCATGTAGACTCCTCATAACTGCCTGTCTCTCACCTTTATCCCTGAGGTTGTGCTTGTTTAACAAAGCTCCTCCATGCTATTTTATTCCTGGCTCTTCCTCTTTTATCTTCTGTTTGTCCATATCCCTAGATAGTGAATCAGAGTCCTAAAAGGGAAGCAAAATGTAAAAATAGGGTGCTTGGATAGTTGCTGCTTTTTGGGAATGGCTCCAGCCCCAGCAGAGCCTGTTTTTGGGCAGTCTCACCATGGAAAGTAGGCAGGAGTTGGGTGCTTCATGTCACTCCAGTGCATTTGATGCAGGTCTGAGCCCAGAGCCTGACTGGCACTCAGCCACTTCTCCGCCCTCCTACTCCTCCCATTGCTGCCAGATACAGTCTTGTTCTTTCTTAAAAGCTACTGATCATCCTCCTTCAGTCCCATGGCCTTCAGGAAAAGGGTGAATTTCAAGCAGGTGCTCTGAGAAATTCCTTCATTTTCTCATCAGTTTCTGCACTGACTGCAGGAGGGCAGCAAAATTCTGGCAAAACTACTGCACTTTTTCCAGCAAGGCAACTAGTTGGCAGTGCCCTCAATTACAACCTTTTAGAGAGAAATGCCCAAAGCGTAATAAACAGGCTGGAATTATAAATCCACTGCTGTCACAGAGCTTAGAAGTTCTTAGTTGAGTTGCCTGTGCATAGCTGGTTCTTCCCTTTCTGCATAGCAGCATGTAATTAAAATATTCATATGCAGATTGCAGCCCATTTAGGGCTGAATCCTGTTAGATGCTGAGCAAAATTTGAATAGTACTGAGAGATCTCAGCTGCCAAGGAAGAGAGAGGAGGCTCAAAGTAGTCTTGAGTTGCCCAGCATCTGGCAGAGTGCCTTAACATTGATTTGTTCTTAGGATAAAACTGGCAAGGAACAGGGAAGCAGTTTAGAGCTCAATTAACAAACAGCCTTTAAAAAATGTATTTCACTTTCTGCCTTAGGCTTTGCCTTAGGGCTAGCCCTGTTCACAGAGCTAAGACTGAAAGAGCAAAACTGCTTATATACATAATATCCTGTAAACAGTTATCCCCTCTATAATAAGGGCAATTCAAAACATCTCAATGTCACAGACACCTCTGGAATGGGAATCAATCAGGCTGATATTAGGTCAAATTATTCAGTAGAATAGCTAAGATTGATTTGTAAAAGGGTTGTTTGTTTGTTTGTTTAAAGTTTTTGTAGTGTTTGAACCGGAAAAAATAAAATAGTATCTTTTGAATTTGGGCATAAAATAGGCTGGGCTGAAGGAGTTGTATGGCACAAGGAGACTGTTTCTTTGTCCTAGGCATGGAGAATATTGTGGTGGAGAAAGTAAAGCTTTCCTGCTGTTGGGACGTACATTGGATAAATCTGTTAATTACGGCAGTGGCCACTTGTCTCCTCTTCCACTTCACAGAGGTCCAGAGGGCCTGTGCTGTAACTGTGGGTAGTTTTGACTAACTCACATTTGTATTCTTACAAAAGGTTATGTTATGGCAAAGAAGAATTTTTTTTTGAGAAATGTTTTTGGAAAAGCAGTGGAAGTTATCTCTGCAGAATGACTGTGACTGGGTCATGGTACTGTGATCCACCTTCTAGGAGCTACTGCCTGGAGAGACAATGTCCCACTGCTCCTCTCCCTATCTGCAAATCATCTAGGAGACTGGGGAATTGAGACTCTTCAATGCATTACAATCCTTGTACTGCCTTAATGGGGTCAACAGCCATATCATCCTTGGCTGAATTTTCTGAGTTTTTGCAGAGGTCTTTGTGCAGAAGTTAAAAGCTAAATCAATAAAAGGGCAAGACAAGCATCCATCTGCTTTATCTTGTTGAGTTTATTTCTGATTATCGGACTTTATGAGACCTTTTTGCCTCTCTTTCCATTCAAGGCAAATTCAGGTGGTATCAAGAGAGAATAATTCCTTCCAGATCAAAGTGATTCACTGTAAGTCTGCATTCTGTTTGCCTATAGTTTCCCTAAGTTGCTATGACAGTGCCAAAAATGGAGATTTACTTCATACTTCTATTTATTTTTTTCATTTTGGGGAGTGGAGAAAGAGTGTTCCCGATCACACACTTTCTTTGTTCCCTTTAGAGAAAGGTGCAGAATAATACTTCTAAATGAAGCTGATTTAAGATTTTTTAGCACTGTAAAAAACCTGATTTTTGCTGCCCGCAAGACTGAGCTTGGGGCTGTTCATTTTACGGGAAAGAAAGAGATAGCAGGAAGGATATGGGAGTAGATGTTGCACAGTGAGATAATGACCTTTGGAGAGCCAGGCTTGCTGGTTCTGCTTCTGCAGGAGGAACAGGATGCAGGGCTGACCTTTGGGAAGGAGACACACCACCTCGTTTCCTTAGAGAGAGGAGCCACAAGAACCAGCCACCAGGAGTTTATACAGGCTACCACAATTCTCAGCAAGTCAGCCAATCAGCCTCAAAGAAATACAACAATATCATTGCATTCTCTCTTCCTTAACAGGAGCTTCTGTGCTGAACTTACACAAAAGGCACAGCATGGGGTGTAGGGTAAGGAATGGCAGAAGCTCCTCTGCTGTCCTCTGTTCACTGGGGTGCTCATGTTCAAATCTGTAACAAGGAGCTGATCTAAGGGTGATGGTAAGAGACAAAAACATTCAACTAGACTCTTATAAAAGTTAGACAAAATATTGTGTTGGGATGTTTGGGGTGTTTTGGTTTTTTTTGTTTTAATTTCATATCAGCTGCACAAGTTGAGGCTTAAAAATAAGGATGATGTGTTATTTTTGTAAGTCTGAAGAGTCCCTTTGAAAGTCCCTTTGAAGGCTAATTGATCATAAGCTTGTAAATGACATGCCTGTTTCATGAAAGGTTGAATAATGACTATAAAAAAGCACAGGATCTCCTAATTGTATCCAAATGGTGGTAACTGATCTAAGTATATAAAATGCTTTAATAAATAGCATGAGTAACTAGTTCTTAAAGCAAAAGTCTTTTGCAATCATACAGTGGGTTTTTTTATATTCATTTTTGCAGGGGAATTGCAACTACAGTTGTTATCTAGATTATGTAAATTCGGTTTTGCACTGGAAGTTTAATTTTATTCTTTTAAGATGTACGATATGAAAAAATACTACACAATTTAAGATTTCCCCTTGAAAAGCCATTCAGATTTTAAGGAGGCTTCACTATTAAATATTACTCTCAGTTAAAGATGGATAGTAGTCTTTTCATCTTTGCTGAGACTGGATTTTTTTCTTGCAGTCCAGAATACTTGAGTGCTTTGTCTTCTGTGGGGGGTGATGTCCTTTATTTTCTTACTATGATATATTTTGATGTGGTACCTGCTGCTGTTCTTGAAAGTCTTGGAAGTCTTGGAAGACTTATTCATAATCTAGTTTTACACACCAATCTAATAACAGGGGTATTGTCCAATTTTTTTTTCTCAGTTCTGTTTCATTGTCTACCTCTATCTTTTCATATCTTAAGCTGATAGGGCATGAAATTGTCTACCAATTTGCTTGTGTGGTACTTGGTAGACCTGAATTCAAGTGAGGTCCCTCAGTATTATGCTCATCATAATTAGCCATTCATGTTGAATCAGTAGGAATAAGTCTTCTGAAGAACCTTCAAACAGTCTGGTTTCTGACTAGCTTATTTTTTGTTAATCAGGCAGAAATGTTGCATATATGTATCTGTAATGCCTTTTTCAACTCTGCCTTTATAGTCCACTCCTTCCATTTACCTCCTTTTTTCTGCCTTTCTATTCTGCTTTGCATGTCTATTTATTCCTTTCTCAAGTAAATAGTTCACAACTTTTTGTGGTATATTCCATAGAGTCTCAGCTGACAGCCTTTGGCTTTTAGCATATTTGATTGGACTTTTTGCAATTGGATAAAAATCCTGACTGGGTTTAAGTGGAGTTGCTTGTAGTATACATTAGGACAAAATTGGTTTGTTAAGTGTGTTAAGTCTCCAAAATTCAATGTGGGATAAGGAAAGGAGTGGATTAAAAGGATCTCCTCTGGATATTTTGAAAAATTTCCAGTGAGTTATTTGGTACCTTGATATTTCCAAATACTGTCTCATTTATAAACCAGAATAGCAAAGATGCTTGCAAATGAGAGTGAGGCTCATAAAGAAAAGAATTATTATGACATTTCAGCTCCTCCAGAAGTGATGACTGCTGAGTGTGTGTGTAAGGATGAGCTTACAGTTAGACAGTACAGTTTGTAATCATAGCCTGTGATTTTTTTCTACCTGTACCCCAAATTGCTTGTAATTCACGTAATTTCTTTCATTCTTAATGGCTATAGCAATACAACTTCTTCACCTTCCAAAGAAAATTATGAAGGACAACTTTGTTTCTCTTGAAAAGCAGTGTAGTATCCATTTGCTGAGAATCAGTTTGGGAATCATGAACGGAAAGTACTTTTTTTTCTTTTCCTGTTTTTTCTCCTTCCCAGACAAAATATTTGCACTCCTGACCCCTCTTTTATCCTTCTCATGTTCTAGTTGCTTGTCAATATATAAAATCATGGAGATGGCAATATTTCATGTGGGGCCATTGTACTCTCTTCAGCTGCTCTGCAATTAATATTCTGTCCTGTCATTTAAGTCCGGTGCTGTGTTCCTAATGTCAAACTGGTTTTGTTCAATATGACCAGCAAGGCAGCATATGTTTCCACATTGAGTGTCACTGCCATTTCTGGAGGCATCTCCCATTAATTAAGAAGGCTACTTTGTCATAGTGCAGCTAATGTTATCACCAAACTTTAAGTACAAAGTTGGAATAATAATGACTCCTGTTTCATTAAATGGAGTTAACACAGCTGAATAGCTTCCCTGATGGTTCATTATATTAGTCTTTCAGAACATTGACTGATTTGTTTTTATTACCATGAAAGCTTTTGTCTTATGAAAATTACTTGGGACCACAGGTCAATGTTTTTCATGTCACATCTCCATAAGAAGTACATTGCTTCATTATACTTTGTATTCTGCCACTGAAACCTGTATGTCACTTAAATTTATTTGTCATGATACCACTGCCAGACTGCCATTAAATTGTTAAAGGATATTCAGGAAATGTTGTTGCAGTAACCTTTAGAGGAAGACATATGGAAATGGACTATATCTGTTAATTAACATTTCGATCTGCAAATCTTCCGAAGTATAAGGCCTGGTATGGATCACCACACATGAGCAGAATATTTAGAGGGGTGATGATCATGTTTTTCCCAAGACATGATCGAAGTTCAAATTGCCTATCTATCTGTTTAAACTAGGACACTAAACTGTTCAAGAACAAAAATGAAGTCCACAGAACGATCAAAACATATGTCTCTCTTCTGTCCATCCACACCAGTCTCCAAAAATAAAATGGCCTGTGACGCCTGTCTGTCTCAACAATGTTTAAAAATTGCAGCTCACAGAAGGAGAACAGACAGCATAAGGGATGCATAAGAAAGAAGAAATTGTTGATCATTTTGAGAACCCATGGGAGAAGCTCCTGAGGTGTTTCAGGTTAAGCTGAACCAGGGATCCCAGGTCTTTGACACATCACACTCCTCGCTGGAGAAGGAGCTGACGGAGAAGAGGTTGCTATCTCTGAGCTAACATGCTGTGATGCTTCCCAGACGTGTCTTGGGAATAAAACATTGGACTGCATGCAGATAACTGAAGCTGGAGACGATTAAGCTTTCCTCCTTCAGACACTGTGATCTCTAATAAGATCAGTATGTTAAGGGATATTTAGAGCATTAATTGTTCATAATTCAAGGCTGGTCAGAATTCCCGAAGCTAAAGTTCTTAAGGCTGATCCCATAGTAATATAAGTACCTGAAGATGGCATAATCCAGCACTTTTGGAGAAAGAGGCTCACTGTTTTTCTGCTTGCTAAACTTTCGTTTCCATTGATTCCCTGATGTGGTTTGGTGTGGGGCTGCACAAATCCTTGTGGCAGGATAAACGTAGGAACACGCTGGATTTTTGGAGGTGGCAGAAGCAGGGAGCTGTGTCTACCAAAAGAGGTTTGGAGTTACAGTGGGAACAGTAGTCCCAACAGGCAGGTGCTGACAACATGGAATAGGAATAGAGTAAGACTGAAGCCGAATATGTGCTTGTAGCCCAAGCAAGTATGCTTGAGTGAAAATATACATGGAGAAGTCTGATATATGTGAAAAGCATTATGATAGGCAATGAAAGAAATCCACAGGCTAAGGAAGACAGAATTGTTTGCTCCGCAAGGAATTATGTCATCCATCAAACCTGGCAGAAACCCCCAGTTTTGCAAGGTTTGACCTACCTGATGCCACTGTATGTAAGCCAAGAGCTGCACCACCATCTGAAGAACCTAAAAAAGGGGAGGGGTCAATTGAATACAAGCTTTTTTCCTGTGGACATTAAGGTACTGGAGGAAATTGAAAATCTGTGGCGGACTCAGACAAAAGACTGACGGCTAAATCAAGTTTTTTGTACTTTCCCAAGCATTAGATTTCATAGATAGCACTGTGAATTCTGTTTATGTACATGTGGCTAGGTAGCTATGCTCACAGCACCTCTCCAAGCATTGGCTTGTTTTTGTTCTCTTGGGTTATTGCCTGGTACAAACAGTATAAAACAGGTTGCAGGAGCTCTATAGTCAAGCTGAAAATATTCAGAGAATGCAGCTGTGGCATTACATATTTGAGAGGAAAAACCATTGAAAGACCAGAAATATAGGAAGCCAATATAATTATTGTTTTCATTGTTCCATTGTTCACTGTTGTCTCACTAGGTGAAAACCAAAACAGAGGCTTTGGAAAGAGCTGCAGTGTATCTTTCATGCAGGTTGCTTCTCACTACATTGTATTTCAGCATCCAAAATTACACTTCTGGAAAGCTTCTTCCTACTTATTCTGCTGCTTTCATTAGAGTTATTCTTTTTCATTATTGCTTATAAGCTTAGAGCCAACCAGCAATTCTCAAAATTTCTTGCTTTTCTGAAAGCAGTTTGTGCTATGAAACAAATGCCAGTGCCCACAAGTTTTTCTTGAATTTTGGGGTAGCAGTAAACCCCTAACTTGTTAAAGTATTTGAAGTTTGCACTTGTCTTGGGTGAAATAAAATGCAGAAAAAGAGAAATTGCTTTAAGGAATATTCCAATGCAGTTCACTAACCATTAAGTATTGTTCTGCTTTTCTGACCGTAAATCTCTACTGACATGAATCTTTTATATCCTGCAGTGCAAGTTGTACTACTTGGGTAACTAATACAGTTAAAGCAGTGATTTCATTAGACCTGAAAAAGTGTGGAATTGGTCATGATCTTTGAGCAAGTGAGTTTCCACTTCATGGCAGTGAAAAGTTTTTATGTTTTAATAAACAAGTATTCTTGATTGTATTCCTGAACTTGATTTTAGCCATCACTCTTTTAAAATAAAGAAAAGGGAAAATGTAATTTGAAGTATGTTTTTGAGATGTCAATTTGCCATTTGAAGTTATATCTTCTGTGTAGTAATACAGGTTGGTTCTGTATCCTTTCTGTCTGTGGCCTTTAATGTTAGTTTATTAACATGGAAATTAGAATGAATGACACTAAATAAAATGAGCAATGACAGAGAAATAAAGGGGAATTGTGAAAGTCACAGAGGCAGTTCTAACAAAACCAAGGCCAAAGGTTTTCTATATATATAATCATGTGCCAAATTCAGCAACTCTTTATGGAAATTATGAATACTGAAATACAACATGGTTTACTTGGAGTAGGACAACACAAAATTGTTGAACATTTTATATGTTTAAAAAACATACTTGAGGCTATCCTAAAACTAATCTCATTTTTATCCCAAAATGGGCCAAAAAGATATGAATTTATTTTGCTTAGAACTCCAAGTTTCTACTTTGATGAACTTGATGAGGTTTCTACTGCCCTAGTTTCTGAGCTTAATATGTATTTAATTGTGGCTTGGTATCTGTTGTAGCCTTCATTTCCCTGAAATGGACGTATGTTAGCCTTGTTTCTGCTCCTCAGGGACTTCTGTCTGATTGCTGCAGTTTTTCCCAGGTGATAGGCAGTAACCTCACAGTCATGTTGGACACCTCTGTGGACAACCAAAGGAGCCCCATACATCTGAATATGTCACCTGTAGGCAGCTCCTGGCCTGCTGCTCCCTTGCTGATGGTTGCCCCTCTTCTTTGCAGAAACACAAAGGAGCAGGCTCTGCCTGCAAAGACAAAGGCAAAAAAGGCATTTATCCTTGCCGGTGCTAGTTCTTCTCTGCCCTTCAGCACACCCACGTTTGCACTGAGATTCCTTTTGCAGGCTCATGGACCTGCAGAATCCCACTTTGTGAAGCCTTTGAGCATCAGATAGTTTTGGCTTTCCTGATTCTGCCCCCAAAGATGCAGTTGTAATTGTTTTACTCCCTTTTCTTGCTTTAATTCCTTGTGCATTCACATTTTGCATTTTAGCAACCATCAGTGTCATCAGGCTTCCTAAGCCAGCTGACATTTCTCTTTTTGTTTCTGAGATCACGGTGTTTTGCCTGTTAAAAATATCCTACAAATAACATCTTGTGTAGTCTTTTTCTCATAAATGGATGGGTTGGAAAAGAGGAAACAGTCTAAAAAAGAAAAGTTCAGTATGAGAAGTCTGTTTGACAAAATCATAACAAAATGCAAAATTTATTAACAGAAACTGTAGGCTACAGTCTTTAGCAAAAAGTATTTTACTGCTGTTGATCAACTGAAATATTTTTTGTCAGTGTTTGTTCCTTATTAATCTCTCCCATTTATCCATAGGGAATGAATACCATGTAACCAGACAGCCATAAACCTTCAGCTGTAGACCACTGACAGGAGCTATAGACCACCAGTTTGGGAAACCTCTGCTTTAAACCTCTAAATGATTCAACATTTGTGTAAGTCAGACACATTCTGGTATTATGTAACTAAATAATTTTATAGCCATGTTCATTGTAATGTTAAGAGGTTCAGAGAGTGAACTGTTTACTCTTGCAAATTGTCTCTCTAATAATTAGGTGGTAAAATTGGAAGTGGATGTAAACTCTAGATATGCCCTTAATGTGCATGAAAAACTGTGTGCTGTTTACAGTCTGTTAAAGAAATCCTTGCTACAATGACGTGATTTGTAGTGGTTGCAAGGTTTGGGTTGGGGATTTTTGTTTGTTTGGGGTTTTTTTTGGTATGAAACTTTGGCTTAAAACAATATTGCTAAACAACTGAGGTCCTATTTTATTGGTATTTAAGGCAAGACTCAGCTATTAGTGTTTAATAATGCAAATGACATGTAGAAAATACAGAGTTGAAAAACACTCTGAGAATGTTTTATTTTCCTAAGCAACTTGAGTATTTCAGGCAAAGACAAATATTGGAATTTAAATTTTTACTTCCTCTGTTGCTCTGCCCTTTTTTACTTTAGAATGAGAGATACTATAGAAATGCTAAAGTATTACAAGGCGGAAACAATTGGACTAATATAGGTTGAAGTGTTTTATGAATGGAAACTGAAACACAAGCTGTAGAGAAATCACTTAAGTCGCTGCTGAGATGCATTCATCTCTGGTAGTGCATAAAAGTTAATTAACAGTGCAGTGAACTGGAGGCAATTCAGAGAGAAACATTATTAGATGAGGATGTACAAAGAAAGTGAAATGTCTTTCAGTTTACTGACTAAGGATAGATGAATATCCACAAATATCCATAAGTGACCTTGACAGCAAGGAAGAACAGTCTGACTGGAGATGTTCTTTGGGGTGCTCTCTCTGTGGGAGTAATATGATAAAAGAACAGGTGATCAGGTTGTGATGTGAAAGATTAAGGCCTGTTCCATCCTAATGTCTGGCAGCTATTGAGGCTGCATCCATATAGCCCCTGAACGCAGAAAAGAAAACATTTTTACTGATTGAGCACACTCATATATGGCCACCCAATGTAAATTGTGGTTTTCTGTTGTGTATATAGCAACTGGAAGTGGAAAGCAGCAAAAGCCACTGAGGACCGGATACTGAATTACAAACTTGGATAGATTTCAAGACAGGGAATAGAAAAGCCATTGTTTAGTGCATTTAAAGCTAAACTAAAAACTAGTGCTTAGAGCATTTTGATAATAGTACTGCTTAGTACTGCTCTCACAAGGAGGTGGACTTAATACTCTTAATCAGTCCTTTTAGACTGTATTTCTTGTTATAGGATGATAGAATTTCCTAATACCAGCCCTGGATAGGCTCACAAAAGTTATTAACCTCATACATCTATTTGCGTAGACTTTCTTGTTTTCATTCTGGGTATTGCTTTGTAGGACACTTGTGCATAGAACACTTGGTGGAAAATAGGTGTTTAATCTATGCCTTCTCCTGATAGCTGAATTTTCCTGTCTTTTCCTGGTTTTCTTACCATTTTTGAGACAGACTTTGGATATGGAGCTTGTGAACAATAAGAGGCTACTACTGGTGTGATCAAGGACAACTATGATGCAAGAAAAGCCTCAGATCTCCCTTGATTGCATGGCTTCTGCTGTCACTTTCTTCCCTGCTAGATTTTTCAGAATTTTCTCTTGTTGTAGGTTCTCCATTCATGTTATATGAGTCCTTACACCACTGTCAGAATTATGGGACTTTAAAGCTTTAGCCCTATTTCTTCCATTTAAATGGTAAAATGAAATGGATCTATCTGCATCTTTATTCAGGTTAAGAATAATTAATATTCTAAAAAATCATTTCCACTCCATCCACAATCAGTCATGTCTAGAAACTCTCTTTCTCTGTCGATATCCAGAATGAAGTTTTAATAGTGCTGCATCTTATTTTGAATGGTATTGGTGAAACTCAGTAGTCAGTTCATCTGTGCTGTTTTTTAAAACAATAAAACTGTAAAGAGAAGAGCTTGCTCCTTGCTTGTTTAAACTGAACCATTGCTGTATGCCTTATTGTCTAACCAGGCATTCACAGAGCCCACATACAACTGGCTGATGTTTTGGGGGGTGACTGAGCCCAGCAGGTGAAGGTCCGGGAGAATTCCTGGGAAAGTGAGCTCTGTAGCAGCTGGAAGCAAAGCTGTAGTAGCTGAATGCTTTCACTTACTTATTGCTCTAGACTTTGTGAGCTGGCAGTCAGTTGGCAAAAGGAGACAGAAATATCTTCTTGAAAATATTTCTGTTCGAATTAGTAAAACGATAGATTTAGTTACACCAGAGTAAAAATAAAACAAGAGTGAGAGACAGCAAGAGAGTATGAAAATAGCAATGTGAGTTATTGTCACAAGGGAGCATTACACATGGCGTCACATGATGCATGAGTTAATCATCACAACATTCTTTGGAAGTGAAGTAGAAAAGTACAGAACATGACAAGAATTATATTCAAATGCAATAAAATCTTACTTGAAAGTTGTTTACATTTTAAAAAGTAGAGCAGTAAATTAAGGATAGATGAAACTGGTTTGTGAAAATGCAAGGAACTTGGCAGAATTCATCCACACGGTGAAATTAATTTGAGGTTGATATATTTTCCTCCATAAGGTTGATTGCATCAGGCTCCCCCTTGCTGGAGACTGAGCTCTGTGCAGCATCCCTTACAAAAGCAATGCTGGCAAACCAGGCTCAGACACAGTGAGTGAGCTTGGCTGTCTTTGCACCTTACATGGTTCCTTCATGGGCATAATTTAGAGAAGTGCTGGCAGAGCACAGCGGCTGCACCGATACCTGGACTGCAGCAGCATGACAAATTATCACCAAACCCGGGACACCCACAGCAGACCCTCCCAGCAATGTTCCCCATTGCTTCTGACAAGAATATCTTCACTTTGCCAAGATTAGCTGTTTTACTCAGCAGAAAGGGGCCAAGTGGGGGTCCTCGTCGGACTTCCATCCTGGTGCTAATCTAGAAGTAACGAGGAAAGAGAGAAACAGAAGGAAGACAAGATCAATAAAGGGAATGATGCGAGGGAGAAAAGTGTGAGAGCAACAGAGGCAAACCCATTAAAATAAGACAAAGAAAGGATAGAGGTGTACATCCACTCTGTGGGCCAGATGCATCCCTGGAGCCTCAGCAATGCAGCCCTGACCATAATGGATATCCTGGTGGAGCTAAGGCGTTCCCTGAAATATGACTTTGGTCATGATGCATAATGACATGTTCTAAAAAGCATTGTGTGATATGTGCTATCCAACCTTCCCTGAAAAATTGGGACCTTACTGTTGATATGGGTCATGATCTGGTTATGGGTCTTAAGTGTTAAGAGTTACATATACCCCTGAAATTAATTTGACTGCCGTGTACCAAAATCTAATTTATTTTCTTATCATCTTCCAACCATTAAATTGCTAGAGTTGTATAAATGCTTTAAAGAAAGGCGGCTTCTAGTCACTAAGGAATATTGAAGAAAATTTGCCTTCCAAGCATGGTTATGTAACGCCCACTTATTTTAATTAGACTTTAGCTCTCAAAGTCCCACTTTACCTAAGTGGCATGATCACTGAAACACAGTAGAGATCTGTGAAAGCAAATGCAATGTATCTGCTCCTTTCAGCACTGACTTAGCCTTTAATATTGTGTCTCTCAGGCATGTGAGCCCCAAGCAGCTACTTGCAGTGTTGTCTATTATTAGTGCTTACTCAGAATGGGTCTTGTTCTCCACCAGAAGTGCAAGAAATGTCTGTGTAAGCATTGCATAGCTTTAATTCTCCTACAGAAGAGTGGTCCTCAGGGAGGAAAGTCAAATAAACAGCAGCTTAAACTGTACTCCAGGTAGCTGAAAACCAGGAACAGGACCAAACCCAATTACTCACAAAGTGATGCTGATGTTAGTCTTTTCTCAGGAAGATACACAAAGCAGAGACAATTTTTTTTTAAGTAAGTAAATTCCAACTAATTAAAGGTTTCCCTTCCTTCCATTCTTATTTGAGAACTTTTTGCTGCATTGAAGTCTTTGGCAAACATGAGAAAGATGTTGTGATTACATCTATTAACTGCTCTACCCCTGCAGCCAACTGCCTCTTCTTCCTATGTTTTTTGTGACGAGTCCTGTTGCAGAACATGAAGACCCATTTGGCCAGGCACTGAACGAATACAATTTCAGTGTACAAATCAAAACAGAAAGCCAAATTGTACACTTGTCACATCCTAGAAGGATGATTTGTGTATATAGGTGGCTACAATCCCTTTCTGTTTTTTGGTCCAGTATTCTTGCACTTCTAACTGAGCAGACCAAACAATTTGTTTCCATGTAATCATGGCAAGTCTACAGGAAATTCCTGATAATTGTGCTATGCTTTGTTATGATGATGAATTACTGTGTATGTTTCTGCCATGCTCATTAGTCTTACTTTGCAGTCTTCACCCTGCATGTGCACTGAGATAAATTGGACATTGAGGCTAAAGGCAGTGTCTTCATGAACCAGATTGTTTTAAGGTCACCTTTTTTATCTTGCTTTCTGACATCAGCTGCTCTTTCGAATCTGAAAATGGGAGACATCGTATTTTTTTCTCTCACTGTCTGATTTAGAGACTGAATACTTTATAGAACATGCCATCCCTTAGTAAAAAAGCAGGAACTCATTCTGAGAATAAGTACCTTACAAAAACAAACCAAAAATCCAATCTTACATACAGATAAAACAGTCTTGGAGCACAAAAGGAAGTGTGGGCTATGCCTGGAGAGGAGAGATATAGCTGATAAAAATTCAGGAGTATATAGATTGGTAGGGGAATTTGAATAAAGCTGTTTAGGGAAAGAGAATAAGAAAGGTAATAATCGAATGACACAACCCATAGTGAGCATTTGCAGCAGTTTGTTTTACTGAGTGGATTGTTTACTTCTCAGAGCAGTCACTGCAGTCAAGCAGGAAAAGAAATGCAGTCGAGCATCTGCTACATGTCTACTTTCTCTCAGTGGACACTACAGTTTTTGCCAGACATGACGCATACACCAAGGGGCACGTTGGGAAGAAGCTCAAAGAAGTTGCTCAGTTGTCTGGCAGTATCTAATCTAAAAGAATAGCTAACCACCAAATGGATAAGTTATATTGGGAACTATACCTGTGTAAACTGCATCCATAATCACATTTATTATGGTCGACTCCTACAACAGTGCTGCAGTGGAGAAGTTAAAATGAGACTAAATACACGGAGACCACAAGGGTAATAAGATTGTCTGAACTTTTATTACGGAAATTGATTAGGGAGCTGATATTTACGGAAAATTAAGCTGTTGGGAAAACTACTATTTTCTGTTTAGATTCTCTTAATAAAAGGAAACTTCTCTTTTGTCAAAAATGGACTCTCAAAAGATGAATGTGTGTTTCTACATAGATATGCTGTCTCAGTGCTTCATGAGTCTTTTGTTGCCTGCTGTTTCAATTTACCAAACTTGTGGTGATCTTGCAGTGAGGGGGTCAGCACCAAAGTGTCTGAATATACCTAAGTGCTCAAAGGTTAGTCTCTGATGCCATCTCTGCCCAAGATTCTGCAGCACAGGCCAGTTCCAGCTTGCAGTGTAGCCAAGTTTGCCGTCTACTGAGCCTTCATGAATAAGCTGAGAGGTGTGAATTTTTAGTTCAAATGTTATCCTGTAATAATGCACCTAAATGCCTTGCAAACCTGAGGCGATATAAAATGTGGAGTTAACTTATGACCATCTAAATCTGATTATATAGCTATGCCTTAAAATGACCCTAAAGCCCAAAATCACTCTTCTGTAACTGTTTTGAAAGTAATTGCTAGTGCTTTCTGCTTGACTGGTTCTGAAGACAGAGTATGCAACACATCCTTGTACTCTTGAGGAACATATATGAATGAACTTGTGCTGTGCTTTTCTCCTGTTAGTCTCTTGAATAGGAGGGAAACTATAATAAGCCGCTTCTTATGAGTGTTACATGTGCTGTGGCAGTACCATGGCCTTTCCAGATAAAGCTGTTCAAATTCCCAAGTTCCAGAGATTCAGCTGACAACTGAGATACCTAAATTGGTTATGCCTACCTGCAGGAGTGTGTTTGTGGCCTAGAGGCTCGCTTCAGTCACCCCCAAACAGGAAATGCTGCCGTTTCAGATGCCCTGGAGTATGCAAGGCAACTTGACAGCTCTGCAAGATGTATTGCCAGCAGGACAGGCAGGTTATGCTGTCCATCTCAAACGGCACTCGTTCCCTCTGTGTGGTCAATGGATGGAGCCCTCGGTATCAAAGCCCTTATTAGAGTCAATAAAGATCAAGGCTGGAGTCACTGGAGCCGAGCGAGTGATTCAGCTCAGCGGCTGCTGGTTCCCTTGGTTGGGGTGAACTGAATTGTGCTCTGGCTTGCATTGGCTGGATTTCTGCTGACTGCAGCAGGCAGATGAACCACTGACAAATGTGTGCGTGCCTAGATGTAGATAACTGTGTTTAGATAGCCTAAACACAAAAATAGTTTGAATGGTCAAGAATTAACTCTTAGAATTTGAAAGGATAGCAGCAGAAGCTTCTTTTCAAAACGAATACAGAGCAATCAGAATACTTGTAAAGTTTAAAAGCCTCATGGGTAAGTATTTTTCCTATGGAAGTTTATAAGGGGAAACAGTTATTTATCTGGTACACAAAAATTAACATGTAAGACAGACCAACTAACAAATGACCTGTCAGGCAGGTTCCCAAGGAAAAGCAGAGTCTATTTCTTTAAAATAAGGTGTTTTTAAAATCCTAGAAGTCACACTAATGATTGGTAGAATGTTTGCAGGAGGTGAACTGGAACTAGATAGCATCACCACAGTTTCTGACTGCTCTGATCCCAGTAGATTTGTGGGGCAAGATTTCCCATTCCTCATTTATGAAGAGATAAAAGGCAAAAGGTGTGCTATTTCTTTTAGTAATAGATTTTTTGGGGAGTAAAGGCTGAGCTTTATGTGCTGTTTCTCTGCTACAGGGCTGGCCTTGTTGTACGGAAGACAGAGGTGCAGTAGCATTCACATGTGCAAAATTTAATTACTCTGATTTATCAAGCAATTATTTTTCCTACTAGTTTTATTTAACTGTGGGAGATCTCATCCTTTCTTTGAGCATAATGAGTGCATTTGCTTCAGGAGGCAATTTGCCATTCACAGATGAATTCTCTTTAACAGTGACTTTGCCTTTATTTTTCATTTTCAAATGAAATTACATTCTCAATTTGTTAGTAAATTTGAGTAGTAAATGTCTTAGTATATGGGAACAGTGAATTCTTTATTGCATGATGACAGAGCTTCTGCAGGAAAGCAAATCCCATTCAAAGCTTCCTTCTAAAATTGACAAGGCCTGCTGGTGGAAGATGGAAATTTTGAGTTTGAACCTGCAGGCTGGAGAAGGTCTCATATTCAGAGTTGCTATTTCCTGCATGAGAGCACTTAACTTCTAATCTATAACATAAATTATGATCACCACTTCCATTTTTCAGCCATTTAAGTGAATTAAGGAGTGTTCTGTTTCCAAAATACTTGATTTAAATGCCAATGTCCAAGACACAGTTTGAGTCTCTAATTGTCAGACTTGCACAAGCTTTTAGCTCAGAGTTTCAATAAGGGGACACCACATCATCTTGTTACAATTACCTCTGGTTAGCACAGTGCCCACTGTGTTTACCTGTGATTCTCATGTCCATTCAGAAGCATCTAACTCTTCCTTGCATCATGAGAAGGGCTTGTTTGCACTGTCTGTGTCTGTGGTTTCTTCTGAGGGATCAGGTAAATCAAAGGAGGTGAATCTTATTCTGAAAATATAGGCAGAATTTCAGTGGTTGAAATTGAAGTGGGTTAGTCAGGTTGTTCTGCTTCTGCTGTCCTGGGGATAAAGTTAAATCTTCTTTGAGAGCCTTTAAAAAGAACCATTACTGATGAACCCTTATTCACAGAATGGTTGGGTTTGTATCAGTCACAAGATGTGACTTACATATGGCAAAATTCCAGATTTCAGTGGTGAGGGCCCAAAATCCGACATCAGCCCTCACTGGGCTGTAGAAGCTGATTCCTTCTGCTTTTGCCTCCTTTCCCTGTCTTTCTACGCACACTGAACATTTTCAACTATTTTGCCTATTTTTCTTTTAAGCATATTCCATTGTGAACTTTTCTTTTTCTCATTTCTAATTTCATGTTGTCTGTTCTAAAACATTGCTCTAAACTGGTCTTTATAATTTCCAGTTCATGTGGAGCATCTCATCATGTTCTCCATTTTACCAAATTGCCTTCTACTTTTTTGTATCACTGCTTACCATATATATATAGGGTGGCAACTTACAAAGTCTGTTACTTAGCTTTCACCAGATCCATTCCCCACACTCCTAACACAGAAAACAGCCTAATTTTCATTAGAAAAACCGTCCAGTTGGAACACAAATAATTAGGATACATCTGAAAAAAATCCATGTGGGCCATGACAAGAGAGAAAACGCTCTTCACATGGGTTTTTCTTGTTTTCATTCTTGAATGCTTCAGAGTTTTCACTTGATTCATGATGATAAGATGTACTTAATGCAGTTGCAATCTAGAAGTCACAGGATCTCACAGAATCACAGGAGTTGAAGCTAGGAGTGGCCTCTGGAGACTGTGCAGTCCAAATGTGCTCAAAGCAGGGTCAACTACAGCGTGGTGCTCAGGGTTGAAGATTCTATAACATCTCTGGGCAATGTGCTGTAGTATTCAATAGTATTCAACTAATCTATTTATAACATCCAGATGGTAAGGCCAGAAGAAGGCATTAGAAGCATATAGTTTAATCTCCTTCAGAAAAAAAATCATTAAGACACTGTCAGTAATTTCTGCAGGAAGCCACATATTTTATCTGTTGCAAGACAGTATATTTCATAGGCAGGACCTGTATCTTCAAATGCAACTAGAAGTAATTGTGGCTCTACAACATCCATTGGTAATTTGTTCTAGTAGTTATTTGTCTCTGCAAAAATAAAGAGAAAAACAACTGCTAAGTACACAGAAAATAAAACACGAAGAGACCCAGGATGCCAACTCCCTTAACCTGAAGCTGTGTCATTTATGCCTAAGTATATTTTGATAGGTGTTTGTCTATCTTTTCCTTGATAAACTCCAGTGATGGAGACTGAGCTGTTTTGTGAACAACTTTGGTTGTCCAAAAGTTTTTCCAAGGCCTGGCTTTGAATTTACCTTGTTGGTATTTATTTGTGAAACTTCTTGCTTTATCCCTAGAGTTCATGGAGAATTGCTTAGTCTCTTCCTTTCAGCTACTTTTTGCATATCTGAAAACTGTTAAATTTCCTTTCAGATTTCTCTCCTTTAGATTATATGGCCCATTCAACCCTTCTTGAATGATATTTTATTGAATTCTATCATTTGTTCTGCTCTCTTAACTTCTTTCAGATGACCTAGACTATTCTTGAGGGGCAGAGCTTTTAACTGAAAATCTACTCCAGAGGATGCTGCACCAGATCTTACAGCCAGCCTTCCATTTAGGCAGCATATTTGCTTTTGGCAATGTTATTGGCACGTGTTCAGATCTGATCCACTTTAATCTTCAGATCTTTTACAGCAGAGCAGATCTGTCATTCCTTATCCTCTATTTGTGTAGTGTAATCTAAGTGTATAACTTTTTTTTCCCCCGCCTCTAATATGAATCTTGGTTTTGCAGGAGAGTTCCTTAACCTGTTAAGATTATTTGGAGTTTTATTCCTAGACATTTCAGTGCTTGAAACTTCTGCAATTTTGGTATGATTGCTGTATTTAATAAGTGTATTGTATCTACAATATCATACAAGTGACTTATGAAAATATATTATAATAGCAGATTATGCAGTATTATATTTAAAATATACTTTCCTTTTGAATGGAATAGCCCAAAATCATCGTTGATGCAACTTCCAGCTCTAAAAGTCATAAAGTTGCATATTTGTTGAAACCAGGACAGCCTACCTCAGAAAAGTTAAGTATATACTTACCATACCCTTTTCATGTTCTTCCTTTACACCTGCTTCTGTCAGAGAAAGGATTCTCAACTCAGTGAAGTTTGATTTTGACTTATAGAATCAGGGCATCATTTACAATGGAAAAGACCCCTAAGATCATCAAGTCCAACCAGCAACCCAACACCGCCAAGCTGTCCCCTAAACTGTGTCCCTAAGCACCACACCACACATCTTTTAAATACTTTCAGGGATGGTGATTCCACCACTTTCCTGTTCCAATGCTTGACCACCCTTTTAGTGAAGAAATTTTTCATAATATCCAATCTAAACCTCCCCTAGTGCAACTTGAGGCCATTTCCTCTCGTCCCGTTGCTTGTTACTTGGGAGAAGAGGCCAACCCCCACCTGGCTACAAAACACCTTTCAGGAAGTTGTAGAGAGTGACAAGGTCCCCGCTCAGCCTCCTTTTCTTCGGACTAAACACCCCCAGCTCCTTCAGCTGCTCCTCACAGGACTTGTGCACCAGACCCTTCCCCAGCTCTGTGGCCCTTCTCTGGACACGCTCCAGCACCTCAATTGTAGTGAGGGGCCCAGAACTGGACACAAGATTCAAGGTGTGGCCTCAACAGTGCCGAGTGCAGGGGAACAATCAGTGCCCTGGTCCTGCTGGCCACACTATTGCTGATCCAGGCCAGGATCAGCCTTCTTGGCCACCTGGGCACACACTGGCTCATGTTTAGCCAGCTGTCAAATGGCACCCCCAGGTCATTTTCTGCTGGGCACTTTTCCAGCCGCTCTGCCCCCGCCTGTAGTGTTACAGGGGGCTGTCATGACCCAGGTGCAGAACTTGGCACTTGGCCTTGTTGAAACTCACACCACTGGCCTTGACCTATCGATCCAGCCTGTCCAGATCTCTCTGTAGGGCCTTCCTACCCTCCAGCAGAGCAACACTCCCACCCAACTTGATGTTATCTTACGACCAACAGCTCCGCTTTTGACCGTTTTTTCTGTCTTATTTATTTTTCACTGTTATGTCTTAACAATTCTGATCTCATACAATGAATTAGATTAATTTACTATGATTCGATATTGAAAGGTTCATGCTGGCAGTCATGACTTTTCTGTCTTTTAGGTGTTTGTGAATGGTCTGTTTAATTCTTCATTCATTCCAGGATTTTTCTAGAACTGAAAGTAGGCTGAGTGGTTTTCTCTCCTCTAGCCTGTCGCCTGTCTCTCCTCTCTTTTCCTTTTTTTTTCTAAATTAGATGGAAGAGTGGCTTTTCCCAGTTTTGTGGAGCCTTATTTATTTTTGACAAGTTTTCAAAACATAATCATTTATCATCCCTGAGACAAAAGGCAGGCTGAAGGAAAATACCTACAGAGGATTTCCACTGAGCCTGTCTTAAAACCTCTCATTTACCTATTTTCCAATCTGTTTGTCACTGTTCTGGTTTTATTATGCATCTCTATCTCTGCAGCTCATTTTCTTAGCTGTAAGATCACAGTCGACATTTTTACTGAAAACAGAAGCAAAGATGACATTAACACTGTGACCTCAAGATTCCTGTTGAGGAACAGACCTTAATAGTCTTAATATTCTATTTCTTAATATTCTAATACTAATAACGTAAATATGGAGTATTTTCTCCTATGTTTTACTTTCTCACAACTTATGTTTTGCCTTTCTCATTTTATCCCTAGACTGTTGACACTTTAGTTAAGGATACTTCGTGCCTATGAGTCGTCCTTTTTTTGTTCCTTTCGGTTTTGTTCCTTTTAACAGCATTACCAGATCTCCTCAATTCCTATTCCCCTTTTCACTGACATTATGTAAAAATCTAGCACTTCCACCTCCAAGTGTTTATTGCACTCTGCTGTCCTAAGCTCCATGATTTATGATGTTTGTGTTTTCCATTCTGACCATCTGAGGCTTGTTGGTTCTGTCATCTATTTCATGGTCACTCTGACAGGTTACTTTGCATCTGCACATTCTCAACCAGTTCTTCCAGGCTGGCCAGAAACACAGTCAGAGGCCTTTTCCTTTACTTGCTTTCTTTACCTTTTGTAGAAAGAGATATGTCACCATAAGACTTTGCTACCAATATGTTCCTGCTTCCCTCTTTTCCAAGTGTTTGTTTGAATGATGAAAGAGTCCACCTTAAACCTGTTTTGTGTTCTTTATGTTTTTGCTGGTTGCCCAGAAAATGCATCATTTGTGACCAGACCCAAAACATGACAGTATCCTCTTACCTTCAGTATTTTAGCAGGTTTTCATTCCTTCATTGTCTGGGATTCAGAATAATATCAGTATATCCTTGATACACAGAGAAAAATGTATTTTGCTTTATTTTTCAGTGAGAGCTGAACAAGATATATAGGCTTATGTCTGCTGAATAATTAAATTCGGCAGTATTGAAGCATTCAAAATCTGGTATCTTCTGAGTTAAATTTTCTGTTGGTATAAATTCCATTATTTCAAGATGGTTTCTTCAGCAGAAGATGACCTATATTTCCCCTTGAAAATGAACAAAAAATATATGTGTTTTCTTAAAATCTGAAATTAAGTTTTGATTTGAATTTAGGAAATCAAAAAACATTTGGGCGTATTTTCTGACCCATGTAATTACTACTTTAAATGTTATATCCAGGATAGTTCATAGACCAGAAATAGTAATATTGCAGAGAAAAATAAGCAAGATTGTGAGAGCAAAGACAAAACTCAGAACAAAGAGAATCACTTTTCAGATCTTGTGGATACGACATTACAAGGCAATGAGGATTTCCCTTTTATATGATTAATTCAGATTTTAATAAGTAAGTTCTTCCACAAAACTGCAGTCAATTTTTCATCATTAATGTAGAAGTTAAAAAAAATGTTCTTTCTCAAGATGAATGGAGAAAAAAATATAATATTATTGACTTCCTTAAACCTATCTCATCTGATGGATTTATGAAATGAAAATAATATAGAAATTCCTTAGACTGTGACAGGAAATACAAATCAAGTGAATGGAAAGGCAGTTGCACTGAGATAAAGACATTTCAGAAGATAATGGGTTCACTACAAAAGGGTCTTCCGTTAAGTACTTCCTATAATTCTGTTTTCAGTGGAGCACCTGACAAGAGACAGGCAAAGATGCATGTGGATACATCTTGTTTTTGTTCACTGGTAGCTGAAGACGTATTAGGGCTGTATGCAACCCAAATGCAGTGAGGGTTGGAAGGACAGAAAATTCCATGTTCAACCTGGAGTACTGTTTCCTGGTTAGTACAAAACAAAAGAAACCAAGAAAAACCTACATAACTGACCTACTAATGCTTTAGTTCTGGTTTAACTTCTTTAGCTAAAGGGGGAAGATTATCCAGCCACAGTGATTAGAGGCATAATACCTAGAAAGATCAATTAGATGTGTCTTCTGGGTCTCAAATATGATCAGAAACAGTCTACTAAGTTGTGCAAAGGTGTGTTTTGTTCTATATCACCTTTATACTGTTTCAAATAAATTTTCTGGAAACGAGGGCATGGTGCCAGGGAGAACGTTTTATGTCTTAAGGTTGTCTGTTGACTGGAAGTCTCAGAAACACATAGAAAGGATGATCTAGGAATCAGCCATGGCTTACCATGGCTTTGAAAAAGGTTTTCACACTCAGTGTGGGTGTCTGGGCTTGTGGGTTTGCACAGCAACATGGGTTTGTGCAAAGAATTATAGATGAAGATTCTTTCTTTAAATTCAATGAGCTGATCTCAAAAATATTTCTCAATGAACACAAGAGATTATATTTAGTAATGACAGTAGGCCTGAACACTCAATCACTTCTATTCCCTTGTATTGTTCCATATGGGAATTGCTAAATGTTTCTTCTTACTGTCAAAAGAGAAAAAATACCTTTGTTTTCTTGTAAAAACTTTTTTCTCCCACCTTTTTTTTTGTTTTATTTTAATAAAATTGGGGGCTATAATAGGAAGCAAAAGGGAGAGGCAGAAAATTCTGGCAATGCTTTTCTTAGAATTGGGGTTTTTTTTAACTCTTCTACTCTGAGATATAAATTCCCAACTCCAAAGAATCAAAAATAGGGAAAATTTCTCAAAGGTCATACAACTGGAGCAAAATTTCCAGTGCTTGCAAAAGCATCACTCCAGATAGACAGAAGTGTGTCTCAAATAGGCATTCACCTTTTTATGTGAAAGTAATTGGTTCATACTATTTAAAACCTGTCCTAACAGGGTAAAAGTGGTAATTTTCTCTCACTTAAATTCACCGATGTCAATCTCAAAAAGCATGTTCACAGACCAGCAGATACCAAAACTGAAAATATCTTCAGAAATTTCATTTTAGAGCACTTGAATAAAGCCCTTCTCTATGTTAGACCTTTGTCCCTGTTCTTTTTACCTAAAGCAGATCTTATGCCTCATGTGCACTGGAAATCAAATTCAGGGATAACATAATTTGCTACAAGAGAAATGAGTGGCTGCCTTAAGGGGTCATCTCCCATTCTGCTACTTCACAATAAATCTGAATGAATTCCTATTTCAATGAAACTGGTCACTAGAGGGAAATAGAACAGAATTTCATCTCTAAATTTTAATGGTGAAACAGGAAAACTAAAAGTCAGCATTCTAAAAGGGCTTTTGGTATATCTGCCCTATTTTACAAAGATTTAGAAGTTCTTGCATTTCCTTAAATTGAGCAATTACTATTTCTTCCTTTTTCCCCCTTCTTTTTATGCAAAAAAATTAAAAAACCCTTTATAATAACTTTTGAGAACATGGGAAATACAAGACTACAGGAAAAAATATGATTTATTGGCTAAAATTTCCTCCAGCATAGGTCAACAAAACTGCTAAAATGAAATTTGCTTGTTGCCTTATTCCCTGTAACGTGCCCTTCTGATGGAAAACCAGACAGCTTTCAAGTTTTTGATGGACAAGGCATCTGTGTTGTGTTGACTTAGGCTATGCAAAACATGGGCTCTAAGCCTGTTAGATTGATAGAGGGGATTAATTTCGTGGTTTTTTTAGAGTTATTACCTTTTTATTTTGCTTAGGGATTCCATATCAGCATTTTTAACTTTTCTTGCTTCTTATCTAATAGGTAATCTCTTATGATTTCTTAAGAAGTATAGAACATGTATTCTGTTAAAACTGTAGAGAAATCAAGTACTGTAACAATGAAATATTGTATAAAAGGATAGAGAAATATTTATGCAGATTCTTGTGGAATTTTTATGTGTTTGCTGCATATAAATTAGCCCTATAACTTCACCAAGGAGAGATGAGAATAAATAAGTTCTTAGAGCAGAAAAAGTTGAAGTTTTAAATAACTTGCTGAAGGACAAAGCCAAAAAAAAGGATAACAAAAGAAAAACTGGAAAAATATCTGTTTTCTTTGGTTTAGTTATGAATACCACTGTTGTTTATGATATTTATGTACTTGAAAGTGTAAAGCCTGTGAGATGAACAGCTTTCTAAGAAATGGGCATATTGGAGGAAACCTTTCTGTAAATTTGATATGACTAAGGGTTCTCTCCTTGTTCTGGATTTCATCAAAAAATCTTTGTGGAATTCCACTAAATAATAACTTATTAAGAAAAATCTGCATTACAGTACAAATGAGAAAAGAATTTTCTTTATTTTATTCAGCTTGAAACAGTTTAAATCAGAAATATAAATCTTAATGATTATCACCCATGCAATGGTGGTGTACTTTATGAGAATTGGTTGGGAAAAGTTTGTACAGTAGATGTTTAGAAAGAGAAATGCAGTATAATAGATGAAATAAATTACAGAACGAGGTATTTGCTCTTGGTATGTGTGCATACCTGTTAAATTATTCTTCAGTCTATGTAACAAAATATGTTTTTGTGAAAATATTCCTAGTTGGTTCTCTTCATCTTCATGAGCATGTGTATCATACATTAAATTAAAAAACAAAACAAAGTGTTAGACGACAATTAAGGTTTCAAAGAAAAAAAAGAACCCCAGACTTGGATATAGAAGATGATTGAAAGAACTGTTGAAAAAACTATTGAAAGAACAAAGAGGACTGTTCAGCATGCAACTTACTGTGTATCATACCAGGGTTGCATTTAGGGTCTGATGTTTCCTAATAAATGGCTCCTTCCTCATAGATTTTCAGTCCTCTAAAATATGATAATTATCTCATGACCCATCCAGTTCTCCCTTCCTCCCCCTACTCCAACCTCACTTGCACATATTAGAAGCTGTGATTTATTAAATATATGGGATTTCAGAATACATGGACAAACATTTTTCCGTTTACTGTAGTTTATCTGTGAAAATACTACCTGGTCTTTTTTTTGTCCTGAGTTTCACATATATTTTTAAGATCATAAGGAGATCCTAGATTGAAGAAATGGTATATGGAAATGGTATTCAAAACTGCTACGCCTATGGCTGTATTAAGATTGTATATACAATTATAATGCTGTCACTGACTGACTTTGAGGATCTTAATCTTCCATTTAAAGACTATTTGATGGCAGCTGTTTGATATTATAAGTACTCGATATATCATTTGAAAAACTTAGCTGAGAATGATATGATTATCTAAAACTAACTGCAGAGAAAAATATATGAAGTCAGAAGGAAATAAGCCTATGTACATGAGAAGAACTTTAGAGGCTATGTCTTCACAGGAGATAATTTTTCTTCACAGAATATAAATATTTTTTTCATTCACTATGAGGTATTATAATACAGAGGACAACTCACAAGTGAAGTGTGGAAATTATGTTTTTACAAAAAGGTGTAGCCTTTAAATGTATATCTTCCAGAATAAAGTCATTCAACATTTATGGAGCTGTTTGAGTTTTCCAACAGGTCTAGGCATGTGTCTGCAAAACAAAATCTCTTAAAAGTGATTTAGTGTGACACTCCTTGTGCATCAAGATGGCCAAATGCCCCTTCCCTGGCAATAAGCCTCACCCTGTTCAAAGCACTGGAACTGAGCTGGCTAAGGTGAGTGGCCTCCTCAGAAGGGGTTGCTGATGGAGAGAAGCAGATAATGTTCAGCTGTGAAATTACTCTGGGACAGCAAGTCTGGATCATGCTCTCTGGTGTCTTTGCTAAGTTTTTCCAAAACCTTCAACCATAATATTCACAGAACCTTGGTCCTAATGTTTCGCATAAATTTCAGGCTTGTAATGGCACTACAAGCTAATTCAGGGACTTGCATTTTCAAGCAGCTGAAAATATCTAACTTTTGACCATTGTCCTTCTCTAACTATTTCAGCTTTATGGTAAACAACTAAAACCATTGTCCATTAGATCTGCTATGCTGAAAGCAAAGAAACAAGTCTTTTCTTTCCATATGCTAAGAATTCCCAATCAGACTCTAATAAGATAGCTTATAAAAGAAGTTATTTTCCAACATTTGTAGGAGAAAAATAAATAAAAAGGAATAAGAAATTACCAACTGTGAAGTTAAATACAGAGTTTAGGAAAATGCTGCGTTAGCACAAGAAGTTAATTCTTCAACATAAAATGGCAATAGAAAAGCTTGAGCTTTTATGGCTCCTTTGAAACCAGTTGCTAAAATATTCTGTGAAATTTAACTATTTAGGAGTATTTAGAATTCAAAACAACTCTTGGGTAAAATGTTCGTGTTACTGAAGGCTGCCCAACAACAGGAGCTTAAGATGGAGAATGGAGAAAAAGACATTACTCAGTTGAAACTGTAGAAATTACTTTATGTAGTTAGAAGGCAATTTCCTGAGTTGCATTTTGTCCAAGGTTCTGCATTTGTCACCTGAAGCTTATGGGAAAAACCACACAATCTTTCATGAGCACAAGTTACAGTGACCTTTGCTTTAATGCCTCAGGACAGAAGATTCAGAATAGCTGCTCCTGACAAAGTGCTGGTACAGTACAGGTATGGTACTGTGCGGCGCTGCCTCAGATCTGGTGAGCTCGCAGTTAATCACCTCGCTGAAGAGTGCTCAGCGCCGCCAAACACAGCGCCCTTGCCAGGGAGCGGCAGCTCCACTTGGGGAACGCGTGAGGCTTCTATATGCTGGCCTCTTAGCCCTCTAACCAGCCTGCAGGCTGTCTCGAGTGCGCCCCGGAGGTAAAGAATTGGGAGAGGCTCAGTCCGTGGAGTCCAGAGAGTTTATTCCCTAGGGGGTCCAGAGGGAAAGAGCCCCGAGCACGGCTGTGCACGGGTTTTTATACGGGGAACAAAAGAGGCGGGGAAAGGGCATACATCCAATGGGATAGGGGTAAGAGGGTGGTAACAAAGGGTACAGAACAAATGGGAGAACAGGGTAGGCGGGAGTATGAACAGGGGACCAACCATCAACCGAACAACTTAGAACCTTCTCGAACAGGGGGATGTGTCTTCAGACCTCGTCCCCGCCCTTGGATCCTCCCTCTTCCACCCATTGGAGGGCGAGGACTTGATGGATGTTATCTTGCCACAGCCCACGAGGGGGCTGTGCCATCCCAACATCTCCCCCGTTTTTGTTTATTAATTTTAACATATATGATTTGAAACAACATAGGAATGAGAATATGAGAAAAATAATCATAACGAAACCTAAAATTGTTTTTAAAATTGATCCTACCCACCCGGATAGCCCCCAGCCCGTAAACATTCCCCCCAACCAGTCCTCTCCTTCCYGCCTCAGCTGATGGACTTGCTCTTGGATCCTCTTGATGGTCATATGGATGCTTTCGGAGTGCGATGACAAATTAAAACAACATAGTCCTTCGAATTCATCGCACCCCCGACCGTGGGCGAGAAGGAGGAAGTCGATGGCTGCCCGATTCTGCAGAGTGGCATGCCTAGTTGTATCCTCGTCTGCGAGGAGTTCGCTTAGAGCCTTGGATGTCAAGTTGGCGTGTTTGCCCAGCCAACATTCAATATGTTTTATCTGGCCCAAAGCTCTAGCGGCTGCAGCCCAGGGAAGTAGCACTGACATTAGGGTAATCTTTGATCTTGACCAGGATGTTATGTCCGAATCACAATTTTCATCTATCTCGCCAATTGATCTCTTTACAACRCCTGTTTTTGGAGCCGAATCAGAATTTTTCCACTCCAGCAGGTGTTTTTTGTCTGGAGTCAGCAGTGCTAATTTCCCCAGGGTGCAGGGCCCTTCTTGTAGACGGGAAGGGATTCCTGCCCAGGCCCGGTTCCCACAGATGAAAAATACTCCTTTTGGGAGTACCTTGGGAAATTTCGTGGACTTGGCCTGTGTCGGTGCGGTGATGTTGCACCAGAAAGCCAAACGGTATTTTTTCTCCGACGGTGTTACATCTAGGATATACGGCTTTCTCACCTCTACCCCTTCTTGGCTGACCCACTCCCTTGTGCTCAATTTGTATTCAAAATTAACGCAATATTGGGCCTGAGAGGACCCCAGTAGGTCGAATTCCTGGGGTTCCTCTTGCATGGATGGGTAGAGCCTCGTCCACTCATCCCAGGATCTAACCGGGTCGGGCTTCTTTCCTGCAAAAGGGTACTCGTTGGATCGGAGTGGAATCCCTACTAGGCACGTCGACATCGGGTTCTCTGCGTTATTCATCGACAGACATAGGCCTTCCTGGTTGAGGGTCCTGGCGAGGGTGGTCCATATGTTGAGTCTAGGCTGGGGTACTATCCATCCTGTAGCCGGAAAAGCTGCTAACAGGAGACATAGGTGGAACAACATCATTGTGATGGGTGGGTAGGTCAATCTAAAAGAGAAAAAATATGAGTGTAAATTATATGTAACATATTACTTAACATAACATACTCGGTTGACCCCTTAACTCCCCCCTTTTGGTTTAATAAATTAAAAATCCTGATTATGAAAAAGGTCTGTAAGGGTCGGTTGTTCCTCTACGCTCCTACGCCTTCTCCTCCACGCCGCCGCTGTAATGTCCTTTGGTTCGTCGTGTCGCTTGTCCGGCGGTGTCCRAGATTGCAGATAAGGCTTGACCCATTTCCCCGGGACCCATTTGAGGCCCTGTGGGGTGAGGACACACGCGTATCCTCTACCCCAGGTGATTAGGGAAAATGGGCCTTGGGTGGACAGTGTCTCAGGGTCTTTGATGAGAACAGGCGGGTGCTCCTTAAGCTTTGCTGTTTTCGAGTTGGTGAAATGACGGAGGACCGGTGGATTTGGGTCCTCAAAGGAGCAATTGAGGAAATTTATCGTAAACAACACCTTTGCGAGCCTAATTACTGGTGTTTGGACTGTGTCCTCTCCCCTTTGCAGCTCTAACAGCCTCTTGATGGTGCGGTGCGTTCTTTCCACCACCGACTGTCCTGTGGGGGAATGCGGTATGCCGGTAGTATGGGCCACGCCCCAGAGCTGTAGAAAGTGCTGGAGGGCTCGAGATATGTAGGCCGGCCTGTTGTCTGTTTTTATTTGTTTGGGGACCCCCAGAGTGGCGAACGCTTGGGTCAGATGGTTGACCACATCCTTGGCTTTCTCCCCCGCATGTGCTGAGGCAAAGACTGCTCCTGAGAAGGTATCCACTGAGACGTGTACATATTTCTGCCTGCCGAATTCAGGCACATGGGTTATATCCGTCTGCCATAGCTCACAACTGCCCAGGCCTCGGGGATTAACCCCCGAGCCGAGAGATGGGAGCTGATGTTTTTGGCAGTTGGGGCATGTGGCCACAATAGCCCTTGCCTGGTCCCTAGTAAGGTGGAACCGGCGGACCAAGGCTGGAGCGTTCTGGTGAAATATGGCATGGCTCATCTTTGCTTGTTGGAATAGGTCAGGCACGGTCGAGAGGTGCGCTGGCATCGCCAATGCGTCGGCCCTCCGATTTCCCTCGGCTATGAAGCCTGGCAATGCGGAGTGCGATCTTATGTGCATAACATAGAAAGGTTGCTCTCTGTGGGAGATGAGGTCAATCAGCCTAGAGAGCAAGCTGTATATTTTCGGGTTCGACACCTCCTTGAGCATGGCGTGCTCAGCTCTAGCAGTCACTCCAGCTACGTAGGCTGAATCGGTGATCAAATTAAATGGTTCTTTGAACCTCTCGAATGCTCTGACGACCGCGGCTAACTCTGCAACTTGAGGTGATCCTTGGACCACCTCGACATCAGACTCCCACCTCTGAGTCTGAGGATCCTGAAGCCAGGTGATTACTGACTTACAGGATGCTCCTGAGCCGTCTGTAAACAATGTCAGAGCATTGAGTGGCCTTTTACTTTGTATCGGTTTGGGAATAATTTTGAGTGCCAATCTAAGCAAACTGTGTTTTGGATAATGAATTGAAATCTGGCCTGAGTAGCTGTCCAAAGCATACTGGAGGTTGTCGTTTGTTTGAAGAAGGTTTTCCAATTGGTCCAGATTTAAAGGTAGGTATATGCACACAAAGTCGCACCCCGCGAGGGTTCGGAGTCGCACCCTCGCCTTGGTGATGAGCCTTGCCATCAGCTCCTGTGGCTGTGTAATGCTCTTGGATGGTTGGTGCGAGAGGAAGACCCACTCGATGAGTAACAAGGGGTCCCTCTGCACCTCATCCCATTGGAAAATAACCCCATGAAGGTATGGCATATCCCCAAGGATAGCCAGCCTGAATGGCAGTTTGTGATTATACCGGTGTACCTGTCTCGTGGAAATTGCTCGTTGCACCTTCTCTATTGATCTCTTGGCTTCTTCCGTCAGCGTTCGTGGTGCTGTCAATTCGCAGTCTCCCCTCAGCAGGTTGAAGAGCGGTGCGAGGTCTTCGGTGGTAAGGCCAAGGAGTGGCCTGACCCAATTGATGGTTCCGCAGAGTTGATGTAACTCCTGCAGAGTCTTTGGGTGGTCATTAATCTGCACACTCTGGGGGGTAATAGTTCTTTCGGATATCATCAACCCCAAGTATTTCCAGGGGCAGGTCCGTTGGACCTTTTCGGCCTGAATCTCAAAGCCCTCCTCCTGCAGAGCCTTTAGAACCAACGACATGGTCCAGTTTACGTAGCTCTGCGTTGGGGCGCACACCAGCAGGTCGTCCATATAATGGTAAATGATTGCTTTGGTGGCCACTTTCCTGATGGGCGATAAAATGCGAGCGACGTACCACTGGCAAATGGTCGGACTATTTTTCATGCCTTGAGGCAAGACCCGCCAGTGGTACCGCCGCATGGGAGCTTCCCTATTGATGGATGGGACAGAGAACGCGAACCGGGGGGTGTCTCTAGGATGGAGGGGGATGTTAAAAAAGCAATCTTTAATATCTATGACTGCAAGCTTCCATTTGCTTGGAAGCATAGCCGGCGATGGCATTCCGGGCTGCAGAGGTCCCATGTCCTCAATGACTTCGTTTATTTTACGCAAGTCGTGGAGGAGGCGCCACCTGTCCTTCCCCGGCTTTCGTATAACGAAAACTGGAGAATTCCAGGGGCTGTTTGAAGGTTCAATGTTGCCCTTGAGCAACTGCTCCTCCACGAGAGCGTTGAGCGCTTCCAATTTTGGTCTTGCAAGGGGCCACTGATCCACCCACACTGGAGAATCTGTCTTCCAATGCAGTGCCTGGGTGGCGCGCTCCACAGTGGCCCTGCCTAAAAATCCCGAGGTCGAGATGGAATTTCGACCCGGGCACCCCACTGGGACATGAGATCTCTGCCCCACAATGTCATGCTGGAGTCCGCGATGTATGGTTTTATAGTGGCAACCCTACCTTCCGGACCTTCCACTTGTACGAGATGTTTTGATCTTAGGGCAGTCAAAGTTCCTCCTATCCCCATTACGACGCCCTCATCCGGACGCTGCTCCCATATTGATGGCCATTCATGTGAGCTTATGACTGTTACGTCAGCTCCAGTATCCATCATTCCTGTCAGTGTCACCATTCCTCCCTGAGTCTGAAGCTTACACTTCAGCATGGGCTTGTCACGCCCTACTACTTCAGCCCACATGACCGACGGCTTCCCTACGGGAAGCACAACGGCCTGTGTAATAGGGCTCCTCGCAGGAAGGAAAAAAGGTGGGCGGTGACACTTGACGTGAATGATGGACTGCCCATCCTGATTTGTCCTAATGACCGCTGGTGTAATTTCGATCTCCGGTGGAGTGTTTTCCGCATTCCCAACCACAAATATATCGGTGTCTGGTAAGGTGGTGGAAAGACTCACTGCGATTAAAGTTCGTTGCGGGGATTCGAGGTGTAGAGGCTCGGTCGTCAAAACGTCAGTCCAGTGTTTTTGGTCTTTGTCCGAGGTGTTGTCGTGTAGTGAGACGGCTGCTCCATTTTTATCCTGGCGCGGGGCCGTCTTGCCGCGCTCGCTTACTGGTTTCCCGCCGGTGAATTAACGGGTGGCTGTCCTGCTTTCCCTGAGCCACCTGGGGAAAATTTCTTGAAATTTTTGTTATTTTTGAATCTGCAATCTCTAGCCCAATGGCCTTGTTTCCCACAATTATGGCATGGTCCTCTGGGGTTGTTCATTCTCCTAGGCCCTTGTCTCTGTGGTGTTTCCACCGCCCCTACGCTGATATGCCTCTTCTTTGTTGGATCGGTCTCAACCACTGCAAGTCTAGTGCAGGCCTYGACCATCTGTGTCAGGGAAGGGGGAGGATCGAAGGGTAGCGCCAAAATGACCCTTCTACAAGTGTCATTACAGTTAGCCTTTGCTAACTCCCTTAGCATCTCCTCCCTCATTCCCGCACTTTGTATTTGTTTGTTTATTAATTGTTTTAACCGGTCGACAAAATCAATGAATGGCTCCGAAGGGCCTTGCCTGATTGCAGTATAACTTGCGGTGGGAGCCTGCTTAGGGGGCATTAAGTTCAGCGCTCTTTCAGCCGCTAGAGTACTTGCCTCTAGGGCTGGCCTAGGGATAAGAATGGCTTGGTCTTGGGGTCGCGTGTAATCCCCTTCCCCAGTCAGGTGTTCTATTGTTAAGTTAGCATTGCCATCTTGTGCAATTAAGTTCGGGAGAGCGTCCCTTAAAAGTCTTCTCCATGCTGCCTCCCAAAGCAGATACTCCGAAGGTGTCAAGAGACACGATAGCACATTTTTGATGTCGTGGGGCACGAGCGTATTCGCCGTAAATGTAGCATGGAGAAGGCTTTTAAAGTATTCGCTCTCGCGACCGAACTCCTTCTGGGCTTTACACAACTCCTTCAGGTTTTGATACCCGAAGGGCTCCCATCTGGGATTTAGGCCTAATCGATTGTAAATAACAGGGGCTACTAGCGGATGGTCTTCATTGGGAGTATCACTTCCGGTCCCGATGGCGTGGGAACCGGAAGGTAGGCCGTGGGAACCGGAAGTCGGGGTAGGGTAGGCGGGGCCGGAAGTGGGGTGTGAGAGGGCGGGGTCCCAAGAGAGGCGGGGCTTCCCGACGCTGTGGGAGGGACCCGATGCTGACACACCCAACGACGCATTAGGGGAGGGGCCCTACGCAAGGGAGGGGCCCGCGGTCGACACTTCCGAGGAGGAGGAGGAAGAGGTGGGGTAGTTAGGGAACAAGGAATTTTGGGAAGAAGAAGGCAAGATGGAGGTTTCCGCCACGTGGCGACCGCCATCTTGTCTCCTACCCTCCGGTCCGCCATTTTGTGTGAAACAACTGGGGTTTGGAACTGAGGATAGAGGGTTTGGAAAGTGGGCTAAGGAAAGGTCCAAGGTAGCCTGGCCAGGGCCACCTTGGCAAGGGTGCAGAGCAGATCTGGAGGAGCCAGGGAGACGGTCGCAGCCCTGCGTCGATTGACGGTTTGCTCTCTCCAGCTTGCTCTGCTTGAGGATCGAGGTTCGGGGGAATCGGGGTGAGGAAAGTGGGGTACGGGACGAACTCACTAAACTGAGGGTGGATTTCTGCTTTTCCTCCCTCTTGCTCCTGGTCACAATCACGTCTCTAATTTTTACTAGCAAGGGGAGGTACTTTTCCACTGAGCTATCCCCTCTCCGCATGGAGAGGACCAACGCCTCATCTACCGCTTTCCAGAAGGAAACCTTCTGGATTTCTTCTAGGGTAACCTGCGGTAGGTTGCAGAAAATCCATTTAACGAATTTCTTTAACGTCCCCTTATTAAATGTAATACCCTCCCCCCTAAGGGAATCCCCAACTTGGACGTATATCTCCCTTTGGGCCCGGGAAAGTTTTACACCCATCTTAACTCCGTTCCCGACGCCCTAAATTCACCTTTAGCCAGGAAAATGTCAAATAAACTAAAACCTGAGGGGCCAACTGGGACGTAAAGTCTCCAACTGAGACGTGCAGTCTCTCCCACTCTACTATCCCCTAAGTCAGGATACTCACCTCCCGGCGTCCCGGCGAGGCTTCACGGTCCCTCAAAGGAAAACTCCGACTAAAGTCCTCCGGTCTGGGATCTTCTCCTACTTCTTTCTTCTGGGTGTCCTGGAGAAGCGGTCCCACTCTCGGAGCACCACACTCTAAAACGAGGTGTGCTTCTACGAGAGTTCCTGTGGTCCCGTGCGGCACCAACACTTGCCACTCTCACTGGCAAGGGTGAAGGAATCCTCCCGGTGGAAGATTCCTCACACGGGGCACCACCTGCGGCGCTGCCTCAGATCTGGTGAGCTCGCAGTTAATCACCTCGCTGAAGAGTGCTCAGCGCCGCCAAACACAGCGCCCTTGCCAGGGAGCGGCAGCTCCACTTGGGGAACGCGTGAGGCTTCTATATGCTGGCCTCTTAGCCCTCTAACCAGCCTGCAGGCTGTCTCGAGTGCGCCCCGGAGGTAAAGAATTGGGAGAGGCTCAGTCCATGGAGTCCAGAGAGTTTATTCCCTAGGGGGTCCAGAGGGAAAGAGCCCCGAGCACGGCTGTGCACGGGTTTTTATACGGGGAACAAAAGAGGCGGGGAAAGGGCATACATCCAATGGGATAGGGGTAAGAGGGTGGTAACAAAGGGTACAGAACAAATGGGAGAACAGGGTAGGCGGGAGTATGAACAGGGGACCAACCATCAACCGAACAACTTAGAACCTTCTCGAACAGGGGGATGTGTCTTCAGACCTCGTCCCCGCCCTCGGATCCTCCCTCTTCCAYCCATTGGAGGGCGAGGACTTGATGGATGTTATCTTGCCACAGCCCACGAGGGGGCTGTGCCATCCCAACAGTACTGTACTATCTATTCCTTGCTTGTCTTAAGTCTCTGATTTTGTTGTTCTTGGATAGACAAAAGAAATATTAAAAAAAAAAGAATAACTATGAAAGAAATCTGGTAGGCTAGAGTCAAGTAGTGTTACTTTTCAGTGAAGGCTGGGAGTTTGCAGACCTAAAAAAGCTATTTTGTAATGTATATTGTACCAGCATTTCTGAAACTGAAATTTTGCTTCCTGAATTCATAAAATGGTGGGGCTCTTTAGAATTCAGTATGGCAAATGTGCAAAGCATTGTGCCAGAACCCAGAGCTATCTGATTCCAAGGATGAGGATAAAAGTACAAACTAGAGACCAAACAACAGAATATGCTGTAGGAATAAGAAAGAGCAAAACAAATTAATGGCAATCTAGAAGTGGACTGAGAAGCAGAAACTTTCTTATGAATAGAACTGTTTGACTTTAGACAGTGTTTTTCATGTGTGAATTGCAAGGCATTTTATTAATTATAATGAAAACATCACAGTGTCTTTTCGTGGGAAGTAAATATTATGTCTGTTTTGCATATGGATAATGATGATACTAGCCCCCATCTTCAAACACTGCTCTCGACTGCTCCCTTCAAAAGCTGCAAGCTGAAATGGAGTTGTGGTGATGGAAAAATAACCAGGTTTTTGGACTGAAATCCTTTGAACCTTTCCAGATTATTTTTCATATGACAGTCACAGGAGTGTGCTTACACAGTGAGATTGCTCATTGTGTCTAGTTAAGCCATGTTAATTAGAAATAGGACTAGAGACTCATTGTGCTATTATATTCCTCTTTATATGTAGCTTGATTGATATATTATGGCTCTGTCAAGTTAATGAGTCACATGAGATGCAAACATACTTTCTTTTTGTTCAGACAAAGTTTAAAAAATATCACTGCATGTACTGCTTGAAGTGCTCAGGAGAAAGGACTGGTCACAGGTTCTCCATAATGCAAATGTATGAATGGATGACTGGGCTGAATCTTCCATGTGATCTTTTCTTCACAGCCCCAGAAATCTTTCCCATGCAATGCGTGAATCAAAACAACAACTGATATGAAATATCTGTGGTTCATTTACTTATGGTTTATGAACCTTACAGACTAGCCTACAGTAAGAATGATTATAATACATTCATAATGTTTAAGCACTGTCTTTTCCTGAAGGTATGAAGTCAGAGAGAAACTGAGAAGAAATAAAACAAAGTCTTTCCCATCTGTTGAAGACATGCACTAGTAAAAGTCTGCTCCTACAGCTAAGCTTGGGACAAAGCTTCCATCAAGCAGGAAAAACTGGGTAGGAGTCAAAAGTTCACTAGATAACCTCCTGAGGTTCCTTCCTACCTGAAACAACCTATAAGCTTATAATTTTAAAATATAACAGTCCCATGCTTGTTGCCATTACACCCGTGGTTGTGATCCCTTTGGGATTCTAGTTGGATAGCACTTACACTCACTAGGCCTTGAATGAGTAGCACTTGGGGGAAAACAATGCATGATATTAAAACTTAAGCAAGGAAAAATATAAGTTGGTATGGTTTGGGAAGTCAAAAGAAAATAAAAAGCTACCACTCTCAACTTCAGCTTACTTTTGAACTGGAAATTGCCATTCTGGTCAGCTGAGACACCATAACCATCCATAGGATCATGGCTAATACATATCAGAGCAGTGCAAAACTACATAGCTTAAACAGCTGCTTTGGCAGCTTGTTGGTGGTGACTTTTAACTTGCAAATGGCACTGAAAGGCTTAGGCAGTATTTTCTGAAATTGCTCCAGCTCAGATTGCAAGAATGTGACCCAGTCCTTGGTGAGAAAGTAGTTTGGTTCTAAGTATCCAGAACCCAGGCACCCATATATCATGAAGCAAACGTAGAAGAACTGAAAGAAATACCCTCAGTAAGAAATCTTAGTAAAATCTTAGTGCAGAAAGACTGCCTAAAACTGTTTAAAAAGATGAACAATCAAATTAAAATAATGCTCACTTTCTTTTTTCTTTTTTTTTTCCCAATTCTTGACTGGATCCCTGAGAGTAAATCAGAAGAGAATTTGACCCAGGCAGTTAATTCCATGACATGATCAGATTACAGTTTCTTACCTGAATTCAGGATTCCAGGCTGTTTGCTTCACACCTTTGTCCTTTTTACATGAGTTTCAATGCTGTCATACATTTCCCTCTTCAACCTATACCTCTATTCTCTCTAACTCTCTTGCTATAGATCTTTTTTCCTCCTGACATGTCTATTTTTTTACGCTTGCCCTAAGCCTTTCCTCCACTACTTTTATCCTTGAGTTGGCCTTCTTTCTGTTTCACCTCCATTTTGTAATTTAGCTTTTGTTTTTAGAGTTCTGAGGGGTGATCAAGCAGTTTAGAACTTTTTTTTCAAGAGCTAATGGACCTAGCTCACTTCAGAGTGTGATGTACTTTTGGACCCTTTAGAGTTCATGGAAGTCCAAGGAAAAAAATGGCATTATATCGATATATCCTGGCAGCTTATTACAGTATTCCCCCATTCATCACATGCATGACGTCTGCAAGGAATGTGTTGTAACCTTCTCTTAAAGCAGCTGAAAGACCAGAGTCATTTTCCTTTGACAAAGGGTTTCTGTCTCTGAACCATGAAAAAAATTCTGCCTTTGTCTCAAGCTTGGCTTAGGTATTTGGGCACTTGTACACTGAGCACAGGACAATAAATAAAAAATTGTTTGTCAGTTTAGGTTCATGTTGACATGTGTTGACATGATATAGATATATTTAAATACAGGTTCTACTCTTTTACAGGGAATGCCAGGTAGCCCAATGGCAGCCTGTCCAGCTCTGCAGTGGTAGAATAGATTTCATATCTGACATAAAAGAACTGTTTGAGCTTAATCAGAATTAAACACAGTTCTTTAATTTCTTGCTGCTGTTGCTACAAGTAGAAGTGATCACAAATGGTTATTTTAAAATATGGCTGAACTTAAGCCAAAACTGAATCCTGAGCCGCAGACTCAACTTCCTCATTCTCTTGCATTGGGACTTGTTCTTTAAGCACAAATAAATTTATTCCAGATATGAATATAGATATGCACAGAGTGCATCACAATTTATGTTTCTGGTTGGAAATAAAAGTAATGTAATCGTTAAAGACATCAGTTTCCACCCCTGTTTATCTCTGTGTTTCTTGTTTATTATTCCTTCTCACAAGACTCTACACCCTGGACAGTGCTAACTTTCAGTAGTTATGTTTTTTAGTATTTTCTTTTTGATCTTGGGACTGTTTTACCATTTGATTATATTTCACCAAGGAAATCGTGCAGGATATATTATTTAGTGAAAACAACTTGCCAAGATGGAGAGAGAGAATTGCTTTGTTGAGGATTCTCTGAGCAGGATACAAAGAAAAAGTATATTTGGAGGTCTTTGGTGCTCAGGGAGATGCATGTGTTTTGTAAAATTAATTGATCCCAGTCTGTCAAAGGCTTTTTTCATGCTAGACTAGTATGTAACAAAATCCAGATGACACGATACAGCATTATATTACTCTTGCTAGGATTGTGGCTCCTTGAGGAGCTTGTATACCCTTAGCCAGTTTCTTCTGACCTTCAAAAAGCACTGAAGATGCTCAAAGTCCTTCCTGGGACACACAGACTCTTCCAGGATGAGAGGGGAATACCCGTAAGTCCTCTGCAAGGGTAGTGTCACCTTCCTATGCAAAAACAACCCTTGGAACAAATTCAATTTTTTACAGTCAGTAGCTGAAATGCCATGTCTCATGGAAAAGTATAGATCCTCCAGTGTTATTAATATCCTACCTTTGGGACATACACAAGTTGACCTCTATTCCCAAAATGTATCTTTGAGTGCTGGAAGTATTTTGTACAAAATATAAGGCAAATATGTTTGCACAAAGATTATTGTATGTGATGGAAGAGGGGTAATTCAGACATTCAAAATAATTTCTAGAGGCAGGTGCACTTTGTAGTGTCAAAACACTGGAGTTCTTGATGCTTAACAAGATAATGACAAATTTCATGGCCACTGACCTCTGTTTCTCGAAGAAGCTACTGACATCTTATATCTCTCTTCCTGATTTGTTTTTTTCTCCTACTACCCAATGTTAAAATGCACCAGTCTTTCAAAAGTTCATTCAACATCAGACCTCTTCAAAGATTTCTCAGGCTGGTAACCCAGAATAGGATCCCTGGGCATGCTAAAAATACACAATGCATTGCAAGCATATTTAGAAGTCAAATATGAGTTGAAAACAGGGTGTGCATTGAGATTTCTGCCATATAACACCAGAGACATTACTGCAGTGGCGGGGCTGGAGCAGCCTTGCATCCATAGATTCAGTCCAGGGTGTGTTGGAGTGCAAAAAGCACTGCACGCTGCATCGGTGGCAGCTCCTCTTTGSGTGGAAGTGCCGTTTGCTTGCACATGCTGTAATAGATGATACAATTATTTACTGCCCTTTTATCGCAGGGGTGCTGCATGTGGTGATGTGGAAAGCAGCCCTGTGCCAGGGGAAGATTCAAACACCCAACCAAACTGCAGAGCTGACAAGGAAGAGGGAAATTTTCTTAGGGACCCGGTAGGGTCTGAATGGAGTTGATACAGCTCAAGACGTCAGTGAAAGTTGCTGTACTGAGGGGTAGGCTGGGGTTTTCTCTGCAGTGCTCAAAAACCTGTTCTCACCTTCCTATCTGTGGCTATTCTGGGGTCAGTGGGTTTGCCGTGCATCTAGGAAGAGTATTTGCCTTCCACTTGGGCATCAGATCCAGAAAGGGACTTGTCAGCATATCTAATGCTTAGAGACATATGAGAAAATGGTTCCCTTACAGGATCAGCAGCCAAAGCTCCCTCAAAGGGAAGGCAGTTTTCCATGAAGCCTACTGAGATGGCTGCAAAATGCAGAATTGTGAATATGGAAAAGAAAGGAATATACAAACTAAGTGCTACAGCATTTTGAGGCAAAGCCCTGAGCTATCAATGATTTGTTCTGTGCCAAGGATGTGGTATTTGCTGTATCTGGCATATGCAGTTCCTCAGAGCTTGAATATGAAACATGGCTCTGTTTCTTTTCCCCATTTTTCATATTTTCTGTGCATCACACAGATGCACATTGACTCCAGCCTCTCTAAAAACAGGGCTAATGGAAATAGGGGTTAATTTTTTTCAAAATATGATGTTGTCACTGATTGGAAAGAGCTAGATAAAACTCCACTAAGGGGAAAAATGACCCAGAGTATGGCAGGGTTAATAACTAGAAAGCTTTAAAGTCAAGAACGCCATGTTCTGCAAGATTTGGTGGTGCTGCAGGTGGGTGGTATGTGTGGAAAGTATGAAAGGTGACAGCTGGACAGTAAATTTATGCAGCTGAGGAGTTTCTTTGTTTTATGCTTGAATAGCATTCGGCTCAGTGGCATTTTGGTTTGTGACTGGACTCATCATACAAATAAATGGACTGTTTTCTTTTTGGCCCTGAAGGGAACAGGCATGTGTTTGTGCTGCATACATTATCGAAGCAAATTCAGACCCAGCATCACACTGTCACATCCAGGAGAACTTCAGGTCAGAGCAGGGTTTCAACCAGCTCCTTCCAAGTTGTTTTTGGTGACTTTGTGATCTAGCTGTGTTGTGATGCCCAGGGACACAGGAGCCAGCTGGCAACGGTCCTCACCCACAGCCACTCAAAATCTATTTTCATGGGCTTCAGTGAGATTTGAATTAAGGTTTTTAGGCTGAAGTTCCCATTGCTTGGTGCCAGTAATTGGGTCAGTTACTCCGAAGTGTTCAGCACTTATGATTCCTGTAAGAGCCTTCATAGTCATATTTTCCAGAGAGTCCAAAGACCTGTTATGTTTAAGCTGTAGAAGGACCAGTCACAAATGTGCTGTTTGCATCTAGGGGATGAAGCATTCTTAAATGTTCATCCTCCCCATATGCTCCAGAAAATATTGATAATGATAAAATGTTCTGTGGTACTGATAAATACTGCTTCCACATACACAGCTTCAATAGGTCTGATAGGTTTCTCAGGAGAGCAGAAACAATTACAGTTACATATACTGAATTGTCTTTCCTCCTCCCTACCTGTTTGCTGCTAATAAACAGAAAGCTTCCAATTTCCTTTGCACTCTGGCATGCTAGAAATTAATGGAGTAAATGCACATGCTGTTTTACTTTGCCAGAGACTGGCTTATACAACAGATTTTTACTCTGTAAGACAGATTTTGCTGTATTTGTGCTTTTTTCATCTCCCCCTGAGGAGTATTAACTCAAAGCAATCACAAGACACCCATCCTTGCCTGCTGCTTCTTGAACTGCTGTATCCTCTTCTTTGCTTCTTGCTTCTCTATTTGAAGCTTTTTTTATTCTTTTTTCCTTGAAGAGGAAACAGCAGCAACCAAAAAACCGAAAGGGTGCTCCTTTCCTAAAATAATAACTATTTGATGTGAGAAAACTTAAACATGTAGAACACTCCTGTTCACGTAGGATTTACTTTCAACAACTGTGTTCTTTCTACTCAAATGAAGATAGGTAGAGTGCTCTGTGAAGTACAGTGTTGGAAAGGGAAGACGTGTACACGCTTGGAAAATGCTGAGCTGCTTGTGAAGCTATAGACACTGCATGTTTATGACTTGGTTTTCTAAGCAATCTCCAGAGCTTGAACGGATTACAGCAATATTTTAACAAGGCTGCTGGCATCCATCACCAGCTTTCACTTACTGAGAAAGCTGAAAGATGGAAGAATGTAATTATTTGCACGTAAGCTAAGTGCTAGTGGCTGATTGTCACGAGAACTTTGATGCTTTAAACTTCTTCATCTTCTGAAGGCAAACAGGTAAGACTCACAGGCTTCTCCTCCAGTGCTTGTTCTGGTGAGGGAGCAGGGGCTTGCAGGGGACTGGTGTTGGAGGGAAATGTGTTTGATATTAAGGCAAACTGTGTATCTCTAGATTTTAAACATGCAGTATTGTACATTGTCATTTTCTGTCTGTCAGGTTACAAATCCATTACCTATACAATAGCTATTATTTCTTTCCATAGCCAAGATCTGAATCTCACTCCAAATTAATCCCTAGCATGTGCAACTTTTATACATTTATATACTATAGGAAGAGATTGTGTACGTCAATCATCTGTGCTTAGTGAAAAATCCATGTCTAAAACTCTTGCAGCCGTCCCATAATTGCTTCTAGATTGATTACTCTGGTTAAAATAATGTTATTCCATATGATAAATAAAATAATATGTATAGGATTCTACTTTCTAAAGATGATTTTTGTTGAGCAGTGTTTTCCTGAAAACAGGATTTCCTGAACTGAGATCTTTGGGCAGCTTACTTTTCAGATGAGGTCTGCATTGTTGTAGAAATACTGTGGTAAACAAGGGGTTTCCTAGCTTGCGAGTGGGAATCTAACAGCATCAAAAATAGATATTTCTTTCCCTTTCACCCTTGAAAGAACACTTATTCTCTCTGAGTAATGGCACTGCTGTGCCTCTAGAGGTGAGTCTTCCTATTTGAAGACTTTTAACATAAAAGCCCTTATTACCATTTAGGAAAAAAAAAGACCCTTTGACCATAAATAGGTTTTGTTTTAATTAAGGGGTTTTTTGTGTCCTCTGAGAGCATTTGCTACCTTATGCATTATTAGTGTTGAAGGACAAAAATTCTACATGATTCTCTAAGATTTTGTTTACAAGAATTACTATCAGAGAAGGGAATATTTTGAGTTAAAAATAAATATTAATACTTCTTGCTTGCTTGTTTTAAAATATGGTTGTTTACAGAAAGAATTAATTTAAGCTCCATTTCCAATCTGGCTATGATAATTGAAACAAATCCTGCTGGCAGAGACAATTATAAATAAACTTCTAAGAATAATTAGAAGTGTAATTAACAGAAGACTGAGTTATTATCACTTTCTCCTCTGTATAATAATTCTGCATAAAAACATGAGAAATGGCTCTCATTAAAATCTCACAGCAGTGAAATCCACAGAAGGGAGTGAGACATTAAAACAAAGCATTCAAGATGTGCAAATACTGTGATTAATTAATTAAACAGAGACCAGCTCCAAGGAAAAGCCCGAAAGAAATTGGGATATTTAAGAAATAGATATATCATAAAGAGTTAACATGTTCAGGCTGGTTTTGATTTGTCTTGTTTTGCTGGGGTTTTATCTGGAAGACAATGCCTCAGAGTGCCTTGTGGATCTATATTTGTGTATTTTGCTGGTATCATTTAGCTCTGTGGAATCCTTCTGGATACCGGTATCTTATTCATCAGTAAAGCTTTCAAAATATGAATCAATGGAGTGACTATTTAGGAAGGATTTAAAAGAGCCTGGCAGAGGATTGCTGATGGAGTTTTCTTCCCCATCAGCTAAGGGGCATTCTCTGTTAAACTTCAGAGACTTTCTGAGCCGTTCCCAGTGACTTTCACCAGAAAGATGCTTACAAAGACATGTCTGCTAGTGGCAAAAAGAAAACCAAACCGGCTGCTGAGTCTTTTGTGAAGCAAAGAATGAACAGGCATTTGAAAGATTTTACCAGTCAAAATACTGGTATTCTGGAGATCAGCTGTGTTCGGAATAGAAATGCCAGCAGTTCCTTAAATCTGGCTTCTGTCAAATTCCTCAAAGTGCATTTATTCAAATGCTGTGTGGTATCATGACAACATCCATACTGTGCATTTTGGGGTATGGAATAATGGTTAGGACTACTTTGGCTGCTGTGCAATATTCATTCTAGAAGCATCCTGTGTAGAATGCAGTAATTAAGAGGTTCAGGTGTGAATTGTATGAATATTCAGGTTATGTTACTTTTCTTAATGCTTGGAAGTTAACCCAGGAAAGGAAATCTCCACCTCTTATACTAAAGGAAAAAAAAAACCCAACCAACCAAACAATAAAAAGAGAAGAAAGGGGAAAAAAGAAGAAAAAAAAAAAAGAGGAGAGAGAGAGAAATTTTTGTTCTATGGTATTAAATAGTAGTGTCATGTAATACACACCCAAGAGCTTAACAGAACTGTAGTAGGACTAATTTAGCCCATGTCTGTCTAATCCTTCATTAGCATACTATTATTTTTTTGCCCAGTGGTTATATTGCCTGTTGAGAAATAATGTGAATATTTATTCAGCAGTAACAACTGTTGCTGCTTGAGAGCTTTTTCTGCCACGTGTGAACATGCTTATCTAGAAAAGAATTTCAGGCAGATGATCACCCTTGGGATTCAATGAATTCATGCATTGCATGTCCTATCTTACTACACGGCTGCACAGCAAGATTACTGTTTTTCTAATGAGATTCCCCTCCGAACACAGACACTGCAAACACATCACCGCCTCTCAGAAAATAGTGCTTGGCTTCTGGAGTGGTTCAATGTGTGCTCGGAATTAGTCCATTTAAGCAGCATTAGAGGTGCAAGTCTGCCTCTATTTGGTGCAACAGGCTAAGCAGTTTTTGTCTGAGGCTGGAGCAGTCTCCTAAGAACAGAGCGCAGTCATCTTAATGTAGAAATTATGGAGCATTTTGCTCCCTATGTCGGAGGAGTAGGATAAAACTCTGTTTTGACATGTAACTTCTGTGCAGTATCAATGACTCCCCCCCAAAATACAACTGCCACTGGATATTGCTTATACAAAATGGAAGTTTAGGCCAAGATATCAGTTTTTAAATTGGTTGAAATCATTAATTTATATTTCATTTGTGTGCTAAGAAGTTAATTTCAAAACAAGTTTTCTTTTTCTAAAGAAAAAGTATATAGTGTATGTATTTTCTGCAGGGAAAATGGCTGTGCTACTAGCCAGGTAGTCACATTTTTGTGCATACATTTTTGATATAGCTGTATTGAAATGCTATTTTTAGTACTAGGATGATGTAAGGAAACAATGCTATCTTACTGGTACATAACAAATTGGAACTAAAGCTAACTCTGCAGTGGACAAAAAATTAGTACTGCAATTGATTGTACTGGCTACACTGATGGAAATTAAGGATGATTTCATTGAAATCAGTGAATGTAGAAGGTTTACTTTTCCAAAAATGAAATTAAATTCAGATCCACTAATATTTATATCAGACTAATTTATGAAAGTATGAACAAACCCAACGATTATCAAACACAAGCTGTAACCTTTTATCATCCTCTAGTCTGTTGGCTAGTAAGTTGTAATAAAGTGGCATTTATCTAAAAAGAAGGAGAATAACAAATCTTAAATGTTTTCAATTTTACTGGCTTTACTTACCATTTACTTACCATGTACTATTTTCTTAGTGTTGCAAGTTTTTGACAACTATGGTATCCTAGTCTGATTTGCACTGATGAAAACCAGAAAAGAATGAGACCAGTTACCATATAGAATATTGAAAATAATTATTAGAGTAATACTATATTTAAAATATGCTAGAATTAGGTTTTAGGGATGCTGAATATTCTATATGTACATCCTGTCATACCTTGGAAATTTTTTTGTGAATGAAATTCTATTTCTTATGGTTAGATTTTTCAATTAATTGCTGATGATCTGGAAATACACTCACTGAAGCTCAGGCCCTCCTGCATGAATTATGGCATTTAAACTAAAAAGGCAAGAAATCAATTCAGTTGTTTGTACTGTAATTGACCGAATAGTAAATGAGACACAGGATATTGAAAGGTCAAAATGAGAAACATACCCAGAACACATATTTGCAAATAATTTTCACAAGCTTTTAATCAAAATTTGGTTCATAATTGAATTATATCTTTTATTTCATACATTACATAATTTTCACGATCTGGGCACGTATTTCTGTTAAAATCACAGTATCCTTTACATACAATACTGCATTTAAAAATATAATTCACTTCTCAAATCACAGCTACTGGAAAAGGTGTGGCTTGCAAGGAATATAGTGATGTTCTTTATGGTGTTAAACTATGATTGTGATGAAGGCCAATGTTTAGGAAGCAAGCTGTTCCCTCTGCTTCTAGCGTTCAGGTGATAGTGTGGCAGGCAGCTGGGTCACCTGGGGAGGAGGTTTCCCGTGTCACTCGGTGGCCTCTGCACTGTGCTGTGGGAAGGCACCTGCTGCTGACGGGCTGCGGGGGCGGTCTGAGCACACAAGGAGCCGTGCTGGTGCACCTCTGCTGCCGGCTCTCTCCTCTTCCCTGCTCCTGACTTGCAGGGAGATTCCTGAGAGATTCTTCTGCTTCAACTTCTTAAATTTCTGGCAGTCTGTGCCCGTATCTTCCAAGTCGCCAGGGACCTCTGCTTTGCTTCAGGTTAGGGGAGAGTAATTGCCCAGCACAGTAAGGAGCCCATCCTCCCTGACTGTCCTCTGTCCCCGCAGCACAGGCATCCACTCACTCCACGGAAAGGCACTGTTTCCCTGGCCTGGGCCACCGCTTCCTGCTTGCTGCAGCACTCGCTTTCCTTCTTCAAGTGCCATCCTTCCCCATGGCCCTGACCGACACTCTGGACTAGAATGTATTGAGGGAAGTTTCTTTTTCCTTCCCATTCATCTCCCTGGGGACTTTCTCTTGCTATTAGGTCCTGGCAACACAGTATAAAATGAGAAATGGGCTTTGCCCAACCGGTTGCCTTGGCTTGCTGCACGTTCCCGTTATTCTGATGCCCAAGGTCCTGTATCAGGGGGCCTGTCTGGCTTGAGGGCTTTGCCATGGAGAGGTACTGCCAGCCAAGTAACCGACATGCTTTTGGTGGGACACCAGGTGTACCATTCCTCCAGGAAATGAGAGCTGACTGGGTCCTAGCTTGCTCTGGTCCTTAGGCTCACAGGACACCCATTTTCTCAAAGAGGATAATGCTACTATTGAAAGGATATAAAAGTGGGAACAGAAAAGATACATAGAAAAAGGAATAGGGAGAGAACATGTGCATTAGTCAGCCTTTTCAATGAATAATAAAAAGAATTTATATGCGATTAAATTCAAGTCTTGTGTAAGTGAAGGAGAGATACTGTACTTGCTTTCTGTAAGAGACTGAATTTTATCTAAGCAGCTTTGCATTTTCTAAAAAAAGGTAAAAAGTTGCACAAATGTTGACATCTCCAAACCTACCTCTCCTAATTTTTTTTTAATAATCTGATAGCTCCTTCTTACATGCTAGTTTGCTTTCATTTTGAAATCACCCGTTGTTGACTTGCTCTCTTTCTATAGTTCTGTTCTATTGCTTTGCCCTTCAACTGCCCTTCCCTAGAACTTTTAATGATATTTTCTCCACTACAGAGAGCTTTGACACTGTTTGGTATTCTGCCCGGTAAAAATAAAGTACAAAACAAAGCACATTAAAATATTTATACTTTGTTGTCACACTTTTTAAAGATTGTACTTTTGGGGATAAAAACAGGCACAGCATGAATGTAAAGAAGTAATTGTGGAAAGATAAAACAACTACAACTTATTATGCTGAAACAAATCTTTCTTTACTATATGTATGGTGAAATACATTCATATAGACTTAATAATTCCTTCATAAGAATTTGTGAAATCTCTCCACCTCTCTTTGTTCCCGTAGTCTAAATGTGCCCATATTTCTCTGTATGTTGTACTTGGGAGATTAGGAATTCCCAGTATATGCTCATACCAATAAACATATTGGATGAACTGAATATGTTCTGCAATCTGTTTCATACAGCAGCTCTGCTAACAGGATCTAATGGTTCTTCCTGAGCTTCGAATATATGTGAAGCATCTGGATTTGCTAAGAAAATGAGGCTAAACTGTAGATCTTTCTTTATAAAGCTTGAAAGCAGTGTGGTTCAGCTAAGCTACTGTCAGCAAAGTTACTCTCTTCCTTAAGATAACCTGTCCCCTTTTCACAAAGACTTGGTGTTTGCCATTTAGATAGGGCTTACAAGATATAGGTTGTAGTTCTTCAAGGGGAGAATTAGATAATTCTGCTGTGTGACTGCAAGCGAAGGCAGTTCTCAGGGCCTCGCCCTTTAACTTATCCTATCACTGTAACAGAATAAAGAGCTGATCTAGCTCAGATCTTTGACAGTAATCATGCATGAGCAGTTTGGCCAAGGTCTAGTGTTGCACTTACTGCCAGGTCATGGGGAGAGAAATCTTGAGGTCTTTTCATTTCTTACATCTTACCTGTGCAACAGAAGACAGCTTAGTCAGTGCTGAACAAATGCCACGATCTGACTGAGGATTTATACAGAACAACAGCACAAGAGAAATGGCTTGTTTCAGACACTGGTGTTTTGAGGGGTTCTTTCATACCCTAGGGCCACAGAAGTCAGTGCAAGACCTGCCACAAATTGCAGGGGTCAGACCCTGCTCAGTGTCCATCCCCTTGGCAGCAGCCTTGCAGAAATCCTCTGTGATTCTCCTACTGGACCATCATCGAGGCATTCTAGAAGAAACCCATCTGAGTCAGCTTCAGTTACTCAATTATCCCATCTCTTCTGTGGACCAAAATTAAATGGCRTCATTGCTGCTTCTCTCTTCCATGTAACTTAAATGTACCAGTTAAAGTAATTATAAGGTTATGTCAGAAAGCTCCATTTTGCAGTCTCTGCCAAAGACACCTAGGCAATTCCTCTGTACAGTGGCTCTGGTATAGAGTGCACCCTTACAGCCAGACAAGTGTCTGCTCTGTCTGAAGTTCAACATGATAAAGAGGTCAGGAACAAGCAATAGTTACTGTTATTGCAGGGACAGAGCTTAAGTGGCCACCTGTTCAGCTAGAAACTCACGTAGGATTGGAGGGAATGGCATGAAGCTGTGTCAGAGGAGGTTTAGACTGGATATTAGTAAGACGTCCTTCACCCAGAGGGTGGTTGGGCACTGGAACAGGCTCCCCAGGAAAGTGGTCACAGCACCAGCCTGACAGAATTCAAGGAGCATTTGGACACGGCTCTCAGGTGCATGGTGGGATTCTTGGGATGTCCTGTGCAGGGCCAGGAGGTGGACTGATGATCCCTGTGGGTCCCTTCCTAATCAGGATATTCTATGTTTCTGTGTGACTTTCTCGTCCTTTCAACATCTTGCAGATGATCTTTGCTTTTCAGAAGGCAGCTGCACCACCCTGATTCACCTACCTGTCGACATACCCGGTTGGGTTTCCCATGACCACCAGCCCCCCCGGGCCAGGCACCCCAAGCAGGGTGGCAGAGGGGCGTTGCTGTCGGTGTGGGGTCGGGCTGCTCTCCTGGGTCCTGCCAGTGCCGTGCAGGCTGGGGGAGCATCCCACCTCCTCTCCCTGCTGCACTAGTGGGGGCTTTTTCTTTTTCCTTCAAAAGCTTCCCTGCAGGGCAGCTAAGGACATCCGGGTAGAGTGACCGGTCCCGGGAGGGGGAGAGAGGCGGGGGAGACCATCCCCTCTCCCCGCCGCTGCTGCTGAAGCTGTGCTGGAACCGGAGCCGTCGATGTGGCTCCCCAGAGTTAGTTGCTCAGCAACCAGAATCAATTAATATGCTTTGCAGAAAGTGCAGGGGAAGCCCGAGCTGCTGTCAGCCAGCAGGCAGGAGGCTGAGGGTGACTCAGGATCCCACTCCTGCCTGACACCCATTTGGTCCCACCCCATCTTCTCCAAACACTCTGTTAGCCACCGTTCTTCTCCCCTTTCTCCTTCCCTATGGTACTTAATGCGTGTGTCCCCAAATTCTTCAGGCAAAGTACCTCATTGCTCAAGAAGCCTCCTGCTTCAAGGGTTTTGCTTTTAGATCTGATTCGTATTTTTGGGTTATTTGTCAAACCTTCTTCAACACTCTTCTAGAAATTCTAATATTCATGTTCTTTGGGAAGGGAAAAGGATAGCTGGTGTTTTTGTCGGATGGTTTTAAAGATGCCTTATGATGAAGAGGGTTGTTTGGTAGTACACAGTTGTGCAGCAGCAACGAAAATGCATCATGTGTGAATTGGGAAAGTTTTTGCCTCTTCTTTAATTGCAAATGATCAGCACTGCATATATGAGACCAAAGAGGTAGTACTGATTGTTGAGAAACACGTAGATAACAGAATAAATGAGGGGGTGCTCTGGGATTTTTATATCTTCTTTTCAGCACAGTAATTTCAGGGCTTTGGTAAGGTATTATTTTCTTTTTTTCTTTCTTTCTTTCTTTGATTTTCTTTGGAGTCCCTCTGATGACACCGCAAATCTGGGAATGAAGAACTTCTTAGAGCTGATTGGAAATGGCATTGCGGAGCTGAAACTTAACTGGAGGAAATATATCTCCTGAAGAAGAAAATATAATGCACTGTAAGGATCTGTCTTCTGGTGAAAAATTCAAGCCTAGAGAAAACTTGTCTGCTTTGTTAGGAAGAATGGGTTGGACAATTTTCTTCAATTCCAAAGGATATCTGAATGCCATGCTGAGCTTAATCTCTGCAGCATGCTCTGTGCTTCTCATCTCTTCCTGATGCACTGCATGGTAAGGCCTTTTTCCTTCCTTTTAATAATAACCATCTTTCTGAGATGGTGTGAGGTATAAAATAATAGCAATAGTGAAATGAAAATTGAAAAAATGTAGAAAGGTAACAAAAGAACGTTTGTTTGCATGGTTGTTTTCGGGAGCAAGTGTCCTGATTACTGCAGCAGCTTTGTAAGATCGTTTCTCTTTCTCCCTTGCTTTGTGAGTGTGTATGTGCGTGTGTGTTTGTGCACACCTGTACTGTCATTTGCACTTGGACTGGAACATCTGTAGCTGTATTGCATGTATTTCCATGCTAAAAAGGATGTTTAGGAATTCGCTTTGACATTTCTCTCTTTTTTTCCCTCCCTCCCTTCCTTCATTTCCCTCCTCCTGCCTCCTCTTCCTCTTGCTCTCTCTGTTTCTCTGGGGTCATGGTTCTATACTTTCGCTGCACCTCAGTCGTGCACTGGCCACTAGAAGGCAAAAATGGGAGGTAAAAGAAACCCTATATCAATGTGAGAACAGTCCTGAATAATATTAACTTAGTAAATGAAAGCTACAGAAAGGTTTTGAATATCTGCAATATTGGCAGGTACAAAAGATTTATTCTACTTTGTTTCCATGGGAAACAACTATCAAATGCAGACTTGGATGCTGTGTTTTAGATACAGTGGGAGACAGATCCTCTTACACATCAGAAAGCCAAAAACGACCACTGTGAATTATTATCCAGGTTGCAAAATAAACAAGTGCAGTATGGGATGTTCTCATATCAAATAATTTTTACTATGTATTAGTGGAGTGTTGAGAATTATTAGAAATGGCTTCAGTGGGTGTTGCAAGATATTTTTGTTAACAGCTCTAATGTGGTTTCATCTTCCTGGATGAAAGGTGCTAGGGGGAGTGCAAAGAGATGTTATTAACTACCTGACTTACAAAAATTTAGGGTCACTGTCAAGAAATTGCCAAGCAGATCAGGAATTATACAGTGAATATACTAAGATGGAAGAATCAGGTTTGTTTTCCAGAATTACTGGTTTATTTGGGCCTCTGTTTCAGAAATTAGGGTAGAACTAGAAGGTGATATGATGGTGCTGTGAAATATATATATTTTCTTACACATCGTGGTTGATCACTGAGTTTGGAAAAGTTGAGTGGTTCTTGAGAGAACAGGGGTAAGGGCCTGCCTGCACTCTGAGGATTGCAACCCCTTGCAAATCTGACTGCTTTTGATGGAGTTGGAAAAAGATCAGGAGCAGGTTTGTGTGGTGACTGTCAGAAGCTGTCCAGCTGGGTATGGAGGTGACAGGTTTTCAGGGTGAGAAGGGTGAAAAAAGCCAAAGCAAAAAAGCCAGGCCACAGCAAGACTCATGAACAAGGATCAGAGCTTAAATACTGTTCGAAAGATGTAATTCTGTGGTAGTTCCCAATAAATCTCCTTCTTGTATGATGAAGGACTCCATGAAGCAGTTTTTAAAGAGAGGATGGTAGTGCAGCTTGTTCAAATCACTGCAGCAGGAGGAAGCACAAATGAAAAAACACATTGTAGTGTGAAAATATTTCAGTAGGGTTCAGAGGAATCAGCCTTGATTTTAGGAATAAAGGTTCAAAACACATATACCTGTGCATCGAAGTAGATTTTTGGGGTATTTTACTATCTAAAATGTATGACTAGTGTAAGAACCAACAAGCAAAAGTGAGGAAGGACAACCCATAAATGTCATCTTCACTGTCAGAAAGAATGTCTTACTTGTGGAAGTCGTCCCCTCAGCTCTCTATGTGAACAAGGACTGCATCCTAAATTCAAGTTTCCCATAGCAAACTTCTCCTCACATCAGCAGTTCTGTGTCAATCAGTGGGACAACTTGCATGAAGGCTATTGTTTAACCCCAGCCGGCCACTAAGCACCACACGGCTGCTCCCTCAATCCACCCTGGTGGGATGGGAGAGAGAACCAGAAAAGTAAAAGTGAGAAAACTCGTGGGTTGAGACAAAGACTGTTAAATAGGTACAGCAAAAGCCACACGCTCGCAAAGCAAAACAAGGAATTCGTTCACCGCTTCCCATGGGCAGGCAGGTGTTCAGCCACCTCCGGGAGAGCCAGGCTCCATTGTGTGTAATGGTTACTTGGGAAGACAAATGCCATAATTCTGAACATTCCTTCCCCCATTTTCCTTTGTCTTTTCCCCGTTTTGTATTCTGAGTATGACACCATTTGGTAAAGAATACCCTTTGGGTCAGCTGGGGTTAGCTGTCCCAGCTGTGTTCCCTCCCAATTCCTTGTGCACCCCTGGCCCACTTTCTCATGGGGTGGGGTGAGAGGCAGCAAAGGCCTTGGCGCTGTGGAAGCTCTCCTCAGCAAGAGCTAAAACATCTCTGTATTGTAAATACTGTTTCTAGCACGAAACATAGCCTCATACTAATTACTAGCAAGAAAATTAACTCCATACCAGCTAAAACTAGCATATTCTCTACTCTTTATTCTGTACCATTTATATCAGGTCCCACACTATCCAATATATCCTTGTTAACCACTCCCCCTTGCCATCTTTATATATAATACGCAGATGTCATTCCCTTAGTCTATGGACATCCTTGTAAAATGTCCAGAAATGTCCACAAAACCTCCATTGAGTTCATTCAGTCCATGACTCTAGGCTCCATCTCTTGCAGTGGTCACTCRGAACAGGAGAGGTCAAAACTAGCACAGTGAGTAAGAACTACTCATGTGAATAAATTCTGAAGGGTTTTATAAGACCAGGCTCTTTGATTGTCATGGCAACAGATTTATTAGGCTTCAGGCATAATTTGGATTTCCCTTCTAAACAAAATCTTTTTTCCTTTTACCTAGGCGAATCTTTCGCCTTGTAATTAGAGCAAGAAAAATAAGGTTAATTACATTCTTAAAGATCATGCAACTGTACAGATACATTGTTAGTGAAAAATTATCAGAGTATGTGAAAATTTACCCTTATTAGTGGCCTCCAAATCAAAGCGAAGTGTATTCTTATTGGAATCATTCATTGCTTCATTATTTTTCTGACAGTATTAACATCGCTACTAGGTATTGTCAATTTTTCCAGGAACCCATCCTGGGTTTATTTGAAACATCACTGATCTTACAAAATACTCACTGTTGCTAGGCTTAAGGATACTTACCTGGCTTTTTACTACATTAAATATGTTCATTTTTTAGTTAATACATGATGTTTAGCTCTTTAGTTGATCCAGGAACATTTATCTTTAGGGTACAGAAACACAGTATGAAATAATAATTATAGCAAACTTCCTACAGAATATAGATATATATTGAAATAGGGAGGATAAAATCGTCTGGATTTTATTTCTCTGTGCAATTTTGCGTGCTTATAAATGTCTATATTATATCTATTACATAACAAGCAATATTTCATTCACTGACATTTGTAAAGAACAGTTCCTTTTCAGAATAAAGTGCATACGATTTTTTCTTTCCACTAGGTTATGCATTATGGTAGAAAGAAAAATATTACAAAAAGCAAGCATAGCAGCCTTTAATATGTATGGAGTATTTGTTTCTTTTATCCCTATAATATGCATAGCAAGAATAGTGGATTCTTTTCTAAAGAGTGTGTTATCTTGAGAGAGAAGGGTTTACATGATACAAGTATGTTCATTGTCTTTAGCATACATTTCTGTCAATGATTTGTTGTGACTTAAGACTCCTTAGTGATATTTTAAATAATTAAAAAACTTGCACAACAGCTGCATTTGGCTTTCTCTGTCAATTCTAAAGCAAGTAAAACTAGTAATTTCCTTTTAAGATACTAATCAATAAAGATTTGATGCTGAGAACACCTGTATTTCATTTCAGTCCATTGAACTGTTTCTTTAGATAAACAACATGAATTAGAGCTTGAACCATCTGCATTGTCAGGGAAGTTATACTGAGCAGTGGAAATACTTTCCACACTTGTACCAACTATTTCTAGTCAAGAAAAATGTAGCGCATAAGCAGTTCCCGTACCTGGAATGCCTTGAGCTGTCTCGATTCAAGATCCAGCAGAAACCTGATTTTTGAAAGGCCTGCAAAAAAGCCCRAACCAAAACCCAAATGAATCTTAAAGTTTTGTGGTTTAAATGTAAATATCCATAGAATCGGTCAAGTAATTTCCGTAGATCATCATCTGTGTTTTTCACAAACCAGGGTAAAAAATTGAAAAGGCATAATGTTTTTAAAAAATGAGAAGTTCTAAAAATCAATATGTTTGGAAATACTGATTTCAAAATGACACAACATTTCATTTTGGCATTTTTAATCAGACTTTCATTTGTTACATGAAATTATACTGATATCTGTGTATCTGTTTTTCTCAGTGAAATTTTGCAACACTTTTTTTTTTTTTTTGACAGGAAAGTGTTCTGTTGTGAATTTTTTAACTAGATCTTTTATAGCTGTCCCAATATTTATTGGCTCTCACAATTCAGTTCTTTAACTAGAAGCTTTTCGAAGGGTCACCTTTAGCACTACATATTGCATAGCCCCATATTACTGATACTGAACAGCAGTTCTTACCAGGTCTATGGTAGAACATAATCTCTGGTGGAGATTCCTTCCTTTAACTTGTCTTCAACAAAGAGCAGGCCTCTATTTTGCTGAGTTTTCCAGATACCACAAGTAGTACTTTCTACTACAAAAACCTTCAAGGGGCCTTCAAAAGGCATGCAGGCAAGGAGTAGAATTAATCAAGTATTAATATCCTTATTAAATAGATAAGGAACTGAGGAACAAAGAAACTGCCCAAAGCTATACTGGCAAGGGAAGAGTTCGGAATTGAACCCAAATGTCCTTATTCTCGGTTCATCACTGTCCCTGCAAGGTTGCTCTTCATTTTGCTCATTTTTTGCTTAATGACTTGCATTTGGACTTTTAAGTTAATACTAGTTGAAGTATCAAATGCGAAAGGGAGTTACTGATGCGTACTTCCTTTCCAATCTGACACAGTTGTCCTGAAAATTCTTTTTTCTCTCCTGAGCCATTCTGTTTGAATGTAACCATTAATTATGTAATTGCTTTACTATACAGAGGAAGTAGATCCTAGATTAAACAGAAAATTACTAAATAGAAATGTCCTAAACATGCCATACAGGTTCTGGGGGATGTACATATGTATCTGTTTACGCTGTCAGGGTTTAAGGGCAGCTGTGGGGCTATGTAATGGGTTTGAAGGTACTTGGTAAATTAAACAAATTTCAACACAGAAAAAAAAATCCAGTTAAAACATAACAAGACTGATGATTTGCTATCCAGAGTTCACACAGGTCATTATGAATCCAGCACCRGGGAAAAGAGGTGAAACAGAGAATATGGTACCTAATAGTGATTCTTATTAACCCTAGTATACCTCCTTTGTCCAAGGTAATCTTTCAGTTTTGTATCCTCTTTATGAAAAAGGAAAAGACGGTTTGTATGGAAAGTACTTAGCTGCTAAAATTACATCTCAAGCTGGGGAAAAAAAATCTGACTTGGCATCTTAATACAAACTCAGGAAAATTTTGTACGTGTCGAGAAGGAAAAATAGCTTTTTGCAAATGTGCCAGAGTTTTAGAATGAGTTCTGCAGCAGAATATCCCAGAAGCTTAAGTGGTATCTGCCTCACTTTTGTCTATTTGTGCAGCTCCAGGTGTTGCATGCCTCTGGATGCTGACAAGCACAGTACTTACCCAATTACCCAATGACATATTAATGTAGAAGAACATGAAAGTCTGATTAAAAACCGTACTTTACTGGAAATCTCATCTCACTTTGCTTTTATTCCTGAGAAATGTTAAGAAGAGAACTTAAAATGCACCCTGCTGCATCAAGTATGCTCTTTTATTTTTTCTGACACAAACTTTTTACTGGCTTACAATGGAAAAATGTTAGAAAGAAATGCTTTGGTCGATACATACTCCATTATAGTAAGGAATTACATAACTTGCTTCGAAATAATGTTCTCCAGTGCACAGAGCTCAGGGCAGCCAGGAGGATCACCTGCACTCTAATTTCATCCACAATGATGATGCACAGGGTCATCCTGAGCCTACCTCAGCYCTCCATCCTAAACTAGATCTAATGTTATCTATAAATATAATAAAAGAAGTTCTGAAAGTCTTTTGTATTTAAGCTGACAGTTTTTTCCATGAAACCTTGGATACCAGAGTACATAAAGGTGTTTAAGTTCAAACACATGCTGGTACTTAAGAACTTAACATATCACGTGGCCCCTAGTTATTTTTTAAATCAGAGGGAGTAAGAGATCCAAATGCCTTTGAGTGTCTGACCACAGGATTTATAATATTTGCATATTTTCTACAACATTAAGAATTCAGGAAAGGAAATCTAATTATTGTAGTTTGGTAATTACTGAACTTTGACAGGTAAAGTAATTTTTATTTGGCTAAGAAATATTGGAGAACAACTGAAGTCCATCAACATAAATAATGAAAAATAAATAATGAATTTCATTCATTGTAAGAGCCCCAGAGGATATTAATGCAGTCCATATTCTCAGCTTCTGACTTCTGAAAATTTGTGACATCATTCTATGCATATGTCTGTAGATACTGAAAAGCAACACTTTCTCCTCCATGTGATACATTTGAGGAGAAAAATTAGGATTTTATTTTGACAGATCCCAAAACCTAGCAATACTGTCTGCAAAGTGAGGTTTTACTGAATTATGTTAAGAATGCCAGAAACTTTCCTTGAGGGAATATAAGGCTAATGTTTGAAAACAAAGCCAAGTAACTTTTTGAGTGGGAAAACTGATGACAAGACTGTCTAATGGCTGTGTGTTGGAATTCCTTTTTTACCTTGCATTTAAACAAAACACTGGGTAAAAGGTTTTTTTGTTTGGGTTTCCACAGTTAATGTAACTTTTCACTGAATACAGAAGCACTACAAAATGCTTAGCAGAAGTTAGGATTTCAGAAGGGCTTTTAAAGCATTCTTGAAAGTGGCTCTTAATGGATGAGCACAATGGGCCTTAGGATAGTATTGTTTCTGTGCTGCTGAACACACTACTTGTCCTCTATATGTATTAATGAAAGCTAGGAAACAAAACTTTCCTATAAGGAAGAGTTTCAGTGATATCATACCCATTTGGTTTGAGTTCCTGTGGCCTTATTCCATAGCAAATGCTTTGTGTTGCACCAAAATGCTCTGAAGCTTGGCACATCTAATGAGTTCTGAAAACACTGCTGTGGAATTGTATGACAATCTACATTTTAAATGCTCCTCCGGAGCCATTCCGAGGTATTGTTGGCTCGGTAAAAAGATCATGTCATCTTTGACATTACTTCATGTAATGCTCATCATGTTTTAAAGTGCCATGTCGCTGGAAACACCCTGACTGTGCAATGTGGTGTGCCTCATTCAGTGGTTTTAACATCACTAGCACTTCAAAGGGGATTGAGGAAGGGTTGGTCTTCTATTTCTAATTGTTATCCCTCAAGTTCTGCATCTCTTCATGTGCTTTCAAATGGAATTTTGAGGGATCACTCTTATCTTTCAGTCTAGTCATTGTCCCCACCCTGAAATCCATGCAATGGATGTTTAATGCCAAAGGGTCCACAGAGTATCTGCTCCATCCTCACTGAATTTTAGTAAACTAGTAAAAGACCACAAATCATGTCTACAAGGATTCACAAGAGGAGATAGATCAAAAGCATCACTAAAAAAACCCCGAAGACATAAGTAGCCCATGGTACAGAGAGAATCCTACAATAGTGCAGCAGAATCTATCTCCAAATCCATCTGTGATCTCTYATCAGGCTTTCAGTAGATTTACGAGTACATGAAGAAGGCACACCAAATGGGCATTATAGGGATTTTAATGTCAGGAACACTGGTGTTCCTTACCTCACAACCTCTTCTTACCCACGGCACTTTGCTGGGGCCTCACATGGAGGTGCAGCATCTCTCTGCAGAAGGCAAGTCGCGTGTGAAGAGAGAAACAACCTTTCTGGATCCCTGCAGGTTAAGCATGTGAATAGTGCAGTGTGAATATGATGCAAACAGACAGGATCAATAAGCAATTTCCTTCATAAAACAGAGAACCTTCCTGAAATCAGTTAAAAATTTTTACCAAGTTACCACACATGAATTACTGTATATCTAAAAAATCTGGTGTCCTGCCCTCCTTGCCCACACATCTCTAGCAGATGCCTGTACAGGTTCATCTTCCTTTGATGCTTTTTGTGTCTATCCCAATCCATGTGGACAYACACAGCTAAACACCATGCTAGTGTATCTGGGTACATCCAGGCATTGCATGTGGATATAAACTGAGCCTCTCATCGCTTCAGTGAACACATGCACAAGTCCCTCCTGTGAGGGGTCACACCTGTGGGATCACACCCCGTCCTGCCTCACCAGGGACCTGATCTCTCTGTCCCCTGTGGCTTACAGASAGTTCCTCAGCCCACAGTGGTACTGCTAAAGACCAGACCTCTCAGCTGCATAAATGATGTGTGCACAAATCATGACTCTCAGGTAATGAAAAATCCAGCCAACATGGCCTCAGGGGCCATGGCTGTGTCCCACTTTGTCTCCAGGTCTATGAGCTCTGTCAGTATGATCTTGTGGGGCGTATCCATCGCAGATCCTCCCCAATCCTCCGTGCAAAGCCTAATCTCTGTGATCAGAATTCAGTTTTCACTCATGTGATGACTGCTACTGCTTTGGGTAGCTGTTTGGGTAGGGACGTTGCAACCAGGTAGGAGTTTTCCACTTCAGCTGCTTGGTTTGCTTTACGCTTTGGGTGTGAAACGCAGTGCTTTGCACATGAACGYGCCCGTGTCCTCGGTGCCGGGGTGAGAGCTACCATCCCGCTTGTGATTGTCACAGCTGCTGTGAATTGAACAGGAGCCAGAATAGAGCACTTAAGAAAGTCCCCACAGCCCCAGTTCCCCATAAAAAAATGAGGTTGGACCAAAGCTGCTATATGCTTCACACTTCTTTTTCTCCTGGTCTGGTGGTATGAAGTCCCACCCTCTTCTCTGCTTTTACAAGATGTAAAGATGCTGGATCCTCCTGGAAATCAGGTTACAATCACTGTGGGAGTCAGCTTCCAGATCTGTTTGTCAGGGCTACTGAACCTTGCTTGTGTGTCCCAAGGTGAGGATTAATCTGTTAATGTTTGTAAAAAGCTATGTAAATGATCTGTATCATGCTGACAGGTCAGGTACTGCACTGCTCACTGGCTGCTCTTCCTGACAGCTTAAGATACGTGCCAAACAATGTCTACGCTTTCAGACGGTGTTCGCTGATGTAGTTTGACTGGCTAAACCCTCTCAGGATTTGGCCTTACTACTTCTAGCCTGTTGATTGGGTGATCAAGCACAAATATGCAGAGCTGGTGCTTTTCACATAACCTAGAATACAATACAAATGTCSATTTACACTTGTACAGGACCACGAACTCAGAGGAAACCTCTTGGATCTATTACAGCACATGTGTAATTCGAGTCCTGAAGGACATGTGGAAAGCAGTGAGGGTGAGCAGAGCTTGGTGCTGTCCTTGGCTGCGGGCAGGAGGCAGCAGCAGCAGAAGCTGCTTTTGTGAGCCACTGGCAGGATTTGGCCCCGATGCACCTGCAGGAACTGCAGGTGCTCAGAATGGCTGCGAGGCTCAGCACAAGCTCATGAGAGAATGTGAGGGGGGGGTGTGCTTGAAATTTGGGAACCTTTTTGTCCTGTGCTTATCACGTAGATTGCAGCTAATATCAGTTATTGAGATCAGGGTCTGACGGGTAGATATTGAAGAAATGATAAGAGAAACAACTTCTAGASAATTAAATTCTGAGTGAATGCAACTTCCCTAACTAACTCTGCAAGCACACAGATTGCCAAAAGGATAGTAACTAATTTCACTGGCTGCTTTACCACATACTTGGTCCCAGTTATCAGAATTACATGTGGATTTTTATGTTGATTTTTTGGTATTAATGATTAATACTTTCATTATTTTAAAGCCTTTTGCAGAGCAGATTAGTTGCCACTGATCTTTACTGATGTCTCCCCGGGTGTAACTGTACTTTTCCTTTACTACCTAAGCTAGAAAGCTGTGCTGCAGCATGATGCAGGGGCTGTTCTTGGTATCAGCTGTTACTAACAAGAGTAGGACAGACAAAAGAATGGGACTTTCTGTGAATCTTCGTTGTTGTCCTCTTCTTTGAGGTTATTTGAGCTGATAACTTACTAGGTGGGTCATTTTCAGGGACTAACACAGGGCTATGGGGTCAATACATATGCTAGCAATTTGGATGACTGAGTTATTACAAAGTTTATGTGATTTCTCTCACTGTTGCTCATGTGGGAAACTTTTGCTTTCAAAGCCTAATCCAGTACCAGTGATCAGTGAGAACTCTGCCACTGATTTCTTCCACAGCTGGACCACATCACTGGCTGGTTTCATCTTCACCACTGCTACAAGTTGCTGTGGTAGAAAAAATGAACATACTGTGGCTTTGCACTTTTTTTCTTTACCTGAAACTTACTTTCCATTTCTTTTCTGCTTCAGATATTTATCTGCTACATGCCTGGGGCTTCGGCAAATGTTCAGGGCATATCTCTGTGTCTCTGCACAATGCTTTTGCACACACACCTCCACTGGTATGAAAACTTCTGCTCCACAGCTGGGTATCTCTGAGATTTAGCACACCTCCTATTTAGTTTCTCTCAAGCAGCCTGTTTGTCAGCCACACAATTCCATGAAAATGATTGAAGATGAAAGGAACTGATTTCTTCTTTCTCCTTGTAAAATGACAGCACATCTCCATTTTAGGTCTTTGTTTACACTTGCACTAAACAGTCTGTGTAAATGTACCCAGCTGGCATTGATCTAGCTGGATTAAGCAACAGGCAGAGGAGAGATGGTAGGGCATGGGCTTCAGAGTGCATGTAATGGGTGTAGCAAGACTGTGTCTATGGTTTCAGGTAGCTGCTCCTCATGGGGGTGCAGGCCCTTTTATTTTCTAGGAGACTTCTGCTCCCACCTGGCTGTGTGGGAGCTACCTCAGGCACAGTTGTGTGTGCAGCAGTCCTGTCACTGCAGCCGAGAAATACTTGATGTCACTTATAAAAGACTGCAAGATAGAAAAGTTGGAACAGGATGAATTTATGAGCCTTGTTTGGGAAGTTTTAAATATCTTGTTTACTGCGCTGATTAAAAAAAACAAGGTAACATTTAAAAAAACAATGAACATCTGTAAATCTTCCTTTGATGTGATGCTTAGCAATATTGTAGTGTTTACACTTTTGCTGGCAAAATGACACAGGAATAAAAATCAAAATTAGCATTTACAAGAAGTCGGGAATGAGAAAACGGAAGGCAGCAGAGATTTGTGGTAACAGAGGGATTAACAGATTAACAGATTAACAGACTTTTGAGAGAGGGCAATGTGGCATCTATAAAGCCCAGTCATTTTTGCAAATCCCTGTTTTCCTGGTTGGCAATTACCACCTGGCAACGGTGAGTGAGAGGCAGCACTGCTTTGGCAAGATGGAAATCATGTGCTTTAATAAAATGTTTAGCGGCTCTGCACAGCATTGTCCCAGCAGCACATAACTGGGGAGAGAGTGCTGACACGAAGGGAGGACAGAGGCAYGGTTTCTCAGAGCCAGGGTTGTTCACGCTGACCAACTTCCCAACCGCAAACTGTGCTCATGAAGGTGCTCTCGGGACCCCAGAGGCCCCAACTCCCCAGTCACCACCTGGTGCTTTGGCCACTCAACCATCCTTCCTTTGATGGGCAACAGCATCCAGCAAAATTGTAATTGCAAGTGCAGTGTAGAAGAGTTTGTTCTCAACTTGTTGTGCATGATGCAGAGGGTGGCACATGATGGTTGAGCATGGTGTACGTGCGGGTACCTATGAGAAATCTTTTCTGTTCTTAAATATTTGCAAATAGCTGCATGTGGTGAAGTGCTGTGGATTTTTAAGTTGTGCACGTTTTCTCCTCAGTAATGTTTACTTTAGCCCCAGGGACAGTGCAGAGTGTAGCTGTGACCAGAATGGATGACTTCATAAGGGGAGGGAAGTTACCCAGCCTCACTGACAGATTTTTGTGAAGGGTTTCCCTAAGCCAGCCTGCAGCGGCGCATCACTACAGATACGCTTTTGACATTTGTAGTTCAAGAAGCAGCCACATTCAAAGTAAAACACTGCCAGTGGGTTTCCATAAAAAGCCTGATTCTTGGATTATTTGTGGGGGTTTGAATGTAGCTATGAGCTGTACGACCCTAAGCTTTCTCTTGGAAGGACTTGACCAGCCTACATCTGTCTTCCTTTCCACACCTGCCAAACACAGTGAGCTGCAGCAGTGCTGCAAGCTCCAGGGAAGCAAGGACCGGAGAAAGGAAGAAGAATTTGGGAACAACTGGAAAAAAGACACATGAACTTGAGCAGAAAGACTCAGGAGTCCTCTGAATGTTTACTTGCAGAAATAAGCCAAAAGCTTCTCCTTAGCTTCCTGAAAAATTGACAAAGTTAATTTATTCTCCATAAAATGGATTATCCTTTTGAAAAAAATACCTGGAGTCTCTCTTATCCATGCGGAATAGATTGCCCAGTTTCCCTATGGCTTCTGCCATAGGTCCTAGTCTGATTACAGGCATGAAATGTAGGTAAGTGTAATTATGGTACAGTCAGATTTATGTGTCCCCAGGCAGGTTTTAAAATAACAACAAGAGTATAAATATTGGATCTATGGAAAGAAAATGTCCATTATTAAAATCAATCCACAAGCTAGTACTGTGAAAAGCTTTCTTCTTCAACACAGCTGTCAGCCCCGCTGAGATTTTAAATTGGAGTTTGTCTAGTGTAACTCTCACTTTCTATTTAAAAAGCAAAGCCAGGAGCATTAAACTTTTGTCTCGGGTTTTTAAAGTACAGGAAAGCTAATATAATTGCTGCACTAATGTAGAGTTATGAGCTTTTAGGCTCCATGGTTTTTTGCAAAGAAGGGTTATGTCTTTTGATTCATAGAATAAGATATTTCCTAGTATAAATTTGCTATACTCTTTCTCTTCAGAAAAAATCTGCATCCTTTGCTCTCCTCTGGATCATTTGGCATGGCTCTCTGGTTTGTAACTGCCTGTGCTTTGCTCCAGAGCTGGCTGTATTTCAGTCACCAGTCACTCTGCAGAGTTTCTATGTGAGTTATTGGAGTGTGCTTGGCATCTGGAGTTCTAAGGAAAAGAGAAGTATGGTTCAAATGTCAGACAGCAGCTTGAAAGGCTTATGGAGACGCAGAGCCAGGTCTGTGGTCTGACTGAGGCACTGCCCATGCCAAACCCTACAGAAAAAGTTTCTGTGTGACAAAAGCTGTCTCCTGTTGGACCCACGGCATGCACGACATGGCTTTCAGCATCAGCATAAAAGAGAGGGATTTAGAGAGTGACACAAAATCCCTGTGAGGAGAACAAGGGCTGGATACACCACCTGTGCCAGTGAAGTTTGGGAGGACCTAAGGACTGATAAGATAAGCAAAGTAGGACTTAACTTGAGTTCTTAAGTTAGACAGGCTTGTGTGAAAGCAATTAGCTGGGAAGTCTTTGGAAAAAAAATACTTCAAACAAAGGGACACCCTTGGAATGTTGTTTTTGTATCAGGGGGAAATAGAGAGGAATTTCATGTAAGGATGTTTTTCTGAGTTGTGCTAATATATTTTCCTTAATTAATGGCATTGATTAATACTGGATTGACAGGAAAGTGTCATTGTTAAGGCTTTATTCATGTTCTTTAGCAAAATAGTCTGTATAATAGCAAAAAGAAACCTGCACACTTTATTTGGTGGTTTTTTGTGGCCTCCTTGGAGTCTCTAGAGCCACAGATCAATTGCTAGTGTTTAGTGACCTTCTGCCCAAGAGTGCAGGGCCTGTGGGAGGGTCTTCTTCTATGGCTGGCACTTGTACAGTGCACAGTCTAAGATGGCACTGACCATTTCAGCCTTATGAGAATAATATTCTCAGCATGATGAATGGTTCTTGAATGTTTTCTCCAGTGTACTGTGTTACATGCCCAAACATTTTTTTTCGTCTTGAACATATGTCCAACATTTCCTCCCTGCTCTTTGTGTTGCATGGGTTTGATTGTAGCCAACAGCAAAGGTCAAAAGACATTTTACTGTTTCTATTTCTGTGTTTCTGTTAAGCTGAATTAAATTGTTTGTGCTACAAAGTGACTTCTTAAAAAGCTTATGCTGCAAGACTTCAACCAGTACAAACTGAAGCTGACCTGCATCAGTGTAAACCAGATGGTGCAGAGAAACAGTGTGGTCCAAAGTGCTGGTCTGGAAACTGAGAAAAAGGGTTTTGTTCTCTGGAGCCTCAGTGGGCAGCTTCATGAATTTAGATAAAGCTTTTCATCTTCCTCTGCCTCAGGTGTCCTGAATGGGTAGTAGATTGACAATGTATTTTAAAGCACTTTGCACATTCAATTTTTCACTCACATTGTTTTTCCTTTCACATCTAACAATCAATACGACTCTCTGTTTAATCTCCATTACAGATAGGTTTTAATATCACAATATCTAGGAATGCTATGGTATTAGCAATAGGTTAGTTATGTTTATCACTGTCTGTGAGTATTCACTAGAAGGTGTCATTTCTGAGTCCAGAACTGGAGCAGAACTGAGTTTTGTCCATCTAGCAGCCTTCCATTTCTTTCCTACATAATGAGGAAAATCCAGACGTTGTCTTTGAGTATGAATAATTCTGATCAGCATTTTCAGATTAACCTGAACTAATATTTAGTTCAGCCTTCTCAATTAACCCTCAAATAGCCTTTAGAGAAGTTTGGCCTAAGTGTTTTGTTTTTTTCTTAATCTTTGATTTCTTTTCTTATAATTTACTTAAATGTCATGAACTGAAAAAGCCTGTATATCTCTGCTATGACTAGTGTTCCTTTCCCAGTTTTGTTTCCTGAGGAAAGTCCTTTCTCTCACCAGAGCCTGAAGAACAGGGCTACCATCCTCCATGGGTTTTAGATGGTCCATGACCATAAGCTTTTTTTTCATTGATATGCTCAGTCCTCCAAGTCAGCTCATCCCAGCACTCCTTCATGCTGCCTTAGAGCATAAAAGGAAAAGAAATGGATAAATATCTCCCTGGAGGATCATTTGGCTTTAAAAATATGAGTAGAGCCAAATGGATACTTTACAAATGTGAGCAAAATATCTTAATGGAGAAAGCATCAGTCCTATAGGGATGGTATGACAGATGTTAGAATAAAATCCACGTCTGTGTGAACATGCAGAACATCTTGGGCAACAATTCATAACAGATAAACACTTTGTTTTGAAAATAAAGTTGAAAGAAACATTAGCCAATCTACTGTTTCTAGGCAAGTTGCTATTTATTTACTTTTCACACCAGTTCGGKGGGACTTGGTGCTCTCCCTGTGTGTTATAGGGATTCTGGGACTTACGCACGATCATTTCCAATGACCAGTTTTGCATAATTCAGATACTATGAATATTTTATTTATTGTTAGCAGCGTCTTTATTGAAAGCAATATTTTTAAGGAATCCATTACACCCTAAAAAGAAATCAGGATTAAATTTGGCTTTCTGTTCTGGGGGCATAAATCCAGATTAGCTTTCTTTTTAGCAGTAATTTTACTCAAGGTTTTGTGAATGGAATTTTTCTTAGTGCCCATTGAAGGAAAATGTAACAAAATATACATTCTTGTCTCTAAATCCTTATGAAGAATTACCAAAATGCTAGTGAATACTCTTAATACAAAAAAACCCAGTGAAATCCGTGGCTATGTTCTTGGTCTTATGCACATTTTATATGGTCACTGTTTTAAATTACTGGCACTACATTAGAGTATGTCAAGATGCATCATATAAACAGATACAATTTACCATGACCTTGAGGCAACATGATGTGTATGTTGCATTACATTAGCTATCAAAATATGTTCCTTATATAGTACAGTACCCACTGCAGTCAGAGATTTGGGTTGTTATGCATACTGTACAGAGTTGGAAGACATATGCAAATAATCTCTCCAGATCTATAGCCACATCAATTGTATTTTTGAAAGAGAATATGAATAAACTATAGGGTAAAAAATTAATCCATGTGGCTTTGCTCCATATACAAGGTGACATCATTTGCTAAACAATGGAAACCTCTGCACCTCAGGAGGCACGTAACTGTGAGGGTTACCAAGCAGGGGAACAGGTTGCACAGAGAGGTTGTGGAGTCTCCATCCTCTGAGATATTGAAAAACTGCCTGGAAATGGTCCTGGGCAACTGGCTGTGGGTGATCCTGCCTGGCCAGGGGTTTGGACCAGGTGACCTGCAGAGGTCCCTTCCAACATGATCCATTCTGTGACTCTGCGATACCCACAATTCCCAACAGCAAACACTTGCTATAGCAACACACCAGTGCACAGAGGTTAGGGAAACCAGTTCTTCCCATGCTCTTTCCTTCACTGCCCATCCAAATGGCCTTGCCAGAGCATTTGGTGAGTTAATTGTGACCTTTTCCCTCCCAAGTTCCAGTTCTCTGCTGTGCCACAGAGCTCTACCCCAAGCCCTCAAGAGGAGATGTGTCACCTCACCCTTGTGTTTTCCCAAATGTGTTACTCCTGGCACAACCAGCTTGTTTCCCCAGGAGCAAGGGACCTGCACATGTTGAGCTGCCATCTCTCTCCCATGCCATGCTTGCTCAGAGCATGAGCCAAAGGGGCAGCTGCTCCCATGGATCGAGGCCCTGGCTCTCCCAGCTGTGCCAGTTTTGTGCAAATCGACCTTCAGCAACCCACTTCAACCTTCTGTTCTTCCTCCCTCCCTTTCTTATGCTTCTTACTGTTGTAATTTTGCAAGCTGCTTGGGCTGGGTATCATTCTCGCTCTCTGTGTCTGGTTTCTAGCCCAGACGTCAGCAGGGGTTGCCGCATGCTGCTGCAATATAAATGACTAATGATGATGATAAAAGGTGTGGGAGTTGGTTGCCTGGAGTGTTACCCTACTTTGATAACTTTGTTTTAGAAACTAGCTTCTTCCTCGAATTATCTGCTATTTTATCTTATTACGTGTGATATTTTAAAAGTGGCAAGGGATTTTCAGCTGCCTCCATTTCGGAATGCTCATCCCAGGACTTTGAAATAGGCTTTGAAATTTGCAGAGTTTGGATGGCGTTGCTGTGACAGTGCCAGTAGCCTTCAGCGTGAGTTGCAGGGTACTGGAACCTTTAAAAGTCAGCTGCAACTGTGTCCTAAAAGAGGCATTCGATACAGAAGCGCTCTATTTTTAAATTTGGGCTGATACAGGTAATAATTACACACAAAACAGTATGTGAAAAGAACATTATCAAGGTTGCACAGCTCAGCACTTGAAGCTAAGAAATGCTGTAAGCAAAATTGTCTCTACTCCATTAATTTGCCACCTTGCACAGGTGCATCAGTCACAAACTATTTTTGCCCAGGATCTGAGTCTCACTTGGTGCGCATAATAGATGACACAGTTTGTGAGTTCAATACTTGATTTTCTTTTCAATGCATAGTTCAGACTCTGCTGCAAAGGCAAAATTACTTCCCGCTGGGACACTCCAGGGTGTTCCACCRTGCTGGTCCTTTCCACTTGCAAACACTCACTAATTTCCATTTATAGCATCTTAATAGCAATTCTGAGTATCATTGCTCCCTGGTACAGCTGAGGTAAAAAGAGAGCAAGATTACCAGTATCCATAACTGTGGGTGCCTAATGTAAATTTTTCAGAGGACCTGGCAGCACATACTGCAGCTCCTATTACCTTCCCCTACACTACTGGCCAGTAGTTGCCACTTTCAGATATTCCATTCCCCAGGTCCAAGTCAGGCTCCCAGAAACACTGAACTGGGGAATAGGTTTGAAAAGCACGGTATGAACAACTTGTCCTGTTCCTCAGAGCAGCATCTCACACTTGGAGACAAAAAACTGCTGTTCCTCTCTCAGATGCTCCCAACATATTTAAATTCTGAAAAAAAAAAAAAATGAAGCATTTTAGAAGAAAAAGCTTTTTTTTTCTCCTCTTCTATGGCAAACGCATGGTGCTGTGACTGAAGCTAAAATTTAGTGCTTTGCTAAAGCCTGCCTGATAACTCATGAACAAATGGAGGCTGAATTCATTCTGGCTCACCTTTAATTGTGGCATTTTTAGATGGTCTTTGTAAATTAATTACCAAAAATTCCAAACAATTTATCTTTAAAAGCAAAGTGGAAACCTTTTGCTCTTCAAATTTTCATATTGGAAACTATCAATGTAATTTCAACCTAGTGGAGTGCTGCAGAGGTGCACCGAGATAAAAGAGTAATTAAAAAGGAAAAGAAATTACAGGAGAGGTAACTCCTTCTACAAAACTGATCACTTAAAAATAAACATCTTTTCAGACACACAAAACCTTCTTCAGCACTTATATCAAGCCATTTCACCCACAATGAAACTGAGAATGCAGTCCTTGCTCCAAAGTGAAAATACTTGAGTTTTTCACTGAAGTGGTTGTCAGGTTTTTTGTATGGATAAAGCAAATGGTTTCCAAGTTCCATTCCTTTAAACAGCAAAACTGGGTGACTTTTTTCCCCAAAAATATTTTTTGCTGCTACAAATGGCTGCCAAGTCTCATTTCAGACCAGTTATAATTTTAAAATTATTAAAAAAGCCCTGAACACAGTTTTCCTAAATCGGAAACTGTCAGTTGGCTAGAATTGTTTGCAGTGTCCCTTACTGTTAGCCATCATTAATAGTTAATTTTGGAATAAAGATATAGATGGAAGTAAAAGTGGAGATTTTAGACTTTATAGATTGTTGTTTTACCCACACCCTAACAGCTCTTTCCTAGAGAAACTCTACTTCTATATCCCTCAGGCTTCTGAATGCTCTTCTGGTGTACATTTGTTTTGTAAGGAGAGGTCACATCTGAGGTAAAGGTAGTTTGATCCATTACAGGCCAAATTATCTTCTGGCCTTGGCTGAACTTGGAGATATTATAGAGCAACAAATTAATATAAATTTGTGTCACTCTCCCTTCTCTTAATATTTCTTAAAAGCCTTTGAAGCAGCTCAGTTTCCATTCCAACATGCATTGGTGAGGGCAGATCTTCAAATTGCTTATGACAGAGGTTATGTGCCTTCTGGCAGATAATGGAGACCTGTCTTTCTCTGAGACTTGGATATTACATTTTTTCCTTATACAGGGTTTCAATGTATTTTTGCTCCTAAAACAGAAGCCTGGAGATGCCCTTGAAATAGAAAAATAGGTATTGAGTTCTGAAAATATGGAGATACTTTAGCATTTTATTCTTTCACATAGCTTTTTCAGCTAATACTACTTTTATCTGGGAAAATAATTACAAATGTTAAGGCTTCTACAGATTTTATTTACTTGTTTGTTTATTTTTTTTATTAGTTTGGTTTTTAAATCTGAATTTGTCGGCATCCAGATGTGCTCACTGTAGTTTTTTTTATTGTTCTGCTTTGTTAACCTTAGGAAAGATGGGCAAAAGACTCAGAGGGAGAGTTCTGGCTTCAAATTTCAAATCTTTACACTATCATAATTTCTGGTGTGTGAGAAGGGCAAATATTAGCCTGTTTTTCTTTTTTTTTTTTTTTCTTTTAACCTTTGAATGAAAAGTGTCCTTTCTGCCAACCTTGATATGTATAAATGACAAAATCTCTGGACTAAGGACAGTACATCTTCAGCACACAGGCTTGACATTAATACCAGAAGCCCAGAAAGGTTTTGCCCTGTGTTTCTTAAACCCCCTCCATATAAATAGAAAATCCAGAGAGAAAGGCAAGAAAAATAACCAAAAGCATGGAATAGCTTCTGTACGAGGACACAACTAGACAGACCAGGATTTGTCAGTCTTGAAAACAGATGGCCACAGGGGTACGGTAAGAGACTTATGGCATTCTAAGTGGCCTGTGAAATAAAAGCCAATGACTCATTGTGTCCCAAATTGCCTAATGAGGAATGAAGAAACAAGTTCAAATAACAAGTGGATACTTTTTCAGAAGTCCCTTAGTTATATTTTGACGTCATTGCTAGAGGACACTGTAGCGACATGTTCACTGAAAAGTCTGGATTGCAAAATTCTGAAACAAAAAGACAACAAAATCAGGTACCATCAAATTAGGCAAAGAATAAGCTGCTACTAAAAATAGCTGCATTCCTTCACTAATTTAAATCCTGACTACTCCTGGGATAAAGTTGTTCCTTGCTTTTCATTTATTTAACCAACTTTTGTATTTATTCTGCTTAAAGACTTTCTTATGGCCACCTAAAGCAAAAGGCAGCCCATGAACTCTGATTTCAGTGAATGTGAGAGAATATTGTCATTACCTTCCAACAAGCCAGGATTTAATTTTCCTCTATGTGAGCAATAAACAGAAGCAGAAGTTGAACCATCCGACTTTTTCTAACAAAACTGAGCAATACTTGCACAAGTGTTACTGTGGAAATCTAAAGGTCTGAAAAAAAATAATGAGTATTTAAAAGAAGGAAAATGGCAAGTGTATGCTACAGTACTACTGAGAGTCAAATGCTTCTGCTTCATTAGCACCGAGCAACCAAGCAAAGTGCTGTGTATCAGGAAAATGTGTTGTGAACACAAAATAGGCCACTCTAAACCGAACAGAAACATGCTGAAATTTCACCACTCTTTAGGCCGAACCAGAATCTTAATAACCTCTGGACTTGTTAAATTTGGACTTTTAATCATAAATGCTTCCAGTTGTGTTTTATGTAGACTGTTAATTTTGACCTGTAACAATTCATTCTTCATAGTGCATCTCATACCAATGGGGAGAGGACTCTGGGTTAAAGGGTGACTTACTGTCACTTTAGCCAGGTTTGTTTCTTTCACAATGTAGGAAACTAGGACTTGTGAAGCCTTATGAATCCTGACATGGGAAGTCTTGCTGTAAGTGGAGGAACCAAAGACTGTCAGTGAGTCTGGGGACGGCACCACCTGCAGAGTAGTAAGAGCCTGGTGCTTGAGGATCATTATTCTGCTACGCATCATAGCTTTGTTTCTAAGATAAGGATATTTGTATTGAAAATATTTGGTTTCTTTACAACAGAGCTTAGGTAGTCTGAGCATTTAAGGGCTGTGAGTGGTCCCAGAGACATAAATGAGAAGGAAGGTAAAACTAAAACTGGCTGCAAGTCCTTTGCCTCCCCTGAGTTCTGAGCTGCCTGGGGGACAARAACAGCTGCCAGAACAAACTGGATCAGACCCAAGGTGGAGAGCAGGATGAGCCCTGTAATACATTACTTATTTAAATTCTGCCCTCTCAGAGTAACCTCTTTGCTGCTGAGTGCTTCCCTTTATTCTAGAGGGGGTCTCACATTGCTGAGACCTTTGGAAATATCCTGACCGTAGTGCTATAAATAGCAAGTATTTCCCCCGACTAAAACCTGCAGCATAGCAGCAGTCTGACGGGGGTTTGTTTTCCTGCTTGAGGACTACATAAGTTCTTGTGTCCTCTCTCCACTGAGACATCCCTTCGCTTTAGGCACTGGTCTCTCTGCTCACTGCTGGGGAGTTATTGAACCTGGCTCACATTCCTGCTCTTTCTGGTTTTTTTCTCTAATGAAAGACCTCCCCATGGGCACCTTTCCTTGTTTCCCCTCTCCCTTCTCTTATGGCAGGTCTTTGCTTCTCTTGGGTATACTGATTTCTACTGTTTATTAATTTCTGCTCATTCCATTTCAATTCATCTGCTATTCATACATACTGTGCACTGCCTGTGCACGCTGCTCTGTCCGAATGAGCTTTTAGTCAAGCTTCTTATGGCCCCAGAGCTTCTCTTGGCCTTATCTTGCATTTACACGGTGCCTTTTAGTTCCCTGAAATCCAACTCTAAGAATAAATGCAAATGCATTTGCCTGCACCTGCCAGCACTTCTCTGAACAGGATCTTGACTGAGAGCTGACAACATCCTGCATTACTGGAGTTTAGGAGAGGACTGTCCAGTAAAAACAGCACAAGGATCAGGAGCGGATACAAAGTCATCACAGAAGTGAGAATATGACAATGTAATCTCTAGAAAAAGAACTGCAAACGAGCACAAATGTGTGTGCCAAGTGTGTCTTCCGCCCGCGCATCACGAGCAGCAGCACTTAGTGCCCTGCTCAGCATCTTGCTTGGGGACTGTCCAGGATTTGAGCCAAGCACCCAACTTCCAAGTTTGCCCTTGGAGGAGAAAGAGGTTAGAAGTACTTATTAGGAGAAAAAGAAAAAAACTGCACTTGGCTGTGATGTTCAAGTGGGGTTAAATCCTCGAGGAGCCTCTCCTCCCTGTTTGGTAATTCGAGCACTTGTTTGTGAGATAAGGGAAGGTGTCAGCTCCAGCAGCATCTGAACTCGCACTCTGCTTTGTATAATTTCTGTGCCCTCTTCAGTTTGCCAATCAAAACAAGTTTCCGCTGCGTGTTTCTTATCCCCAGAGGGTGGAACTATCCTCAGAAAATTAAAGCTCTCTTATCTCTTAATGTGTCATCACAACTAATAGCCTGGAGACTGTAAACAAGTTTAAATATCAAAACAATTTGGCTGGTGATTGTCTGTGATTATGGATTAAGAATACAAAATTTGTGCTCGCTGATATTCAAGGTAGATTGAAAGCAAGGAGCCAGATCCTCAGCCGGTGTAAACAGAGGTGGCTGAGCTGAATGCGGGGGAGGAAGGCTGCTCTGTACCAGCTGAGCATCTGACCCTGGGATGTTTTCAGAAGTTCCCATTCTTGTTTTCCAAGGTGCCAGATAATACTTGACAGCACGGGGCTGATAGGGAGGAGCACTGAGGGCCCCCAGGAGAGCCTGGACCAACCTCCCCTTCTCTGAGCTCCCAGGAGCTCAGGTTTTGCTGGCTGAGCCCTCCACTTGCAGCCTCTTTGGGGACCTCAGAAATAATGACTTAGAAGAGAAATGATTCAAGATTACAAAACTTTTTCAAGATCAAGTCAAGGTGCCAGCACATTCAAAAGCTGTCAGATATGTCAGGGCAGGTGCTTTGTGAGGGATGTGCTCTGTATCTTTGATGTGACAAACATACTGCAGTCAATTCACAAACGTGCACTTGCTGCTGCTTTTTCCAAAGCCCTTCCATCAAGCCATCGCCTTTAGATCAGTCACGCTGAGAGTGAAGAGATGCAAAAAGGATCTTTTGCTAGAAATGTTTTTCCTTGTTCATTGGACTGTTTGCAATGGCAGTGATGAGCAGCATGTCCCACAGATTTGTGGAGGTGGTAGTGGCTGTAATTTATAGCACAGTTGGATTTGAAACTTTTCATGTTAGTGTGTCCCTCTTTTGGAAGTATTTGTGAGGCCTCACTTTTGTTATGGACCATTTTCTGCCATAGGCTGAATAGCCTCTTCTTCAAAGAATCCCACAGAAGAGAAACTGAGGCAGAGAGAGACTAAGTGGATCTCCTGTAGATATATAAGAAGTCAGCAGGAGTGCAAGGAGATGAATAGTGCAAGGAGTGTCCTAACCACTGAACTGTCCTTGTCTCCCCTGTGCAGTGCCGAATACACAGAATATTTATCTTTTAATGGATAGCTTTTTGGAATACATATCTTTTCAAAAGGCTGATGTTAAGTTAATGATGAATCTTACAAAATGAAGTAGAAAAGACATTAATTTTGATGTGGCAGGAAAGCACTTTCCTAATGAGATAGTAATTAAATGAGAAGGATAGTTATTTAAAAAAATGGTAAATTTAGTGTTCTCTAGCCCTCCTATCTCAGCAGTTCTAGCAGCAGTTCTGAGTAAGGAAAAGAAATGTTTCTGTCAAGCATGAAGTACCACCAGAAAAATATAAAAGGAAAAATGTGTCATAAGGATCATAAAAATATTAAATAATGTCAAATAAATGAAATCAATTTCCAGATGAGAATAATAAAGACTGAGAAAAGGTACCCAGAAAGCCAGATGACTTTTCTATTTTCTTAATTGGGGTAATTATACTAAAACTGACAGCAAGTATTTCCCCAGTAGCAAAAAACACCCACAAACCCCAGCCAGCCAAAATACCGCTCTGAGCATAAGATCTATGAAGGTTAAAGGCTCGAGTCTGCCATTAGGAGAGTGCTACTCTTCTCCCAAGGTCAGTCCTTACATATGGAGAAGTAATTTTGATTCTGGTCTCCTCACAGTACAAAGTCAACGCTTACCTTGATTTCAACAGTGCTAAATTTGGCAAAGTACTAATATAATTGTGTTTGGTCCCAGTCATGTCCTGTTTGAATGTTAAACTCCTCTTGATACCAAGCCATTTTGTGCTTCCTCTTGTAGCTCAGGTGGTGTATAAATAGCAAGCAGTGTGGACCTGCTGGAGCAATCACTCCAGGGAAGCCAGTGCTGCCAGTGCCCACACTACATATGTTTTGGGAGTTGTACTTCACACCAGCTTTTGTCTGGAACCCTACTGCCACAGACTGAAATGTCTTTCATTCTTTTTATAGCACACCAAGAGCTCCTGGGCCACATCTCTGGATGTAGTTTCATCCAAAAAAGATGCAGTTCATGCAGTCCCAGGCTGCATCACAGCGTGAGCCAAATACAGGCACATAGAGACGACCTTCAACAAACCACCCTGTGCATCAGTCCATGTGTAGACTCTCACCTGCTGATGCCCCCTCCTTGTTCCTTCATGTTCATCAAGTTCTAGCCACCAGCTTCTCTGTGCATATTTCACTGCATCACACTGAGGACTTCTCCCTCAGTTAACGCGCCCTAGTGGGACAGAAATGATCTGGCAGTCTGATTCGTGTTGCCAGATTTGAAACCACCCAGTACCTCCTTGCTAGTAAATACAACTTGCAAGGGGGAAAAATGTGATTGTACAACCTCAGATCAGAGACTGTGTGGCCCAAGGTCCCCCACCTTTCTCATTAGCCATTAATGGGTGCTTGGGAAAGACTTTAACAGCAAGGCAAAGATGTGGTGGTACTCCCCCAGAATAACTTCTTAGCTTACAAAAAATTCACAACTCAAGGATTTCCTAAGCCAGAGGCTTTGTCTTTATATCTATAAAGGCTTTGATATGTTTCCTTTGTTTGTGAATTATTTAGCTACTTTTTAGATTGATGTTAATTTTAGGATCTAGCATTCAGCAGGAGAGAATGGACAGTTTATTAAGAAAAGACTGGGGATGTTAATAACAGAGGTTTAGATGCTGTCTGAGCCCCCATGCTGCCCCTGCTTCCATTAATCCTAGAAATGGGATTTTCTAGTGCATGTGATGCAGGGCCACCATACTGAGGGTAAGAGTGCCAGTGGCTGCAAGCCGCCCCAGCTGGGGCTCTGCACCACTCTCTGTGGGTTTATGTTGATGTGAATGGGAAACTCTGCCCAAAACACAGGATGTAGAGTTAAATTGTACCTTCTCTGGCTTTTTTCAAGCCAAAAGGGCTTGACCCACAAGATGCTTGGGTAGGATCATATTTCTGTGGGAATCAGGGTGCTGAATCAAGAGTGTTCAGCTCTTGTGGTAACCAGCCAGAAAGGACTTCACTCTCCCCTCACATCCTTGCATTCCAGGCTTGGGATTTTATCAGACTATATTTGTAATCCTACTTGATTTCTCAAATAAACAGTGAAATGCAAACAGTTGGCCAGAGGGAAAACCTTCCAGTTACTGAAGGGGAAAAGAACACAATATCCAAATGACTCATGGCTCTGTGGGTGAAGTAATGGCTGCATGTCATAGCCTGGAATGTGGGTTTGTGGTCCGATGCCACATGGAGTGGATGCGCTTATGTTGTGATGTTCATGTAAATGGCTTTGGCAGGAATTCTCCTGTGACCTCCCAGACACAAGTTGCTTGTTGAGATATCACTGACTGCATGGTGGCTATTAATAAGACAGGGAGAGCACCCACTAGGTGCAGACAAACCCTCCTCTGGACACCAGCTGGGGCAAATATGACAAAACCCTTCTGTTGCTAGAAGAGGTAGGTCCTGCAGGAGCAGTTGCAGGTGGCTGTGGCTGAAGGAACTGTGGAGAGGGCTGGAAGGAGATCTGAAGGGGGACAGCAGGAGCCAGTATCTCTGGGAGGTACCTGGTGCCTCTGGAGCTTTGCTGTCCTGGGGCAGGTTATCTGAAGACCTGCTGGATGAGCATGCTCTGATGTTTGATGCTCTGATGCATCTGATGCAGTACTCCTCYGCTTGGTGCCCCCTGCTCCCACTGACTGCTGTCTGCTGTGGGTACCCTCAGGTTACTGACTCCCTTGTTCTCTTTTTCCTCTGAATCCTTTGGTTACGATAAAACAAAACACATAAATGCTTATGCAAATGTAAGTACAAAGGCTTCCACAGAGCCCCACTTCTGCCTTGCTTGCCGCTAATCACTTGTACCTGCTGGGATTCAACCACTTCCTAGGAAGTTGCCAGCAGTTACGCGCTGTGCTATATATGAGCAGCTTGCAGATGTGACAAAAAYACAGGCTGTTTTTTCTGGATTCTCTGTTTTTCCTCTCGGTCTCTCCATTGCCGGATTTCCTCACCTCTCCCAGTCCCTTCCACCCTTTCAGTACTCTGGTTGCTGCTCTGTGGCTGTGCAGTGCAGGAACAGCTCGGGGGAGCTGCAGGTCAGGGCTCCCCACTGCCGGTACCTGCTGGGGGCATGGGGACATGAGGAGCCCCAGGGAGCCCTTCCCACCCTGAACATACACACTGCCTGGGATGTGCTGGTTTCGCTCTGAGACTTAGTGGAGGGAGGAATGAGGGTCCGCTAAAGGACCAAACCAAATCCCTCTTTTAGGCAGGAGCTGTTGGGGAGCATTTTTTTTTCCTACATCCTACCACTGCTTCCTGCAGCAGAAACGCGATGGGATGTGGTTTACAGCTTGGGAGACAACAGCAGGGCATTGCCTGAACCCAGATGTTGGCAGATCAGTTGGCGTTGGGAAACCAGCCAATCTTTTCCAGTTTTCTGGGACGCTCTTGTTTGCCCATGTGATTAAAATTTGCAGTGTTAGATAAACAYAGATACACAGAATTTGTCCATTCCTAATTTGAACAATCAGATGTTTACCCATGGCAGGAAGACCAAGGGAGCTTCTATGTTTGTGGCTTCAGCTATGCTGGGAGTCAGGGCTTGTCCCACATTTGAAGAATTTTCTTTTTTAGGCAGTTCAGAGGCTGGGGCTGTTGCTTGGGAAATGGCTGTATTCTCCCTGCAGGCAGATCGATACATTTCAGCTCACTGCACTGCAAGTAACTTTTCATCGTACATTAAGAATGAGGAAAATAAAAGCCAAGATGGATGTTATTTTGGTTTTGCTTTTATTTTGAATTATTTATTAAGAAGTCACTGCTGTCTTCCTTCTCGTTGGGAGACAAAATGCCTTTGTCTTTAATGATTTTTTCCTATTAAAAAGAAACAAGATCTTCCCAGTTTTATTTCCCTCACTCACTTCTTGGTACTGAAGTGTAAATCTGGGGTTTCCACAGCAGGACAAGATGGTGTCCTGCAGCCCCAGCAGGACAAAGTCCCCACTGATGCTGGGGGAGTCACACCGACCAGTTTTGTAATGACATTGCAGAGGAGTTATGTGTGCTAGGAGCAATTACTGGCACGTATGCAGAGGGGTATAAGTAAACGACAGGCTACCTGAACTATCATTTTAATCTAAATAGCTAGTAAAAATATGAACCCTTTTCAAGTGAATTCTTAATATAATGTGTTATGGGGCAAAAATTCTGCAATTGGTTCCACTACTAATATGAGTTCAGATAGTCCAACTAACAATCCATTTCAATATTTTTGTTCCTAAATCTAGGTTATCCTGAAGGGGAGGATAAAGAAACTGGCCACCAAGATGGTAATCACTAGTGGAAATGAAGAAGATAAAGGCAGTCAAGAAAAGGAAAGCAAAGAAGAAACCATCTTGGCAATGCTTGGAATTATTGGGACAATTCTGAACCTCATTGTGATCATTTTTGTGTATATTTACACAACATTGTAAACTAGAAGGCATGCAAATAGACCAGATAAAACGGCCATTAAGAGTGACAACAAACATTGCTGACTATTGACAAGTTCTTTAATCAGAATTGACTCTGTATTATATTAACACATCATAAAAGCACTGCCTGCAGGCAGCGAAGACTGAAGCACAATTAATTTAACAAGACTTTTTCACACAGTAATAAGCTTAACTCTTCTCTCCCGCCCTCTCCCTTTTGGTTTGGTTTTCAGTTTGGGGGAGAATGACTGCAGTTATATAAGTTGTAGCTTTGAAGAAATCCACCAGGAATATGTTGTTTTAACACAATTAAAAAAAAAAAAAAAAGAAAGGAAAAAAAAAGGAAAAGAAAGAAACTGTACACTATATATAATAGAAATGTATGCTGTGTACCCGCAAAGATTGAACTCAAAGATAGCTTCATAGCACAGATCACGTGTCTGTTAGGTCAAAGGATTTTTTTCTCTTGGTTTTTGCTTTTACTTACATTGAATCTGACAAGCTTTTTATTTAGAATGAACATATGGTGCAATCATGAAAAAAACAATTCCATTGAGCAAGGTCTGCCTAAACCCGATAAAATGTTGCAAGAAATACATTACATGGTTATTTTTCCTTTCTCATTTGCTTAACATCTGTGTCTGTTCATACCARTGTTTATAAATATATATTTTTAATAAATGTGCTATATTTTTAGCATGAACCAAATATTTGGAGACACTTGTATTCATGCAGCTAAATTTTGTTTGATGAAGTGCCCCTTTTGACAATGGATGTTATCTTTCTCGGCAATTATACAGCAGTCTTGTTTGCAGCCCTCTCACTGTGGTCTGAAGCAAGCTCACATCATGCTCATATGCATGACTTGAAGTTGGAATGTCAGCTGAAAAGCATTGCTGCTTAATACGGGAAATAGCAAAACATTGTAAGGTGACCTTTGGAGACTGGTTGCAGAAAGAAGGCTCTATTTATAGTTAAAAAAAGAAAAAGCAAATGAAAGGAATATTGAGGCATCTCACAAAATATTACAAAATTCATAGAATTTATGGCTTTCAAAATCTGGTCACGCTCTCTAAGCACTTGTGCTGAGAGAAGCGAGCAGAGGTTTACACAGTTGAAAAGAGAAATTTATAGAGCCTATAGTGAGGGGCTTAAGTGAAATCCAGATTGTAAATACAGAGTGTATTTTAAATGTGAGGATCATTAACTCTTTACGCTTCTTTGACGTGCTTTAACTGAGTTGGTGCAGTGAAATTCTCTGACTTGTGTTTTTGACAGGAATGTACAGTGATGATGATCACCATTTTTCTTCAGAGTTCAGTACCTATAAATATACAGAGCATTAAAAATATGAGACCTCAACTCTGCCTCAAGCTGCCTAAGTACATTGCCCACTAACTCTGGCATATCCTCTTAAAAAATAGGTCAATTAATTGTTTACTGACTTGTGGTTTGAATTGTGTCCTCAGACACACAAGGAGGATGGCTACTGAAGTCAGCTAGAGCTGTGAAAAGTTTGACCCTAGAGTCTCATTAATTTTAGTGATCAGTCCTGTCCCTCTGGAATCAGTAATGAGTTTTTCACTGTTTTCATAGGGCTAGGAATGGTCTTAAAAACACAGAATTTCATTGCAGGATATAAAAGCAAGCCTAGAAAATCCTGAGGGGCACCTCTTATCAACAGAGGTGTTCAGCCTCTTGTGGTATTGTACATTCAATAACAGAACCATTAGGAGTAGAGAAAAGGTCAGTAAATAAATTACAATGAAATGCAATATGAAGACTGAAGGAAAAAGCAAAAATCATCTCATGTTAATAGAAACATGACAGAGTGAGAGAGGTGAGAAAACGAGCAGAGATTTGAAGCAGAGAACAGCACAGAAAGCCAGTGCCATGCATGCCAGCATGGCTGAGGAAACATTTATGTTTGTATGGTGCTGGTAGAGCTGCAGGTCTCGGAGAGGACAAGAAACAGTAGTGACACAGGCCAGTGTGGCTCAGTGAATCTGAACTTGGTTTTTAATTTATAGCTACTTATTATAATTGTAAAGAATCAGCAAACTCTACTTTTTGATCATCCTGATGGCTAAGACATATTTGCCTCCACTAGGCATTTTCCTTCTGTTTTAACTACTGCTGCTCACAGCCTGTGGCTCTGAGCACCAGCACATGCTCTAGGCACCTGTCTAACTCCAGCCTAGGCCTGACTTGGCAGGATCCTCTCCGGAGGTATTTCGGTTGAACCTCTCCTCCTCCTCCTTTTCCAGCAAACACCACAGCAATCTGCCCGAGGCTCGTGCTCATCTTCTAGAGGGAAGCCTGGAAAGGGCAGCCTCTGAGTCAAACGATGGGCTCTCATGCCAGATACTTCTTTGCCTCCCTCTGCATCAAATGGAATACCTGTCATCTTCTTGTGGGCATGAAGATGCTTAATGAATCAAATTTCATTAAGGGCTTCCATTAATATTACAAATTAAAGCTCAGCATTGTAAAACAACACAGGACACCTCACCCACTAAAGTAAAGTAGGAACTTTTGCTGCTCATCACAGTTCGTTCCCATTCAGACATGGGCCAGCATCTTCAACAAGCCAGGCCCTGCAAATAGCCCAAATGAGCTGAAATGGTGGATCAAGAGCCTAAGGAGTCCATGTTTACTTTGCTGTACTTTGCCTCTTAGTCTTGATGTAGGCAGGGTGGCCAGGTGTCTATTGCCCTACACCAGCAGCAGCTGTCTGCAGTGTGCTTTGACACAGGACTTTTATTCCTCTGAAAGAGGAAGAAGGGTTTATCCCATTCCATAAAAAGTTTAACACTTAATATTTTAATTTCACAGGTTTCTGTTCACAGATAGTTCTAGAAATATCCTGGGGCAAGTTCTCTTAAGTAGATTTATTAAGTATTCATTTAAATAAAAATGAAGAGTTTCCTTCGAGGGCAATTTCTTTACCTTTTATTTGGTATTCATGAACACTGATAGGGGAAAAGTATGTTTTCAAGAATGACAGTGGAAGAGGAATATTTTATACAAAGATCTGAAGGTGTGCCTACCTAGGCAGCTGTGGGTTTGCCTGCTCTCGCCTCAGTGCCAGCTGGAGCCAAATTACCCTCACGCTTTTCTTATGTGAGCAGTTTTCAGCATGCACCTATAAGAAATATTTGACTAGGTAACATATATACATCATGGATACCTTATAGTCAGTAACTGCTCTATAAAGAGTTGAATAAAACTTCTCATTACAAGTGTTGAATGGTAAATCTTCTTTGTCAAGGAAAAATCCTACAGTCTCATTTTTGGCTTGACTTGTTGGTAATGCAAACTGTTTCCAAAGTAAATTTTTTAAAATGGAATATTAGTCCATTAGTGACTACTAGTTTATTCATCTTTGCATTTGAGTAGAAGGAAATTAATATCCAATATCTTAATAAGATATTAAAGAATCACTTTTTGCTTCAGTCAGCTAAGAATATGATTACATATCCTACGTAGTTTGATGGTTTGTGTCATGGGAATGAAAAACATTTTCCTGAGATGACAGAGAGGTGACATTGGCCCCTCTAGTATCTGGTGTGSTGGCTGGTGGGTACAGAAGACTTTCAAGACGGAAGAAGATCAAACTGTTTATTATGCACAAAACAAAATGAGGTGAAAGAAGACAGACAGGCTACTGCTCTCCTACAACTGACATTGAAAACTCGACATCTTGGGAACCACATCTTTATGCAGGAATGTATCATCCTGTGTGTTGGCTGTCAGAGCAGTCCTTTCAGTTACATACCTTCTGCTCCTTCCACCTGCACCTCTGCAGCAGTGTGTGGCTCATTGTGCCTGAGGAGAGTTTTAACAGGTACCCAGCCTGGCAGCCTCTGGAAGCAGTTGCTTTGCCTTACTGTGGTGTAATGGTCTAGGGTGGGGCTGAGTTTTATTATTTTAAGGACAGTCAGTAGTCTTCATCCTGCTACTGTCTGATAATCTAGGAGTTACTTCACTTGTTGAATTCCCAGACAAATCCCACCCCTGGTCCACAGGTAAAATTTTGATTCAGTAGGCATCCAAACACAAAAGAAAGCTTTGGTTACATCAGAACAAAACTTCAGTATGAAGCATTGCTTAAGTTCATGTGCCTTATATTTCCATTCAATCTATAGACTGGAGGTCACCCCAAATGCCCCAAGATCTCATCTGTGTCAAGAGATCTCATTACTTCTGAGTCAGAATTAACATTATGTCAGAATTATGGCATATGCAGAGAACTTGCCCCAAAGAGGGAAAGGATAAAAATTAACTGAACTAAAACTCCAGGGAGGCAGCACTTCAGAATTTACCAATTTGTTCAACGTTTAGCTGGAGCACTTCATTTCTGGATAGCCGATATTTTGGAGAAAAAATGTTATTGTTCCTCGGAAAGTTTCTGGAAGAAATATGTCTAATTGAAAGAAAGAACCTCATTGAAAATATTTCAGCAGCAGTTTCCAGCAGCAGTCTTCCAAAGAAAACACTGACCAGGAGTCTGAGTGACTTGCTTCCCAAGAGTACTGTTTGGCTGCCCAGGAACACAGTGGATATATATGTAAGCACCTCTTGTTTACTTAGAGGCTTCGTCTTCTTTGGAAGAGAATAYACAGATTAAGAGATGTTTGCAAATGTATGAAATAGTACATTATGCAATCAAGAACAACAAAAAAATTCTGTTTACCTTTATTTCCAGGAGATGTGCTGCAGACGCCCTGCAGAACCTGCACTGCTTCCATACCTGGCTGTGTGTTTTGGAGGCTCATCCCGAAAGGTCTTATAAATTCAGTGTAGCTTTCCTTCCCCACCACTGATCCAAGAGAAACAAAACCTGTTCAGTGTGGAAACCTCCAGAGCAGATTGAAACCCCACATGCATCCATATGCATTTAGGTACATATGAACCTTGTGGTATCCAATAAGACTTTCCTTGTCTTAGGTTTGCTTGTCTGCATTTCACCTGGGGACTCAGATGGTGAAAGGCAATTTGTAGAGCTGAAAGCACCCAACTGTTTCCAATGATCCAACTTTACATAATGGAGCTGTCACCTGGAGAGGTGCCTGTTCACCTGAACTATGCACGTGCATGGCACACCACACACCATCCTCCGTGTGTGGGGTCACACTGACACAACCTCTGTGACACCGAGGAGGTGGGGCTGGGCTTTAAATGGCCCATACAGCCAAAAAWGTGTACAAGAGAAAGTGGTTTGTTCCAAAGCCTGGATCCCAAGTCAAGCTCTGTAGAGTGAAAGGACATCCTGCCTTGTTCAAAGAAGGGCAYTTAGCTGTGTTCAGTGGGATCCTTTCTTCTGCAACCAGTCCCAGTTCAGCTGAAGGTGATCCATGCACCACCATGACCCTCTTGTGGCAGCTGCAGAGCTGCCTTCCACCAGAGGGAAGTAAGCAGCTTTTGGCTTCCCTAATCTCCTAGAATAGGGAACAAAATCACTCTTGCATGGCAGAAGTAGCAGCAGGAGCATCCATTTCTGGCTGACAACAACAAGGTCACCTGCCTAGAGCGCTGATGGGAACCCTTCTCCCACCCATCATTCCTCATAGCCTGGGAAATGCAAGTTTATTATCTGGACTCCAGGTTCTTCTCCACAGGCTCAGCCACCCTTTAGACTCAGGCAGGCTTCTTTTATGATGTTGAGACTGTGTTATACTCAAATGCCTCCTGGAGCCAGGTCTTCAGAAACATATTAAATGTCCTGAYACCTTAATCTGGCCTTGATATCATGAAGGTGTCACCATAACAAGTCTCAGGCATTGTCAGTCTCTGCCAACAAGGTGTTAAGGGACAAGCATTGGCAAAGGACACCACATGGGAGCCACGGCAGCCAGAGGTAGTGCACATGAGGCTGGCTGCTCTCCACAACACTTACCTTTCTGAGGAACAATGGTACTATGGTGAATTGATATTGATGGTGGGTAAATGTAATAAAATGCTTGTGTAGCAGGGTGTGATTTCTCACCTTTACTTCCTGCAAACTTAATGGGAAAGGCTTTATAAATAATTCTGGCTTTGTCAATTTAAAATATGGATTAAAATTTACTATATATGTTTTCAAATTTTAATGTGCTGCTTTTTTTTCCCGCTTACCAAACAGTTGAATTTTAGTTTTGCAGCTATGACTCTTACTTCTGTAATAATGATGTCTAATGCAAAAGCATTGGTACTGGATGCAAAAGGAAAGAAAGAAGTTTATATTGTCAGTGTTGCATTAGTTTTTTCTTGTGAGCAAGAGAAAGTAGTCAATGGTTTTCTTTGCATCCAGTGCACATTGTTAGCAGTATTTTTACAATTTGATACCACTATTTCTGGAGTTTTGTGGGGCAAAGTTTCATCATTTAGTGCTGTGCATATTCAAACAAATGTCAGCAAACTGAGAAATATATGAAATGTTTGCAATAGCTAAGAGAAAATGATGTCAGACATATACATTTTGTGCAGATTCAAACTCAAAAGCGAGACCCCACAACTATCATTCTTACACCCCTGCTGACATTGCATAATACACACTAGGACATAATTTAGAGGCTCACTCTGCTAAGACTATGCACGTACATAACTCAGACTAAGGGCCCAAGTTCCTTTACAGTTAATATCCATATGAATATGTATTTGCAGGTTTGGGGCATTAGTTGACAGTTAGCTGGCAATTCAGCTGTAGCAAAAATGCATCTAATCAGACAGGGAAAAATTARAAATTTCCTGTACAATGAGCTATTTCTCTTTGTCTCATTGACCTTATTTTCAGCTGATTTGTTTCAGACTGTGTGATTGATGAGAATGATGCTAAAGCCTGCCTAACAGATGAAAGAATAAACACCATGGAGGAATATTCAATCTACATTTTCTATCAGAAACTAAGYATTTCCCTAAATAGCTTTAAAAAATCTCAGTGCTGAATGTTTTACATTTTCCTTTATATTTCACCATCAGCCAACACACTATTTCTGTTTGATTATATAATAATATTTATGTACAGTTTCACTGAGCTGTGCAAACACCAGCAAATGGATTTTGCATCCTTTGTTGCTTTTTAAGTTTTATAAGCCTCTTTCTAGTACCTCCCCAGCTCCTGTTTTAAAGATCAAGAAGAGAAATATACCACATCCTAAAGTACTAAACAATTATGCAAACCTCACTACAGGTTTAGGTTGAAAGTATACGACCATTTGCACAAAACAGGAGTCTTATTTCTTGAGACTGTTCATAYGGCCCAAGTGACCCTGATATGGTGCTGAGCACAATATTACATTCTTTTGCTTTYGGAAAAAAAGAGTCCAGCTGTGAAACCCCTTGAAGCAGTGCATTGCACCATATTTGCAATTTACAGAGCAAGGCAAAAAATCTGATGACCACAGACTGTTCAGCTCCTGGCTGACCTTCCCGCATGGGGCAGCAGCCCTTGGTGTACCCTGACAGACCAAGTGCTYGGTGCCCTTTACACTTGATGAAAGGCAATAAAAGTCAGATAATTAACATTCCAAAATTTGAAATGTCACCATTACTAATATGTCTGGTTTCATTGGTCCAGAGACATAAAATACCACCAGGCAGTAGCCAAACACTAACGCTGCTCAATGCAAAACTTTGCTGTTGTGTTTGGGTGTTAAAACCCCCAAACTTGGGTCTTTCCTTCCAGTGCTGTGACTTCCTATCATCAGAGATGCTGAGAAAATAGTTTTTTCTACCTACTGATTATTTATTATTCTTTGCAATGTTTTTTGACCTGAGCTGAAGCAAAACCTCATCAGTCCAGACAYCATCACAGAATGGCGTTTACAAACAATTTTTTGGTTGTAATTTGGTTTTATATGTTTTAGACATATAAACATTTTGGCAGTTTTTCTTTTTCTTAACAGAAAAATTAATTTCGGACTGAAAAGTTGTTTCAGATGAAAATCAAAACTCGTTTCTAAAAAGCTGTAATACTTCTCCCACATTTTTCCTGAGTTAATTTTCATTGGCAACAAAGAAACAGTCAAGAGAGAAAAACGAACATTTTGTTGAATTATCACCTTCTCACTGAAAACTACCTGGATTACAGTGTTCAGACCAACTCTCTCAATCATCAGTAGTCCTTGTGTATGTAGTAGAAGGTATCAAATAAAGATTCCTAATGTTCTTTGATTTCTTCAGTTATGTTTTCCCATTTCTCCACTTTCTTTCACAAAAATAGATGATACCTCCTCAGGTCCAGCAGTAAACCCCATAATTCTTGTGCTTTAACTCCACATTCACAGCTTCATCCCTGAGGTAGCCGTTACCTACACATGGAGCCCAAAGCAGGGCCTGTGCAGAGGCAGCTGGAGCCCCCCAGCCCTGCCTCCCCTCCAGCACTGATCCACCCTGGGGGTGGTGTCCCATGGACAAACAGAACTGCTCAGCAAGAGGCATTGCCAGCTGCAGGAGGATGAGACTTGGCTTGTAAACCTTGCTATGTCAATTAGCAGGGTATTCAAGAGTATTCAGCAATGAATGGGTTTTGGTTTTTTGTTGTTAGAGGTGGTGTTTGTTTGTTTTTCTTTTGTTTTGTGGGTTTTTTCAGTCACTCATAAATCTTTGATAAACTGAGACCACCCCTCACCACAAAGCTCTTGTGCATCAGACTGCATGTACCATGAGTTTGGGAGCACGAAAATGAGGTGGAAAGGAAGAGGTTGTTGACAGCACTGTAGCAAATCTTTAGGGGTACAAAATTCAGCCTGTGGGCACACAGCCTGCTCTTCCCTGTGCCAAGCTGTTGGACACGTTGCCCCTTGTGCTCTTGGGGCGAGTGAGGGGAGCATGCACATTTTTCCCATCCTAATTGGGTTACATGCTCTGCTGGCTTTGCTGTGGTGAGAGTGACTATGGCAAAGGCCAGGGGCATCAGGGGACCGTGGCAGGGGTGTCTCTGGGCTCTGAATGGCTTCTGCTCAGCATTGGAGTCCTGCTGCAGCCGGTGGCTGCCTCATGCTTCCACGGAGTTTATCCATCACCCACTGGTACCAGAGCTCCCCATTTCATGCTCCCCAGAGAGAAAACTTGTCACATCTTTGTTTGTCAGTGGGTTTTGGTTTTTAAAATRCTATAATGAGGAAGCAAAAATAAAGCAATGCCTAATATAAAACAGAAAAGCAGCCAGTGATTTCTGAAGGTGGTCCTGAATGTCTCTCTTCAAAACACATCTTGTTAGAAAAGCAGCTCTCAGAACTTTGGAGGACCCTTGGCAGCACGTGGTGCCRTCCTCATTCCCAGAAGTCACCCCTGCTCTGACTCAAGTGGATTGAAAAGGTGTCTTCCTGAAAGGGACCATGCCAACTCCCCTGAGGYTGTTGTGTGATGCTGCAATCCCCTACTCTCCGTATTTTCCCGTATGTGTACTTTCCTATAGAATAGAATCAAATACTTTAGTTGGAAGGGACCTACAACAACCATCTGGACTGTCCAAAAGCTAGGACACATTACTAAGGGCATTATCCAAATGCCTCTTAAATACTGACAGGTTTGGGGCATCAACCACCTCTCTAGCAAGCCTGTTCCAGGCCTATTCCAGACCATCCTCTTGGTGAAGAAATGTTTCCTAATGCCATGTCTGGACTTCCCCTGCKGTAGCTTCAGACACCATTCCCAGGCCATATATCACTGGATCCCAGGGAGAAAWGTTCAGTACCTTCCTCTCTACTTTCCCTCCTCAGGAAGCTCTACACAGCAATGAGATCCTCTCTCAGCCTCTATTCCGCAAACTAGACAAACCYAAAATCGTTAGCCAGTCCTCATAGGAGCTGCCTGACTTCTTGGTAGAGCTTGAAAAGAGACCAGTTTTCTGCATCTGTATTCCTCAGACTCCTGCCACCTCCATTTGACAGGGTGGGTAGGAGGACGACAGATGAAGGCCTGGGTATCCAGCTGAGACTCCTCTAAMATTTGATTCTGTTTGGTTAAAAATTCTCGGATTGTTTAAGGATAATTTTTAAGTCCAGCTGAGTTTTTTAGAGTCATTTATATGAGTCTTAGTTGACTTGTGAGCACTTCCATGACATGGTGTTGTAAGAATTGCAGTAGTAGCATGTTTCATCCACCGTGCTTGGAGTGCTCACAAATTCTTCACGGAATTGCTGGGATATTCCCACCATCTCAGAGACCAAATGAGATACAAAACTAATAATCAGAATAGAATCATAGAATGGTTTGGGCTGGAAGAGACCTTAAAGATCATTTTATTCCAACYCCCCCTACCAGAGGAGAGACACCTTTCACTAAATCAGGTTGCTCAGAGCCCCATCCAACCTGCCCTTGAACAMTTCCAGGGATGGAGCATCCACAGCTTCTCTGGGCAGCCTGTTCCAGTACTTCACCACTCTCACAGCAAAGAATTTCTTCCTATCTGGTCTAAATCTGCCCCCTTTTCAGTTTTCAGTGGGAGGGACTTAGCTCCCCAGTCCTCATCCTTCTCTCCATCCTCTCAAGATGTGTGGGAAGGGAGGTTGCCACTGAAGACTGAGGGAAAAAATTTGTTGAATACCTCAACAAGGTGAGCCTTCTCCTCACCTGTTGTTACCAGTTTTCCAGCATTGTTTATCAGGGGGATGACACCTTCTTTGACCTTCATTGGTAGAGGTTACTAATTTGAATTGATTCAAACGTTGTTGCTTGTCCGAAAATAAAGGGACCTTACAAAATTAATGGCAAAAGTAGGATTGCTTTGATGCCATGAAACCTGAAGAGGATAAAAATCTCATGTTATTGAAATACCATAATTAATACCAGCTCAAAACCACTTCTAGTTCTGAGACATCTCTGCAATTGTCAAATGAGCTCAAAAATTTTTTGTACCTTTTTGTCATTTTGCGGAATAAAGCAAAAGGTCTGAAAACAATGATCCTTGTGCTCCAATTCCACTGCCTGGAAACTAAATAAAGAAATCAATAGGCATGCAGAGTGTTCCTCCATCAGCCCATGCTCAGTTTCCAGAAGGATGTACTGAAGTGTGGCTTAACCGTAAAACCGAATCTGACCGCTACTTTCCAATATCCTTTCAGATCAGCAAGTTTTTATTTATAGTCTTGTCCCTTGTGCAGAGGGTGGATAGTCTTCCTTTCAACCAGATGGTTTCCTCCTTCTGTGTGTCTTTTTGCTCATCAAGTCCTGTGTGATAACATTGTTGATATGTCATTGCTGAGAAGTAAATTTAAGAAGAGAAATTAAATAATCCAGTTCTAAAAATAAAATATATCTGTATCAATCAATTCAAGCTCCACAGACCAAAATGTATAGAATCTTGTAACAAATAAGTACTTTTTAGAAGCCATGACTTCCCGAGGAGTGGCAGAAGTGGAAGGACATACAGCATATATCCATGGGCTCTTTGAAAACTACCTCGAAAAATATAACTTTATTATGTAAAAGTTAAATATATTAGCTCAATTCAGAGGCTTTCCTTTGGTAAGATCTTAGTCATCACCTTCCCGTACACGCAGGGTGGCGTTTCCCAGCTGTCAGTCCAGCCTATATTGAAGTGGCATGACTGGAGCTGAAGGCAGAATCTAGCTCCCAGGTCTGAATCCAGCAGAGCATTTATATTCATACTTCTCTTCAAGAAAGTGCATGGTCCTGTTGGCTTTCTGGGCTGCCCATAAGCTTGAAAGTAAGTATGTGCTTAAGTGCTTCACTGGAGCAGGGCACTGTCCTGCAGCTGCACTGAAACACTCAGTCCAAYTTGCTTTTTAGGGAGGTTATTACTGGTTGAAAGAAGTATTTCTCTGAAACTGAAGGGAACAAATGTCCCAGAGCACTCATTCATTTCCCTCTCAGTCCCTTTCCTCCTTTCTGCAACTCCCTTCTTGTTTCCTGGCTCATAACATCAGCCTTGTCCATTCCTTACAAAACATCACAGCTAAACAGTCTTGCCTAAATGGCTGGCTCTCTCTGCTTTACGTGCCTCAGATTTAAATTGAAAACCTCTTCCTTGCCCAAGGCTCTATTTTATCTTCTGATCCCATTTCCAYCACCAGTGGCACCAGCTGTGTTGAGCATCCTCATTTCCCACAGCCAAAACAGCTGTGGGGTGTTGCTATTGTATAGCTGGCATGCCTTGTCCTTTCTACCAGCTCTGCTCCTTCCCTTCTTTAAAGCTTGCCAGAAATACATCCACATCAGGTAGTGATAATACAGCTACCCCTCACCAGAGCTTTTCTGGCTGGGAGCATAAAAGGTGGGTGAGTGAGACCTAGTACCAGGGCAGCTACAGAGAGGACTCTGCAGGGTGGGATAAGCTACCAGAACTTCTAGTACTGAAGTGCAACCATCAGAGGCTGTGGTGAAACTCTTTGAGCTCTAAAGGAAGGTCCATATACATAGGTCTGTGATTGCCATGATGCAATCAGTGCTGCATTGCAAGGACTGTCTAAAATTCCTTCCTTACACACATTGTTTAATAGAGAAAGAACTGTGGTGTCAGATTCTCTTATAATGAGGCCTCTGAGGTTTTTGATAAAGCCGCTTAGGAAAAAAGAAATCACTTTGGTTTATTGTCTGGTACAATCCCATTCTTCCCGCAGTTAGTCTTCACTTACAGAACTGGTGATGGTGATCAAGCTGATTTCACGCTCACAAGGTCACAGCCAATCTAACTGAACCTTTGCAGCAGTCTCTAAAGAAGCTGATGTCCTAAAAATCCATCCATTTGTGATTCTGTGTGGTTTTTGAACTGTTTTTTGTTTCAGGGGRTTGGACAAGCTCTAGAAGACACACGCAGATGTGTGGATGGTCTTGAGATCTTATATGCTCCATTACAGCAGAGGTGGCCATGCTGGTGGTGAAGACGATTTGGGATCAGGCGAGTGCTCTTAATGAAGGAGGCACGGTTCTGTGAGCAAATACGCACTCCTTGAGATGACTAAGAGCAGGCTTCAAGGAAACACTGGAAAAAAAGCAGGGAAGAATGACTCATCTCTGGAATGTCAGTTTGCATGTGTCTTTATGTAGCGTGTAATTATTTTTATACACGTTTAATTAATTTTTCTTTGTGTTTCCTCTGGGATTACATTTCTTTGTCATTCTCCTTGCTGGGTATATCGACACACTGTTACAATGTCAATGGCTGTTTTGGCAGTGGGAAGCCCTTGAAGAACACTGCAGTGTGGTGTGTGGCTGCCCATAAAAGCAATCCGAGTTGGAGACAACGGCCTGAAGGTATTCTGTGATGAAAATGGTATGTTCTGTTGTACAACACTGTCCTACACCTATGTCTGTGGCCAAAGCTCATGGTCAGGGATGCTTCASCTTTGAGACCTGCTGTGCTGGCCCTGGCCCTCTCCTGGCTGCAGGGAGACAGAAAATTGCTGAAACTGGAACCTGTCACATGGGCACCCTGCCCAGCAGGGTGGCCTGGGGAAGGGCAGCCACATTTGGGGCAGAGCTGAGGTGCTGCTGAAGCCCGAATGCTGAGGTAGCAGGGAGTGCTTGGGAAAACAAGAGGTGTAAAGGCAGCTTCTGCAAAGTGCAAACATGGGGAAGTGGTCTCAGAGGAGGAGAGTTGGGAGTGTGATGTGGTAGCTGTAGGTCTGTKGAGACAGCTGAGGAAGGGGCAAGGGCAATTTCCCTGCTCCTCCCTTTTCCTTCATCTCCACAGGGATAAACCTGAGGAAAAGGACTATTGAGCTGTTTGGGCTAGGAAGAAAGCAAAGTGTTTTGTCCTAAGAGAAGAAAAAGACTATATGATTTACCCTTGCCATCAGGAGAAAGGTTGTATCTTAGGGCACTGGACTTTTTGTTGTTTTTTTTGTTCTTTTTATATCYCTTTACCCATGAGAAAAGGGCTCTGACTTTTCTGGAGAAGCAAGTTGTTAAAGCTGTTCCCTGAAGATAYGGTTTGCTCATGCAAGGTGAAAGCAGCCCATGGCTCTCCTGTTTAATAGAGCCTAGGACATGAAGGAGAGAGGAAATCTTCTTGCAGTAAATTCCAATGCTAGTTTTAGCTATTAATATACTTCTTGCTGTTACATATGAGTTTAACTCATGAAAATCTTTGGCTTTGCCTTATTTAAATGAGCATGTGCCATTGGAGTCCCCTGTGGCAGCTGCCCTCTGGGCATGTGGTGGGTAGCAAATGTGAAGGGGTCTGCTGTGCCCAGGCTGGGATACCACTGAAGCAAAGACATGAGGATACCTCTGGCCAAGTCTGCGAACCCCYTTATCTCACCTAGATCATATTGTTCAATCCAATGCCATAAAACCAGTAAAATATCTGACAAAACTGGGCAAAGTAAGGAGTACCAGCCTTCTGTCAGAGGTACAAAAAGTTTTTGAGAATGCCCTTTCCCTCAGGAGTGAAACTGAAATAACCTGTTCAGCACAGTAGAGTCTTCCAAGGAACAAAACTAAGCAGAAAGAAAATCCTGTCTGCCACTTGTTTCTGGCATCTTCCCAGCATGTTTTCTGAGCACAGGATGCTCACTGCTGGCCACCTCCCCTTGTGCTCTCTCTCTATCATCTCATTGGCATTATTTCAAGGTTTGCATTGCTTTTTTCAACCCTTGTTTGCTGGCTGATTTAGCCTTTCATTTGTAAGAGATGTGAAATTTTGCCATCCTCTTSAGTGTTTTTAATTTTGGTGTGTGTTTAGCCTATGTGTTTTGGAGCATAAAACTTTTTCTTATATAGTTTTTTTCTTTTGCAATATTTGGAAATTAAGTTTTGATATTGCACCTTTAAAGAAAGTCATGATACTTTTATTTCCATTCTTTATGGCTACCTCATAGACCCTCTCTGTGCAAAATCCTTGCCAACATTTTGCTTGTTCTAGCCTTTTGAAAGCCATAARTAACACTTCTGCATTCTTGCATGTTTTCTAAGAGTGAAAATGCACTGGAAAATGTATTTTTTCCTGTCCTGTGTTAGGGCAGGAGAGGCATGGAGCAACTCTGACATTTATTTCAGTATCCCTATACTTGCAGCCAGGGATGTGAGTCCTGGGTGCTGCATCACTGCTAACAAAGCTCTTTATACTCTTTTCATAGTAACATCAGCTGGTCCATCTCCACCCATGTGTGAGAAGGATGGTGTGCTTCGATCTCACCTCCTTGYATTTACAGAGTGTCACAGGTAATGACTTCATCTTTCCAGGAATAAGCCAACAAGCCTCTGGCAACACATGTGCTGCTCAGAAAGATCCCTACTCTCACTCTATATGAAAGTAAATCAGGAGTTTCATAACTGCAGGGCCCAGACAAGAAAAATTGGAAACTGCAAAACCGAAATAAACTTCTCTTGTCTATAGTCACAAGAGAAATGATCAAATTAGTAGCGGGAAAGCTTCCTGACTTGTCATATGTATTAAGATATTACTTATGTGTTTGAACTTTTCTGCAGTTATTCTTTACCTTTTTAGAAAAAAAAGATAAATTTCCTGTGTTTAACAGCATGGTTCAGAGCTTCTACTTCAAAAAGATGCTTATACAATGCAGCATGAACTGTGGACAATTTAGTAGAGACTGGACACCCTTACAGAGCTAAGTTTGAGGTGTAGCTGAAACACCACAAAGAGGGAAAAGTTAAAGCATTGCCATTTCCCACAAAGATGACTAAAAGCTAGAAGCCTTGATATAAAAGCTCATTAATATTTTTAATCAAAACCTTTGAAGACCATTTTGCATTTAACTCCATCTTCCAGAAAGTTAACAAAATGGGCAGAAAGTATTCCACAGTTCCCGGATCGAACTTGACTATGGAGGAAGCCCACACTGTACAGTGAGGGTATGTTTGAGGAAAGGTTTGGTTGGTTCTTAAGACTTAGCCTGTTTCAGCAGTGGTTTTTCTAATTCAGATGAATACATCAGTGGCGTCCTGGAGGTGAATGTTGAGCACCGGTGACACATAAGCTGTTTGAAAATATTGGATGGTCCTTTGAGACATGCTGCAGCTTCCTGGGATATTGCCCCCTATTGCAGTGACGCTGGTGGCTGTTCCTGAACAGGAAAATATTTGTCAGATTTTAGGATTAGTCTGGCCAGCTGAATGTTTCCCATTGTTTGTGTCTTCCATCTTCATTGCTGGTCAGAATGTCTCCATGGAGATATGGGGAGACATGGAGGCTGTCAGCTGGCTGGTACAGACTCTGCAGTCCAAAAGCCCTAACCAGTGTAATTCTCTGTGTGGTGCATCAAGAGTATTCAAAACTGAAAATTTCTATTCTCTTGATCCTTTCCTTCTGTTTTGGTTTGGGAGTTTGTGGATCTTTTCCGTGAGATATGAAGTACCGGGCTCCTTAGGCTTGTGTTCCCCTCCCAGTTGTGGAAGAACCCAGCATCCAAGGAGGACCTGTCCCTGCAGAGCTGCTTGTGGAGTAAGTTGCCAGCTAGCTGTAGTGAGTGTTCCCCCACGGCTTGAAATATTGTCAGAGGGAGAATCTGTGGAGGATTGCTTGTCATCTGATTGCATTATTTTTCAACCACACAAGCAATAAATATTTAAAGTCTGGTTGTAGGCAATGTAACAACTCTGTAAATACACACTTCTGAATACAGAAGTAAGAGGCTGATCTTTTCTTTTAAGAGGAAACAAATACATCTCTGTTTGGCATAAAGTGTCCTCCTCCCCATTCTGTAAGGAAGAATATGTTGAGGCAATTTTTCTGCTATGAATGAAGGTGAAAACTAAAGGCAGAAAAGTAATGCTGCATATTTATTGCTACCTCCTGGCAATCCTCTGTTCTTTTCCATTTGTCAGATCGAAGTATTAGATCAAAGCCCAGAAAGGAAAGGCAAAGAGTGAGAGAGGGAACTGAGAGAAATGAACAGCTTCACTCTTGCTCCTGCTGCATTCTGTCTCCCTGTCTGTTCCTGCCCTGTTTTTTTCTCAACAGAGACACTGTGAACAGTAATAGAGATAGGAAGCAGCATGGGAATTCCTGTGAGGTTTTCTGTCTTCTCTGCAGCATCACATGAACTTCCACTATTCCAAGTAATTTGGTTTTACTGGAATACTTACAGTTAGTTTATGTAAACTGCAACTGAGTATTGGCAAGAGCCTGAAGATGCTGGGCCCATATCAGCACTAGTGGAAGAGGGCAGCAGCGGTCAGAGCGGTGAAAAAGACCTGTGGGTGTGACTCAAAAATGAGTGCACTATCCTTGTCTTTGGACATTGACCACAGACTTTGTGTAGTGTGGAAATAAATCGAGGCCTGTTTTGATGTCCTTTGTCATGATTAAATTAGATTTTCTGCCTTTAGAAGAGTTTTGGAAGGGGAAAAAAAAGGTCTCCAATGTTGACTGAAGGAAGATCTAGGGTCTCAGCTGATTTGAGTTGAATGGCAGAGTTATGGCAGTGGGGCAGTATCTGGTTCTGCACATTGCCTTCTCTGGCTTTCCTGTTTTTAATTTTTACAAAAGACCTTCTTGTATTTTTGGAAGTGATTTTATGAAGTGCTTTTGCAATTGAGAAGTAACTTGGTGATTTGACTCATGTGGCTTGTTTCTCCTCTGTGAGGCATAGTTAGTAAAGTTTTTTGAATGTATAAATGATTAGCTAAATGTGATGATGTTTGAAGAATTTTACACCCCTGCTGTTTCTGAAATCCATTTAATGAACAAATTCCTTAGTGGTCATCTCAGAACAAACCATTATCAAACAACTCTTACCTCCTAAGAGAAGTTTCTTTTTCAAAAAGCCTAGCTGAGGCATAGTAGAATATTTATTACATGGCTGGCAGTATCCTTCTGCCTGAGGGATGGACTGCAATTACAGCATGGTAAATATTTCATTAGAACAAAGCAAAACTGCATGGGAAGTAGCCTTCCCTTTATTTAAAACATTTATTAAAATACAGCGTTAGAATCTACATGGGAATAATTCTTTCTACCTAATCTAACAACTAAGCTACAATTTTTGGTGAGACATTTTGTTATTACAAAACCTTGCATATTAGAGCAATCTATTTTCTCCTCTGAGAAAGATGGACATCTTAACACAGATTAAACTTGGTGTACACTGATGTTCCTTATACCATTTTGGCTCCTTCAAGGAAGGAAGAGCTGGTGCAGCAGATTTCAGTGCCCTTACAAAATCCCTTCTCTTCAAAACGACAATGTAAATGTAATTTAAGTACAAGACCTAAACACAAATGAATGTTGAATTCTGCTCATGGAGTGGGAAGTAGTCACTCAATAGTGCATAACGATGCATCTGCAGTTTTGGAGAGCAATGTTCTATATTAAATACTTCCTGAGTTCTACTTGTTTTGAAAATGTCCACTTCTCTGGACAGTGAAAAAAGACACAAAGACAATTTTTGAGGGCTCATCCAACTGCAGCAATTTTCTTAGTGAATAGAAAAGTCATCTAAGAGCACATATGAGGAACGAGGTCTTATTGAACAGTAATCTGGCTATAACTTCTCACTGGAAGTATCTATATATATCTATATATCTATCTATATATCTATAAGTATCACTATAACTTTCTACTGGAGTATCAGATCATACAGGGTTGTCCTGGGCAGCCCAAAATGTTTTTGTATTCCATATGTATCTGTGCCCAAAATGGTTACCATCTCTTTAAGACCTGGCAGCTGAAAAGGGAACCACAGAGGTCGGGGGTGCCAGGTCCTTCTAAGGTCAGGCAGAATCCTCTTGCTCTTTCCCTTCTGCTCTCGCAGGGAAGCCGGGACAGTGCAAGGAAGAAGCCTTCTTTGGTTCCCTCCGAGCTCCTTGCTTGGCCTAGGTCTCCAAGAAGCTGCATTTTGCAATCCTAAGTTGCTTCAATTCAAGTTCCACAATACCTATCTACAGCCATMGGGGCCAGGGGTGCCGTTTTCGGTATTTGGGGACACCACTTGTCCACCCTGCAATGCACCAATGGATCAGAAACAGCAGTGCCAACACCAACCGAGTCCAGCCAGCTGAGGAAGAGGCAGAGAAATTGATGCTGCAGGTTTGCCAAGTTCTCCAGCTCCCGAGCTTCCCAGCAGCCAGAGTCTTTCGGCCACCTTTGACAATGGAGCTGCCACTGCTGGAGAGATTGAGGGGCCATTCGTCTGTGAGATTCAGACGCTTTGTATCTGGTGACTATTTAATATTATTTTGCCTGTTGACGTTTCATTTTTTTAGTAAACTGTTATTTTTTTTAACTTGTATCTACACACATTTGTCTCTCCTTATTGGTGAGAAGGGAGTGGTTAAAACTAAAAGCGGAGGTAACTCATTTTGGAGTGTCCGCCCCCTTAAATTTTCTTAAACCAAGACGAACATTTAGGCAATATCCCACTTTATCTGCTACAGGACTATGATGAGGCCTCAAGTCTGTAGCCTGGTCCTACAGTGATAACAGCCTTTTTACTTCTTCAAAGGGTAAGGAAATAAAAGAAAAAGATCACCTCACTGTACCACTCACAGGCAGCCTCAAACCTCAGCTCAAGTTTTGCTTTTGTTCTTTTCTCTAATCTTTTAGAAAGTGCAAAAGTACTTGATTATGCTGTGGTATGTGCAAAACTGTTTCTCATGGATCAGCATTACACCCATAGCATGACTTTCCATCTGTCCCAGCTGCTGCCTCTGCTGCTGTCCAGTGACAGGGAGCTCTGACTTGTCTCTGGGCAAAATGCACTTCTTCATGGCTGTGTGAGTTGTTTTGAAGTTGTTGTGACCTGTAATCAAAGAGGATGACTTTAGCAGAGAAGAGTCAACCAAGATTTGTGGCTCATGTTAGCTAGTCCAGAGAATTTTATTGTCTTATTGGTGCGCTTTGTCCTAACACCCTGGGCTCTGATAGCGACTTCTCCAACTATACTGGAAAGCTGACACACTGCAAAAGTTAATGGACAGTGAAACCTGTCTCTAGAGAGCCATTACCATTCTTGATGTTAGAAGCATCCAGATGCCGAAAAGCTGTGTCCCCTTGTTTAAAGCTTTGTTTCTCACCCTGAGAAAGGGATCCTGCCGTAAATCTGCTCCGGGGCATAAAATTGCTGTTCGTTGCATATGGCATGAGCTAGCTCCTGAAACGCAGCATCAGCTCCTGAGCCCAAAACGAGTTTGGGTTCGCTGCTGGTTTCTTTTGGGTGGCCTCCAGACTCTGAGGATACAATTGCAAAGCATTCTAGCAAGACACACAAAAATATGCAAATGGACCACAAGCAAGTCTACAGAGTTGCACTCCCAGRGCTGCGCTTCCATGCCATGTAACACAGAAATCCTGAGCAAACAGAAGCTTAAGCCAACACATTTCYAGAGGACTGGGAAAATGAGCTGCAGGACGCCACAGATATGCTGTTGACTCTTCCCAGCCTGATGAGCTGGCAGTGAAGGGAGGCCATACTCTGCTTCCCAGGGCCTCCTCCTCCAAGGCTGGCAAATACAGGATCATTTCAGAGCCCTGTGAAGCAGCTCTGAGCTATTTAAACTTAGGCGCTTTAAACTTTTTTTTTTTTTTTCCTTTTTTTTTTCTTCTTGTTTTTAGTTCCTTCTGTCAGAGGTAGAAATGAGTTGCTTGGAGACAGGAGTCTCAATTTACGGAGCTGGCCATTGGGATGCTAGGCAGTGCCTGAACATTGGAGGTTGAAGATTTCATGTGATAAAAGCAGCTGAACTCACACTAAAATAGATTTTGGGTGCCTAATTTATTTCGAAACCTAATCCTTGCACTCTCCCTCTGTGGGTTACGGGATTAATGCRGCATCCACACAGAAGAGCTCTCCTTGAGAAAGACAGTGAGGCACTCTGTGCCTGTCTTTACACAACTCCTGGCATCGTTGTTTGCATGTGGAGTGCTTCATGTATTAGTGCTAAATATAAAGTCCTGTACCAGGAGACAGACTGTCCAGCTCCATCTTGATAATGCTGCTTTCCTTCACCAAGAATCAGAGCTATGAAATCTCACAGAAATGCACAAAATCACATATTGTATTTAAAAGCAACAATGGTTAAGTACAAATATGTAATGCTCAACAATGCTTAGCGARAGAACTGAAGTGGGTTTATAGCTTTAAGTTAGCAAAACTGACAGTAAAGGAATGAAAAAGTGTAGGTACTTTCTGCCTCCTGGGAGGTTTATGAGGATGTACCAAAAAAAGGTGGGTCTTTGGAGCTGCACGCCAGACAGAGAGTGTTCTCTTGGTGGGAGTGTTAGCATATCCAGCAACATTCCTTCTGTTTTTTTCTCATTTAGATAGATAGACTGATATGCTTTGTGTCTTGGAGCGATGCACTTTACTCATAAGAGAGAAGCAACCATATACTTTATCGATATAAAGTGGTGAGCTAACGTTCAATGGTAAATAGGACAGTGATTTAACAAGACTTGAYGGCAAGGTAGAAGTGATTAGTTACTGCTTAGAGGACAGGGTCAGACAAAACTGTCAGGGAGACTCTCCCATTCATGAGGTTCAGAATAGACCCTCTTGCTTTCTAAACTCCTCTTCCGAGAGGAGTCTAGRTGCAGCTGGGCCCACTYCTAGTCCCAGACTTGGTCAACAGTTACTGTCTAAAGGTTTATATGTGCGYCATCAGTCCTTTATACCGCTTAGCTAAGGTGTCAAAGTTTATCATGCTATTAATCACTTAGTGAGGATCTGTTGTGGGAAGGGATCTCTCAGCCTGGAGCAGTAACCTTGAGAGGTGTCCCTACTCAAGGAGAGATCCTGGCGTGCAGCCCACGGCCGTACAGGAGAGCTCCACGGGCGCTGGGCTGCCCGCTATTTATGGAGTAAGATGAGTGACTTATGGCCATATTTGCATACCAGCAAGACGTCTGGGTCACCATTCCAGACAGCCCTTGGCTACCATGTTGCCATCTGCCCCCAAAGTCCAGAGTAAGCTGGATGCAGCCATCACATGATCCACTGGTGGTTATTTCTTAAATGGGATGGAGGAAAGCACATCTCACAGGATGTTAGGAATCCCAAAGACCCACAACACTAGCAATTTACAGTTATATTTAATACTTTGAGTAGTTATTGAAGGCATGAATATGTTGCTGTTAAGCGACAAAGTACTCCTAAATTCTGTAAGCTAAAATCTTTTCTGCAAAACAAAGCATGGGGACAGCTGTCTTCTGGAAAGGTGCCTTGTTTAGCTTTTTGATCATGAATTCTACATCTCTGTGCTTGTCTGGATTTTGTTAGAACAATTTTTACATCCAAACTCATATGTACGTCATCTGTCATCCAATTATTGGAGGTTATTCAAAGGTTATATTTGAAGTACTCATTGGAGATACAAAGCARGCGTTTCATTCATTGATAGCGATTGCTGAACAAAGGCTTGAAAATCCTAAAGGAACTATCAGAACAGACTTGAACTTCTACACTAAGGGAAAAGTGTTGTGAAGTCAGTGTGACCTTGACAGCAACAGCAGGTAGCTGTGCTCACACCTTCTGAAGTATGAGGGACACATTTGCGTAATTGACTGAAGGTGATTTTCATGTGACTGACAAGTTGACAGCGATTAATTATCTTAATATTTGCTTGGGGTTCTGAGCCTGCACCAAGTGATTAAAGATACTTTTGGAAATTAGCGGTTTTGTTTGCACTCCTTCCTCTAATTGTTTGCTAAATAATTTGCCATCATCGTGTTTCAAATCTCTGAGTACTGCAAATAGTACTTAAATAGTATGGTTTAAAGCAGAGGGAAGTAAACACAAATGTGCAAAGAATGTGTAGAAAAAGGGAGGAAGGAATGAGCACACCTGGGGTTTAGGGGCAGACCTTAAAAGGTACATGAGTATCTTCCTCACCTAAATTTGATGTGATCATTTAGAGATGGCTGGTACCAAAGAGCTGCAATATTTCAGGAGATGTGCAGGGTCTATGAACTTGAAGACTGTAGCAAATTTTCCAACAGTTTGCATTTCTGGGTATCAAGTAGCACACCAAGCTAGGTCCCTCCAGAAACCAAACTCTCTACCTCTCCCTACCAGATACCTCTTTTGCTGCACCCATTGGCTCTCAGCATCCCTCATCTGAAACTCACTGAGCATCTTTCTATGTATCCCACTGTTTTCTTTTAGGTCATAGTGATGCCTGTGATGTTCAGGCTGTTCTGTAATTATGGTAGATATCCTTTCAGTATAAATTTCACCTCGTCATGCCCTACCAAATGCATGGCTACGGTTTGTAAGCATGTCATGCATTGCTGCTGTATTTTCTATTGAGATGAAATAAAACAAATGATGCAGTAATGTTTTTTTAAGCAGAAATTGAAATTCTGAGAAAGAGGTAATGATGGAAAAGTTCTGTCTTTTGTGATTTCTGATCTGAGTGCAAAAGGGAAGCTATGAGTCTCTTACCTTTTTGATTATCATTATCTTTCTTAAATTACTACAGCTTCTGTGACTTAGCAATCACTGTGCTGTCCAGAAGCCAATTAATGAAGAATTACCAGAAGGTATTGGTCAGTCTTAGATGGCTGCAGTGGTCTCTGCTCTGCCTCATCAAATCTGCAACAGAACCTTTCAGTATTAGGAAAAGACTCCGGCCAGCTGGGACAGGGTATCCCATGTTAGTCCTGAGGCAACTACTTACGTTGTGTGTGACCCAGGATGAGCATATATGGGACTGATAAAATCAATTATGCTGATGTGTGGCAAAACAATGGCTGAAAACACTGATATCCACAAAATACTGAACGGCTTCCCCTCCTCGTGTGTGACAATGCATCCCTTCATTAATCCTTAGATGATCCCACTAGTAAGGTCAGCTAAGGTCAGCCTTTAACAGCAGCTCAGCATCAGTGGATGCTGAATGGTTGTGATAGCACATTTTTGTTAGATTTAATTTAAGAACTTCTGGGTATTTCCAGGTTTCTGCTATAAATGTAGGAAAAAAAAATTAAGCAAAGTATTGTGAAAGAAATTATGGGAATCTTACATATTTATGAACAAACAATCTACTTCCAACCTTTGGCATGTCTGGGCTGTTCATATGCTAAACCTTTGGTAATTTAGTTTCATTCTGCAGAAATTTCTCAAAAAAAAAAGATAAGTGGAGAAAAATTTCATGGGAATAATGTTGAAAAATATGATTTGCAGACCTCTGAGCAATCCTGATTAACTACATTAGTTATTCTTTTCTAGATAAAAAATAAAAGGAAACAAGTGTGGCATGTATTGTGCCTCATATTGCCTCATGTCTCTGTTCATGTAGCAAGTCCTTCCCATTCCCAGTGGATGTATAGGTATTGCTCTCCACCCAGACAATCCATAAACTCATATTGGCTAACTCTATACTTGTATGTATAGACCTACCTGGTCTAGACCTCTGACAGTATATCAACCTATGTAATACTTTGATGTCCATATAAATGAGAGGCAACAGTAAATACCTTTATAAAAAAATGAAAAGGAATCCAGGCAGTCAGCATCTATCCTTCCTGCTTTTCTCTCATATTCCACATTGGTCTGTTCAAGTCAACCTTTTTTCGACTCTTCATGCTTTATCTCAGATTTCTGCCTCTCCATTTATTCTAATTTTTCAAAAGAGACTTCTTGGATCACTTCTTTCTTTATCTAAATATCCAAGATATAAACGACATTTTAGCATCATATAAATTTCCTTGTCTACATTCAGATAATACAGTTCCCAGATTTCCTATTTAAGAGTGTAAAATGAGGTCTGGGATATAAGAGCGTCCAGTGAAAGAACCACAGAAATCTTTTCGTAAGCATTATACTGTCCAAAGGAGCCCTTGGTTTTTCTCAGCTGACCTAGGTAAAGGAAACAGGCATGGTCACCACATCACATTGTTTTATACACAACTGTAATTTTTTGCAATTACAGTTTTTTTCTCTTACTGTAGGAAGATTGAAAAACAAAACTTCATATTGAAGAACTTGCTGAAAATGTCTCCTGTCAGACCCAGAGCAGCACAGGCAGAACTGAGTCACCTAAAACAACACTGATTCATCTTAATATGTAATGCATGCTCTCTCAAGCAAAATTCTTACAGTTTGAACACATTAAGACTGGTACACCACTGTGCTCTTCTTGTAGCGATTCTTGATCCTGCCTTCCCTCCAGTTACCTCTTGCAGGTTTCCTGAAAAGCCCTGTGCTTTCCTATCCCTCACTGGTATCCAGTGCACATCCCTTCYCTTGTGAAACGTGCATACACATGTTCTGTGTCCTAGGCTAGCTGGTTTTTGAACAGCTGCTTGTTCCTCAGACTCCCAGTGTATGACTGTCTCTTCTTGTCTATTCGGCTCCATTCTTCCAAAGGTCATTCTATCCCAAACTGCTTTCCCAAAAGCTGTATTGTCCGTGTTCCAGGCACTTTCTCATGACATAAATTAAAGGAAGGATTATTTACACATGCATGYAGATATGATACAAGAGAAATCTAAATGATATTCTTGCACTCCATGGTCTGGAACTTCCCATGTGAGGTTTGGAAGTTGTATCACGTCTTTCCGTGCCTGCACACCACGGGGAGAGGGTAAACTGAGCCTCTGTGTGGTGACTGCAGTTTTCCAATGGAAAGCCCCCCTTTGGCATACAGCTGCCAACCTTTGCCACTTAGTAGGCACCAGTAAAGGTTGTCAGCTCCAATACTGAGCCATTGTGTTACTATGGCCATACTGGTGTTATAAACCGTGATACTCAAACTTGCCAAACAACCAAAAGTGTCACTGCTTTGTGCCAAATTAACAGAGGCAGATCCTTCCAGTTGTTATTTGGCTGTTCTGAGTACTTTGCTGTCATCTGTTCCTCTCTGCTGTGTGTGGCAGGGCTGACAGCTGGGGACAGGAGTCACAGCTTTACTTCTCCAAATTTGGAGGAGGACAGGCTTCCAGCTTTCAGCCCCTGAAGGCTACTTATTTCCTGGCTGTTAAAACAGAAAAAGCATTCACATATAGATAGCAGGGACAACCTTTGGAGACAGGAAAGGCAGGGCAAATTCTCAAATTTGGTTGAATATCAAATAACTAACTATCATTCTGCCACAGAAACACAGAGAGCTGTTGCTATGCTTGCACAGACTCGTGATTGCCAGACATGTTCTCACCCCTGGTCCAGGCAAAGCTATGCACAATAATAAAAGCGAAAGAGCACATGCATGGAGCCTTATAATTGCCTCTATTATGCACTGTATGTGTTCTTCTTGGCTCCATACAGATTCATAATGGTCAGAATATTTTTGACAGACCTGAGGCAGAATTCATTCTTTTCATGCACAGAAAATAATCAAGTCCTATTTGGAATAAAAAATGGAGTTTTTTTCGTGGATGTTTGTTTATATACCAAATGCAATATTATGAGTTCCTTGAACTGAATTTGCTGGAGGATCTGCACTTATTTGGTTTCCTTCTTTCCTTTGCCTCCAGCTGTCTGTTGCAGAACAGGGACTCCCATTCTTCTCTGTCCATCTATTATAAAAGCATAGTTTACAGGAGAGTATTCGTGCAGCAAATGGTACTGCTGCCATCTACTCGTTGAAGGAAGCATTACCATTTCCTTATTAATCAAGAACACAGCTCAGTTCATGTCCCAAATCACCTTTGTTTTCCCTAAGTCTAAATATTTAATCAGAATTTTTATCTCACTTGCGTTGTGCATCCACCAGACAATCCACCCACACGCTCTCTTTTCCCTTAGCCACAGCAACAAAAAACAAGTAGTTGCATGAACATTACAGTTTCCTATTTCATGATGGGACTAGGAGTAACTAATAAGATGCCAGCCCCCTCAGAAATGTCTCCTGCAGCTGTGCCATTAATAATTTGTCTCTCTTACATGGATTCTCTTGGCTTCTGTTGTTGCTGAGCCCTTACTACAGTGGGKACCTTCATTTGGCAGACTGCTCTTGCAAAATTTATCTATATGATATAATAATATACATCTATCGCAAACTCAGCTCTTAATTTATTTCTGCATTTGTCTTTGATTGCGTTTCACTGAGGTCCCCAACTGTGATGAAGAGAAAGTTTTGTTCCTGTATGTCCTAATCACTGTGACTCAAAATTTAACTAAAATTGAAAAGCTACATAAAGGGCTTTTACTTGCTCAGCAGGACTCTCCAACACCTATGTTCCCTTTGACAGGAGCAGAGGGCTTTTTCTGCTGTATGATGTGTCTTCGTGGTGCTGCTGTGATTAACATGCTGTTGTGAACGTTTTGCTATCTGTGTGTCTGACAGGGAATTCTGCACTGAAAATTTTCTCTGGAATGACTTCAGCTAAAAAAACCTTTGATTTTCCAATTTTCTTCTTGTGCTGATTTTTAATTTTGCCACCTGTCTTATTCCTTTACAGAGTGAGTGCTGAGGATATGCCCAAAACATTTAAAGGATGTTGTTTCCAAAGAGTCTCCTTGCTAAGCTTTTCTCTGTCTGGAGATTTCCTGCATTTAAAAAGTAATACTAAACTGCAACTGTATCTTGGAATTAGCCAGTTTGAAGTTACTTTGGTTCTGGCAATGTTTGTGCAATTCATCAATGTAAAGAAATARAGATGACATTTTCTGATTTACAAATGTAGTCCTCTTTAAAAAAATGCCTTGATCTTTCCTATTATACTCTTTTCAAATGGCACAAAATTGGTCTGTTTTAAAAACACTCTTGCTGAAAGTTTTATATATTGAAACTTCCTTCTAGCCTCCATAGACACCATTACAGCACCCAAAGGAATACTGTGGTCTGGAAGCACTTCTGAAAGCCTAACAACAGAAGGAATATGTTAGATCCTAAAGAAGTAGGAATTAATGAAAGCATCCCACATCTCTCTTTTTTCCTGTATCTTGATTTTGAGCCCTTTACCACTGGGACATGAGTTCCAACTGATTTTGAAACCTGCTTGACTCGTTCTTCTCCTGGAGCAATGCAAAGGGCTGCAAACAGAGCAACTCTGGCTTAGGCCAGGGAAGCAATGATGTGCCTACCAGGAGGCAACTAATTCACTCGGGGGATCATTGTCTGCTTAAGCAGTGGAGGGGAGGGCTGGTAGAAATTTAGATGGTCATGTTACGGTAAATGTACCCATAGGCTGTGCATTTCTATTTGCTTATTAACTTGTTTGTCAAAGAAACTGCGTAGCACCAAGTGATGCCTCCAGTTGGCACTGATCAGTCTCCACAGAAGTACAGCTACTTTTTGCCATGAAATTCTCAGGCAGAAAATTATAAACAAATTTAAATTATCGTTTCAGAGAATACAACTTTTTATTATGATTTATTTCTAAATGTCTCTGCCTCACTTGGTAGGTATTAAATTAAAAAATTACTTTCCTTTTAAGCCCTCACATTTTATTATGAGTAAATTTATTTTTTAACTGCCAGATTCAGTGATCTAATGCATCTTTCACATCTAAAAATTCTAAAACAGAGTTTATTAATAGCAACTCTGGACCAGTTTTTTTTAACTGCAAATACTTTGGTATGTACACTGCAGAAAGCTCTTATAATAAAATAATAATTTCATAGTAGTAAGATTTATATTTGCAACATGATGTGCTAAGTTATGTCCAAATTTTAAAATGGAACTCAGTTGATTTGTAGGATGTGTGTTAGCAATGAGTTTTATCAATGCTTTCAAAAGAAGGAGTTGGGGATAGACATATAGAAATAAATTATTATGGAAATTAGGAGTAGAGAAGTAAACATTTGAAGAAACTGGCACAATATTTCATACTTAAGAGACATCTCAGTGATTCAGGAGTCTTTTCTTCATGCTAGAAAAGGCTGATGTTTCTGCCCTGTCAATTGGAATGTGGCTATTTTAACCGTGAGCCCCAGAGCTCCAGCAGGGAGAGGGGGGTGAGCAAATAGGGTCTGGACGGGGAGGAAAAATSCACCTCTGCCAGAGGGTTGCTGTTTGATGCAGCAGCTGACCCAGGCGAGGAAACTCTTGGCTGATTCCACTATTTTATTTTCATCATTATCTGGAGGTTTTCGTTTGACGTGGATGTATATCTCTGTCCAACCACAGGGAAAAGAGGAGCAGAGCGGGCAACAGGAAACTTAATAAATCCAATCAGTACTGAATATRTGTTATGTCCTACAATCCATTCGTGCCTTTGGCATGGCACTGTACAGGTCAGTTAAAGATAGTAGTTTCAAATATTTGTTTTGTAATACAAAAACATAAAGCACACAAAGGGCACCTCTGAAGGCACAGGAAGGACTTTACTGAGAACTGGAGTCTGGGAGGATAGGAAGCAGAAAAGACTATTTTGTATTTCTCTATTATTATATTCCTTCCTCAGACATCTGCTACTGGAGACACTGAGACAGTCCACAAGGCTGGAGGGTCCTCYGCAGTGACCCCRTGTGTCTGAGCTTCAATGCTTATTCCCAGGGTCAGGGATCAAAGGAAGATGTTGTGCAGGAGTCTGGCATGGAAATTCAGAGTGGAGGAGCTACACACACTCCCAGAGCCATCACTGAAGGCAGCAGATGAGTACCASGTTATTTTTCTTTGCAAACCATCTCGCAGTTATGTCACATTCTAAGATCATGTGGGAATATTTTCTCATATTCRTTTCTGTTTGAAGACACGTGACAGGAGCAGTGGTAGTGAGTGTGTTACAGAATTGCTGGGAAGCTGTGACAGCCTGCACCCTCATGCATACAAGCCATCGTGGTTCTGTCACAGGCTGTGCTCGGGGAGSGAGGGAGAGAGYGAGGGAGGCAGGGAGGATGGATGCTCCTCGTATTTTTGTCCATTCTGGAAACACTAGTCCAGTTCATCAAATAAAAAGCAGTTTTGTCCCCTAAGGTAGCTTTTGGTTGGTGATTTCTTAAATGGCAGGGACACCTGCTGGTGCYAAAGGAATTCTGCAGAGAACCCAGCTGATCCCAGAGTGCCCTCCTGGTGCAGYGGAGGGGATGAAGGAGCCCGTGATGGAGGGCAGGAGGGAGGGTGCCRGAATGGCCAAAGCAGTCATCAGCTCCTCAGCTACTCTATCTTCGCCTGCAAAGAGGCACGACAACACAACTTGGGAGTACAATTTGTTACGGAGATGAATTAAATTTTTTTTTTTAATTTTTATCGTTAAGAAAACTCACTATAAATTGATAATTGTACTTATTTAAGGTACGGAGRAAATATAAACCCTAATCTTCCCCAGCTGCAGTGAACTACGCTATAGGAGTAACATGATTAGCACACAATTCCTCTGTGACCAGCTGGGATAATAATGCTGGTATTTCAATGCCAAATCAAAATTCTTCACATTGTTTGTAATAATTTCACACATGAGGAGAAAACCTGGAACAAGTTTGTTCTTCAAGTACCTGCAGAAGACTCAAAAGGGTGTCTGTTTGCCACATGTGATCAGCACATCTCATGCCAATGACAGTACCTGTTCCTGCCAAACACAGCTTCTTTAATGATCCCTGTGAATGATTTCCATGCTGCTGAAGATGGCTTATCATTCACCTTTTGTTATATAATCAGCCAAACAGGAAACCAAAGTTACTCGGTTCCTGACCTCATCAGAACTTCAAGACTCGCAAAAAGATTACAGCCATCAGCCAGGTGAGTGGATTTCTGCTTGACTGCTTCAATGCTGGGACAACAGGATCAACAGTCAGCAGTTAGGAAGTCATGAAGCCCAACAGCTGGTATTCCTTGCTAGAGATTTGGAAATTGAAAGAGGAATTGGAAGGAGACGGCTCCTCTCAAGTGTGAGGGCAAGGTAGCCATCTAAGAAAATATAAAAACACAGACAGATGTATGACAATCAGAATTAAACATCTGACATACAGCTTGAACATTAACTTAGTAGATGAGTAGAACAAATGAACTGTCATTGTAGACCTCCCAGCCTAAGGAGATTTTCAGCTCGTTTTCACACAGCAATTCTCCCTCCCTAGAGAGACCAGTGGAAGAGAAGAGTCRTCTGCTGGTTAAAGTCCCAGGGACATGTCACAGAGTCAAATTGAGCAGAGTATAAGAGAGCAAACCTCTCTGTGCAGCACAARGAACCATTTAGAGGCATGTAAAATTGATTGGCACATTGCGTTGCATAAATTAAACTACATCCTTGAACCATTTCTATAGCAAACATACATTGTCATTAACTACTATCCTGCATGCTTTCACAGATAGGCCCATTTCATGGGCTTCTTCCATCCCTTTAGAACCATGACTYGGGCTCCATTCCATCAGGATGAGTATTCAGGACAGGAGAAGCTCCATTCCATCAGGATGAGTGGTCAGGACAGGAGAAGCAGCATACTTGATCATTGGGCACCAACACTGGCCCAACTTGGGTCGTCACTGCATTCTCCTTGCTCCTCGCAAAATTCCATATTCATCGGTTCATGTCATTCCCGCTACCGTACTTCCTGCAATTTTCCCATTACTCAGCAAGTACACTTAGGTACACYTTGGGCAAAGACAATCCCGTGAATGGGTTTGCCTTTTCCCATGGGAGGRGAAATCCACACYGACTTCCCCAGCCACTTCCCTATGTGTAGTGCAGGCACCGTATCTCCTCCCACAGTGTGTGGGGGTTTTGTTTGGGCAGGACCAGGGAGGTTAGCAGATCYCCTAGTGCTGACCAGCCCAGGGGCCTCTGTTAAATTTGCCTCCCAATGCTTCCATGCCCCATTATCTAACTCTCTTAATAGTCTTCCGCAGTCCATTAYACCTCTCAATCTTTCCAGAGGCTTGTGGGTGATAAGGRACATGATACGTCCACTCAATACCATGTTTCCCAAGAGTTTATAAGGTTATTTCTAAAATGAGTCCCATTGCCTGAATTGATTCTCTCTGGGGTACCATGTCACCACAAAATGTGTCTCTGAAGGCCTGAGGTGGTGTTCTGAGAGGTGGCATGGTTTACAGGGTATGTTTCCAGCCGGGCAGTAATCGCCTCTACCATGGGGAGGATGTAGCTCTTGCAACATAATGCAACACAACGTGTCCTAGCTCTCGCCACCTCTGTACCAGTCCTTTTCCTTGGCCCTCTCCTACAGAAATCAAAACAACAYGCAACAGCCTTTCGACCCCTATCACAACTCCTACTCTCAACCCTAGCAGCCAATCTCTTTATTCCTACGTAGGTAGGTAGCCAAGCAGCAGAACACCCATTCATTATAATCGGACAATTAGCCTCCCTCACCTACTTCATAATGCTCTTAATCCTATTCCTGTTGTCAGAGCCTTAGAAATTCAACCTCTAAAACTACTCCAATAGCTTATAAAAACTTTGCTCTTGCTCTTCTTAAAGCTTTAATCCCTTTCTTTCTGGAGAGAACTATACCTCCAACTCTCAAAGCTGCTATTTTAAATTAAACTACTTTTTGACTCCTCTCGACCCTAAACCACATGAATCAGTCCCCGAGACAACCCCTATAAAAGCTCAAAGACAACAAACAAAGCTAGCAATAACCCCAAGCCTGCAACCAAAAACCACCCCAGTCCCCATGGATAGAACACAGCTACACCACTAAAATCCAATTGCACCCTCACTATCAACAGTGTGTGCACCAAACCAACACTCAAAACAACTCTCAGAATCACAACCAGGGCTAGTCATACACCATACCCAACAACCCTTCAATCGCCCCAAGTCTCTGGAAAGGGATTCACTGCCAGACACACAGAGTAGACGAAAAACACTAATATTCCACCCAAATACACTAGAAACAACACCAGTGACACAAAGGAGGTACCTGAACTCATCAGTCACCCACACCCAGCAACAGACACTAATACTAACCCTACCACCCCACAATAAGAAGGATTGGACTAACTGTTAATTCTCCTAAAACAAAGCATGCACCCAAAAATATAACAACACTTCTCATAATAATTTCTGCTTGGCCTTTCTCCAAGACTTATRGTTACATTAACAACGATTTTCATTATTGTATTATAATGCAAAACCTCCATTTTGCAGTTGGAGTAAACCAAATTCATCAGAAACCTGTTTTATGTGGTGGTTTGGGGTTTTTTTTGTTGGGGTCGCACCCCCCAAGCAAAATTATAGGGCCAAATAGTTCTGCCTTCCTCTGGGCAGAGAGTTCAAGCGTGGAGAGGATCTCAGCTTGTGTGGGTACAGCCACCTGCTGGCACACTGAGAGCCTGTTTTGAGAAGGGTCGAGGGTGTGAACAAGAATAAATGTGATGTATTTACACAGCAAAGAGCTGCAGAAAGCATGTCACAGTGGTCACAAGAGGGCAGAAGCATCCCAAGATTAGGTCTGCTGCTCAAAGCTGGTTTTCCTTTCCCTGGATTTCCTTTACATTGGAATTCATAAAATCCTCTTTGAATATAAATGTAAGCACATGACTTAATGCAGTTATGCCCAGCTGTATTATTAGCTCAGTCCTAAACAAACAAAAAACCAAAAAACTCTAACAAAAGTCCGAGATTTTTTTTTTGTAGTCTGATGGAAAGATCAGCTTTCTTGGGAACAAGGAGCTCCAGGGACACCAGGGTTTTAATAGCATCCTTTTTTCCTCTCTCACATTTCTCTTAAAACCCAGTTGCAAATCAAGTTTTGTCACTTGAGAAAAGACAAAATGCAGAAAATATGCTAATTTCTTCAGGTGCAATATTCTTGAAAACATTATCTCCCCTTGCCTCTCTTTGTATATTCGTCTTTTGGTTCTGAYACCAAGAAGTTGTTTTTATGTATTGACTTTAATTATGTAAGTATCCTTGTTATTTCCACTGAGGCCATAACAGCAAAGATACAAGACTTTTTGAGATTATGGACCTCTAGCATAATATTTTTAATGCACAGAAAACACCARTCCTGCAAATCTCTCTATGCACAGAAATTAGCTCCAAAATTGTTTCTAATTACCTCAAAGAAGCAGGATGAAATTGTTCTCTTTCCATTGAATTACATAAATCTCTGGTTTTAAAGCTTAAATCCAAAACTGATTCTGCTCCTTGCTGCCAACATATCTGGATCTGACARGCACACAACATCCCCCCTGTGCACAGAAATGTTCTCATGAGCTCCCGCTCTGCTGGCAGATGGATTCCAGCAGTGTGGATGAGCCCACAGGGGCAAGCAGAAGCCCTGCTGGACTGGGCACAGAATCTAAGCCRCTCCACATCCATCCAGAACACCTCTGTTAAACAATAGGCCTTTGGAGATCTGAACAATGACCGATTTTTTCCCATATTGCTGAATAACTTAGCTACTGAAATACGTATTACGAACAAAACTTGCAATGACCATTTTTAAAAACAATTCCATTTATCAAAAAGGATAGACAGAATCCCTAAAGAACTTAGCTGAATTCCTTGTTTGATGTAATGCATGCCTACTGAATCAAATCCATCTCTTAATAGGAGCTTAATTTAATGGGGAATTTAATAATATCAATACTAGTAATACAATACAATAATAATAAAAAATCCCACAACCAATAGCATAAATAGTGAACAGAATCAGGGATAAACCCCTCTCTTTTGGTGTCATTTGCATGTTCYCCTTGTGTTAAGAGAAACCTTTGCACAGGCTAGACCCTTGGGTAGCCTAAGACACCAAAGAATCTGCAGATAAGTAAACAGCTTACTATTGCACCAGTCCAAAGTGACTTCGAGTTCATGTCTGTGTGACCTTCATTGCAATTTAGAGGTGATATGACATGAAACCTTAATTCATTTCAGGGATTTTGAACTGACTCATCTTGCAATGCACTAATGATGATGGTTTCCAGTTTCTACTAATTAATTCTGAAATTAAAATTGCAAATGTCACTATACTAAAGACAGAAATTCTTTAGATGACAAAAATAGAGTTCAAAAATCTTCCTGGCAAATTTGAAAATGGAATTAAAAACAGGATGAAATTAAAAGGAAGCTAGAATTAAAATTATCCAAAGACTTGATATATAAGTGTGGTGAATCATCCCTATTGATACAGGATGGGGAGCAACATTCTTCAACAGTTTTGAAGAAAAAACTACGGTCAAGTATGATCTTTGGTCAACCATGTTATATCATTACAAAAACGGGAAATGTCATTGTAAGTTGTATTGTCAAAAGCAAAATTTTTAAGATATGTGAAATAAATTCTTCCAGTGTACCCTTCATTGGTAAAAATTCAGCTCAGATACGTTATTCACTTCTGAGCGTGGACATCCAAGAAATAGAYCAATGGGACCTACTCAGTTTAAGGAAGTGAGGATGAAAAAGAGTATTAACTCCTTGCTATGGGGTGGGAAGCAGGAGAATTCAAGGAGACCCATCCTCAAAACTGGGCTTTTATGACTGTGAAATGTAAAAAAATCACTGTGAAATGTAAAAAACCCCACCAGCCTCATCTTAAAGATTCTGATAAGAAGCTCCAATACAAAAAAGGGAAGAAGAATATGATACAATAAACTAATAAMCAAATGTGTACACATTAGGATGATAGAAAGTAATTCAAAGCAATGAATTTATCTGTATTTTAGAAATCACTAAATGGTGGTTAGTACATTAGAGATGAAAATTTTGCTAACTTCCCTCATATTCAAAAACTAAAGCTTCTGAGAAGCCCTAGTAATTTCTGTGGCCAGTCATCTGATTATGAATTCAGCCCCCAAGGAACACTGTTTCAGAAGGAAGCTCTTCCTGCTTACCATACCAGTCACGTAAAACTGTTCTAGCTTGTGTATGATAAGTGGGTCTAATAATATTGTTATTTGCAATTGAGCTCATTTTATGAACTATGCTTCTGGAAAATTCCAGCTTATCTCTTATTTCTGAAGAGTTTTATCCTGCTCTTCGCTTTCCGAGAAGTTTTCTTTAGGCTAAATAATGCTAAGGAAAGGCTTAGGTGATCTATATTTCTTATTGCTTATTGTTTTCTATATTTCTAAGGCTACTTTAGTTAAAATTTACTTAAGATTGAAGAGGATAGATACTGTACATGTGCTSTATAAAATGACATAATAATGTTCTCTAAATGCTCAAGAGATGGCTGCAAGGAGGTGTGATGGTTTGACCTTGGCTGTCTGCCAGATCCCTACCAAGTTATTCTCTCACTCTCCCTTCTCAATGGGATGGGGGAGAAAATATGATGAAAGAGCTTGTGAGWTGAGATAAAGACAGAGAGATTGCTCAGCAATTACTGTCATGGGCAAAAGAGTCTTGATTGAGGAGGATTATATTAACATATTGCCAATTAAAAAAAGATTAAGATAGTGAGAAGAAAAGACAAAACTAAAATCACCTTCCTTTGCTCCCTCCCACTTGTTCTTCCCAGGCTAAACTTCAGTACCGTCTCTTCTGGCTCTGCCCTGAGGTGCACAGAGGGATGGGAACTGGGGATGTGGTCAGTTCATAACCTTTCATCTCAGCTGCTCCCTAATCCTCACTTTGTTTCCCTGGTCCATTGCAGGGTTCTTCCCACAGGTACAGCCCTTCACGAGCAGCTCTGGCTGGGTCCCTCGCATGGAGTGCAGTTTGCAGGAACAGCCTGCTCCAGTGTGGGTTTTGAACAGGATGAAGAATACGTGATTAAATTGCCATAATGAAGATATGCCTTAGCCATCCATGTGGTCAGGCCAGTGAAACAGAAGGATTTCATAGGAAGGATATGGAATTTTGATTACAGGATGAGTTTAAAACAGAGTGAAATACTGATTGTATTGCAGAGTAGGGGTAGAAGAGAGGGTCCTTCGAGATCCCTTGTAATTCTGTGATCTTGTCAGGTTGAAAGAATTATTTTATTGATGCCACATAAGGTAACGTTGCTCTAGGGGCAAAGCCATGATCTGTAACTTTAGTTGACTGATTCATTATATTTGCTTATTTACTATTTTGTTATAATTTCTCTGGGGKTTTTTTGCCTCTTCTTTCTCACTTTGAGTTAGGCTTTTGCTGTTGTGTAGTCTCTTACCTGTAAGCTATTATCTATTTGTCTCTCTGGAAGTTTTATAGTGCTGTTCATGTCCATGGACATTCTAGTTTAGTTCATACTGCATGTAATTGATAGCAATAGCTGTTTCTATCAGACTTCAGAAAGTGTTTGGCTTTCTTTTGCTTTCTGGTTAAAAATGTCTGCTTTGGGGTTTGCTCTTTAACATGTAGAATATATTCATTTATGTTTTGTTTGAGCCATCAGCATGGCTCTTGTTAACAAACAGACTGTTTCTGASAGTGGATATTTTCTGGTTATTGCATTTTTCCTCACGTGCAGACATCATACATTCAAATATTGGGTTCTGACCTCTTTCTTTTAGGCTGTCTACACAGGCTGTTAATGAGCTCGAATATTGTATTAAAGGCTTGATGACAACTCCCCAGAGAAGAGTAATCTTGGATGGAGTAATAGCAAGTAAATATTTAAGTCTGTTCCCAAAACACTCAGCCTGTCAGCTTTGTGAAGCTGGGAAGGCATTTTGCTCTCTGTGCAGTGTTGTGATGCCAGAGGAAGGAGCATTACTGCTGCCCATGTTCTGGTGTGCCTCTGTGGGWTCCCACATAAACCTCCAAGATGGCACATACCAGATACCACTAGCTATTACCTCTTTCCGTACCCTAGAACTTCTGGGTCCACCGGAAAAAAAGTGAGTTGGGAGGGTTCCCAATCTGCAGCAGAGAGCCAGGAGTGCTGAATGTGATGTGGGAAATGCCAACCTGGCAGCATACACATAGCCTGTGTGAGCCTTGGTTGGTGYAGCAGAGCCCCAGCCCATGCCATGTGGTTATACATGTGAACGCAATAATACAAGATCTCTCAATAGCTATATTTGTCTGAGCATTACATTCACATTAAACAGAATATCCAAGGCAATTAACTCTACTGCAGTGCTGAATTAGAGACACTACATTCCTCAAGGCCAGGAAATTTAGACAAACTATAAACTGTTCCGAAACACAGACAATTTCACCTCTCATTTCCTGCCCTTTTCCTAAACACTCACAAAGGTTTCCCAATACACTATGATACAATCAAGATAATTTACTTTGGAAAGCATCCTGGGTTTTAGAAAGCAAATATTATCATGCTGAAGCTTCACAGTGTAAAACCACAGCTGGCTGTATTGGGGTAGAAGGTTGATTTGGAACATCTGCAATAAACAAATGACCCCCCTTCAAGCCATGAAGAGAAGGTAGTGCACTTTCTGTTTGTGTTACTATTAGGGAATGAAACGACATTACTGGGAGGGGAGGGAGGGGACAGAGGAAGTCATTCTGAAAAACTGCCATGGCTCTCTGGCTTTAGGCAGATTGAGAAAATCTTTCACCTCTCAATTTTAATAATGATCATCAAAATTTTGGTGTTTGAAAAGCTAAAGGCATCTGCCACTTGCTTTTTCTTTTAGAGGAAGCAGAACGTAACAGAATTTGGCCCATAAAAAGTGATGTATTCCTACACCTTAGGCACTTCTGCTAGTCCAATCCCAAATGCAGCTTGCTGAGATTGGTGTGTGCAGAAATACAAGAAAATCAGCACCAAAGCCCTTCAGCATATTGGCAGTACCCAACACCGACTTTTAGAAATGGTATTGAAAATGCTGTTTGACAAATATACGAGCATTTGCAGGCATCTGAGAAAGGGAGACAGAGACAGCTGCCTTAAATCCTGCTTCTAACAACCTGCTATGGCATGCTAAACAGCCTCTCCAACTGAATTAAAACCACTGGAGGAAGTAGAAGAGTTCAGTTTATGTGTTGCTAGGCTGTTAACCAAACCCTTCATTGGAAATACCCAGAGCAAACACCACAAACGAGGGCAAGAACAGTGCACGCTGTTCTGAGACTGAGCTTCTGATGGTGCAGAAAACAACGCTTTCTCTGTAAGTCTCATGGAAAAATAAGAAATTTAATCAGATCGCATACTGACTACACGGTGAATATTTAGATATGTCATATATGACAAAAATATACGCTCACGCTACTTTTCTTATGTCCACTGCTTTTTTTCAGGATGTAGTGATTCCACTTAGGATTCAGTAATGAAGTTCAGTAACCATCATTTTAAATTGCAGTTTGTAAACTGTACAAGATATATTGTCATCTGACATAGCATAAAAATATTTTATTTGGATGCATAAATGCCTTCAATGCCCAGAATTACGATGTTAGAAGATGGTGACTATAGTCCCTTAATAAGTACTTTGAGGAAAGACAGCAAATGGAACAGACTCTGACATCCAGTGTACACCTACACAGCTGCTGTACCACATGACATTTCTAAATAGGCTCCCCTACAACAGTATCTGACAAGTGATGAAAGCTGGATTGTTAAATCTGACAGTATCTCAAGTCTGTATCTCCAGGACACTTCTCKTTAAAAGGCTCTCAGCTTTGGGTCTGCTTGAAAAGAATTCGTACTTTAAAAATTGCACTGGCACATTAAACAAGTCCCCTTGTTTATCATGCTCTATTTTCTAGAAGAAATCAAGGATTTCAGGATGTCTGCCTGAGGCACCCAAAAATGGACCTGAATTCTTGGAAGGTGGACCTACAAGATCGTTTATCACCTTCCCAAGAAGCACATAAAGTGAATAATACAAAATATATATGCGTAGCATATCATAGTAATGTTATGTTTTATATAATACACTATGTATGCATATATATTAATGTTCGTACCTTTTTAAAACCCTGAATTTAATTTAATTTGCATTTGTCAGTGTAGCTGATTTTGGGTCTGTATTTCAAAACTGTTATTTTTATGTGTGGGACAATAAGAAGTGCATATAATATCCATTGAATGAATGAATGGCCCCTCCTACCTTTCAAAATTCCAATATCCCAGTCACTTAAAAAAATGTATTTATGATAATCTGTTTCTTCAAAAGACTCTAAGAACAATAACAATCCAATTTCCACCTGAAATAGRTATGTATGTTCATCTTCAGTAATACTTGGTCCAGACATTTCAGGAATGCTTGAGACTTGCTGCCCTAAGGCCCTGGTTTCCTGGTCTGAGGACTTCAGCTGTGACCAACTCAGCMGATCTGAGGGACTGTCCCATAAAATACAGCAGCATTGCTTAGTATGACGACAGAAATCATGGCCTGCAAGGCCACGTTCCTGCTATCTGACCATGGTCAAGCACCCTATTGTGCTCTCTCCATCTCTCCGCATTGGGTTCTTTTTACATAGACTCATGGCATGGTTTGGGTTGGAAGGGATCTGAAAGTTCATCTGGTTCCAACCCCCCTTCCACRGGCAGGGATACCTCACTGTTACGACCTGCTCTAGAAGGTGAGGGTAACCCAGGCTCTTGCTGATAGATCTGTTGGGGTGGATTAGAGCAAAATGAGACTGAATGACTCCTGTTTGTAAACATACACATGTAGGGTTTATTGTAGAAAAATTTGGTTGCACAGGAAAACAGATATGTACCCGTTTTGGCTGTTGTTATCTGTATTAATATGACAATAAACAAGCTAAATGACAATATTAAGYTGTTGCTTAATGGCCTGTGCAGCTGAGACCCAAGAAAGTGAGAGTTTTGGTGTCTTTCTGTAATCAGTTCTTAGATGGTAGTAGATGTTTCCTGTGAATGGGTTATTTCACAAGTCAAAAAAAATGCTCCATATAGATATACTTGTGATCCTGAACAAATAAATTTGTTTGAAATGACCAAAAACCTCTCTGCTGCTTTTTCTGAGATGAGAAGCAGGGCTGGACTTGATTTACTGGAAAGCGAGCCAGAGATTTTGTGGTTCATGAATTAGTATCATCAAACAAACATAAAACATCAAAAGCACACAGTGTGAAAAAATTTATTGTAGCTCTACTGTGGTTTATGAGTAAAGACTGTTACAACTTCTCTGTCTCAGCTCTTCCTATAGGAAAGAGATTTGTCCCTTATTGTTCTCTTTATTGAAATTGTGAGTTTATTAACAATTTATGTTAAATTCATTAAGAGAAACTGCACAAGACTGAATTCAGTGACAGCTAATTAAACTGGCTTTCCAGTGATGGAATCTTGTTCCTTAAATCTTCAAGGGGACATTGTGCGTAAGAGTGGAAAAGAAAACTGGGGCCTTCTTTAAGAGGCAAAGCTAAAAGGAGTCCTCTGTGTGCAGGAGACCTGGGGCAAACCATATCCTGAGCTGTATTTGAAGAGTGTGTGAAAAGGCTAGAGAAAATGGTCTGTCCCCTCTGTTCTGCATTTTTGAGACAACCTCTGAAGTAAYGCATCCAATTAGGGGCTCCACAAGAGATTACAAAAAGGATTTTTTTCACCAACTCAAGGCTAACCCTGCTAAATTTTCAATAAAGCAAGGGAAGCTTTCTTTAGGATTAGATCAAAATACTCAACCTTGGAGTTGGACACYGGCCACAGCAAAACAATTTCTCTCCCTCTTGAAGGTATCTTTATGCCCATTCAGTGTCTGATTTCATAGGTGATTTCTTTCATTATATAGTCATTGTATCTGGTTTGATTAGRTCATAGTTTATTTGACTTGATAGGTATTACGTATTGGTCTATAAAAGATGGATCAGTTTGGACAGGTGACATTGCTTGGAGCTCAGCCAAAACCATTGATACTTCTGTGAGCTGTTCTATGAGATGTTCACTTTGGATAGGGATGTACCATTCCCCTTAGCATGGGGCTRCATGCTTTAATAAATACAGGGTGTATTTACAGTATGTAACCAAACACTCTTTTTCTCATATTCTGAATTATGGAGCTTCAAAGTGTCTTCCTCATTATCTTTGGTTTAGGTTTACTGACACAAGTAGTGTATGTGGCATCTATTAATGTGGAATTATTGCACTGTGTTTCTATTTTTGGTTTTTAAATTTTTTTTTTAATGCTGTTTCTTGCCCATGTCACTATGCCGTGTTTGTTTGTGAGCTCTGTAGGAGAAGCCTTCACTTACGTGATGCTTCACAGGCCCAGATGATCTTCTCTCTTTTTCAATACAAACATTTTTTTTCATTATTTACAGAACTAAAGCAAAAAACTTTTGGGCTATCACTTGTAAGGTCGTACTTGGTGTATGACATCCCATTCTAGACTTTGTTTTCAAGAGCGATGCAGACTAATTGGAGGACGTACAGAGGGAAATGAAAAGAGGTCAAGAAAAGCCCATGAGGTCTACAGAGTGTGAGCTGTGTAGAAAGGCTGAAACATTTGCTGAGCTACAGRAAAGAGGAGAAATGAAGGGAAAATGACAGCAGTCTTTACATCTCTGAATGTTTGCTATGAAAAGGAAGGCAATAAAGTATACTTCATTTCCACCGAGGGCGAGAGGAAAGTAATCACTTTAAAGAGTAAAAAGGAAAACCTGAAGTTAGATATTAGGAAAGGCCTTCTAAAAAATAATGCAGTTGACACTGAGACTCCCTAGGGAGTTTGCTGATCTCCTCCACGACCTCATCACTGGATATTTTTAAAATCCATCACAGGAAAACACTGAATTCAGGCCCAGTGTGGGGAWATCAACTGAATGGACTCTTCAGGTCCTATTTAGTCTTCTGTGTCTCTAATAACTCCATTAATGTATAGCTCCAGGTACAACTTAACATAAAATACATTTCTGGGACACTTGATGCACTTCAGTTTTTGCTGCCACCAGAGATGGGACTGGCTAAAATGCTGGCTAGGAGCTGTAGCTCCTTTTCTTGTGAAGTGTGAAAACCTATTTAGTGATACCTGTGAATGTTTTGCATCTCAAACAAAGGAATGATTTTAACGACACTGTTTTCAAGTATTCTGTTTAAATCAYATAACTAATAGACTAAGAGTCAGACTAAGCTGACCATAGATTGTCAAAAATATGATGGGAAATCAGACAAAAGCCTGGGGGAAGACTGCATCCTGCAGGCCAGCCCTCTATCTGTTGGATCTGTTATGTTTTGTTTCTTCTTCACTATAAGCTTCAGTTTGTGTTCGAGCTGTGCAATTCTAAGATAGAGCCTCTCCTTCTCCCAGAAGAATCTGGGACACCTTTGGATCATCAAAGAGCAGCTCCCKTTTGAATACAAGAACTCTGACATGTGAGTATGGTAAGATGATGCTGGATCACATTCTCTGGAGCTGACTCCTTGYTCAACAACTCACTTTCTCTGTATACCTCAAATGTTACCTGCTTTAGCAATCATTGACATTAATCCTGATGGCAGTCCTGTGTTATTCCTGTTGCAACTAGACAGCTAGCACTACTTGTGGATATTTATCTAGACTGGGTTTATCACTGGACTTCTTAACTACTGGTGGATACACACTCTTGACAGCAGCATGTGAACTAGGAAGAGCCAAGGCCTTCTCTGCTTTCCATAAGGCCATGCTGGTGAGGAGGTTGGGGGTGCATGGGAGGGTGGGAGGAGACACAGCCAGGACAAGTGACCCAAACTGACCAAAGGRGTATTCCAGACCATGTGGCATCATGCTCAGTATATAAAGTAGGAGGAAGAAGTAGGAAGGGGGGAACATTCAGAGTGATGTTGTTTGTCTTCCCAAGTCCCTATTACATGGGATAGGGCCCTGCTGTCCTGGAGATGGCTGAACACCTGCCTGCCCATGGGAAGCAGTGAATTAATTCCGTTTTGCTTTGCTTGTGTGAGTGGCTTTTGCTTTCCCTATTAAACTGTCTTTATCTCAGCCCACGAGTTTTCCAGCTTTTATCCTTCTGACTCTCTTCCTGGTCCTGCTGGCGGGGGAGTGAGCGAGTGGCTGGCTGGGGCTTAACCACCACAACAAAATATTGCAATGAGTCATTTGGGACTCTTCTGACAAAACCAATCGAAGAGTCAATTGGGACTTCTGCCAAAACCAGTCAAAGTCTAATTGCTCATGGCAAATTCAGTATATTATTAAAGAAAAACACAATGACAACAACAACAAAAGAGAATAAAATAAGTTAATATTGTTATGAAGCACACAGCTCTGACGTATGCCACTGAAAAAGGAGTTTGCCTCTGTCGGAGACATTGTTCTCCATGTGATCATAGAATGGTTTGRGTTGGAAGGGACCTTAAAGATCATATAGTTTCAATCCCCCTGCCATGGGCAGGGACACTTTCCACTAGACCAGGTTGCTCAGGGCCCCATCCAACCYGGCCTTGAACACTTTCTGGGATGGGACACCCAAAACTTCTACGAGAATCTGTTCCAGTGCCTCACCAGCTTATTARTAAAGAATTTCTGTTTCACAAGATCTAATAATGCCTGATGCAGAAGCTCACAGGGACTTCAAAGGTGTGAGAGTGACATAGGTCTGGCAAGTGGAGGAAGGAAAAGTGAAAAATTTTCCTATTTCAGAATCTTTGCTGTCATGTTCCCAAAATGATATGTCAATGTATAATCTCAATATCTATGTTTCCTCTGACATTCTTTTTCACTTTCTTCAACTGGCATGAATACAGTTGAAATGAATTCTTCTTGGGAACAAAAAAAACATTACCTCCCAACCTATCTGAAAGAAGACAGACCCTTTTCTACCAATCTTGCAAAGTCAGCTCAGGAAGAAGGTGCAAACCAGGGAGAGTGAAAGGCAGTGTCTTTTTGTACAGAYCAGATGGAGAGAGAAGTGACATGGGACATTCACTTGGGTTCTGCAGCTGGCAGCAACCGCAAGAGTGCRACTTTGGCCAGTTTTCTTTGGTCAGTGCCTTTAGAAAGATTTGGCTTTTYCAGATTCATCCCTGTCCTATTTTAAGGAAAATTCTTGTTGCTCCACTCCAGGAAAGTATTATTTGTTTTGCTATCTGTTCAGCATTCATTACTTTATTTCCAAGAGAAGGGAGGAAACAACAAACCCATTCCTTCCATTCATTTTTCACTGCTTTTAGCCCTAGGGTCAGCTTTGGCATTCAGGGAGCAATATGCTTTGTGACCTAAAATACTGGGGACAGCAAACAAAGTGTAATCCTTGCTGATCATATTAGTAACTTTCTTTTTCAAAAGGAAGAGACTATCAGCTTTGCTTACATCCATTGCGAATTCCATCATGGAGTGCTGCACTTCTCTATCCTCTCCCTTTAATGAGTTCATGGTCTTTTAATTAAAGTGAATGAAGCTGGGCATGACAAGCATTGGCAAGTGGGAGGAAGGAAAAAACTGATGTTTGCTCTTGTAAGCAAGTTATTTTCTATTATTTACACACAACACCACTGAAGTGTCTCCCTCTTAAAATGCAGTGGGAGGTATTGATGTGTCAGGAATAGTAATTGGTTCTCCAATAAACCAAGGCATTTGTCACAGCTACATTTGCACATGAGCATCTCACTTTTTCTGTTTTTATAATTTCATTTTTAAACAAACAAACAAAAAGTTACAACCGTTTCTGGATGTTTCTAAAATCTTTACAATGCACAGACCATGAGACCCTCTCCACAGATGCAGCACTGGAAGTGATAGAGAACATTCCCCTTCCTGCCTCTCGCTGCTGCCAAGCACCTTCAGTCTGCCAATGGAAGCCTCTGCACAGAGGTGCCTGGTTGTCATTTCCCTTTATGTGGAATGTCTGAGACAGGAAGGCTGAACAACACCTTAATCATGACAAGTCAGGAGAGTAGCAGTATCTGAAAATAGCTGCCACACAACACGAAACAATTACTGCTTCTAAATCAGACAGACGTTGCCTTCAGATGGGAAGAACACATCAACCTGTCTCTATCTGCAGATGTTTTTCAGCTGGGTTAATCAGAGCTGGACCTTTTTACTTCATTTGCCAGTCAGTGCCAAATATACTGATGTTCTCTGTGATGTGGGAATGTCCCTGATGGAGACTGGACCGGGCTCTCTATACTTCTCTCATAAAGCTCCAAGGTTTTCTGTTTTATCAAAGGCATATGGGGCTGCCTTACATTTTGGAAGGGTGCAAACTATTCGAAGTTGTGGGAAAAAAGTAGATAATGTGTAGGAAAAAAAYATTCTTATGTGTTTTTACAGGTTCAAATTCAAGAAAAGCTTCTTAAAAACTATTAGCTTATGGAATATTGTCGCAAAGTAGTAAGTGTGATATGCATAATATGATGCTGGGCATTGTCCTGCAGAATGGCTAGTGAGATSATCCTGTCTTCTAGTTTCCAGTGTCACTGTCTTTGTGAAATGTTTCAAGATATGTAGAAGGAAAAAACCTATGCAGATGCTCTAGAGGTGAAAATATTGCTCCACAATATTTAAAAGAAAAATTATTTTAAGACACTTCATGGAAGACATCAGGAGTTAATTTGGCTCCCTAGGTGTCTTCTTCTCACTGTATTTTTAATTCTTGTTTGTATAATGCCATCTAAAGATAAAAGAAGCTGAGTCTTTGACGTAGCACTTTTGTCTATCAGTGTTTGGAGAGCTGAAATCTCATTATTTTTTCCCAATTGTATTTTCTAATGTGAAAGTCCCAGAACCTGTAAATAACTTACCCTCCTTTTGAAGTTTCTTTATCAGCTTCACTTCAGCAATATTCAAACAAAGATCAGAGGCAACATGAACCTTCTTGTGATACCCTTTGACTGTAAGGTAACATGCCAGAATGTTTGAAATGTGATGTAAATGCTTCAATGGTTCAAAGCAATGTTCAATGTGGCAATGTTCACATTTCATTCATTATGTTACCTCCTCGTGTTTAGAAGTTCCTTGCATCTTTTAAAGAAGGCAACTCGATTTCACAAGTGCTGACACATTAAACACTTACTACATTGCTCTGAAAGATGTCTTCATTAGCTTTGCCTCACTGGTAAGCAAAATTAAATGGCTGATGATGACCCACATGCAGCTCACTTTTGAATACCATAGACAAACTCAGACTRTATTAGAAAACTACCAGGTGTCAGAAACACTGAAATTCAATTTGAGTATTTAATGAGCTCAGTCTTCCAGGGAAAGAGCGAAGAAGTATTGATCTGTATAAAATGAACAGGGAGCTTTTTCCTATTCCCTCGCCACAGGTCTTATAAAAAAAAGCTGTCAGAAGGCAATCACRCTTAATTTGGTAATTTTGAAAATTTCACTTCCTCATTCAATTATGATAAGTCTTTACCTTCTACCTCTTTTCTTCATTAAGGTAGGTTTTTATTGTGTGTTAGTATAGTGAAATTTCACYGCCTTATCCTCCTAATTCCTTTCCCTGCAGAGCCCTCCTACAGGCTCCTGAACCTGGTGAAACCTCCTTTTCTAATGTTTATGGTCTTCATTCAACATTTTTACTATTTCGGTGCCTTAGAAGATTGAACACCATCCCCTCAACCCAGCATYAGGGCAGTATCTGACAGTATGCCCTATCTGCACTCCAAATGTTCACTTTAGCACCTCAGCACTTGAAAGCTTACATCTYTTAGAACCCTGGGTTACATGTCAGAACATGCCAGTTGTTGTGTCACAACCTCTGCGGTTCCACTCAGCCACAGCTTTCACACAAATTGTATTTAATTCTCTCAGTTTTCCCCAATAGCCAGTCCCAAGCCTAAAACAAATGCTCTGAGAAAGCCTTGTGAAGTGAAAATTTGTATTCAACATGGTCTATAGCTTCCTGTAGTGTTTTCCCAGTCTATACCTGAGTAGTGAAAATCTACTCCCCTCTCCCACTATTTACTCCTCTATTAATTAATTCTATTAGTTGCTAAAAATGCTTCAGTAACTGCTCCTTTCATAGTACATTCATGGCAGAGCYCACCATGGCATAACTCCTGCTTTTTCTCCTTTTTCTCTTTTTCCATGCCAGTCCTGTCTCAACATTTTTGCCTCTGTCCATCAGATACTATAGGGTTTTCCTTGTTGTTCGCCTCTAAAATATTCTAGACAGAAGTAAATAATCCCATTCCTATTATTTTGTGCAGTGGGGAAAGTAATTTGGACTCAGTACTAAAACCAAAGAAGTCCTGAGATCTGAGCTCTGCTATGAGCTTACAAMCTGGCCTTTGGTCAGCATTTCAGAATTTGTGTCCCTTACTGTGCTGGCATGGCCATTCTGCACTAGAACCTCCACAGGCTTGTTCTTGAGATATTTTTGAGCTGGTAACCCAAAACCATTCAGTGCCCACCAACACTTCTGGTTTTGAAAAGGCTTGTGGGGAGTGTCAGCACCTCTGTTGTAGATATACTCATGACCTCTGTGTTCCAGTTTGTTTTTCCATTATAGCCTAACAGTATTTGTAAAGCATGTTGAAGGAATGCTCAATTAACATTTGTGTTGTGCTTTTCTACGGGGAGCTTATTTTATGAACCCTCTGTCTCACTTAGATAATTCTCCTACCTTTTCTTCTCTGCTCTTTCAGCCCCTTTTAGAGGGCCACCTCATTATATATTTAACCTCTTCTTCTCTAATGTGTGAAATAAGATGAAGAATGAAACCAGTTCAAAGAATACTGGCTCTTTCAAGTGTGTATCAGGAATATGATCATGCATTATGCTCTCCTGCTCTTTGAGAGCCCAGCAGAGCCAGCTCTTCACAGGCAGGACTTAGGGGTATTGGGAACAATGTAGTAGGACAATATATATAGACCTGTCGCGGTGGTTGCTGGTCGGGCGCCGCCGCGACCTTCCCAAAAGCCCCCTGACACGCCAGGAGAGGCCTTTACTGGAGGCCGGCGACTGTCGTGATCCCGGGGAGGTTGGGATGGCGACCCAAGCAGGACAACCGGTGGTAGATGCGAAGGAAGAAGCGAAGAAGCAGGGATGGGGTCTCCGTATGGAGTTGTTTATTCAACAGGGGTCAGGGACGGAGAGCCCAAATGGCTCTGAGGACATCAGCTTTAAAGGTACCGGATAGGGCGGAGAGAACATCAGGTCCAATGGGGTGAGGGCCAAAGRGTAACGGGCATGCAAACAACCAATCAGGAGAGGTAGAGGGAGGSATTAGGGGAAAGCGTCCAATAGGGGTACAACTTACAACGAAGGTTCCAGAAACACAACCATATATGAAACTAAAGGGGTGGGACCGTGGGTGGTAACGAACTGGGAACGTCCCACCGGGGGAGGAGATAGGGGTGGTTCAAACCCTGGTAACGACCCACCAAGGCCTGCGGGCCGGCCCACTCCCAGGAGTGGCCTGAACGGCCGCTACATAGACCATAGTATTTGGAGAAAATATAGCGTTAATGGCAGCTGCTGCATTTATGATTGAAACAGTCTGTGTTTTTCATTTTGGGGGAAAGGTGCGCTACCAGGGATTTGAGTAGCAGCCCAGCTCTCCCAGGAGGTATGCTTGAAGCTGAAGACCTCTTTAGCAAGAAGAAAGAACCAGGCCACTAGGGCTGGTAAATAACAACTGATCCCCGTTCAARGCAGAGGACTGATGTAGATAATTTCTTTAGGTTCTGTGCAGTGCTGTCTTCTTATGGATATTTGATTATCTTAAACAATGAAAGTCTACTCATGTTAACAGTTTCACAGGGGCCTCCCTTTTTCAAACTAATTCGCTTGAGGACTCCAACTGGGACCATAAAATTCTCCTTTTCAAGGCCATATGCCCCCTTTCCAAAAGTTTTAATTAGTATCTTGGTAATTATGTCATGGAGTATGGTTCTTAAATGTATGCTGACATTTCTTACTCAGAACTGAATTCACATTGTGGTTGATTATATTATTTCAAAGTGTGTCCAGAGTGTGTCAATGTCAAGAAATCAAATGTGCTGTAACAGGAGACATACTGCAGAGCTCATTGCTCGCCTCAAACAGATTGGATGATCTAAGGACAGGTGAAAAGTCTGTCTGAATGGAGTAAGAAAATAGTGTTTATTACCATTAGAAATGTTTTAGACTGTTAGAAGCTTTTTTATAGACATTTCACTCTATGATAAACAGAACTGGTAAAGACAGCTTTTCCTTCAGGGCTAGAGGAGGCTACTGSAGGCAAAATCCACCCCAAACTGGGAATTCTAGCCTTAGTGGCAGCAATCTTTTATTCATTCCTTTGTATCAGCTAATGCAAATTTGGGTGGGAATAAATGTTTTCAAAAGCCAAGACAATTCCCTCCTTGCGTTTTTTATAATGTACAAGAATGCAGCATTTCCTGTTTCACCTTCTTCTCAAAATAGTGGCTCTTAAATTACTGCCAATTGCCAGATCCATCATGACTCTTTCTGTCACGTAACATGAAATAAACTGATCTGAAGCCATTACCTGAACATGCAATCTCTAAGACAAATGATTCTGTAGCAAAATACCTAGAAGACTGTAATCGAGAAGGAAAGCTCTGTTGTACAGCCCTTACTCTAATCTACCTCCTACAGCAAGAAGGGGTCAGCCCCAGGGTTGCAAGAGATACCTTGATGTCTATTATAAATGCGTATCTCCACTGAGGGGAGGTAACTCCCTACCGATTACTTTCCCACCTCTCTGTCACCTCTCCCAACTTCTTTTTAGGCTGGGAGTGCCCAGCGCAGGCCAGGCTGCAAACACAGACAGCAGCCCCATTCTCCCCATGGGAAGAGCCACAGGTGGGCTCGGGGGTGGCCAGCCAGACTAAACCGGTTTGAGGAGCCAGATTTTGCTTTTGCTGCCCCTTCAGTTGCATTTTCAGCTCTCATAAATGAGACAAAAAAGGTCAATTTCTTCAAGACTTTCTTAGAGCAGCCAAGGAGCTGGGTGGGGCTCCCTGGATAGTGCTGACTCCTAAAGGGCTGAGTGCCCGTCCTTCCCTTGGTGGAGACTGGGAGTGAAGTAGAAGGCAATGCTTTTTTTGTATCTATGTTCAGGTACTTCTGTATTTGTCCCCTGTCACAGCAATTTGTATTGTTTGCTTGTAAAGCTGCAGTGCCAGCAGTACAAGGAGACGCTTCTTGAACTTCAGAAGCCTTCTTGCCTATTAGAATTAAATCCTACGTTAAGCTAAAGGCCTGAATTGTCAGGAATGTGAGCACCACTATGGCTCATCTATGTGCTAATGCTACTGTTTTCAGAAGAGTTTCAAATCTAAAACCCTTTTGTGAGAAATATTTTACCCACAGGTGATTTGAGGGTAACATCTGACGCATTATTCTTGTGTGAGCAGCTGTGGGGATTCAGCAGTCACACAGAAAGTTACAAACTTTATTTGCCTTTAAATTACTTTGCACTTACTAGCTTTTTGATGCTATGTGTGAGTGAGCTCTTCAGTATGTAATAGCTGCTGATAGTGGAAGTTTATAAGGATCAAAAGGGAGGTAATCCACACTAAATTTGTTGGGCAGTGTTGCTCCCTCTTGTGATTAATGTGATATACCAGGAGGTCAACAGGGATGCTGCAGCCTTGACTTACAAAGATAATTTTGTTTGTCAAGCAGTAGAAATTGGTAGGTATGGGTCTGACCTCCAGACTTCCATGGGTGATACAGCCAGACCCATTTCCACTGAGGAGATAACAAAAATAAAAGGAAAAAACTCAGCCTCATCCAGACTGTTTCTGGATGACTAAAATATGATGACATGGAGGTTAACAAAGAATACAGTGTAAAAAATGAAACTTTGTTATTGTAATCTCATTCACCACTGTAAAGGAAGAGAAAGTATGAACTTACAGGGCACTAGGTGTGGATATCTGGCTAGACAGAAAATATTGCAATGCCTGAGTCTTCTCCTGCAGTCATTTCTGTGCTTCTCTGCCTGATACTACCAAACATAAAGGCCAGCTGTCCTGACAGTGGGGTGTGGGCTCCAGACTGCTTTCCTGGCACAGGAGTGCCTGGAACACTGGGCTACAGGCAAAATCCTCAAATTTCTCTTTCCCTTCTGTAGTAACTTACACGTCCTTCTACAGAGACATCTGCCTTCAATGTGGCTTGAGGAGCAGGTCTGCCAGACTTTCGTAGAAGATACACATCCAGGGAACCAGGACCTGCCTGCTCTATCTTGGGTTTGGCAAGTCTTTGAACCAAAGTTTCCCTGCTCTGGGTTTATCCTTTTAAACAGTGAGCCCTTTCCAGTATATTCTAAAGAGGAATAGTACTTGCCCATCCTTGTGAAAGAAAAGCTATGGCTATGCTCTCTCAGGAGGGGATGCTGGATCTGGAGCCAGAGGAAGCATCAGTCTGCAACATGGACTCAAGCACTTGTGCTTTGGAAAGGAGTGTTTGTTTAAGCACACATCCCTGTTTATTGTTTATTAACAGCCAGTTCAAACCACCTCCTTTCCCAGTTTGACAGTGACTCCCTGAGTAACTGTCCCAGTACTGCCCAGGGGACCTGGAAAGCAAGATGGGGCATTTGCATTCCACAAAGTGAAATTGGCTGCTTGAAATTTAAAGGCTGTAATGCATTAACTTCCAGGTGTCAACTTTTTTTATTGAAAGACCAAGTGCAAACAAAATGAACATTCAGTTCCTGAAAGAATGAAAAAGAAAGAAAGAAAGAAAGAAAGAAAGAAAGAAAGAAAGAAAGAAAGAAAGAAAGAAAGAAAGAAAGATGCTTCAGAGTGACTTCCTTTTGGTTATTCAGTCCAGCCAGGCTTCACTTGAAAAATTCAACATCCTTGGCCTCCTTTATAATATGCTTAGCAGCAAGGGTCCTTCAGAGAGAATGAACTCTGTGTTAAGACTGTATACCTCATGCCACTGTGGCTGAGTCTTCATCAAGGGAATTAATTACCTTGTGTGATTGCAACCTGCTGCAGTGAGGCAACAGTGGGTTTAAAATGGGGCTCTGAGGGAACAGCATGTAAGTGTATTAAAATGCAGCAAGAAACCWACATTACCATCTCTCCTTAAAGTGGGAACTTAGTCTCCCTTTGCATAAATGGAAGATTTAAATGTGATATCAAGGATGCAAAGCTAAAAATTGGTACTGCATTGCCTAAGGTATCTAAATACAACATATGGTAAGTGGGGCTGTGCAGATACAAGCCCATTTAAAATCCTTTTTGGCAGCAAGACTCAATTGTCATGTTTTGTTAGGTCTGTTTTGTGAAGCATAGGCAGAGCTTATGTGCACATGCAGTGCAAGAAAGGATTTCCTACTATGCCCCAGGAAAACTGACAAATCAAACTATTCTCTAATTGAGTTGTGTTCCACTGTACTGAAAAATGTGGTCTTTTCAGCAAACAGCTTTAGAGCTAATTAAAGAGCATCTTTGTTTGTTTTTAAGAATAATGTTATACAACCACGTTTGCAGTTTTAGCTGGGTGATACAATGTCTATCCATAGAAATAGCAAATCATGACATAATCTTTTTAAGCGGTCTAGATATTTTGATGAGAAAGCCAGACACAAGGTGGGMAGGACAGCTGGCAGATCTCAATTCAAACTCAGCATCATCATTACCAAAAGACAGAAGCACATCCAAAATAAGTGTTTTACAGAAGAACTTACAGAGGTATTATAAAGCAATTTATATCCAAAATGTATTTTGGGAGAGGAGGAAGAAAGAAAACCTCGTATTTTGTAGTATCATAATAAAAGCTTGGAGAATGGTGGCAAACGGAGTTACACCCAGCTGATGGCTGGTCACTAATGATGTTCCCCAGGGTTCAGTATTGGGGCCAGTCCTGTTTAATGTATTTATCAATGATCTGGATGAGGGGATTGAGGACACTCTCAGTCAGTTTGCAGATGACACCAAGCCGGGCAGGAGTGTTGATCTACTAGAGGGTGGGAAGACTCTTCAGATGGATCTGGACAGGCTGGATTGATGGGCTGAGGCCAATGGCATGAGGTTCAACAAGACCAAGTGCTGTGTCCTGTACTGGAGTCACAACAACCYCCTGCAAGGCTACAGGATGGGGACAGAGTGGCTGGAATGCTGCCCTAAGGAAAAGGAGCTTGGGGTGCCATTTGACAGGTGTCTGAACACGAACCAGTGTGTGCCCAGGTGGCCAAGAAGGCCAGTGACACCCGGCCTGTAYCAGGAATAGTGTGGCCAGCAGGACCAGGGCAGTGATAGTCCCGCTGTGCTCAGCACTGGTGAGGCCACACCTCAAATCCTGTGTCCAGTTCTGGGCCCTTCAGGACGAGAAAGACATTGAGGGGCTGGAGCATGTCCAGAGAAGGGCAGCGGAGCTGGGGAAGTGTCTAGAGAGTCAGTCATGTGAAGAGTGGCTGAGAGAGCTGGAGCTGTTTAGCCTGGAGAAAAGGAGGCTCAGGGGCAACCTTATCACTCAGTACAACTACATGAAAAGAGGTTGTCATGAAGTGAGGGTCGGTCTCTTCTCCCAAGTAACCAGCAACAGGATGAGAGGAAACAGCCTCAAGTTCCACCAGGGGAGGTTTAGATTGGATATTAGGAAAAATTTCTTCACTGAAAGTGTTGTCAGGCATTGGAACAGTCTGCCCAGGGAAGTGATGAAATCACCATCCCTGGAAGCATTCAAAAGGCACATGGATGTGGCACTTGGGGACACGGATAAGTGGCAAACATGGCAATGTTGGGTTAACAGTTGGACTTGACGATATTAGAGGTGTTTTCAAACCCTAATGATTTATGATTTTACAAACACAAATAATTTGGGTTTCCTCAGAAATTATTTGCAGCTTGAACACGGGTACAAAACCATGCTGTTCCACAAAACAGGCAGTAAACTAGAGGAAAATCAAAAGTGAAAACTGAAGAGTGATTTTTTTTCCTTTGTTAGGCTTAAGAAATATGAATGATAAATTAATAGCTTGGAGATAGAGGACACTGCAGTGATTAATAGTAATTTTCTAGAATAAAATATGATGATGATTTGGATGGCTTTTGCAAATAGAAATGCTGTTCCAATGAACCTAACAATCCTCCAAGTAGGGAAGCAGGTTAAAAAGTTCTACAGGTAAAGGTGCAATTTCTCTCCAAGTATTTCAACAAAGACTGGTTTTGATTGGCACTGTCTTCCAACGTAGTTTAGCCAAATTCCTAGCTGAGATCAAGAATACAAAGCAATATTTAGTGGCATTTAAAGGAATTTATGGATGCTTATATCTATATCACACAAGCAGGACAGCTGCCATATGCAATAGTTCTTTCATTCATTATTCCTTTACCATCTACCCCTTAAACGTGCAGAGTGCTTACCAAATATAGTAGCTTTCCATATTACTGATTAATTTACAAGATCTTCCAAATATAATGGCACTGCATGTAATGAACACCTCTTCTTTAGACCAGTAGGAATTTGTATACATAGACAACAGTCAGCAATTTTTCATATTACTGAAACCTCATAAATAAAGATGGAACGAAGCTATGTATTTTTGCCATAGAAACTGAAAGCAGCCAAGTTCACTGTCCTCTGTATTGAACATTTCTGCTAAATCCATTTTTTTTACAGAGCTGTTCCAGAAGTCAGTACAGAAATAAAGAATTTGAAACTTGAGCAGATGATATTTTTTCCTCTATAACTGGTCTGCAGGGTATTCCTGAGGTGAGCAACTACATCAGATAAATAAGAGGAAATCAGTTTCTGAGATACCAAGGATAAAAAGAAATTTTCCCAGAATTACATGTATTGACSAATAAAGATGCTGCTCTATTTCTCAGTGGAAAGGCAAAATCAATAAAATTTAATGCCAAGAAAGCCAAAGTGATGATGTGACATCACTTGCTAAAAGGTCAACTATGAGTGTCTTGTATTGTCACCCGTGAGAAAGATCTCATCCAGGAACCTCTTGGAGAGTGTTAGTTACCTAAACTTGTTGAACATCACAGTAAAATATTTGGAAACCTGACTGGAAAATCCTGGTACCATTAGCAATCCTCCTTGAGCACTTTCAGGGAATGGACAAGATACCRTAAGACTGGTAAAAGACAAGCACAAAGAGCAGTTCGCAGAAGGCAAGTGGTTGCCCCAAAGAAAACAATTTCTTCTTCATGTCCCTGGTTGACACAGCCTTAGAAAATGTCCAGTGGAATGAATCTATGCCCTGCCTGGTAGGGAATGAAACATTCCTCACTGGACAAGAGATTGGGTAAAGATACATGCCCTGTTTGGATCATCACTGGTTGTATTTTAAGCAGATGCACGGACTGCATAATTTCCCGAGGTCTTTTCCAGCTCTGTTTTTCTACAATTCTCATGCTCCATAGAATTAAACAAGTACAGAAGTCATTGTGGTTTTGAAATCTTAACTATTTTTTTATTCTCGTGAACTATTTTGTTATTCTCTGTTGCTGCAGATGCAGTGACTGACCAGGCCACATTTACTATGTAGAGAGGTTTACCCAGCGTATTTAAAATTTATCTGGATGATAAAAGAKTAACACCGCTTTGAAGTTAATTTCTGGCTTCTGACATGCACATCAATATCCTTTCAAAACTGTGGAGAGACTCTACGAAGAGACAATTCCATTATTTACATAACTGAATTAAAAAATCTTAAAATTACATTGCCTCTTTGGGATTTTACTTGTTTACTTAATGGGCCTCTTGACATAAAAGCATTTTTGGCAGACACATTAATAGTCACTGAAGTAAAGGACTGATTTAAAAGAGCTGAGTTTCTTTTCACCACCTCCTCCTGCAACAGTAGGCAAAATAGCATGGAGTTCACAGCACACATGATGAAGCACGGTCTATTTTTTCCTCCGTAGTCTAAAATCCCAGTGCAAAGCTGATTTTCCATGTACTTCTGCTGTTGRCGTACACTTGCATTCTCATCAGCCCTGGTTCAGACCCCTGCAATACACTGATGTAGTAAAAACATGGTCAGAGGACTTCAGCCTTGGAGATGAAGCCAACAGGTACATGTCAAAAGGGTGATAAAAACCACAGRAAAAAAAAAAAATGAAAGCTTTCAATGCATTAAGACATGCATTTTTATTATCCTACTTTTTGGGTTGGTGTCAAAGGCTTTTCAGAACCAACCAGTAAATGAATCCACCAAATTTTCATGCCAAAGTACTAACTGTCTGTGAGGTACAGGGRAAAGAAAAGGGACAAAATATGTTTATTGTGAATTTTTGAACGGTAAATTCTAGGAACAAGCAGGAGGGAAGTTGAAAATAAAATTCCAACAGCTAAACCACGAAAAGGTGTAAGAATGAGCCGTCGGGAGTTCTTTGCAGCCGTGGTGAGAGAGGGAGCTAATCGAGTATTTCAAAACCAGGCTCATGGATGAGCAAGCTGGGCGAGAAATCTGGTGTGACCGCCAGGTGCGTACCTCAGAGGCGTGCGACGCAGAGGACCTGCCCATGCCGCGAGAGCCGGGCCGAGCTGCACCTGCCCCTCGATGCATTGATTTATCGCCACTTCGCTGCCCAGCACTCGCCCGCCGTTGGCACGGACCGGCGGGACCCGGCCTGGGGATTGCCGGTGCCGCTGCCACGGCCTGCCCGTGCCCGCGCGTCGCGGCTCGCCCGCGGCCGGCGGGATGCCACGCGCGAGGCCGGGGCTCCGGCGCCATTCCGCGTAGGCAAACAGTCCCGGGGCACCCAGCGGCTTCGCGTCGGCTAGGGCCGGTCCCGGGCCGCTCCGGCCGCCCCACAGGTGCCGCCGGGCGGGCGGAGCGCAGAGGAGCGGGGCCGGCCCGGCCTCCCCCCGCCGCGGGGGCGGACCGAACCCAGCCCCGCGCGGGGGCCGGCTCGCGCCGCCCCCGCCCCCCGCTGGAGCCGCCCGCCGAGCCGCGCCGGGCCGGGCCGGGCCGGGCTGTGCCGGGAGCCGCCGGAGCTGGAACTGGTACCGGTGTCGGTTCCGCTGCCGCGGCCGCGCCCGCCGCTGCTGGGGGAGGCGGTGCCCGCGCCGCGCCCCCGCGCCCCGCCCGCCCCCGGCAGCAGCAGCAGCGGCAGCGGCAGCCTCAGCACCTCCGCCAGCTCCGCCAGCAGCTCCAGCGGCAGCACCATGGACCTCTCCTTCATGGCCGCGCAGGTGGTGCGCGAAGGCGGGACGGGACGGGACGGGACGGGACGGGACGGGACGGGAGCCCGGGGCGGGTGCGGCGGGCGCGCATCCCCTCCTCTCCTCTCCTTTCCGCTCGTGTCCTCTCTGCTCCAAAGTTGGGTCGGTGCGGGGCTAAACCTGAGCGGCCCCGCGCCTTGGGGAAGGGGCAAGGAGGGGGAAAGAAAAGGGGAAAAAAAGGCGGCCGGAGCTGGAAGCGCTGCTGAGGAGAAGTTGCCGGGCGCAGCTCGGGGCGCAGCACCTGTTAGCGCCCGGCAGCGGGGCCCAGCGCGGCGCCGCCGCTGCCCCCCCTGCCCCCGGTGCCCTGCCAGCGGCCTCGGGCTGGGCAAGGGGCGGCATCATCGCTCCAGCCTCCGAGGACAGGCTTTAAGTGAAAATCGGAGATGCGATTTCTCGGTTCTTTTCCTTCGTTCCGTACTGCGATTGTATGTGCATCTGTGGTTTGAGGTTTTTTTAAGTTGTCTCTGCATACAGAATCCAGCTTGGCGTATATAGAAATACTCCTCTGTTTGCATGAACAAATCGTTTAAATTGCAGCATAGTTCTGGATTCCAGCTTGAGGCATGATCATAGGTGTTGGTGTTCAATGTATTCATGCTTAATATACTGAGAAGAATGTAAGAATGGCTATAAGCCACCCAAAGCCAAAAATCATCACAGTGAATCCAGGTGAATTAGGCTTTTAAACAGACAGATAATGCTGTACTAGGGAAAATCACACACTCACTGAACATCCATTACCTTTTCCAGGATAATTTCTTCTATTCGTGTGAATACCTAAGTGTAATTGGCTTTTTTCAAGAGTGATTTGGGTCCAAGTTTGTGGTTTTGCCAAAAAACATCACCCACCATTTAGAGGTGGAGTAGGGGCCAGGGAAGCCTTTCTGCACTGTTGCTGCCTGAGTGCTGGCTTCAGCTGGAGGTGGTTGGAAGCCAAATCTGCGCTGTTGTTCTGTTTCAATGCCCGTTTTGTCTTGTTCCCTTCCTAAAGCCCATTTCTGAGGGGATGTCAGGCTCTGCCTTTCTGAAGGTATCAGTGTGCTGTCCAAGCACCTCTTCCATTTGGAGGTATTTCTAAGAATTTTTTTAAAGGGAAACCACAATGGTGAGGAGGAAAGCATCATTTCTACTGATATGAGGTCTTCCTGGCAACTGGAGTATTCAAAGGAAATTTTGTATGTGTCAAATCATTTTCCTATGGTCCTTCTCAGCACAATCAGTGAGCTCCCTGTGTCCATCTTTTGTTCCCTAAGCACTGAGCTGAAGTGGAATGCCCCTGTAGCCCAGAAACAGAGGTGCAGCACAGCAGCAGGTTTTACCTRTAATCAGAGTGGAGTGTGCCAAAGCTGGGACTAGTGCTGCCCATTCCCTTTCTATACTCTCCCTTATTCTTGCTGTCCCAAATTCCACATATCTTCTGTGCTAATTCTGTGTGTTGGAAGAACCACAAAACACTGTTGCTTTGCTTCTCTCAGAACAGTTCCCTGTGCAAATGTGTCTTATACTTACTAAGGTTATTAGTGCAACAGTTTACAGTGAAACACATGCTTTTCTCCCTGATCCTTTTGGGTTGTTATTTTCCTCTGTCACAAGAAGTGACAATTGATAGGGTTTTTTTCAGTGTGAGGTGAAAGCAATGTGAAGGCAAGAAAGGATGGAATACCTTGGAGCTGTCTGCCRCAAAGCCTTCTGGGTGGTGAGGGAGGTGGAAAGCAGTCGGGACTGCCAGCTGTCTCTCCCAGTGGGGGCAAGGGGCTCACTGGGTCTGCACAGCACAGGGCATGTGGGGGATTCCTGCAGGGGGTATTTGTGTACCCAACCTTTGATGAGCTGTAGGAGAGACTTTCCTGGGCTCCTTTTCTACTGAAGGAAATGAGCCCAGTTATTAGGTCACTGTGTGTAGCAGGTGCTGCACTTACCTCTGTTACTCCGTGTCACAGGCTTCTTGTACCTTTCTAAGATGTCAGCTCTTTCCATTCCTGTCACCATAGTGACATTTAACCCCCAGCATGTCACTCCTTTAATATAGGTGTTGCTTATCTTCAGCTTTCTTTTCATTGCTATATCTTTATGTCCTTTTTTTTGAATAATTCCTCTGGCATCTCTGATGGTGTGGTCCGTGGAGATGACCTTCAGTAAGGGATGTGTGAGACCACAAGAGAGTTATTGACTTGCGCTCCCTGCTCATAACCACTTTTAAAGATACTCTGCTATCACTCTCATTAGCATCCTTGTGACCTGCAGCAGGGATTGCATTTTACCTGATGAATACCAGGTACATTAATATTTTGTAGAAAAATAGGTAATATCAAAACTGAGATGCTTAATGGCATACAAGCAATGGTTGCCTCTCAATTTAGTTTCTGCAAGATACTGTAGACTATTTATGTTCCTGTAAATTGCTTTTGTATATTATCACACCTTTTCACTGCTTACTGTGGACCCAAGCTGGCTTTGCTAGATGTCTTGTRAGACACCATAAATGACCTGTACCTTAGAGCCCCTCTGATGTATACACAGAAGCAGAAGGTGTGTGTGAGTTTGGTTACCACTTGCAGCCTCAGTGATTCTATAGTATGTTATGGAGAGTTAAAATCTGGCCTCCTCCTAAGTGCAGCTTAAGCAACCACATCTGAAGCCCTCAGCTGTGTTATATTTATTAGCTATGCCATGAAGAACAGCTATTGACTGTAACTATTAAATCTGTTGTTAAAATAAGCCTTTTTGCATCAGCGTGTTCATCGGTAGTTGGTTGTGCAGGCTTGGGTGTCCTCTRTTCTGCTGGTGCTCTAATTGACTTTGGTTAAGGTCCCTTGTGAGCAGGACTCACACCTAGTCAAAGCCTATTAGCTGGTGATTGTTTTTAATTTTAAATCTCTATTTTAATAAAAGTAATGCTGTACACCTCGAGATGCTATGCCAAACATGTTCAGACACTGCTAATCTGTATGACTGGCTCATTTCTGTGTGTTGTTCAGTGATTTCAGAGTGCTCTTGTAGTCTAGGTAACCTCAGAAATAGCCACTTCTCATAGGTAGAGACTTCTGCTTCCAGCGTAAAAGCCTGGTTTTGGGAGGTGCTGAGTGCTGCATCTAGGCTAAGAGCACTCGATGCTTTTAGCAGAGGTTAGGGGTTTGCTGTCAGATGCCCAGGGGTGAGCTGCCCCCCTCCCTGCTTCTGAGGAGCAGACTACAATTAATATTCATTTAACACCCAGCTGATGAAACAAAATGTTAATGGGAGCAGGGTTGAAACATGTATTCAACATGAAAAAAAGAGAAGCTTTTTGTAGGGAAAAAAATGGGAAGGCAGAGAAGAAAAAAATGATGTCATGGTCTTCAGTATGACACAAATCGATATGGGCTGGGCAGCACCTGCAGTCATAGTGTCAGTGATATGTTTTTGAAGATTTATGTTTGCAATTTAATTTTCCTGAAGTGTTTCCTGTATTTTTTTGGTTTCATATTGAAAATGAAGAACGGGTTTCTTTAATTTGCAGTGTTTTTGTGGTCGGGTATGTCTCCCTACAGTAAAAATAAAATTTTAATTGTCAGATAAATGGTCTTTTCTTCTTTTACGTTTAGAACAGGGAAAAGGTAGTAAGAGCCTTGGGAGTATGGCCATTTCTGTGGATATTTTTTTGGCTAAGTCATAGACAGTTGATGTTGATTCTTCATGTTCAAAACATCTTTGTAAACAATTTCTGAAGATTTGAAGTACAAGAAGTTGAATTCTTTGTGTTTAGTTTAAAGATTAAAAGTTGTATTTCTAAAATCTTTCCTTTCAATTGGAGTGATGGGGATTTTTTTAAATAAGAAAAACGATGCCATGCTTCAGGAGCTAGAGAAACAAATGAACAAGTTTGGTACAGAAAGCAAAACCTTTAAAAAATAAAAATAATTTAAATTTCATTGCTTTTGTGTTCTGTATTACTCCTCTAGGRTTTCAGGTTTGGTCAGTGATCATTCAAATCACTTTAAGTCTTTCATTGCATTGGCAGTAATTCAGGTCACCTTCCCCAAAACAGGGAGGTGGTCCTTGGTGTATCTTGAAGACACCATATAGCTACCTATTGCCATGTCAGAATAACAAGTCCATGCTTCCACATGAAACATACATTTTTAAGAGCTATATAACTTCTGAAACGCACTGGAATACACAAACTGAGTTCATTTRGGGTCAATAGGGCAAGTTATTTTYGAAAATATAATAGCAAATTCTGCAAACTTTGATTTAAAATATCCTTTCGTTTTGACTTATTAAGGAATCATAGCATCATTGTCATTATGTCCAACTTTTGGGTTGGAAAATACTTTTAAGATCTAGTCCAGCCATTAATGTAGCACTGCCAAGTCCACCACTAAACCATGTCCTTTACTGCCACATCTACACATTTTATAATTACCTCCAGGGGTGGTGACTCAACTGCTTCTCTGGGCAGCCTGCTCCAGTGCTTGACAACACTTTGTGTAAAGAAATGTTTCCTAATATCCAATCTAAATCTCCCCTGGCACAACTTGAGGCTGTTTCAAATTTGCCCTGTCACTTGTTGCTTGGGAGAAGAGACCGACCCCCACCTGGCTACAACCTTCTTCCGGGTAGTTGCAGAGAGTCATGAGGTCCCCCCTGAGCCTCCTTTTCTCCAGGCTAAACAACCCCACCTCCTTCAGCCACTCCTTGTCAGACTTGTGCTCCAGACCCTTCACCAGCTTAATAATCATATTTTCCAGCTGATGTGGACTGCTGATGTGCATGCTGCAAAGCTGCTGTGGGCACAGAGGGTGTGCTTGGCGTTCTTGGACACCCAGCCACCTGAACACAGCTGCTGCATTTCCAGAAATCCCAGACATAGATCCAGTATCCTTTAATTCCTTTCTAATGAGATTTCTGGATGTTAGAGGATGCACAATTAGGATCTGCTGTACTCAGATCCTCTGAGCTGTGTGTCAGCACAGAGGAACCAGAGTGCAGGATAATACTGCATTTGTTTTCCTGCTAGTTCTTTATCTATTCTTCGTCTCAGGTGGTCAAGAGGGATTCAAAGCCTTAATTAGCTGTGTGCTCTTTCTACAGCAAGGTAATCCAAAGGTATTAAAAACCAGAGAGTTTYGATTTGTGGTTTTGGTAGGTTATTCCCACCAGCTCAAAACAGACTCCAGCCTGCTTGCTCAACGTGAGCTGGCATGTGTTTCTGTTCCTGCACCATGCATGTGCTGCCGAGAAAGCCCCAGAGGCAGACAGATAGACAGACACACCTTTCAGTCAGGTGTGCACTTGGAGAATCTATGTCTGACAGTGCTAAATGGTGGCCGTTYGGAAGCTGTGCCATTACTGGTGTATGCTTAGGACTGACTTTTTCTTTAAAAAGTGGAATTGACAAAAAGTAAGCTCTGTCCCAAACCACATGGAGAATCAGGATTTAAAGATGCATGAAAAACTCCTTGTCAAAAGCTGCCTTGATTATAATCTAAGACCCAAGACAAAACCTCTTTGATCTATAGCATTAAACATTAATAATGTTAGCTAGGAGCTTGTAGTCATTCTTTTACATAACCAGTTCAGTGCTCACTTATGTGCATAATAGGGCACTGACCATTACTCTACCAGCTCTACTTTCTTCCGAAGGTTAAAGTCATTTTCCCTGGCACCCTTTGGTTCCTCCAGAATGTCTTGACTTAGAAGAAATAGAATCAAAGCATCAAGAAGCTCAAAGAAAAGATCTGAGTTTATCTAAGGAGGTCTCAGATGCTTTGGTTCAAGTTTAAGTCCTGATGCCTCACTGTGGTACAGCACAGTCACAGGGACCAGCTGTGTAATCCAGATGTTTGCAGAAGTCCTGCTCTGTGTGCAGAAATCAGTGCCCTCATCCAGAATGTTGCCAACAGTTGAGTGAGAATCATTTTCTGGAGAAGTCTTTCTGCTGGCTGCTTGGCACAATTGCATTAGATTTTTATTAGTGTGGGGAACATGTGGAATCCCTGCACTTTTCTTATCACTGCAGTAACACTGCAGACTGCATTTCCAAGTCTTGTGTAGCAGAAATGTCTGTTCCAGCAAAGCTTTTGAAAATTCATTTGAGATTTGGGCATACTGGTTTTATAAAGTGTTGATACTGCACTTTGGAGAAGGCTGTTGTTCCCGGATTGTGCTTGTAATTGCTGTCAAAAGATGTTAAAAGCAGTGATTCCAATCCAACAAAACACTTAAACATTTACTGCACTTGGAACACGTGTATATTGTTCCGGTAACATCAGCAGGACTGTCCACTTGCTTAAAATGCAGTATCTTAAAGTCTGGCACAGATGGGGCGAGAATGCTTTGCAACTCATAGGAAAATGTCCTAGGAGAGCAAGAGGAAACCTACTATTGGTCTTATTATTAATTCAGGGAAGGGATTATGTGTTTTGGAGTGACTGTATTTTCATCAATTAATAGCATGACAAATTTCTCATAGGAGCTGTTGAATGTTGAAAGAGGAGGATGTGGTAGGGAAAGGAAAGTAGGATGTGTCTCATGTGGCACATGTTTATGCAGCTTAGTTATGTGCACCCCTGCACAATGAGGGTTAGAAGAAACTGGAAATAAGTTTTTTGTGTTTCATGTGCCCATTAACTGTGAGACTAATTCTGTGAAACTTTTTTTTTAAAATAATTTACATGGTTTTCAGAAGTTATATGCTAAGATTTTACAAACGGAGAAGATATCACATATTTCCATCTTTATTGAGTGTGGGAAGGAGGTTTGTAATATAATTGCAAGTGGACATTCCCATGTTTTACAGAGATAAAGTGTGAATCCTTCACAACACAGTTGATTGGTGCAGTAGCTGGGGTCCTGTTGTACACAGAGAACAGCCAAAGATGGCAGGTAAGAGGAATGGAGACTGAAGCAGCACTACATTTGTGCCAAACATCTTGCTTGTTCAGGTGCTTGGTTTTTCTTGAGCAGTAAGAGCCCAAACCTGTCCTACACGGAACAATAATTCTCTTGGCAGACTTGATGAGAATGGAGTTTCTGGGTAGCCCAATGGTGTTGGGTCTTCAGAATCTGTAGGCTAGAAAATCTAAACTGGTTATAGACTGGGGGGGATTTTTTTTACCTTGTTTTTGGCTAATMTAGGTTGAATTTCTCAATTCACTGATAGGATGCAAACATGAGGGTGAAGATTCTGGTTTAAGTTTTGTTGGTAATGGGATGGATGCTGGCCACTAGGAAGCTAGTTTCACCACCTGCCTAACCTCATTCCCAAAACAGATGAAAGCAAAAACCTCCAAATGATTCAAAGGTTGTATAGGATTTAGTAAAGCAATGTGATGCTTTGGTGACCATACACCATCAAATTAAATCATTGATTGAAGATTAGACCATTCAAATGGAGTGCAGTGATGTGGAAAGCAGAAAATTAGAGCAGCAACCCAAGTAAATTCAGTAGTGACCAGCTCTGTTAGTTTGCTGTGTCTCTCTGCTGGCACTTAGTTTCCTTGAAGGTATTTTCTGTCATGAATTGCATTTTCTACCTGAACCAGTGAGGTCTGTTGGAGTCCTCTGTCTGTTGTCTCAGCAGACATCTTGGTTTGATGARTATGGTATCCCATATGGGATTAGTATTAACCCCTTCCACTGTTCACAGGGATGAGGATTTTTAAAGGTGTCTTTCGAAATAGCGATGACTCTCTGTGMTTGTTATAAACACTTATTTTTTTCAGTGGATATATGCTCAAGTGTGAAAGGAAGGTCCTTGAAAATTGGTTGTAAACTGATGATAGTTGTACTACCCATCAGTGGCTTGATCTGCCTCTTGCACTGGTGAACACATCAGGATTGCTCCATTTCCATGGAATGGAAGCCTTTGGCAAACAGGATCCTAACATTGAATATGCAAGTTGTTAGCATTTTGGAACAAAAAAGGGTTAGAGTGAAGCGTGTGAACTCCTTGACATTTCGAAGGTGCTGCGTGGTCAGGGTGTGCAGTCCTGTTCTCTCTGGCGCTGCAGTGAGCAAAGCCTATCCTTACACTGAGCACTGAACAGGAAACATGGCCAGCTGTGACACAAAGACCAGGAGCACTGAGGACTTCCTGAAGGTATGCTTTGCAGTGCTGGCAGGGTTACAGGGAGCAGAGGCAGCACGATCTGGAAGATCTCGCCCTGCGAGTGCGAGCAGTGTGTGCACGGCAGGCAGAACTGATGCTGTGAGCTGTAGTCGCTGCTCTCAGGTCTGTCTCACAGCACCAGCTTTTTGAAGTGACACCTACTCTTACACTGAATYTTTAGTCTTCCTATTCTGAAAGCTGAATTCCACCCTCCTTGTAGCGGCCAGAGCCCAAACCTGCCAAGCAGCAGCTAATTAGAAAGCATTAACATTACAGTTGCTTTGGAAGAGCTCAGCACCTCTATGAGGCAGGCTGCTGGATACTGGGCCACTTCCTTTTGTTCTGCAAAGTGATTTTTTTCTAGTGTGGAAATGTTTAAAAAGTAATAATATTAAAAACTTAACTGCGGCTGGTTCTGTTTGTTGTAGTTTTGTTTGTAAGCCTTTCAAGTGTTACCAGAGGGSGAACACCCTAGGAATGAACCATACATAGTTAAAACAAAACCAAATTTCCATCAGCTTCCACTGTGGCTTTTTTTTTTTTCCTGCCAAAACAGCTGGAAGAGCATTTGCAAAATGGGAGATGGTATGCTTTGTTCTGTGACTGATAAAAGATACCAACCCCACACAGTCGCTGCATGAAAGGGAAAAGGACAGCTGTGTCTCTTCGACTGATGTGTAGAGTACTGAGGTGTATATTCAGAGAGAAAAAATAACAAGAGGACTGATGAGGAAACGAAAATATTAAAATTTAAAGTTCTAAAGGATTTTTGAAATGTCAGCTGAACCCAAGGACTTGGTGCAGCTAATCACATTTAAATTTCTCAGACCCTAATCAAGTGCATGCCTAAAGTATGTGAGTAATTCTCCGAACTTCCCCTCCGCTTAAATGCAGTATATAATTAAATGCCTTGGTAATCTGCAATAAGTGCCAAAGCATTTTGAGGTATCATAATAGCTCTTTAAAAGTGAGTTCCACTTGAAATAAATTGGGTTACTCCTTTTGTCTTTCTATCTTACCCTCTTCGATGCACCACATAAGTTTTTGTGTGTCTTTCTCAGGGGTTTTCTCATGACTTTTCTCTTGTATGCCTATATAAAATGTTTTCCTTCCAACTCAGGTATGCTGTCCTTTTGGGTATCTTCTTTCTTTGTCACTCATATCCTCCATCCTTATCTTTTATAAATTATTTCAGATGCTATAGTTGCACCAACTCGAGTCCAAGTCCTACAGAAATTTGAGTTTACTTCTGGAAGATGGGGGCCAAAGAGTAAACAGTTCTCCTGTTCAGGGACAAGAGATCCAAATGCATCAGAGCAGCAAACTAAAATGCTACTGTCACTGAAATTGCAAGGGTCATAGCAGAAACTTCCTCACTTGTCTTACTAAAGACAGAAGCTTGTTAGTATCTCTTTACTGGGCTGCAGGTTGCTAAAAATGGAGTGACTCTTGATGCAGAATCTAAACCTCAGGAATGGAAATGTCACCTCCTTTGCTCTGTTTTGTATTTTGGTTGTTCTTCAGCTAGAGCAGAGCAGCTTGCAACCTCAACCTGAAAAGTTCTGAATTCTCCTCTAGATGCTGAGTCCAGCAGTCACTTGWGAGAAAGATACTGAAAATTCATTCACAAACACTCTTCTGTCTTTGCCTGTTCTATGATATCCTTCCACCCACAGACCTAGCAGTCACCTTTATYGAGTATGTGGTTATTAATGTTAAGGCATGCCAAATGATTATTCTGTGATAGGATCCAGTCTGTGAAATKGTTCATTCTGTGTTGGTCTCTGAGCTGTCTGATTGAGCACGCGGTGAAACTGTGCAGATGAGCACAGCGGTGAAATTTGTTGTCAGGGTGGCAGATGTTTTATTCTCCTGGTGCRTTCTCTGGCATTTCTCAAGGACATGAAACAGAAGCAGAAGAAATTGAATTGCTGTGCTCTCTCTCTCCCTTGTTCTCCAAGGTAGTTTTGCAACTCATTTCTCCTGTAATCTTATCAAGTGTGAGAAGAGACATGCACCTCCTGACTTCTCTTACAACTGTGTTTTATACTTTCACAGGTAACCTTCTTTACCCAGCCAGCTGTAATTTTCAGCATGGGTGGTTTTCATGGTACATATCTTGCTTATCACTTTAGTGTACATAATACCCTTAACGGTGCTTTAAAGACGAGCATTTGGATGGCTAAATAAACACTGCTGCCTCCAAAGCGTTTGTCTCCTGACCTCTGGCCTGCACAGTACACAGCTGGCAGAAGGGGAGCCATGAAGAAGGCAGAAGACAACATGCTGATGTAAGGTGCTGTCTGGGCAGCCATGGTAACAATCCCTCACTGTTCCTTAAAGCCTTCGGGTGCCAGCATATGCCATGGGGAGTGCTCACAAGTGAAGGGAAATGAGAAAAGGTAGCAAAGGTAGGTTTGGCCAAGCTCTGCTGTCTTCCTTGAGCACACAGCTTGGTATGATTTGAATTGGTGCAGAGAATGCTGGCCAGGTCCCGGAAGCCAGCTCATTATTTCTAAAACTGTTGGCTTTGGAAGTGGCAAAGCCAACTGTTATTAAAAATCTTCAACTCAGTTCTAGAGGATAATAAATAGAATTAGGAGAGTCTCTTCTGGAATGAAAGTTGGTCTTGTTTTGCCACCTCATCTTTGTTRTTAGAAAACTAATCACATTGTTTTACACTTTTAAGTTCAGCCTTGCCTAATCAAGAATATTGAAAACAGATTCAATAATTTTTTAGTGTTAGATTTTTTAATTGTAAAAAAAAAATTCCGTACCTTGCATAGCCCACAGGTTATGACAGTAATTCAACTGGACTCYACCACATCCATGATATCTATTTTTGTTACAGAAATATGTAACATTTTGGGTATGGGTGCATCTCCATACTTATTCTAGAGATCTCAGGGACAGTTGTTTTTAACTATAGTGTCATTTCCTTCAAAATTAATCTGGCTGGTGATCTTACAGAACTTTGGAAAACTGGGGCTTTCAGACTCTGCATCATTTCAGTAAAGTGTGGCCAACTAGCAGAACAGGGTGTGCTCTTCCCCAAAACTAAGCAGCATCTTTCTGCATGCTGATTTTGACAGAAACCCTGACATCGGTTTAAGAGTAATACAGCTCATGTATATCTCTTTGCCTCAGGATCATACTATGCTCCTGTCAGTCCTMGTAGCCATCCTGTTCGCTGCCTGTCTCACAGGAGGAGCAGAGTGGTGACAACAGAGGAGATGCAGCAGCTGTCACACCTATTTACAGCTTCTCAGTCACTGATGTGAGAATAAACAAACATGATATGCCTGCAGTTGCATTGTTAGCAATTTATTTTTAAAATCAGTCACTTGAAAAATATCGAGGCACAGGTGAAATAGCTCTGTCAGCACTTTCTGTGTGGTTTGCAACCTACTGCTTGACTTGAGAATTTCACTCTGTTTCTGTTAACTGAATAGAAGAGTTAAGGTCAAGGCCACATACTTACCTGATGAAAGCACACATTTCTCTTCTGAGTGAAGTTGTACCAAGACGGGATGTGGCTCACCAAATGCACGAACATCATGATTCCTGTCCACTGCTGCCATTTTATTCCCTGAKTTTATTACCCACTCGGCAGCGATGAGTAATTCTCACATGTAAGCAAGTGATATTTACTGTAAAAAAGGCCAAGTGAATTCATAGTTGAGCAAACATTTAAAGAAAAAACAATTAGAGATTGCTTTCCTGTTTTGTTTGAAAATGCGGAGGGGGACAAAAAGAGAATATAAACATTTTCTCTTGGATATCCAAGAAACAGTGCATGAGCTTGTGTTTTCCAGCATTGCCTCACCAGAAATGTGGGCACGAATGTGATTGTATTTAGTCAGTAAATCTTTATTAAAGCCAAACAGTGGCTGACAATAGATTTGTAAACAAAGCAGTAAGTCAGGAAAGTTGACAGGATTAAAATCTGTGGTCTATTTTGGGGGCTGAAGTGGAACAATCCCAGATAAACAGAAGGAGTGTGAATCCCTAATATCCCACGCAGACACAGCATTTGGGGGCATGGATGTTGTGCTCTGTTTTTCCTTTTGTCTCTGCTTTTCTCSTCCTCGAAGCTGCAGAGGGGACCACACAGAACAAGCATCTCAYGGCAGGAGCTGCGTTTTTGGCTTGGAGTTGAGAGCCATCACCCCTTGAGCGCAGCAGATTGGTTACACGGTCTGATCATTGGTAATCGCCCTTAGCAGCTGCCTCTTGGAGAGGCACTCGGCACAGTGGCAGCTACGGAGGGGCTTTGTCATCAGGCTGGCCTACAGTCACTGTTCCTAACTGGGACTTACCTATCTGTTTCTGAAGGGTGTGGGAAACAGTGTGACTGAAAAGCTGAACGTGGATGGCACTTTCAAGGGTGTGACTTCAGAGCTGCAATGAAACATTTTACTCTTCTTCGTTTCCTCTCATTTTGGGAGGCTTCATCTCTCTCGTTGCCTTGCTCTAATGTCCGGCTGCAGCCTTATACCTGAGTCACAGCAGCTTGTGGCAGAGTTTGAGTATCTCTGCCACCATTTGACCCTCCTTTGCCAGGACTGTGTGGTGGTACTGTTCCTTTTCTGCCTGCCTCATCAACTAGCACCAAATAAATTGAGTGTTTATCTCTTAGAACCACTAAGGATGTATTTATTTATTCAGTAACTTGTGTTCTGCGTGGGATCTGATACCTGGATATGGTACCTCCTGATGTCATTCTCACTTGTTCATCATCAGGAGAGCTCTGCATTTCCCTGGAGGCACCAGACTGTAGCTTCCAAAACATAGCACTCGGCATATTTGGCCTTTTTTTTTTCCTCTTGCTTAATTTTTTTCTTATGTTTTTCTAATTAATCGTAAAGTAGACTTGCTTTTGTGATTCCTGGGATTACTGGAACCAGTGCTTCAAGCAGCACAACTCCCAGCCATCTTTCAAATGTGATACTGTTTGTGCTATAGGAGTATTTATTTCATAGACACTCTGGGCTACATTTATTTTTGTAGGTCARATTCAACTGTGGGCTGTGCTGCTTAAACCAAGCACTGGATTTATGTTGTCAGAACCATCAGAAAAATTCCAGAATTTGAGCTTTTTTTCTTTTTTAAATCTATTTCACAAAAACCATTTGATAGCCTCCAAGTCTGTTTTTTGAAAAATGTGACAAATTCTCAAAGAGACAGGTTGATGGGAACAATTGCTSTTAAAAAGCAGGAAGCAAAGCAGCAGTCAGGGCACATGTGCATTCACATCATGTAAACCTGACGCTGACCAGAGGGAGCCAGCCCACACCTTCCTCCCTGCCTGGGAAAGCCCTGCAGCGACAGGACGCCACCTGACCTTATTGCCACTTAAGGACAAGGTCAGCCCTGGCCACATCACCAGTGTGCAGGAGCAGGTGGCCCCCTGTCCGTGAGTCTTGGGCAGAGCAGTGGTCCCTGCATTCCGAGGAACATGTGGGGAAGCAGGAGGGGGTGAAGAGTGGCACTGCTCTTSTGCTGCCCATCTGCCACTGCCCACCAGCACGGCTGCCCCTGTCTGCCAGAGCAGAAGTGCCTTTAACTGAAGAGCAAAAGGGAAACCCGGGAGAAGAGGTGTTTGTGATACATTTGCTCYCAGGTCCATACCTCTGTGCATGAGTGTTGAGTGTGCGATGCTGAGAGCAGCCGTAAATTATCGGTGGGAATAAACACGGGCTTTGCCTGCATGATATAGATACGATCCAGGGAAAACAACCCTGAGAATAGTGTTAAAATTGTCACACGTGGGACACATATAGTAGAATTGAAAAAAAAAAAAACACACAAACCACGAAAATCACAAGCAGATATAAATCTGCTTGCTAATATGTCTTGCAGGCAATGTCAGGAGTGTTTTGGTGATAGCTGCTTCTGCAGCAGAGCAGACAGTGCAATGCAGAGCCGACAGACTGCTCCGTAAGTAAAAGGCAAATAAGCTTTGCACAGACCTGTGGAGGGAAAAATACAAGCTGAGGAAATAACAAGCAAGTGATGTTCATTCTGCTCTTCACTGGATGCAGAGCAAACTGGAAGTGTTATGAAGATTTGGAAACCTGAAATTGTTAACCAAAGAAACTAGCAATTTTTTTTTAATTTGTCTTTGGCCTTTTCATCATCTGTCTCAATTAGTTTTCTGCTTTCAAATAAGGAGCATTTATATCATAGATAAGCCCTTGTGTCAACCATCTCTTCCATCCTGTATTTCTTCTCAAAATCTCGTCTAATTCCAGCTGCAAAGATCTCATCCATTATTCACTTTTTATATTTCAGGTCTGCCTTTTGCCATATATATCCTCAACCTTGCGTTTAATTTCACACATACAGCAAAGCCACTTCATTGTTTTTTCCAAAATACCTTCTGAAAACTGTTCTTTTTTAAAGTTGGTAAAATACTGGTCAAAGGCTGGACTGCTGGTGCCTGTAACCTTCCAGCTGGACTTCTGTCTTATTGCCATCTTTGCCCTGCTCCCATTCCTTTATTCTTGGGTTTTGATCAAGACCTTTTTATTTATTTTCACAGTTCCTATGGGATCCTTATATTTAACTAGAATTGTTAGTAACTAGATAGAGTAAAAAAATTAAAAATTTTCAAATCACAGATGCTGGAATATTCAGCCCACTGAACACCATTTTGAAGGATTTTTATCTTTTTTCCCCACATCTGTGGAGAAAAACACATGTCTGTGGAGAAAACGAGCATAATTATATTCCCATACATGAATCCATATATGTCTGAAAGCTGTCAGCCTGACAATGATCCTCCCAAAAAATGCTCCATGCTCACTGGCTGTTTGTCATCCAGCTATTGTGTTTTAGGTAGCAGCACCCTTTTCTTCTAAGCAATGAATTGGGTTACATGGGAGCCTATCACCAGCCTGGGTGTATCTCATTTTGGCCAGCCCTCTTCAATGTCTTTCATATCAGGGGTAAAGCCAAACAAAAGAACAATCAATAAAAAGAACAATCAATAAAAAGAACAATCAATAAAAATGGAGATTAATTAGTTTAAATAACTATGTGATATAACCAGAAAACAACACCAAAAGCTGTTTACAGTGGTGGTAATCCTGTTAGCCCTTCAGTTTTAATGCTCTCATCCCAGCAGCAGTGCAAAGGAGCTCTCAAGGCAGTGAAGCTGACGGAAAGGAATCATTGCTTTATGGATACCCTTATTTGCGTAAATTTGCTTTCACCGAAATAGTCTGAGTTCCTATGCTTCTTCATTCCCTTCTTGGGCAGCCCTCATGAGCACCCAGGTGAGCCCTGTGAGTGGGAAAGGGCAGCCTGTTCATCTGTTCCCAGCAGTCTGCCAGCATCCCCCTGCTCTTCCATCAAGGTAGCATTCTTAGTAATTGAGATAAAAACAGTCTCGTGCCATCACACATGCATCTGCTTTCAGATCTAGATTTCCAAAGCATGTGTTCAGATCCAGTTTTCATGCATCACTGCATTACAAAGACTCCATTCGCATAGCTCACTTCAGGTTGTTAATCTTTGTTTAGATTTTTCACCCTGTCACCGAAATTATGTCTTTATATATGTATGTCAAGGTGGATTAAAGATGTATTTTCCCCCTTCCAGGCCTTCTATGATCAAATTATAATTGGTTTTAGCTTTTTTGTACCCCCTCACTCCATCTTTTAAATCAAGTCCTTTGAGCAACAAGTTCAAGTTAACCAGTAGGAGTTTGTAGTTGGCGGGTGAAAGATGAGGTTGTCTCGCATCTTTTCAACAAATGCATGAGTTCTGAAGACAGGGATATGAAGAGAGGGCTATCACCTTGAACTGAAGTCAACACCTCTGTGTTTTATGTCAGATGTTCTTGGAGTGGTTTGGGTGCAGTTAGCATTGGTCTGGTTTAGATTAATTTCTTTTCACTTTCAGTATCTTTATGGAAAAAAGAGGCAGATTCATCATGAATCTGCCATTCATCATTTTGTGTCATGATATCATAATCATCTGAAATCATGATATAAAATAGCAGTTCATTTTTTATTAAAATTACATTTAGTCTTGCTGTTAGCTTCTTTTCCTTCATATCTTTTTCACTTGAAAGAACAAGATGGTCAGCAGATGTAAAGGGTATTATCTGGAAAAAGCTTCCTTAAATGTGCCTTTCATGCTTGATTTCTGAGCTATGAAGACTAGTGCATCGGTGTTGCTTAAGTCAAGCATTTACATTTGTACTATAATACCATGCAAAATCATTAAGGTCACAGACTTCCTGCTTTGACATGAGAAGTAACCTTTCTTTATGTTATCCAGCACTTGGTGTAAAAATGTTTGATGTTTCTCTGGAAGATGTTGTTAATGGCAACTGAAGCATTCATCTTAGTGACATCATGTCTCTTAACAAAAGATCACAGTAACCTTTTGAGAAAGCAGAGTACATCAATATCCCTATAATTCACTCCAAACAATGACAAACTTTTCATGGGCAAAATACCTTTTTTGCATTCCTGCAAAGGAAAGAAACCTGTCATCATTTAAATTACAGGCCTAAATGAAGGCCTAAGGTGAAAATAATATGGAACAGATAATATTTTAAGGCTGCCAACACATATTGGTTCATCTTGTTCTGTTTGTGGATACCCCAGTACAGTTGGCAGATACCAATGCTGCATTTCCTTGCTTTTTTTACTGTCATAACTAGAGATCAACAGGGGTCAGCTGTGTACTCTTCAGCTCCAGAATTCCAAGCAGCCTTTGGCCAAACCTTTCTGAAAAGAAGGATGAGGATGCTCTTGTATTTTAGCCTCTTGTTGAAAAGTGTTCAAAATCAGACTTTGGCTTTACTGTTATTCTTCTAACAGAAGTAGAACAGCTTGCTATATTTTGAGTTTGTTCAGTGTTGTGAAACCATTGGTTCATTAGGATTAGTGAAACAAGCTGTAGATGAGAATGATTAAAAATTAACATCAGAATATCACTAGTCCATTAAGGATTAAGGCAGTTTTGGAGTTGGAAGGGAGATGAACCCTAGTAATGCTACAGAGACTCATTAGCTGATCTTGTGGTGGACACTGAAAAAGTGCAAAAAGCCTTGAAGAGCTTACAATCAAAGCAGACAAGATAAGGCAAGAAGGAACTTTAAATATTAATAAAAGGGGAAGATTAATGTCCATAAAGAAAATTAGTTCCACTTTTCCTTGTTCTTTCTCCTTCATTGTGCAAATAATCAGATTTATAACACAGATCTTGTCGTGACATAAATCCTGACTGGCTGGTTTTGCTGATGTTCTCTGCATGTGAGCACATTCTGGCTCAAAGCCATCTCTTTTTGAGCCCTCATAGGCCACAATCAGTTGGCAGCCAGGGAGTGGTTCCAAGTAATAGATAAGGATTTTCTTGACACAATATGGACTGTACTTTTCATTGAAAGGTAATGGTTCATTCTAAAGGCCAGAGTGACCCAATGATATTTCCTCAGTAATGAGTTGTGCACTCTAATGCTTTCTAGAAATTTTATTTCTCCTTTCTTTTTCTCTATCAGATCTGCAAGAATTGGATGAATTGTTTATGTTCCTTCTTTTTTTCTTTTCTTATGGTACAACTGTAAGGAACTTGAAATAGAAAGGATGGGTACTGGTGAGATTTACAGGAAGCAGACAAGGAGTACTGGTGGTGTTCTCAAAACCTCAGTTTTTCTGCATTCCTCAAAGACCAAGCATCTTCCCTCTGGGGAAATAGGTGGTGCCTACACAGCAGGATTAGAGAAGGAAATAGGTTAYAATGGAAGGCGAGAGGTGGAAACTTACTCTTCTGCAAATTCCGGGCTCTGCTTTCACCTTGGAGATGGTGGCACTGGTTTTGTTATCTGAGTGATGGAGTAATTTAGTGCCTTGTGGGGAAAAAAATGCTGCTGTGGCAGAGCTGGGATACACAGATGGGATCTGACTCCTACTTGGTATTTTAAGAACATGTTTAAAATCAGTGGTGACCCTTATGTGTGTGTAGGAATTGGTGTAGTCACACTAAGACTCTGTCCACCCCCAGAACTTAAGGAGAGGGACAGAAGTGTTTGTTTCTGTTTCCTCTTACTTCTCTATTTAAGCTGCAAGAAAAAGAAACTGATTTTAGTAAAAATGAATGAAATGAGGTTCATGACAACAGTGCTACATAACCCCAGACTCAAGCTCCACACTTAAACTCCACTTTGAATGTATTCTCCTCTGAACTGGTAAGACCCAAGCTTGAGAGACACAGCCTCAAACTGGGAATGAGTGCATCCATTTCCTGTCTCGTTCTTTGTAGATCTTGCAACAGAAAGCTGAAGTTGACCGAAGCCCACTCTAAAATCTTATGAGGGTCATATCTGAAGTAATCGGAAAGACAAATTTCTTGGGAGCAGGTTTACTCTGGGACAATGTGAAGTACACAAGGCATATATGACTTCCCAACAGATTGCCTTCCCATGCACATAATTGTGATGCACCTCTTCCTTCTGACCCCCTGCCTTCCTGTGTTTGTCTTCTTTCATCACTACCTCATTATCCTTTCATCAGTGTGTGATGATCCAGGAGCCCAGACCAGGGAGTGAACAGGAGGAGCACACTGTGGCTTCCCAAGCATGGTCAGGAGGGCCCTTGCTCCTGCAGGCAGAGGCTGTAGCAGGCACCAGCACAGTCTGACGATTGTTCCTCTTCCAGAAACAGCACGGCACAGGTCTCTTACCTCTATTCTGAATATCCCTCTTGGATGAAGCAGGGTGTTGGATTTTATGAATATTCTTTAGCTGTGTCTTGTCAGTTTTGCCTCCAAGCGTGCAAACCCTGCAGCCCTCTGAAATCAGTGACATGATTGTGTATGACAGTCATTAGTGGGTGAAACAGAAATCTGTCTGTGAGCATCTGTTTTGAGGGAGCCAAATATAATTAAAGTTTAACCATGCTGCATTTGCTCTTTTATTTACTGGGACCCGGTCCTTCTTAGGGTTCACAGTCACATTTCTTGAGGTCCTTCTGAGCAGTTTGACCTGCTGCATTTTGTCATTGTATGTGTGTTTCATATAAGTGTGTTTTGTATTATAGGCTAGGTCAAACAAGTTTGTTCAGAGATTCCCTTCAGGATAATGGAACTCTACCTTCTTCAATATGTTCAAGCTTTTCCCAAGGGGAATACTTTCTGGTTTCAGGTTGTTCTGAATGGATAGACACTGCACTGCTGTGTTTCATAACATAAATCAGGTGAAAAAATGGCAGGTGTCATTTTTTGCATACAATTCTCGCAAACTGATACTATATTATTGCAGTAAATGTCAATATAGAACTAATGCAAAGAGGAGAGCTGAGTTCACTGAATCCAGGGATTTGATTTTCTCGAGCACATAGCAGACATTTTAGATGATACCTGACAGCAGCCTATTGCTTACATTGTATTGGCTCTTGGTATAAATGTAATTCCAATTACTAGTTATAGTTGTAAATTAATTATGCTGTAGTTGAAGTGCCTAAGCATGATTGCGACCTCTCTGTGGCTTTGTGTAAACTAAGAGAAACTGCAGTGACTTTCTGACACAAAAAAATGCGAACTTTTATGAAGTAGCAACAACAACAACTCAAAAAAGCACAGAGGAATGTAAGTTTGTGAAGGTACTGACTCAGGCAATAGGAAGAATGCAAATACAACTTTCTTGTTGAGCACTGGCCTGCTTTCCCATGGCACCCAGTATGAGTCAAACTGTTCTTCTGCAGTTGGGTGGCTGTCTGTGGTCACTGGTGTTTCTGCTGTGAAGCCAGTAGAGCAGTTCCATTGCCTTCTACCAGCTATCTAGATTGCACTGCACTGGGATGTGGTTTGGAACTGGCCTGAAACCACATCATATTAATCCTTTAAATTTCTGCTTTTTTCACTGACTTAACTTGTAGTGATACCAGCAATCTGAAAATAAAAGATTCAAGAGCGATTTGCACATTTCCCACACATACCAAGCCTGGAACGTTTTTTTAATATTTTAAAATTACACACTTCTCTGGGTCACTTGTTCCTGGATTGAGCTAGAACTCATTTTAATGGGGTGACTCTCTAATATGGGGAGTCATCTTGCATTGATGTACTGTATTTTATCAGTTATGTTTCCATGACGCTCTTTGAGCAACAGGATGGATTAAATTTGGTTTTATTCTGTAATTAATTCTATGTACTTCACAATAAATTAATAATGTCTTACCATGGTGGAACTTCGAGTAGTGGTAATTGGTAGGATGTAATGCAGAGATCAATTATGTAGTCTTCCTAGTCAGGAAGTGTCTTGTAGCATGGCTTCCAGTTTATTTTCAAGGGAGAACTGGATCAGGTGTTGAGTTATGCTAGGAGGAAGACACTCAGAGCAGCTTCTTTTCCATGCTTTTATGGAGCACAAAGGTGTTACTGAGGCCTTGGAAAAACTTTGCATAAAAGCTTGTCTTGAGTTCACTCCTACCAATAAATACATAAAAAATTTTGTTTTRTTTCTAATGTTTTAAACTTTCTAACTTGATCTCATTTTAACTTTAGTGAACATGGTCATCTGTTCACTATGGTCGTCTATTTGTTACCTGATATGGCTTTTATCCCTCTGGCTATGCTTTCTGAATACAATCATTCATATTACACTCATGACTTGCAGGGCACTTCCAAAATGCGGAACTGCTTTAAAGAAATTATAATTTCTTTTGAAAAATCCTTCCATTTTTCTCTGCTATTCCTTGTCCTATTAGTTTATTGATTTAGTTATGTTTAAGATGGGTCTGTGTAGTTAATTTTAGACATATGCGTCACTTTTTTACTGCAACTCTGAAACTTTAAATGAGTAGGAAATAAGTAAGGAAATAACCTTAAATAGGAGTAGGAAATAAGTTCCTATTCCAGCACCTAATGAGGTAAGTTTTTGAGTTTTTGCATAAATTTTCAAATAAGAACTGTCTGCACTTCCTTAAGATCAGGTACTTACATTCCCATATATTGGCAATGGAGAGCAGTAGCTGTCTTCCCAAGGGATCTCTTGATGTTCAGTTTAAATCCCTAAATTTGCCTTCTTTTGACTGGATGGTAAGTTTGAAAATGTTTTTAAGGAGACTGCCCTGAGGGGGCAAACCAGGTGGAATTAACCCCTCTCTGTGGTTTTTGGGGTTTTTTTGCTGGCTTTAATTGTTTCTTGGGGCATCCGTTGTAATAATTTTTCTTTGTGAATTTTCTTCCTGCGCTCTCAGTACCTCATTGTGTTATGGATCTATCCATGCAAGAAATAGAATGGTGCTGTGGGATGCACAAGTCTCTAGGAGATATTTTTGAAACGGAGATCTTCAACCCAGCATTTCAAAGTAGAAGTGGTTAAAGATGAGAGGAATGCTTGCATTTTTGCAAGTACTAGATATTTGCGCTGTTTTACTAAATGACTCCCATGCTGCTTCTTAATATTCCTGTGTTGGATTATTAATGAGTGATGCTCAGCTTAAAAAAGCCTGGAGCTGCAATTCAGAAGACTTCATGTGGCTGGGGAAGGTCCCTCTGTGGTAAATGGATTGCTGTCAGGCTGATGGGGTGAGGGAGAGTCCTCTTTCTCCCCAGGATGCAACAACCTTCAGAGTGTTTTAGGGTTACCTCCAATCAAATTTACTTTGCTTGTTACCTGTCTTTAAAAGGTCTCACTTATTGAGCACTCCATCAAGTTCCAAGGTTGCACTGAATGATGCAGGGATACCAAACCTCTATTTTTAACTGAGCTGCACCTGTCTCAGGACCAGTGGCTCCTCGGTGAGAATCTTTGTGACTGTTCCAATTTTTGTCTCCTCTATCATTTATTCTTTTCACGGTATACTCATTGATGCCTTGATAAAATGAGATGGTGATATTTTACTGAAGTTGGGTTCAGAGGAATCATAAATAGAACCTCAGCATGGGTAAAAGTATTATAATCTAGATCAGGGAGTTCATTATCTGAATATGTAAGCTTGGACTGAAGAACCCAGCCAGCTCTTCAGTTGTGTTGGGAGCTGCGCTGCCACGCATGTGCACATCTCCAGGGGCTGAGAGTGTTGTGCTTCTGCCAGGCATTTTTTTTTGGAACTGTTTTTATAGGGCTTATACTAAGGGCTTAACAAAACGGAGTTTTGGATTTTGGTGCAGTTCACTTGCCTAATATTTCACCTTACTTTTTGTGTTCCAGTAGTTGATAATTATTCTCAATCTTAGACTGCTTTTGGCCAGATGGATTATATTAAAATTGCATCTGTAGGTGCAAGATCCATCGATTTGACCTTCACAAAACTGTGTGTGTCTAAGGTTATGTGGGTGTACATGTCTTGCTTCAGTGTGAACCTTGTCTCTTAAAGCAGTGAGGTATCCCTTAGCTGTTTATTGCTTTGAGGGCTCTGACCTCCAGCTTCCAGAGGAGTCTGTGTATTTACTCTGGCTCTCAGGCAATGAGGAAGCCTGCCTGACCTTGGACCCAGCCCATTTTCTGATTACTTTTCAACACCTTTTACCTGAAAGACTTTTCAGCTGGTGCACTCTTCTGGAGGTGGTGATTTTTTCTGTACCTGTGTTGCAGCATACTCAGGGACAGCTGTCAAGTTCAGGGACAGTAACATTTCTCTCCTGTTTATGTACTTTAAAAACATTTCTTCAAACATCCTCAGATCCTAAGACACCAGGGGAGTGTGAACTTGCATCTTCTATCAGGCATGGGAGATCACCAAATCACTCCTTCTCTATAAACTGTTTCAGTTCTTCAGGCCAGTAGTGATTCCATAATTCATATTCCACTGAGTGAAATGGGAGGAAAATGCAAATGCAATACATTTTGACTTTATTTTCTTTGTTTCCTGCTCAGCCATCCATAACACAAGAATAACTGAACAAGCCTTTACAGGAATCACTTTTGGGTAGGAAAACATTCATTCCCAAGGAAAACTGTTGCATATCCATGGCTTTAATTATCCTGCGCAGCCCCAAGAGTTCAAAGCAGAAGTATTAAATTACAAATAGAAGTATAATAAATTAAACATTGATTGGTGCCCATCCTATGTATTTGTCAGGCACTGTGGAGTGCTATTTTGCCTATACATATATAGACAAGCTTATCTAGAGAGAAAGAATCAATGCATAATTTATTATATTTTTCTGTRCTGTGCTCTGAACTGTTTGAACAATCTTCAACATAAGCATGCAAACACAGATGGCTTGGCTGCTCTGTGTTTGTTTGGCATGATAAAGCTGTCATCAGCTGCTGTCTAGTTCAGCCACACTTAATCATCCCTTGATGGTCTTAGTACATGAGCAAAACCTGGGTTGTGAGTATCTGGGTTTGWGAGAACATATGGAATATTTGGCTCTGATGTTGGCTGTTCTCACACTTTGATGAAGGTTTCTGCCCCCTCAAAGAGACAGTGAAATGTCCCGTATGGATGCTTCTCTTTTACTTCAAAGCAAAGTGATCCAGGATTATTTTAAGCCATTTGTGAATTGTGTTTATGTCATGCCTGCTGACCTTGCACCAAAGGGGAAGAGAAACACATGTTACTTCTCTTCCTCGGGCTCTGCTGTGGGAACAGTAAATCCTAGAAGATGGTTGAAATAGTTGCTTGGTGGCACTGAGTTCTTAAGCACTCAAGATTTACATGTGATTGAGCTTTTATTCTCTTCATGATATTCAACAAATAGTTCATGTTGGATGGAACTTTTCTTGGCCGAATGAATACTACTCTTCAAACACTAGAAATTAGGAAATCGTCAATGTTATTTCGCCTTCCAGTTTTTATTCTCTTGTGTATTGCATGATTGGCTCACTCATGAGACAAAAATGCAAGGAAATAGGATTAATTTTTAAGCAAATTGTGTGTTTTCCTCTTTAGTTATAAACCGCTACTTACGGAATGAGTCGAGGGCAGTGTGTAGTCTATAGGTTGTTCAAGCCATATGCTGAGGCTGATATGCCTGATGGGATCACGATGTATGCCAGCCTGACACATGTTGGTATTCTATCAAATGAAGTGTATGCAGTAGGGACATTTGGCAGTCCTCCTTTCTTCCTGGAAGCAGCTCTCTATTTTACTTGATCTTTATGCTGCCCACTACCCTTAACATCTCCAAACGTGAAGAGGACTAACATTGTGTCAGATTTTTCTCCTTTTTTTGTCCATCTCAACTGGAATACTTTGTTTTTGTTGCCTCTCACGCTGGTGTGTCTTGAATTAGGTGCCAAGTATGCAAGCAAAAATGTTTACAAAAATAGCCTTAAATGATTCATGAGGAATATACCTCAAATATTCTGTCAGCATACCTCAGCCCTCCCCACGTTTTTGTTTGTTAAGATGTAATGCAACATGAGAATGAAAGGGAAAGAAAAAAAATAAATACGAAAAAATGTTGGATAAAAATGCTGTATAGCCAAACTAACATTGCACACATCATTACCAGTTTTCTCTCTCTGCTTTTTTTTCAGAGAATCTGATAGACTATGTAAACACAAGGAAAATAATCTTTATTGAATAAGTTGAATCTATTAAGTTGTTTTGATTTCCCTTCTAAGGCTGTTTATTGGATGCCTACAAGTATTTTCCACAAGAGATTAATCTCTGGAAGTCATCGTAGAATAGTATTTTTGCCAGTGTGTTTGCATTTTAATGCCAGGACTGACCTAACTCTTATCATATTTGAAGATAGGTTCCAGGTGGCTGTCTCAAAGGTGCTGAAAATGAGGCATTTATATCACATCATTAGGTACTGCAGAGATGCAGTGGTAGCAATTACTTCTCTCAATAGATAAATGTATCCCAACTTGTCTTTRCAGTACAGCCATCACTATGTAACATAAGATACACAAGATCTATAGTTTGAAAAGTTTGAAAGCTTTTGAGTCTGCATGGAATAGTAAGCAATTTCTCTGATGAAATAGAGCTAAGCCTGTTAGTGTGGCTTAGTTAAATCTCAGCCAATTAATTTTTCATGGGCTGTGTAGCAGGGATTGGAGCAGCATACAATATTTTTTTATGGCTMCTGGGTTTTGGTTTGAGCAGTGGTCAGCATATGCAACGTAGAGGAATTTCTGTGCAGTTATTTTTTTCTTTAGAGGAATAAAATGATGTCCAAAACGTTGCAGCCTTCTAGTGTGAGCTCCTAACGCCTGCCCCTTGAAATTCTTTTAGTGTCTGTGAAAAGCATCCTGATTACTAAACACTGAAGGATACAGTGATTTACAAAATTGTTGCTTTTGCCCATGCCTGAAGTCTAGTGATTTCAACAGTTTTTCATCTAGAAGTAGTTCTACTTTTGAAATTGTGTCATTGCTTCCATTACTSTGAATGGCTGCCAATTTCCATCTCTCCCCCCCAGGAACAACCTAAGTGTCTTGTTACGCTAAGGGAGGGGGAGCAGAAGGAAAATCAAAAGAATGTGAAGGTCAGCCGCTTTCTTTGGTAGCCAGATACCTTGGCCACAGCAGTAAATTGATAATGAGGCATCACCATTTTGTCAGAGATGAACAGGGCTGCAAAGATCACGGTGGAGGAAGCGTCTGTGCAGCCCTTTTTCACTTTGAGAAATGACATTAGGCTTTGTTCAACTTTTTTCCAATACATCCGTTCTTGAGTTCTGCTCTGTGGTTTTCCTCTTACATCTCACAATTTGGCTTTTCTGTTTATGGTGGGAATGCCTGTTCTTCATACAGACATGACGTGCCATTACAATCACCTTGTGTTACTCTTATTTTCCTCTTTATCCTCTGAACTCATGGAGAGCCACTCGCTCTCTGCGTAAGAACTGAAACTGCCACTGATACCATGCAGCCGTGCACTTGCTTCCTGTCAGCGACACAGCCTTGTGTCCTTAGAGAAAACTGTCCCTTGGGACGCCAAAACATTGTGCCAAGGTATTGTTCCTTTTTTCCCCCGGGATTATTTTTTGTTGATTGGTTGGCTGGTTTGGGGGTTTTTTCATAATAGAGGAACTTTACATCAGAAAGAAATTTCCAGCCTGGATCAGAGCATGAGAGCGTTAAATCCAGTTAAATCCAGTAGTTTGGCTTTGAAGACACCAATGTCAAAAATTTTGGAAGCAGTAAGTGGGGTAATCAGTACCTCTTTCTTTTCACATATGAATAAAAAGTTTAAACTCAGAGGCTTGCTGTTTGAAGCTCTTCCAGAATCAGCTTCTGTATTAACTGATACAGGTCTGCAGATTGCTTTTATCTCTAAAGGAATTCCTGTTCTCTTTGAGTTTCCCAGTATGACTACACATGGTGTGAAAAGGTCCTGTGTTTTGCCATTTTTGAAAATTGTAAACAGATTTTAATAGCTCCCACTGCTAGTAACATTGATGGTTAGTTTTATAGCCTCCCACTGAGTTTTCCCATTTTGAAAAATGCTTGCTTTTCTGGGTCCCCCTGTTTATACTTTTCTTTTCTGTTCATATTCTCCTGGAAACATGAAAGTTATAACTGTACATGGGAGCCACACATCTTCTTCCTCAATGTGGTGTCCACACTAGGATGCTAACACCAGTTGGATTAGTTCTAGAGGGTCAGCTGGTGCTGCTGCTTTAATAGTTATTCCATGGACATCCAGACAGTTTAAAGCACGTCTGCTTGACTGCCCTGCACGCTTCTGTGATATTCACCACTCCCTCCAATTTAGGGTATATAGATTCACAAAATAAATTATGTGTGACTTAGAGTTGCAGCTTCTTCACAGAAATTTGAATTTCTCTTCAACACTTGCTCTTTTCCTTGGTGTGTCATTGCAGGTGTTGGCTGGAGAGAGAAGAGGAGTTCTTGGGACCAGGGGTAGAATGAGAAACTTCTCTGTTTCCTTTCAAGATTTGCCAGCTTCTGTCAGCTTTTTTTTATTAAAAAGGCTTTTGTTTGTTCTCAGTCTTACCCACTTGGAAGATGAAATCCAACAGCAGTTGGTCGAATAATAATTTAAAAGCAGTAGGGTTCTTTGAAATAATAAAAGCTGTTTCAAGGAGGCACTAGGCAGATGTAAATTGCAGGAATGGMATCACAGCATGTTTATCGTTAGGGTATCTTGGATGCTACCTGTGCAGAAATATGAGAGTGAAAATTTCACTTATCTTCATGCCAGTTACTTACACTGCTTTTTGCAGCTGATTCAGCAGGGGAGCTTTCCACACAGAGGTGCTCCAGCCTGCACAGGACCTGTGCTCATAAAAGCAGTAGCTTAGGGCGAATGATCCAGCTGAGCTCAGTTCCTCATGGGAATACCTTAGTTAAGGGAAACCAGTTTCTACATCCAAGAGCAAATTCAGAATTGAAGTGTCTGCTGCAGCATCTTAGAACATCTTAGGTTGTTCCTTTCTGAATATCTAGACACCTGTTGGTCAGGGTAACTCTTAGTGTGTGCGGTTCAACAGCAAGGCTCGAACCTCTGGCATCTGAAATACTGCTGATATGGAACAACTTTGAATAGTGCTATCATCTAAAAYGACAAAGACGTTGTATCTAGCCTAGCATGGATTGGGAAAGCAGTAGAGGAAGCAATACACAGGTCCTAGGAATATAATTGGAATTGGAAGAAAAGCGGAGGTTGATAGAATGGAAAGTTTTAACAAGATTAAAATAACAGGTGAAATCCTGGTGCCTCCATGTTGGAGGGAAAATTTTCCATTGCCACTGGTAGGGTGAACATTTTGACAACTATATTTTGAAAATAAGCAGCTGTTTTTTCTAAGCTTGTCAACCTAAGGCTCTGATTTAAGGGTGAAGTGGGAATCTGAATTAATTAAAACAAGAATTTGAAGCTAACTGCATAAAACATTTACATGGATTCTTCCTCTTCAGAATTAGACCTATTTAATTAAATTAAAGAGGATTGCCTTAGGTGGTGTTTAATTTTGTGTGTRGGTTTAATGTGTTCAAACTAATCCACTTGCAGTGAACATAGAACAACTGTCCTGATTGTCACTGTGCACCCAGTCTTTTTTTGCATTGTAAGCAGTAGGGTGACTGTCTGGCAAACAGTGAACAGAGGAACTTGGTTCTCCAGAGATTACCTGTAAATCAATAGTAGCTAGAACATCTTCATTTACAGTGCATGCTTTAGGTGAGGAGAATATATATATGCATGTTTTTGTGAGACACGAGAGAATTAGTGTGGGGAGAATATTAGTCGTGTAGGATATCTCTTTAGTACAAAACATTTATTTAAAAAGAGCTTAACAATTAAGATGTTGTTATGATGCATTTGTGAACCTATATATTGCCTTTGGCAACTGTGTTATTTGTGACTGTTGATTTGTGACTGCAGGTGGAATGTTTTCAGACACAAATATGCACTGCACTGAGGACATGCTACCAGGGCAGCAGGAAACAATAATTTCACTTCCTGTATTCAGACTATACCGTCATGTAAAATTATGCTGTCTAAAATTTAACCAAAATGAAATGCTGGAAATTTAGATATTTGGAAGTAACAGTAGAGATTTTACAAAACAACACCTGAGCTGTGGAGACATTTCACCTCTCAGTGTCCCATTCGTAGAGTGATGCTTGGTGATRCCAGGGCAAAGTTACAGCAAAGCTGTTAAAGCTGCTGCTGAGGTTTTTTAGTTTCTGGAAAATGACTGCTAGAAGATTCAGCTCTGCTTTCAAACATCTATGCCAAACCTGGGTTCCCAATGAGGTACCAGCAGCTGAGTGCTACACTTCTCTAGCTGACTATGTAAAAATGACAGATACCTCATTCTCAAAGAAATGGAGCAATGTTATTGCTTAAGTGATGGATTTCATGTGATGCTACTTAAGAATGCTCTCATATTTAGAGTATCTGTGGCTGGTACCTGACATGCTGTTTTTCATTCCTGTGAATAATTTTGGTTATAAAATAGGATTTTTCTGCTAACTATAAAGTGTATAATGTAGCTGTTCAAGAGCCTTTTTCTCCTCGTGACCCCAAAGCATGCCAGTGGGAGATCTTCAGCGCAGTGGGTGTTCTCATTACCACTTGACATTTTGCTGTTTGGTTTTCTGCCTGTTGCTTTTTAATGATTTCAATTCTTTCTTTGCCAGTCCCAGAAGCCATTTAGCAAGCGATGTACTATTAGTGCCACTTAACAATGTCGACATAGTCACTAGGAAAAGAATTTCATTTCCAAACAGCGTGCTACAGCATTACCCCTCACCATCTGCTCCTGCCATGTCCCTAGCTGTCATGTTTCCCAGTTAACCCTTTGCCCTGGCCTCCTTGCCCAGCGCTCTTGGGGAGGGTGGCAGAGGCTCTGTCACAGCTTTGCCTGAACTATAAATGCCCTCTGAGGCTAAAACAGACTGCAGGTCGCTGTAATGGCAGTGACACGGGGGAAATTTTTGGATAATGTAAATTGCCTTATATTTGCTTAGTAGAAGCACAGGCAGAAAAACAGAGCAGTCACAGAGAGCATTGCAGGTTTCTGTCCTCAGCCTACTGTTAATCACAGGCACTTCACCACTCCCATTAGTGTTGGGTCTGGAGGTCTCACAGCCTTTAATGTAAAATCTCAAATAAGACTGCAGAGGGAAGATACTGTACCTTTTGGGAGAACGAAGACATCAAGACTGAGAATGAGATTCAGTTTACTGAAGTTAATCTACCAAAAAGATAGATTGCCATTGATAGTAATCATCCATGCTTCCCTCTCTCCCGTGGAGAGATGGCATATCTCCCAAGGATTATTTACATKACTCTAATCACTGGGCAGCCCTGATTGTTAAGTGGCACTAAGAGGCCAGACTGAGAAGGATGCTCAGCTCCAGATGAGCTCAAATAGCGGCTGGACAAGTTAGCAAAATTCTTTGCAAGTTATTAAATCCATAGCAATAGTATCTGGCTTATGAACTTGCTAAGCTGAAAACAGTCAGAGGCTGTGAATTGTTAAGGGGTAGTATGAGACATRTTTGTCCTGTTGTGCTGTTACTCTTTCCTAAGCATCTATTTATGGCCCCTGTTGGAGCCAACGCACAGGGGAGATGGACTTCCCGTTGGACACCATATGGCCGGCCATTCCTTGTGCTCTTATGTGAGGCCACTTTAGCAGTGAGAAGAGGGGATGCACATTTAGCAAGAGATGATTTCTGCAAATGGGAAATTGGCAGGAAGGTTTATTTCCAGATCTGTGGTGAAGTGCTACTGACCTACAAACAGAAAAACTGGAAGTCAGTCTTACAGAAAGAGCCTGTGCCAGGTGCTGAATGTCAGTGCTTTGTATCAGGTCACCTCAAGCCTTTCAGAGATTCACATGAGCTGTTTCACCATGTGTTCCCCTCAGATGGTGCAGACAGCTTGTTTGAGCCTCAGACAGTACAAGGAGATTCAGATTTGACATCATTTACAGTGTGCTGTGTAGTTGTGCTGCTACACGGATGCTCCCTGCCTTTGTGACAGCACCAGGGCAACTGACAGGGTGGAAGCTTGTCATTTCAAATAACTGCTTGAGAGTACAGAATGGGTGGCCCAAACCCCATGTATCAATCACCAGAACAGTTCTCATGACCTCTTACTGTATTGGGCACATACATATAGGTGTATTCCTCTATACTTTGGATGATTGTTCCAGTTGAAAGATTTTGCAGAATTGAATGTCCTAAATGCTGATAGGCTTAAAATGGTTTGCTGAGGACGCAAGCATCTCCAATTAAGCATTTTGCTGCCAGTGTCGTAAATGTATGCCTGTTATTTGCTGCAGAGATCTTTAATTAGAGTCTCTGTCGCTGTTAAATGGCATCATTGCTGCATAAATACACTTCTGTTTGAAGTCAGAATTGCCTTTTATGGCAATCTCTACATAAAAAGAAATTTTGATTAAACTGAGAAATGTTTTCCATATCAAATCCCAAGACACAAAAAAGGCCGGTGGAATTGGATTCAAAACATCAAGCTGGGCTTTCGAAATGGAAGCTTTTGCTCTCTTTAAAGCACACTGTGTTGAAACTGCCAGCAAAAATCTTTGATGCAGGGAGAACATATCAAACTTTATTTTTGCAATTTCCTTCTTGGTTTCTTGTAAACTGCTTTTGTCTAATCATATTTGATATCAAAGATAATTTTATTTAATGTGGATTAGGTAGTATGACATATCCACTGTGGTCTTTCATCATTCTCTGTTTAATTTTGAATGTGACATGATATTTTCTAGTACAGATGAAATTTGTTCAGCAGTCAGCTTTGAAAAAGAGCCTGTCTTTTATGTCTATGTAAGATGTCATGCATGGGAGGCAAAAAAAAATTGCTTCGTTCTCAAACTTCTCAAATTCTTTTCTGTAGTCTGTAGATTACAGCCACCAGTGTGGGGAGGAGAGATGGTTTACCCTCACATGATGTCCTGTTCAGCAGCCTCCATAGCACAGCTGCACACAGCCAGAATGGGTGTAGTTTTGTACCGAAGGGAGAGGTTACTGGGTGACTCAAAATGTGATGCAGGAGTTGAAGGACAGGGTGTTAAAAGACACTGGTTTTTCAGCCCAGTGAGTATCGCGCATGGCAATTTAGGGTTGAGGGTGTAGCAGCCTTCTGTGGTGTGGCTGAATGAAGGCAAGGCTTGTTCCTCTGTTATTTATAGGCTGTGGTGACTTTGAGTTGTGTTGAAGTTGTAGTAGAAGAGAGCCCGATTGAGAAAGCTGAAGAATGGTACTAAAASCCCAAAAGCACCTAGAAATAGGGTGTAAAACAGGAGATTTTGTCTAAAGGTTGGAAGATGACAGCAGCATTGTGAGAAAGGAAAGGTTGGTTGGTGTTGCAGCAAGGGTGTTTCTTAAGGACAATATTCCCAGACTTATTTTCAGCTTTCCCTGAAGCCCTGGAGACTCCTACCAGATCTAAAAGGTCTGAATGTATGTAGGTTGATGTCTAGGTTTTACTCCTTGCTCAAGATCAAACCACTTACGGATGCCATGATGRAATTTTTTCCATCTGGTCAAGCTGGCAGAGAGATTTAGACAAATGGCTCTGTTTGTTTTTTTTTTTTAATCCAGTAAAGCCATGACTTTAGTCTACCTACCTACTGCAATCCTCACGGAGTTTAGTTACGGAGTACAGCAGAAACTTGTGKCTTTGCCATACCCACACTGCTCATGCTCTTTTGCAGGATATTCAGAAATGTGTGTCCTGAACACTTATAGACATGTGAAGTAGGTGTTCWGCAGCTTTTTCTGAAACAATGTCCTGTACTTACTTGAGACTGTGGAGYCTGCGCTCAGTGAGTCAGGGCAGACACTTTCAGCTCTGCACTCCCAAACACATAACAGATGAGGATGGAAGCAAAAGGCTTTTGTGTGAACCTTTTYTTGTAGTAGATGGTCTTAGTACTGCAGTAGGTATCCTTCTCTTGCCCGAATGAGGAATCCATTCATTTGCAGAAGGATGTAATTTTATACCACTATGTAGAGGTAAAATAGTTCTTGAATCATGAAGAATATGTGATCTAGGACGAAGTTGGGAAGACAATTGGAACATGTAAAAGGACAAGGTTAAACAGTTTCTTCTTTCTGTATCTTTTCCATATTATATGGATTAACTGCTGTCTTATCCAGAACACTTTCTGGTACCACTGAGAAATCCACTAGGAGCACCAAAGAAACTTTGTCCTTCCCAGTAGGAGAAGTCTGGTGTGGGAGAAGTGTTAGAAATCTGCCCTTTACTGCATTGCGATGGAGCCTTTGAAAATCCAATTTGAAGTTTTCCATGGTATCGATTTATAAATCCTGGATTGTTGCAGTGGTGTGTTTCACAAGTGCAGTTAGTGCACTGAGTACACGCCACCTGTTTTACAGTAACAAATTTTTGCATGATCTCTGCATAAACCAAAGGTTCACTTTTGAGTGATACATAGAAGGAGAACAAATTCTCTGCATCGGATCCTCACTGTGCTTGCACAATATCTTGCAGTGGTGTGATACCCTTGCCGTAGTCACAAAACAATCCTATTGCTATAAACTCACATTCTGGTATGGGAGTACTTTGTGTATATATGTATCTCTTCTAAATGCATATGATTACTTAGGCTGACTTGAAGCCTGCATGCTAGCTCTTCTGTATATTGCATGTAATACAGGTAGGTTTTCTGCAATAATATTGATTCTAACAGAAATGGGAGAAATATCATACAGTGTGTGTCTGTGGTATTCCTGATAGGTCAGCACCATGTACATGAAATCTCAGTAATTTTGTGAGTTAGCTAAACTTTAGTCTTTAGTAATGACTTTGAGACAATGCAAGAGCAGATATTAGCTTTCAGTCTGATTTTGCCATCTTTTCCTTCACAGCTTCCTGTTATGGGAGGAGCCTTTATGGACTCACCCAACGAGGACTTTAGTACAGAGTACTCCCTGTTTAACTCATCAGCCAACGTCCATGCAGCTTCTTCCATGCAGAATCCACCAGAAGAGACATCCCGTTCTTCAAATGATGCCATATTGTTATGGATTGCAATAATAGCAACAATTGGAAATATTGTGGTTGTGGGAGTGGTATATGCCTTCACCTTCTAGGATGACTGTCACTACAAACACTGGAAGAAAGGAAAACTTTAACAGTATTTGTCATGTGTATGTATGTATGTATGTGTGTATATATACATGTATATCTCTATAAATACATATAGGTAGGGACTTTGTTGATTAAGTGCTGCCACAGTCATGGAAATGAAATGCAAGTTAATAATCTTAAATCTTGATGGCAGAAAGTTTGGATGCAAATTGTATGGAGGTGAGAGCTCTATTTGAGAACAGAGCCAATACCAGTTTTGTATAGAAATGTAATAAAAGAGAGATAAACTTGGGTATAGTAAATACAGAGAGAGATTTATATAGAAAGTGCTTATTTTCTACTGTAGATTTTTCTAGCAGCTCTTCTGCAATTTGTCAGCTTTTTTTTTTTTTTGTGCGTTTTTTACTGTGGTATAATGTTGTATGGAATTGTTTCAGGTCATGTTTTCTGGACATCTTAGTTTTCTAGATGGACTACATGGTTGGCGTTGGCTCAGTTCTGATGAAGTCCAAGTTCATCATGTGTGAATTTTCAGCATGCCCATGCACTCCCGGGCTGTATTCAAAATCATGAGTCTTAGAGCTTTGACAGGCAGATGCAGGCTGTCTATCACTTGCCTTCCAGTATCAGTTACTGGAACTGATAATCAGTAAAGTGATGCTGAAACTGTCTACTGTATGGGAGGAGGCACAGCTATTGCTGCTCGGCAGACTCTCCACATTTCAGAGGAGAAAACAATAAACAGAGCAGCAGCACAAGCTCCCATTTCTGTCTAGAGGTACTAGATTGGAGTGGTTTGTGTATGTGTCCCTTCCAGGAAACAAAGGCCTAATACCATGCTTTTCATCTCATTTGACTGCAATCCAGATTTCTTACAGCAACTGTGTACTTTCATAAGATTATTAATGTACTGAAAGAATGTGGGAAAATTGTGAAGCCGAATTAACAGTGAATGATGTCTATGAGAAAGGTAAAATTGAAAGAAAATTTGGGCACTTCTGTGCTCATGAGGGGGTGAATACAAGAGTCAGGTATGTCCTGGGGTAGAAACAACACAAGAAAAGTAGTAAGTGACAGATATGGAAGTGCTTATATTTTGGTATTGATATATCTCTGGGTTCTGGTGAGGGTCCTGGAAGTGATTTTTATATAGCTGGCTCTAGGTAATGACACTGATTATCATTTGGATTTGTTCCATTGAGAGGCAACATTTTTACTGCATTGTTTCCATGGGCAGTTCATTTTCAAGAGCTGTATCTTTTCAAGACAAGCTGCAGCCTTCCTTGATTGAGAGATTATAAAATCTTGAGAAAAAAAAAAAAAATCACTGCTACTGGAAATCTCCTTCTTCCCCCTTAAAAATTAAACATAAATATATAAAATGTCTGCACTTTGAGAGTAGCAGACAAATTCTTCTTCTATGTCTGCATGTACTGTCTAGGTTTTGTGTCTCATATAGCTACTACCCTAATTTCAGAAAGCCTTGTCTGTGGGCAAAGAGACTGTTTTTGACACTTGCCTGCTTAAGGCTGGACTAAGAGCTGCTGAATGTATAGAGAGGTTTGGATTTTCCTCTTTTCTCTTTAAACCCATTTTCCTACAGGGCTGGTGGACAGTTACTTGAATCAAAGCAGCATGCCCCAAATCAGTATTTATAACCACTCAGTAGTCACTGTGTGTATTTTTTCCCTCTCTATGAACTGTCCTTTAAAGCTAGGAAAGATGCAAACAGAGCTAGCAGTGGGGAGAAAACAAATTAGGTTATTTTGAGGCTGAGAAAAACAACGATGAGCTTCTGTGTGTGTTGTTGTTTCCCTATTTGAAGGCAGGACTTTGTGAAAATGGTTGAGGACAGACAAGACCTATACTGGGAAAAAGTTTGAGAAGCCCAGTTCTGGAAGATCAGAGGGAAAGAAAGCCAATTCTGTCTAATAAAATAACTGTAGTCTTAAGAATCATAGAAAAATGACTATTTTCATTTCCTAAAATAGCTATTAATCCCTTCATGGCCAGAGGACARTGAAAAGCAGGGAAGCTGCATAAATGGTGTACCTTGCCTATTTTTACACCCCTCCTTATTTTCACTGACCAGAAAGCAAGCTCTTGGAAAGATGCAGCGAAGTTTCCAATGCAGAATTGAGCAGGACCCATGAAAATATTGCTTAATGTAAAGTACTGTCCCCAACCATTTTCTGATATTCTGTTGCCTTCATAATTGTATCAATTACTCATGGACTTTTCTTCATTGTTCCTGTAGGCTGTCTAGTTAGGCCGGATCCTGCAAGCATTTTTGTATAAAGAGCAAAACATTTCCACCATGACTAAAACCAGTTTGACACTGTGGTACTTGCCCAGTGGGATTATTCTGCTGCCTAATGAATTTGCCAGTGGAGTGCTTTGCTTAAATTTCCTAGAATATTAATCTTAGTGCAATTAGCAATGTTTGCATCCCTCTCCCAGAGCACTGGACTAAACTCTTCAACCATGAAGAAAAGCATCAGAGTGGGAACAGCGAAGAACCACCATTCTGCTAATGAAAGCAAGTGACACTTTTGTGTTGCTTTTCCCAAAGAAAATGCCCTACTTTCATGTGAAATTGATAGTAATAGCAAGAGTGTTGGAAAACAATGAGTTCCACCTCGCGCATCCAGATCACCATCATACATATTTTCATCATTAGGGGCTGAGTTGTCAAGAAGGGCCAGACAAAACTTTAATTTAAGTAATTGGCTTTGACAGGGTGACATGGCAAGCCGGGTGCAAGCAGCAAGTGCAGGCATTTCCCATCTCGTAGTTAAACTGCACAGTAACTGTGCAGCCTCTCTGTTGGGGAAAAAATTAGTTTCAGGATACAGGTACAAGGATACTGCATGTGGGGGTCTGTGTGGAATATTGTCAGGTGTTTTAAAGATCCCTAAATCGCAGTGGGCAGAGCTGGTTCAAGCTCTGATCTACTTTGATAGTGACAATATGCACTATCTGCATATTGTCAGAACTATGTGTTTCTGGATGTTGTGTTCTGGCTTCATCTGCTCCARCCACTTCTGTCTTCTGGGAAGTTAGGGAAGGTTTAAATTGAACCATTGAGAAAGAGGACTCATCCATCTTTAAGTTCAGAGAAGCCACAGAGGGGAGTGGAGMAGTGGCTGAATGGTAGATGATTCACAGGTATGGTCCTGTGAAATATGTTATCTCTTTGTTGTGTAGGTATATGTTATACCCTGAACTGTCAACACAGCTTGACTTGGAGCACTGTAGCTTCTCCTTTCCCTGGAGCCAGGTAGCTGGATAATTGCTGTCACTCACTGAGAAGTGATGAGGAAGCCCAAACACATTCCCCAGAGCTGTCTTCTGAAGCCTTACTGTAAAAGAAGAGGGTTCTGTGCATTGCTGAGCACTTTGTGTATCAGCCTGAGAGAAGGATTCCCCTTGAAGATCTGTGCTTTAATTTAAAATGTCTAGCACAGATAACAGTTTAAAAATCCTGATTGGAGTTTGCTCTGTGGTAGACAAAACCACTTTCTCTACGCTGTGCTATACCTCTAGCTCTGTTGTGCAACTTCGTCGTACAAACACAAGCAGCAACTTTGCCCTGCAAATTTATTAATGAGCCATGGGGAGCAGGAAGACAAACTGGGGTGTCCTAATGGTTCTGTTTTAGCCATGGCCTCTAGAGATCTATGGCAACATACCAAATAATCAAACTCCCTCTAAAGAATTATTTTTCTCAAAGCAGCCAGCAGCTCGACACAGCAGCTGTGCAGCCACCACAGCAAAGAGACTAAAGGCTGAACAATTATTCAGGTGGGTGCAATGGCACATTACAAAGGAGAACTGAGTGGGCAAACTCACACAGTTATTCTTGTTGTATTTTTATCTGCAAGGCTAGGAGTCTGTGCTTGCCCATAGCATTAACATCCTGTATTTCTGTGTCAASACACTTGCAAAACTGAAAAACTGACTTTAAAACTGATGCAACAATGGTAGCAGGGAGACTTGTCTGCTACAAATAATGTATTTAGCCTTTTAGGTGGGCAGATGAGGTCACAGATATCTCAGAAGTAATGAGATCCCTGCTCCAAAATCCTTATTTGCAATGGGACTTGAGGGCAGTCAGCATCCCACCCAGCTGCTGAACAGCCTGTAATAATCAGCCCCAAATCATGAATGAATAGAAGCAGCCAGCCATTATAGTCTTATCCTGTACACCCATTTGAAGATAAAGGAAAAAATATGCYTTTGTGTCTGGGACCAAATGAAAACAGGTGCCCTTAGTCTATGGCTTGTTATGTATTTTGTCTATTATTAAAAGCTTTTGTTTTGCTATTCTCAAAACAATTCCAGTTGTTAATATCCTCTTCACATTTCTCTGCGGGCTGCTGAGAGTTATTAATTTCATGTAGCACTGTCCATTTATCCGATGTAATTTTACTGAGTTTCCTGTAGCTAATCACAGAGTAGAATCTGGAAAATTACTCTTTTTAAGGGTGATTTCCATTTGAGATAAATAGACTAAAAATCAGAATCCCAGATCAAAATGCATCCTTGCTTCTGGAACATGCAGAGCTCTGGAGAATTGGATTTCATCTGGTTAATGCGCAGGAAGGAAAAGGGCAGTGAGGTCCCCGTGATAATGTCAGATATGAGGGTTCTGACAGGCAGAGCTGAGTGCTTCATTAACTGCTGCTCCATCCCTCTGAGCCCTGCTGGCTTCCTGGACACACAGCCAGGGCTGAGTGTAAGTGAGTTAAACCACCTGGTACAGCGTGTCCCTCCTCGCCCCACAGCCTGCTAATCGTCAGGGAAACAAGGACATTTGTTCTGCTCACAGAAGAACCAGAGATCAATATTCTGTTAGCTATGTTGTTACTGGTACATGTAGTTAGCCCTTTGCCCCTCGTCTGGGAACATCCTAAAGCAATCAAGGCATCCTGAGCCTCGAAGTCTCCCACTGCCCGTAATCTGACGCTAACATTTTATTTTCTTCATGTAGCCCATCTTTGCCTTCTACCTTGTCTATCCAACTCAAAACAGGGAAAATGAAGTCACCACTGTGCTCTTCTCTGAACATGTAGGAAACTCCTAACAGCGAGGGACCAGCCACGTTCCGTTTTAGTTTGTGGTCCCTCAGGCACAAAGGAGGAGGAAAGTGTCCCATTATCTATCTAAGTGACTCTAGGGGAATATTTGCCTTTGCAGAACAAAATGCATGACAATTTAATCTCATTCTGGCCTGTCCCAGAGCATTTATACCAAAACAACATGACCAGATCTACTTTTGCAGTAACCTGTTTTGAAAATTACAGCAACACATCCAGAAACTGGAAAAGAAAACCCTGATAACACAAATGTATCACATACTTAATCGTCTGAAGGACATGCCTCTCAGGRCAGTTTTTCCTCAGTGACATAGGCAGACTTGAGCTGTTGGTACCAAGGCAAATGCCCTTTCATATGAGCATAAATGGTCTCCTTCTCTTTGGGAAGTCTTGGGAGCATTGTGCCACCCATTCCATCTTTCCTACASAGGCTACTAATGAAGATATCTTTTGGCTGTAGAAAATACTCAAAAAGCTTCCTGTGTTGGTAGAATACATATAAGATTTACCTCCCAAAGCTTTGCTTAGTCTTCCTGAAAAAGCAAAAACCACCCAGGTTTCTTAAGCATGGAAYGTTAGTGAGTCAATTATCATCTATACAGTAGCATTACCTTATTTTAATCTTCAGCTTTGTGCCAGCACATCTCAAAAGGGACCTTACTATTATCCAGACTTGAAAGATGCTGAGAACAGAAACAAACTAGAAAATCATAGAATGTCTCCAAAGTCAGTACCCAATCCTTCAGGCTGTATGATTCCTCAGTCCTACCCAAATTACCCTGAACTCGCATCCATCTCTTTAAACTCATTGTCACCATCACATTGTCTCTATGCCTTCATTTTATTTCTCCCCTTGCCTTCTCTGTATTCTTTTCATTCCCTMGTATCAGAGCATGTGAGCATTTGGAAGCCAGCAGTGTTCTTCAGCCCTTCTTAACCAACTCCTTGGCTGACCAGTTRGTGATCGGTAAGGACATTCCACAGTGAGGGCAAACAACAGTGACACAAGATCTCTTCTCGTGGGAAAATCGTAATCATTATCTGCCTTAACAAACCACAGTGTTTCCCCTAAGCAGAAGAGCAAGAGGTGACCGTGAATCTTGGTAACTGTATTGTCAGTATCCATAGAGTGCAAAGTTACGTTTCAGAAATTCAGATTTTATAAATACACTGCACTGTGCTGCAGCCAGCATTTACTGAACTTTTCCCAGTCCAAAATCCTTTGGGTTTTTTTAGCAGATCAGAATCAGTGGTAATGCTCTTGGGCTAAGGTGAAGGCAGTGGGAGTGGGCCCTAAGGAGAACAGAAAAGCTCCCTGTGATTTACTGTAGGGTCAAGGCCAGCAAATAGCAGACTATTCAGTAAAGAAAAACAGCCACAATGTGCTAAGCCATTTCAAATCTAGCCACACCTGCAGTTCTTGGATGCACAGCCAAGCTGCTATGGCCAAATTAAACATTTCTAAACCTCATTGTGACCAAAAGGAAGTGCATTCTTTTGCCAGAACTATGGAGCTGTGCAGCCTCTTGTTCTGGGAGCTTCCTGAGCTGCAGCCGTTACAGTGACATCACATTTCCTGGGGAGTTCAGTCCCACTAATGAACGAATAAGACTGAACTGTTTCAGGTCCAGGCCTAAAACTCCGTCAGTTGCTGCCTTCATGAGGATGATCGAAGTTCCTGAGCCTGCGCGCTGCTCTATCCAGAGGGACCTTTGCCTCCACCTGGAGTCAACTGGATTAATAACACTTCTTCTATGCTTCTGACATCTGCTTCAGTGGATCAGTTTGCAGGACTAGCTGTGGGTTGCTGGGGTTTTATTTTAAATATATCTAAAGATGTCTGTAATTTCCTAATCAAAAGCAAGAAAGAAAGCAGAATGCTGTATTTTTTTAAATGAGAAGGTAATAAAAAGGAATCTGAATATTTTGATAGATATGCTGGAAGGGTATATAATGTAGCAAACAGTTGCACTATTTTTTCTACTGTCTGAGTACCTAACCTGAGAAATATTTGTTCTTTCTCTAGCTAAGACCTCATCCAGTTCTGAAGTTGGGAAGTTTAGAAGGAGTGGAGTACAAAGTCTCAGTGAAATGTTTAGCTAATGTAAATAAATCTGGTAGTTAGCTTTGTGAGGTAGCCTATAATGTTTGTTTTTCAGTTATCTCAAATACTGCCTAATTATTTGGGGGTTTTTTCTCCAAAATAAGCTAAATAATGACACTTTTGAAAGCATCTGTGCTTCACACAAAATCACAGTCATATGGAAATTACATTCCTCAGTTCATGTAAAGCAATTTTACGGGAGCCCTTTAGTATGCACTGTTACTTTTTCTTAATAATCCTAGACAATTTAATTCTCTCGTGCTTTCTCTCTGTGACCCTGTTTTGTACACTATCAGGTTTGCAGGGATTCTCTGTACTGTTTTTGTAATATATGGGTTGGTTTCTAGAAAAACCTTTGCTGTTGTAATCATTGTTCTTGGATTGTGGAGCTCTATCTGTAAAGAGAAAAACGACTTTAAAAATGCCCTCTGCTTTCTCGAAGTTTACTGTAATTAGCAAGTTTAGTTAAGAGAAATGTGTTCTTTTTAAGCTCCTGCTATGTTCTTTTCCAGTTATTGACTGCATTCACTATGTGTGTACTTATTACTGGTTCATTCCTTTGGTATCATTCACTATGGTGAAAATGACAAGTTTTGTTAATATCAGATGGAAATCGTGGTTTTGGATAAAGTTCTTCAAATTKATAATTGTGTGTGATTTTTCATTTTATTCTCAGTTTACTTGAGAGTAGTTAGAAATGTGACATTGCAGTTATTTAATTATTACCTCCAGAGATACTCTGACACTTGCAATTTCTTGCAATTTACAAATCTGCATGATTTGGCAGCCTTGGGAAAACATCTTTATTGAGCATATGGCGTGAAAAGAGCACTGTGGCTATTTCTACGGAAATGCATTCACCAGCGCTCAAAGTCCAAGAAGTGCCTCAATACATCTGGGAGCCCAAAAAAAGGTCTCATTTTCTTCAAACATAAGCTCAGAAGCCCTCAGATCACAAAGCTTTGTGTCACTGCTCTCAGCTGAGCTGGGCCATCCTGGCTCATAGAGTTTTGGGGGTACCCTTGTGTCTGTGGCCCCAAACTCCTGTCCTAGGACAGCCATTCCAAAGGCTTCTGAGGAATTTGAGGGGGCATCAGACCTCACTGTAGGATGTCCAGCAAAAGGCAGATAGTGGGAAGAAGAAGAAAGGAAAACATTTGGCTTTTCTAATGTAATACAGCATGTAGATTATTATGTGTCTTACCTTCTGATTCTCCGAAAGGAATTCAATGAGGCTAGTTGAGTTCAGATCTGCTGAAGGAATGAAGGAATGACAAAAGGACATGCTAAGGGACCTCTCATGCACAATTTAAAATAAAAAAATTAACTTTCCTTTGAATGCAGCAAACTCAGAACATCATGAAGATGCGTACACCTATCCTGATAGCAAGTCTGACAAAAATTCATTTAAAAAATAAAAATAAAAGTCATTCTGTTCTGGTCCCAGTCTTTATCAATCTAACAACATAACATATTCCAGAGTTTACCCATCAAACTGAAAGACAGTGCAATTGCTACACTACAGCAATATCTAATTATAATTCACTTTTCCATTTCAACTATGGAATCATACAGATCTCATTTATGTTCATTTCTAAATTCTGCACAATATTAAGAAATGAGAATACTTTAGAAATGGAAGAGGATGTTCTGCTGAACAGTCATTTAAAAATTTAGCTATGTGTGCTCAGACTAATAAAGCCAGATGAAATTGTTAGTGCTGCTTTTTGCACATCATTATCAATATAAACAAGCTGTCTGCTAATGTAAATTGTTCTGTAGTGATACCAACAAAGAACATCAGTCTTTTAGCCCAAGACAGCCTGTCCACTATAGCATTTCAACTGACATAATTTGCTGTGTCTAATGCTACGTTACAGTTTTCTTTAGGATAAAAATAATTGATTCCAATATGACCGAGTGTCTTCGCTGCTTTAACTGCAGCATGCACACCTCTTACATGGGTGTAGGTGAAGTACCTCCATAAACAGCCTGCTATCTATTTCTTTGCCTTCTGTGATAACAGGAACACTGCACTCAAACAGGAGCTTGCYTTTTGCTGTTGCTGTAACGGTCTTGTTATGAGCTAAGCAAATCACCCACAAAKATTGTGTTGCATTTTATGAAGATCGACCTTATAATTCTGAATACATGAGATCAACTGACTCCCATATTCCTTTGCATATTCGATCTTTGCCCATTTGAGGCAAGAAAGACACTCCTTTTAAGAAGATTTTTTTGTTGATTTCTGTTTTGAATTACAAAGGTGTTATGCCTACAGATGTTAGTTGGGTACAGAAAAAGAGTTTACTGCTCTGTGAGTTTTCCTAGTGACTCCTTAAAGGATAGGTAGAGTGATTTATTAGTCCCAGGGCCTTCAGTGCAACAAACATTCAAACASAGAATTTTATTTTCTCAGCAGCTCAGCTCTTCTTCCAAGCACTTAGGTGCTTTTAATTCCATTTTTTTAATCTCCCTATCCTTTCATTTCTTACTTTGTACTAATACTCAAATTCTTTTGATCTCTATAAATGTTTATTTCTTGAAAAGATTTTGGGTAAATAAACCTCAAGGTCTTCCATGATAACAGCTGATGGAAATAAAATACTTACAAAGTGCTTATTTCTTTCACCTTCTGGTAAATCAAAATACCCACTAATTTCTTTGAAAGCCTCATGCTTTTGGTTTTTTAAATAATTTATGTGACCACACCAGCTTCTCTTAGCCAAACTCATTTCTATCCTGTGTGCAACCTCCCCTAGTAATTTCTGCTTGCTATTTACTGGTTTGATTTTTTTTTCAAGTAGATCCCATCTTTTGAAGTACATCTTGATTGGAGTCTCCTGAAGTCAAACTCAAACTTTGACTTTGTACGAGTTTTCCTTACTTGGCTGTTTCCTTTGTAGTTTAAGGATATGTAGGACTTTAAGAATTAAGTTGCTGTCCAAGATGCCTCACTTCTGATTGTAGGATTCTCTAGATGAAACCTTGATTTTTCTGTCTTCCAATCACGATCTAGAATTTCTGTTCTTCAGGCAATTTTGGGAAAAAAATCCATTCTAAGTGTAAGAAAACCAAATAAGCAAATATAAAACTCACAATATTTTTTACTATTTCAGAATAGTTTTGTGTGGCTTTGATTTTACTTACAAGATGTTGAGACCTCTGACAGGACAAGAATAATTTTTAGTAGAGTACAATGTATAGCATAATTGCAAACAGCTTTGGACTTTCACATGCTAAAACTTTCAATTTAATCTTATCACTGATGCAATTTTTAAATTTATCAATATGTGAACAGCATACTGTGTCAAATAATGCTGATTTTTTTTTATATAATCTGTTATCAGTTCTCTGATAAAAACAGCTCAGGGGATGTGCTTTAAAGTGTTAAGTGCCCAGTTAAGAACGTTTTCCCCAGTGAGGCTGATCTGAGTTAGATGAGAGCCATCTGTGCTTCGTAGCTCGACAGCAGTCCCCTGCTTCTTTCAGTGCTTCTGTACTTCCTGTGCATTAATTCTTGCTAAGTGGGGAAGAGCTGTTTCAGGAACCTGCTGCRCCATGAACAAGTTACTTAGCGATTTGAAAAGTTCTGCTTCGAACGGACTGATTATCTGAACAGCACTGGAAATTGTCACAAGTGCTACCAAAAACCACAGCAGGGCTGCTCTGATGGGGAACCCCTATGCTGCCCGTGGGTTTGTGTGCAGCAYGGGGCTGGGAATGAGGGCTCTGTGCTGGCTCCTGCCTGGGGCTGTGCAAGGTCCCACCAGGTGGGACACTGGGCTGCCCCACACAGCCCACCTGGGAAGTTGGTTGTAGGTTACCCTGTCTGCCTAAGGAGGGAAATAGGAAGTGCCTCCTTCAAACCTGTACGGTAGGAGACTTCCATTGTAACACATCCATTCTAACAGGAAAGAACCACAGGAAAAGAATATACGTGAAGTCAAGCTGTGAAGCAATGTTTTATATTAAAATAAACCAACACCAAAAAAAAACCCCATCAAACCAAAACCAGCAGAACAAAGTTGACATAGAAATGAGGATAATGTCTCTCAAGCCACTTGACTATTTATCCTATAATACAAGCCAGGGAAAATGCTATCACATTAGATAAGCAGAACTAGAGTGCAGGACCACAACTGGAGATTAAAAACACAAACATCAGGGGTTTTTTTCCTGCACTGCTTGTGTCCATTGCCTATTTCATGCACATCCCAGAGACAAAATTATAGCACAATAGCAAGATTTAATAAGGCACAAGCAAAGAAACAAAAAAAMCCCAAACCTAAAAAACAACCCAAAACACAAAACAAACCAAATCCAAACAGGAAGAAAAACCAAACACAAAATCACAAAAATGTCCCAGACTGTTTTTGAGCACAGAAAGGCAAATTTTGCCTGGAGGCTTTATTCTGACGGTCCCCTTGAAGGATAGATTGTACTTTTTGTAGCATGATGGAAGGGCAGCTCTRACAAGTCCAGGGGCAATCCTGTGACTGACACTTCAATGGCAAGAGTGACTTGAGCATGAGTTTGACTTATCCTGTGGACACTGTAAATGGACTTCACTTTCCAAGGGACTTCACTTCCCATTTGTCATGAATCTCCCATTTAATGTTACAAGTTTTTCATGACAACAAATATTGTAAAATAGGACTTTATTTTCTTAACCAGCCAAGTATCTTGTCATTGCACATATTTCTCTTCTCCCACTTTATTTAGCATACCTACAATCATATTAATCTCTTCCTAACGTGTTCGGCTCACACCAGCGTTAAGATTCCACTGAAAAGCTGCCAGTATTGATACCACAAGTCTCCACTGTGTTGTGAAAAGTGTTCAAACTGTATTCAGATTCCTTCTCCCTTTGTTGTGTTTGCCTTTATTTTCAGCTCAAGTGCAGGAATCCATAAACTCACCCTTTCTCTGTGTGAGGACCCCTGTCCAAGTCCCATTTGAAAGCTATCCTTGCCAAGCCTTGTTTCCCTTGCCTGGCAGTAAAGACTGCTTCTGGGCTAAGAAACATGTTACATCCAGAAAAGTCCTGGTCCTCRCCCTCTCCAGACTGGGGACCTCACTAGAGTACAGCAAGTTACCTTTGGTTTAGAGTACATCAAGCAATCCAGGCTGACCTGTGATGCAACCTACGAACTGATTATTACTCGATCACCTTGAAGTTTTTGCAGCTGAATGTCATGGTAACACAGATGCCAAGATTCAACTAATGATAGGACCCATATGGGTAACAGCTCAGGTTAAATGAAAAATGTAGGAATTTCTGAAGCAGGTCTTGAAACTTCATGCCAAGGTGAGTCTGCTGAAGAGCTCTACATACCTTAGCTGGTCTTACTGGTTACTACAGTGTCATTTTGAGGTTTCTCCTCTCCTGACCAACTTGAAAAAGCATATCACTTGGCTGTGGATGTTTGAAGGCAATAATTTTTTCTTGCAAAAACAGGTCTCACCTTCTCTGCCTACTTCTGATTTTGATTCTCATTTCACATCAGGGAAGGTATTAAAAAGTTAACATCCATTATACTTATCACTATAGAAACAGACTGGCTAGGAGAAGACATGAAAACCTTTAAATTACTTCACATGTTTATTCATCAGTTGGAAATCTGCACAGTATTTTCTAGGAAATTTGAAACAATCACGGTAGCTATGTTAATAAACTATGTTTGCAAAACTGCGTATTGGTGCTTTTTTTCTTATCCTTCTTAAAATGTGCAATTGGTGATTGCAGAAATAGTTTAAGACTTCTCTACTCCCAGGTGAGTTTCCTAACTGCTGAAACACTTGCATCTGCTCTCTTGTCCAATTAATCTTTATTTAGTGCCTAAGCACTAAMATGGGAGTATGGCAAAGAGTATTCTACAGCTCAGTGAGTGCAGCCTTAACCTCAGAAATATGAGTTTGCCTTCCCATGTGCAGAAGTGGAATCCGAGCTGCTGTCCTCCACATTTGGGTAAGTGCTCTGACTAAGGAACGCTGGACATTGTGGGGGCAGAGAAAAAAGGAGAAATAATATAAAATCTAAGTCTTTCATGGTTAATTAGGTTTAGCAGTGCACTGAATCTCGCAGAGGAGATTTGTGGTTCATAGAACATGGGCTGCCTGCTTGTGACGRTCAGAAGAGCTATCCTTTGGATAATGTCCCAAAGCAGACTTTAAGAGCTTGGATACTTGGATAGTTCCCAGGTTAGACAGCTTCCAAGAGTGTTTGGGGATTTGGAGGTTTAGGGTTGTTTTTTTTGGTTGGTTGGTTGTGATTTTTTTAAGATGGAAACACTGATGGCAGAATTCAGAATCTTAACTTTATTACAGAACTCTTTAAGCCATTTGGAAGCCTGAATCTTATCTATTGATAGACTTATACTTGAAATTCGTTAAAAATCAGTACAACTACACAATTGGTTTGATTTCTATTAGTGCTAGGATATTCAGCCTTATGTTTTATTTCCAGCTAACTGTATTATTTATAACTGTGTTATCTTTTCAGTGTGGAAACCTTTCTAATAATAAGATTCAAGACAATGTGTTTTTGGAGTAACAGATTTTAGTGTCTGTTCCACAAACCATAGGGTTTGTTTGATTGGCTTAGTGCAATCTGTGAGACTGTCAGAGGATGGCATCATGGTTTCTGTGAGTGGAATTTCAAGAAGCTGAAGGAGATTTCTGAATAGAAACTGTTAAAAAAGTCTTGTTCTAATGAGAACTGAAATAATTCTTCTGATTGTTGGATTTTCATTTGCAAAATGCTGTTCCAGGTATGTTCCTTGCAGTGTCTGTATCACCAGTTCCTTAGTCTTAGAAACAAGTTAGCTTGGATATGAGGTACTGATATACATTATGAACTGTTCTTCTTTGCTATGAAATCAGGGGCAAAATCCTTATCTGCTTCCAAGAAAAAGCAGCCTCTAAGCCTTTATTGCTTAATTTTCCAGATGTATGCATCTTCATGTTCCTTTTTTCCCTTGGCCTACAAAGTCATCTCAACACACTACAGTTTGTAAGAATTATTTTGATTTTATAGTAATTTACTTCCCTTCTTTTTTCTCTCCTGTCTTCTTTAAGTTATGTCACTGCAGACACTACAAGTGCCTTCCATTCTTCAAAGATGATTTGACGCTGGAAAAGTACATGGGTTTCCCTGGACAGCTGCAAAGCTGAGATGTGAGATTGAAGTATTATTCCTAATGAAATCCATCTAAAACCACATCTAAAATCTAAAGTGATATTTTTCCTATCTTGTTTGGGAGAGCAATAGCTTTGAGACAATCATAACCAAAGTATTTCCCTTCTGTCTCATCAGTAACGAAAAGGGTGTAATGTAATATTTTAGCCTTGAGACTGCATTAGAGCTCTCTCCTGGAATGCTACATTATCTACTATGAACTAATCCTTATATCACATCACAGTTGCAGTGACTGATGAGCCTTTTTCTTTATAGGTTATGAAAACAACATGATTTATATCCCATCTGTTCACCACCACATGAGGAATTCACAGAAGGCACTCCCCACCCCCCTTACTGCTTGCTTTATCCTAAGTCACATAGGATACAGTCATGTTGGTTACGTAGAGATGAATCACAAACTTAAAATAGACATTGAAACAAAAATGTAGCGCATTTCTTTTCCTAGGTTCATTTTGCAACAAAGTGTAGCTTTGAAAAACTATTTCTTCTCAATAAATGTCACTAACTTACCAAAAGGATCCAGCACTGTTTGGAAATTTGTGGTCTATTTATATACAAGATCAAGCAAAATAATCAAAGTGTCCTCTGGCTTTGGAATCCTTTTAAGGATTCCTCTGATATATTGTTGGATGTCTATAACACCAAGAACCTTGAAGCTTTCCTCTATTGTGAAGTTTAGAAACACACAAAATGTTATTTTCAGTGGCTTCCTATGTATTTTGCTGAGAATCATTGAAAGCAAGGACATGAGAATTTGGTTTCCATTACTCAAAATRCCATCATAATTTATTGATTGGAGCAAATTGAGCAATATTATCAGCAGATGCCCAGAAGATAATCTTACTCATCTTCTCCACACGCATTTCAAATGAATGTACTTAGTGCAATGCCGGTTTCAGCAGGATCCTTCTTGATTAAGGCCACTAACAGTAAGCTCAAAGTCAGACCCTTTATTTCACATATTGCCCAGAAAATWTCTACGTGCATGACTGAGGGGAAAAGGAGTCTCCCAAGTTATCATTCTTTAGCAAGCTCAAAGCCCAGGGTAATTTGAAAATTCTCCTTTATTTCTTTGCCATGATACCTGTCAGTATTTCTATTTGCAGAATAGTGACTCAGCTTTCCCCTTTTGAATCAGCGTACTAAAAGAGTGAATCTGTTCCTCAGGTCTCGCTAGTACTTTTCCTCCTTTGGTATGGGAACCTGCATCCCCGAAGGCAATGAGGGGAAAATTCTCTGCATAAGGATATAAGAACTGCTGCTTGACTCACAAATAAATGCCTATTGTCCTTCAATGGCTCCGGATTTTTAAAACAACCCACCCCAAGACTAGTGGCCCTTAAAAGAAATTTGCTGATGTTAAGTTTCCTGTCGCCGCTCTTTGACACTGCTTTCCCACTTTTCCATGAGTGATATCCTGTCTCACTAGAGCAAGAAATAACGATAAAAGGTTTCCTCTTTCTGGTGTTTCACATCAAAAGAAATTGTACCTYAGTGGACATTGTATCTCTGATCAAACTTTCTTCCTTGATTTTTAAATTTTCTTTCAAAAATGTATTCAGTGCATCTTCTGTGTTGCCACTACATTTGATTTGTTTTGCTTTGGGTGTTTTTTTGGGAGCAGGGGAAGGTTGTTTTCATGTGGTTTTTTGCCACCTTCTTACATGATGTTTGCTTTCAATTTTGATCCCTTTCTATCTGTGGAGTTTCACTCTACAGTTTGGTAGTCAYCATTCAGAAAACCTCAGAATCTTAACTTTATGAGTGGGAGCTCTTATCTTAAATCTTATACTGATCATTGTAAGTGTTGAGAACCACTTTGAGGGGTTTGGGGTTTTTTGTTTGTTTGTTTGTTTGTTTTTACCTAAACCTCTAACATCAACAAAAAACCTTGAAGTAGCCATCACACACAGGCACAACTTATCCCAGCAACAGCTCTCTTGGATCTRCAAAACCAGTGGAGTTGCTAGTGATGTCTAAGAAGCATTTGGACGATGCCCTTAATACAGACCTCTAACTTTTGGTAAGCCCTGAAATGGCCAGACAGTTGGACCAGACAATTGTTGTAGATCCCTTCCAACTGAAATACTCTATTCTAATATTTTGAAAAGAGCAAGAGGACTGTATGCTTTGGGATCTTTTGTTTATCGGTTCAGACTTTGGTTTTTTTCATCTTCCTTCTTTTAATTTCCATCACCTCTCCTATGAAGACAGGTTGAGACAGATGGGGTTGTTCAGCCTGCAGAAAAGAAGGCTCCAGCACCTTCCGGTTTCTAAAGAGGACCTACAAGAAAGCTGGAGAGGGACTTTTTACAAGGGCAGATAGGGGACAAGAGGTAATGGCTTTAAACTGAAAGARCATGTGTTTAGATTGGATATTAGGAAGAAATTATTTCCTGTGAGGGTGGTGAGGCACTGCCACGGGTTGCCCAGAGAAGCTGTGGGTGCCAAGTCCCTGGAAGTGCAGGGCCAAGTTGGATGGAGCTTTGAGCAACCTGGTCTAGTGGAAAGTCCCCCTGCCAACGGCAGGAAGGTTGGAACTAAATGATCTTTAAGGTCCCTTCCAAACCSAAACCATTATATGATTCTGTGATTAAATATATTGAACATAAAAAAAAAATTATAATTTCAGATTCAGCAAGACTGCAATTTCCACCCTCAGTGGGAAACCTGAGACTTTCTGCATATTCCCGAGCGTAACAGAAGTGAAATGGGAGACAAGCTTCTTCAGAGAGATGTTTACTGTAAGGAACATGACTATGCGGAAATATCTTGGTAAATTATCGTGAAACTGGCAAAACAGTGCTGGGCAACAAAGCTACATGCTGCAGCTCAGAATTAACTAAAAATAAGTTTTGTCTGCAGCACAACAAATTATCAGCAAGACAGATGGTCAAAAAGAGGAAAACCAGAATTGTTTCCTCTGGGGCTGGATTACTGAAAGCAAACACTCAATCTTGTCCCAACTTTGTAACAGAAAATAGAATTCAATAGCACGGAGGAAACTGGAGAATCATACAATGGCAATGCAGTATTTAAAAGCATAGCAAGATGAGGGAAGGGAGCAATAATGACAATTGTTCTTTCAGTCTGTGCTGAAAGCAGACGGAGAGGAAGTTTGGTCTGCCAGAGAGGCAACAGTCTGGGTGCTGGGAGTCTTGGCCTTGCTGGCTCTCCTGTTTACTCCTCATATCTGACCCAGACATTGAATCCCCCTGTTTATACATTTCTTCCCAAGTCATGCCTCTGCCTGGGAGGAAGAAATGATCAAGGTTTTCAACACACTTTATACCAGAAGAGATCTGGCAAGCAGTTTTTCAAAGCTGGCATAGTGATGTAATAAATAGCTCCAAGAGACCACTCTGTGGTGACGGTGAAGATCTTTCAAAGAACAGGGGACACCTATCAATTTCATTTTAAATGCAGTGGTAACACTGAAGGAATTCTATAATTTTGTTAAAAGGCTGCAATTTGTTTTGTCCCCAAATTTCCCAGAAAGTCTCAGCTTAAGTTCCCCATGCTTATACGGTTAACTTTCGACCATGTTAAGTGAGGATCTCTCAAAATGAAGAGAACATTTTGTTAGAAGAGATGAAATGACTGCTCTGGGAAAGTCTCCAGCCCAAGGAATTTTGAGCATGCCTAATTATATGGATGGAACTGCCCAAAAGACTACTTAGGTCCCCACCTAATTTGGAGAAGTTTCTAGGCCTTTCCATGTAAAAAAAATTCTTCTATAAAAGCTGAGATGAAAATACTTTCTTAGGAACAGAGTTTAGACACTTACGGATCCCTAATACTCTGATCCCAGWGCTAAAAATCTTGCTACAAAATTCAAGTGCATAATGAAGCTTCGTCATTGTTTCCAATGCAAATTCTGATGCTAATAAAAGCCATTTCGTTTTGTTGAGCCATTATTTAGCTCCTTAATAAATTGCTTGTCAAAAGAAGAGATTTGGCCAGAGTACCAGTTAGCCAAGTACTACCTCACATCTGGGGACAAAATCTACAGACTAAATAGCTCACAACAGGCCACATGCCACAACATAACCTGGTCTTATCTCCATGCTAAACTGGACAAGGAAGAAGCAAAGGAGCTGGATACCTCAACTGCATTTCATCCAAAAGGCTTCCTCTAGCAGGGAAATTCTCAGCTGAGCAAATCCAACTGTTCTCCAGCATCGTCCTCCTCTTTACAGATAACACAAGGGTGAGAAAATACACGGCACAATCACACTATTTTAGTAACAAGAGAAAATAGTTTCGTCCCACCAGTTCTGCCAGTTTCACAAGCAAGGTACAGCCACAGCACAGGCATCACAGCCAACTTTATCCCCAAGATCCATTGCTGGCAAGACGGAGTCACAGCCTGGTTTAGTGGAGAGGTAAGAGGGACAGGACGGCCCAGCCACACAGCCATCACCATATCACACAACCAGGAGCAGATGTACTGGACCACCCTGAGAAAAGGGATGGTCAGCCCTTCTGGTGTGTGAGCTAAAATAACCAGTGACCATCGTGAGGGTGGTCACTGACAGTGCACGTTGTGCCCACTTTGTGCAAGTTTCGGACACCACTGACCCTCAACAACATAAGTACGTAATGAAAATGGAAAATAAATCACCAGCTGTTTGGTTCTTCCATCGGAAATTATACTTAAATGAATTTATGAAAAAGAACATCACTTGCAGTGCTATTCACTTACTTTCGTTACTATGGACAGGAAGTTGGGGTTTGCAGTGCTTTTTTCTCACATGTGAAGGATGACCTGCAACTCACCTCCCTGTGGGGGTGAGGAGGAGGCCRTCATCTCCCTGGTGCTTGTCTTCTGTGTCCAAACTGCTACTGCATATTATCGCTGGCAGATGGACACATTCCTGTGTCTGTCCCATCGCACTCACACGAATCACCTCACCTGCTTTAGGTCACATCCCTATGCTGCCAGAGAGAGCAACAAACACCCCTGTCCTGTTACAATATCTGCTTTCCCAGAGGAAGAGCCCTGGGGCCATGCCAGARCTTGGGGAAAGCAGGGGTGGGGTCAGTTGTTTCCTCTGCTCCCTGTGTGCTGTAACATAACCAAGTACCCCTATTTCCTGGCAGCACAGAGAGGTCTGGACTGCATCATGCTAAAAAAACTTGACTGTTCATGTCAGTGATAAATAACATTCAGGATACTTAAAAATATGAGCTGGTGAAATATTAAAACTCATTTAAATCCCAGGCCACATTGGGAGAAACGAGTTCTGTCCACTTCCTTGTAGTAGCCATAAACACCTCAAGGCTCCTCGGGTCCTGGACAAGGAGAGGGGAACCTCTGTCACAAATGTACATTCCTTGGTTCTCCATGGGATGAAACACCCTTCCTGAGGAGCTGTTTTCAGCAGTAGTTGGAATTTATCCCATGCTTTTAATCCGACCATAAACAACGGCATTGCATTTGTCTCTCTCATCTCTGAGTGTTGTTTATAGTCAGTTRGATGAAGCGAAGGCTGGCTAGACCATCTGGATTTCTTCCCCTGCTGCTTTTCCGGGGTAATTAATAAACTCTGTCCTGTTTACTGGTCCCAGTATGAAGCCCCAGAAACAGGGAGTTGTGATTCACATCAGTTGTTTTGAAGTCAGTGAGGGTGGAAAAAAAATATTACCTGAATGCCAGTACTTTCTAAAGAGGTATAAAATGACAGTGGCTCTCAGGAGGAGCCAGCACCATTTCTCTGTTAATTCAGCGAGGCCAATATAGCAGAGAGATGCACCCATGGCATTTAAYAGTATGTACAAAACTGAAGAGAGCTCATATCGTGTCTGGGCACTTCCAACTATGCATTCAAAGCTCTCAGCAATGCGACRGAAGTATTTTCATCTAAATATTTGAAAGGTCTTTGCATCCAGTGAGATSAGCTGTTGTAAAAACCTGGACATCTGTCTTGGAGCTCTTGGTAGAAGCATGCAAGGGCCTTTTCTAACAGGAACCCTGCATGAATACCTGTGCACATACAAATGCATGTGTCAGAAATTGCTGCAAACACACAAATTATGATACTTCTGAGCTTTATTTAGAGCTTTGTAAATAGAAGCAGAAATCAGAGCGTGAACCACTATATTAGGCTAAAAACCTTTCACATTTGCCAGTAGTTGTTGTGAGGCACACCTGCCTCTACTTACTTTTATAGAGAAGTTGGCCTGTGAAGTATTTTCCTTGGCTAGAGTCTATGAAAAATTAACTGTAGTTTTCTCAGAAAGAGGTGACAGGACAGTGGGCTGGTTACTCTCCTAATTTCCTAGGAGAAATTCCTAGGCAGAGCTCTTTGTCCAGTTTTAGTGAGTGTGGCCAGACTTCTGGGTATTTTCAGACGCCAAAAGCTAATCCTAGCACAGTTTATACATACTAAAGGACTGTCAAAAAGAGTACTATGAGCTAATTCATCCCAGCAGTCTCTCTAAAAGAGGCTGCCATGATACCTCCAGACCCTCCAGTCACATCTGTGCTGCACATTGCAGGGATGATGTCAGGCACAAGCCACATAATTCCAGAAACATCCTTTGAAAATTTATCTATAATATCCCTCAATCTAGTATAGCAGCACAACATTTATTAAACCTAATTATTATTGTCACAGAAATCTGAAAGATCATAGTGGAGTTACATGCTTTCCCACCYGGTGTTCACTGGAGAGGACCAGATGGAAGTCACATTGCTTCCTGAAGAGATGGGATGGAAACTGCACCACTTCTTGGGCTAATCTCTACTAGACCATCAACATCCAGTGGGAGCACACCTGCCTCTGTGGTGTCAGAGTCATCTCTGCTTACACAGCTTTACACTCTTTGTTGTATAGYGATTAAGGCAAAAGGGGAAGCTTCAGATGGTGACTTGGTGGCTCACTGGGACACCATCAGGTTAGAAGTCTGCTCTGGGCTTCATCACAAGTCSCTTCTTTAGAGCTGATTATGTGTTAACTGTTCTGCAAACAACAGGGGAGCAAAAAAAAGCCTTGGATCCAATAAACACAGACACGACTTCTTGTTCTCATTTGAAATAGAAAATGTAAGCACAGATGTTTAGATAGACACTCCTCTAGCAGCTTCTTGCCTGCTGCTCACTTTCACATAAGCCTTTTATAATTTAAAACATGTTTGAGGCTTCTAATTACTCAGGAATTCTTTCCATTACAGCTTTGCTGAAGCTCTGTCCCTCTGAATGTCCCCGGTAACCCTACATGGGCTGTGGTTTTTATCCCTCCTCTTCTCCTTCTCTGTTACAGGCTTTTCTTCCCAGTCTGACTATGCACATTGCAGAAATGATCTTTTCCTTTCCAAAATGCACCATAATGTAGTACAGGACAAATAACCTGAGCAGGGATCTCAAACTAAGCCCCTGAACAATGATTGTAGGGTGCTTTCCAGACCAGGCAGACATCTCTCTGTGTCAAAATGCTCAAAATGTCCACGTTGTGAGACAATAAGTAATAAAAGATAAAGTGTAGGTGAAATTTTTTTAAATTTGTCCACAAAGACAATAAAACATTTAGCAAAGTAATTAAACAAAAGAGTCTCTGCTGTAAACATTAATTGCTGGAATTGTAAATGAAAAGAAAAAACAAGCCCAAAACAATTCTTAGACATAGATTCAAGTAAAAAMCATTTACATTACTTGGGTATAGTTATCCTCATCCAGTGCCTGTAGCAGATACACTCATGGGAACAGATTTATTTAGAGATATTTGGTAAGATTATAAGATACAGAGATCAGTTTAGGAATCCTAAAACTGCTGAAGTTAGGAAGAATTTTTGACACATTGACTGTTCTTATTTTTTTCTGTAATTCAGACCATCAGCCACTGCTGTGGACAGAATAAAGGTCTGGATTGAATTCTGATTTGAAGCAGCACACCACTCCTCCTGGTCCTGCGTGCATCCCCTGCTCTGGCTGCTCCCCAGTGCTTATGAGATACACCAGCTCCATCCCCTTCTCACAGACACAGAGCAGCTTGCATGGGAGGATATCAAAGTATTTTGAAAAACTCACATATGCAGGAGATTGCCCAAAACCATCTCCAGTTTTCAACAGCATGATGGAGGAGTTAGAAAATCTGCCCTTATGACCAGCCATATCTGAAATAAAACAAGGTTAAGCTTCAACTAAATTTTCATTTCATTCCAACAGCCCTGGGGCTAAGTATTCTACTTGGATGGAAACACAAATGGTGGGAGCATGGATCAGTAAAACGAGCTGGGTGAGTAAGGGAGCAGGGAGAAGATAACACGTGGAAAGGGGAATGGAAAAAAAACAGAGACTTTTCAGAACGGCAGGTATTTTTTTTCTCTCCTGGGCAGGGCACCCCCTAGCTTGGTGCTAAAGTGGTGCTAAAGTGGGGAGCACCATTTCCCTGGATTTCTCATTTGGTTGGGGTGGGAGATAGATAAGGTTGATGCAGAACATATCAGCAAGCAGCAACACTGAGGCAATGCCCTGAACTTACAGGTCACATGAAGGCGCCTGCAGTTAGGGGCCTTCATCCTTGCCATCCAGATCTGTGAATCTTCAAAGGAAGATAGCAAATACATAAATGATAAAGCTGGGAACAACTTATGTACTTAGAATAAAAGTACACCTCAGCATATTGGATAAACAAACACAAGGATGTTAGGAAAGCAAAACAATAATGCTTTTTCTAAAGAGTGAAAGTCAAATCAGAAATCCTAATTTTGGGAGGAAGGCTTAACAAAAGGAAAGATGTGTTCCTATTCTGATCAGTGTTGCTAAGACAGGAGCAGTGCTGTAGGAAGGTGATTTCCATGATCAGCAAAAGCACAAGTGGAGATGCAGTGGTAAAAGCTTTTTTCTATAAGAACTTAATTTATTCAGCCAAAATTGTATCAAGAAAAATAATCAGTCTAACATGCTCTTTTGCTTCTATGAAGCAATGTCACAGTAAGAGGGATTACTAGCACAGATACACCAACCAGCCTTTTTTTTTTCTTTATCAGGCACCCAGTGGTAGATATAACACAGATTTCCTTTTAACTGCAAAGCATTTACAGTTTGCTCTTAATCAGATTTTCCTTCAAAGAAAGAAATGAGTAAGTAATAGACAAAAGTTCATGAACTCAAATCAGTGGTGCAAATCTCTTAGTTCAAAATCATATGAACTTTGCTGAACTTCCTGATCTGAAGTGTAATGTATGATTTCTAGTCTGCTCAGTGCAGCTCTGACACAGACCAGAGCCACACAAAGTGCTATATGGGGGAGCAGAAKTAGTTCTATAGGAACTGTGATAAATAAAGCCTTGCTTTATTTTTTACTTTAAAGATCATTTACTGTCCATTCACAATGACATTTTCCCATTTGAATGATTAAATGTATATTGGTAAAATCCCAAAGGACAGAGAATCATTGCCTTGGCTAGTCCTACACTGGAGTTGACCTCAGTGCTGCAAGCTTTACAACCAGCTCTCAAAGGAGTCTGAAGTTTGCACGTCAAAGTCCTTCGTTTTGCACTCCATTTTGACAAAAAGCCATAGATGTGTCCAGCCCAAATGCACCAGATTTTAATACAAATAGCAGATAGGAAACAACTTCTTTCAAAGAGAGTTGTAACAGCCTCAGGTATTAATGCATCACATTTATCTCATACTGGAATTTCTGAAAATCAGTATTTAAAGCTAAATTTGTTGAAAATAGAAGGGCAACAATTAGCTCAACTATGCAGAAAGAATATCTTTGTCCTCAAGCTCAGCTCTAGCATATCAGTTATTATCAACTTTGAATTTCTTTTCCATGTTTTTGATGCAAATAGTAAAAGATTAATGATTTCATAGCTGTCATTTGCTTGTAGCTTGATAAATTATTTCAATGGAATTCTATGTCAGTCTTCTGCTTTGATACATGCAAATTGATTTTATTTGAAGTTAAATTATACTGTGGAAACCTTTCTTCTCATTGCTTATGAGGGTGGAAATAAAGGGAAAATTTGTTCAAGTGATCTTTAGAAGGAGTGTCAGTACCTACCCTTCTCAGGACAAGCATTACAAGAGGGTGCTGTGGCAGATTGTCTTTAGCATTGCTTTCGAAGCAAGCTGCTGCACAATTCAAGTGGCAGCATGTGCTGGTGGCTCACCTTGTAACAAAACAGAGAAGCGTTTGAGTGCTACCCCAGACAGAGGCACAGCAAGGCACCACTCTGCCCCTGCTTGCACTGCAGTTGCACTCTTTTAAAAATATTTACTGAGACCTTTCATCCACAAAATGGATACAGGTCTGTCTGCTACAAGAGGAGAGCTCAGGTGCAGCACACTAATGCTCAGCCCCCAGTGACACAGCTCGAGCAAAAGTAAGGAGAAATTACTTTCAATAGAAAAGCAACTGAAAGCAGTAAAAATCACAGATATGACTAAGTACCCAGGATGTAATAAAATACCATACCCATCACAACGTTCTTCATTGATTATCTACAACAGCAAAAAGGTAACACTATACAGCGAGCCAAAAGGATCAAATTGATTTATAAGACTTCACTCTCTGCTTTTGTACTGGCTTGCCATTTGGAAGACACAGAAGGAACATAGTGATGTTTTGCTATGTGGAAGATACTCAAGGAACATGGAGAGCATTGAGGAAAGCTGGAGACACAATTTGCTACCAATAACAGCTGATGTACATTGTCAGGGTCAAATGTCAGAAAACTGAAAGACGTTCACAAGCCTTATATATTCATGTTAGAACTTGCCAACCCTCCAGATAATCTAATTTTTCCCTATAGTTATACTGTATTTACTGGAAAATAGTTGCCCAAAGTACATACTTGGATTAATGCTTGTAGAGAGAGTTACAAGACTGAAATAATCTCACCAAAATCAGAGTGCATATTTAAACAATTCTGCATGGCTGGTGACAAGATTTGGCCTACATTAGCTTAGATGAAACCAAGAGTCACAAATCCAAACCTTGGAATATGGAAATTTTGTTATTACAGTGCTGAATTGATGGAAAACGCAATGCAGCAGCAAGTACAACCTGTGGGTTTAGAAACTAATGAAGCCACAAGCACTGAAAATACACCTAATGGGCAAAGAATGTTTCTGATTTAACTTTTGTTGATATGAATAACTATGCYCTGGAGACCAACTTCCAAGTGCAAGGCACGAAATAATCTTTAGCACTAAATCTGACAATAAATCATTTCAGAAACATTCTTGTTGTTCACATGGGAAACTGTTGCCTGAAAAATCTTAGTCATAAAGACCGTGTGTTTGCAAATTAATGCTGAACCATTGGAAATAATGAGTCAATCAGTGGATAGGTATTCTGTGGGGTTTAGTTGAATAGAAAGCATTAGAAGTGGATAACCACAGCTAGTTTTGCAGTTAGCATAAGTAACGAGGGCTACACCAGTCTGGATGAGACTATTCTTATCCTCACTTCATCTGGTCTTCATTGCATGTTTATGCTATACAAAAACCTGACACTACATTTTAAATAAACAAATGAATTTTATAAATTATCCATTTCATAGTCATTAACATTTATCTGTTGAGATAATTTTTTCTCAACAGCATCACTGAAACAGTTTCTGAGCAAAATTCTTCGGCAGCATGGAAAAGACAAACCAAACAAAAACCTGAAGACAGGATCCATTTTAATTTAAACCAACAAGGAAACAAAATACTTGGAGAAAAAGGGAAAAAAGGGTTTTTCTCCATGGAGTAGAGAAAGAGCTACTGAGACACAAATTTCAACTTTGACTTTCCAGCTGTAATTATTTCAACTATTTTCTGAGATCATAAATTACACACAAGATGTGAATGCTTTGACATTAAAATGGCGGATCCAGATCAGACAGAATGATAGACTTATGGAATGGTTTGAACTGGAAGGGACCTTGAAGCAGATCTCGTTCACTTTTGTTTCTCCGGTTCTTCCTTGAAAAATATTCCAACTTGTTGATCCTTTTAAAACTTCTCCCTTAGAACTTCTCCCTACTTTCTAGAACCATTTTGATATTACAAAACCTGACTCCAGATGAAACCTGGCACTGTGCTGAATTCCAAAAGTGGAAATGAAAGTTTATTATTAAATATATATGCACCTCCATGCAGCTGGAGATCCTGCCTGCTGTCCCGGACACCCTGAAGCACTTCAACACCACTGCACCGGGTCATTGCCAAAGGGTGGGAGCAGCCAGTGAGGGCCCAAGAATCTGGGCACAACAGAGAAGTTGGGCTACACTTCAGTGCAGTTATAGAAGTGAAGGGGGACACTTGACTGTCAGTATGTCACTCACAGAAAGTAAAAGGACATTTCCCTGCACAGTTTAATTTCCTGCATCCTCAAGCTCCATACAGAGACATTTTGTTTTGAAATAATCTCTTAAGTAAATGTAAATTTTTCTGTATTTTGTCTGTTTTCAACATTCGAGGAACTTGAGGATAACTTAAGAACATCAGTAATAAAACTGCACCTTTCTTTCCATGCTCACTGTTTCAGTTGTGCAAGCACTACTTGGGGTATCCCACAGATGATCTTCACATCATATCTAAGAACCAACTATCCAGATTCATGCCCTGGGCCCTTTTCAGCCCAGTCAACCATAGTATGACTATAAGACAAGGTTTTAAGAATAAGTGATTAGTTCCTTGTCCTTTCAATCTATCGGCTGAAATTAAGCAAGTTAAAACAAAGGGGAATCCGAACAGAAGTGAGCCACTCTTCCCACTCAGAGAGAATTCAAACTTGAAGTTGAAGTCATGGCTCTGGCCTATTCTGAGCAAGCAAGACTGTGTGGGTGTCACATGTGGCACACACATCTGGTTTGGGGGGTTTCTCCGTACAGAGACACTGCAGCAGCTGAGATATGTCAGCCTGGGAGGCAGAAGGTCAATCCAGCCACGAGCTTCCAGKAAGTGGAAACAGGCACAGCCCCTGCCATGCCTTGCTGCCTGTTGTCTCCATCAGGAGTTCTGCTGCTGCTGGAGTTTCTCGAGCAGATAATTACTAGAGTTTTAATTAAGCATCTGACTGTTGCAATTGAATACAGGAGAAACAGCTTGCCTAAAGAAGCTCAGGTAGGATGTTCTCAAGGATCGATACACTTGCTGAAATGGCAGACACTCAACATGCCCACGGGCTTTCATTCTCTGAATATTTATAATTAACAGCACACACTGGGTTTGGCTTAGAAAAGTTATTTGGAAGGAGAAAAAGGAATAGAGAGCAAGGATGACTTGTGTCATTTCAGAAAGAAGAAAAAATTCCATGTCTATAAAATCAGCTGACCATTCTGTTTAACTTTCAGCTTCAGAAATACTTTGCACATGTATTTACAAATGGAGGACCGGGCAGATTTCTCATGTAATTCATTTGGAACCTATTCCTTTAACCACTCCCATTTTGCAACAAAAACTACAACATAAAGACACTTTCGTTTAACTTGAAAACAAAATGAATAAGGCATGCACATGAAAATGCAGCCTGACATTTATTTACAATAAACAAATAATTTTTAAAGAAGATCACCAGTAATCCTTAGGGTCTTCACAAGTCACACAGAGGTCTTTGTCTCTTGCTGTCACCCCACTTAGTGCAGAAAGGCCAGTAAACACCACGCTGAACATAGCAAGGAGAACTGCTGCATCAAAACAGCTGGAAGCTGATTTTCCAGGACTGAATTTACACATGAAAGTGCTTTTAGCAACCCAAAAGGAGAATTCTGAAATCCAGGTCACATTTCATAAAGAGGTAGACACCAGTTATCCCCAAGCTGGTCAGAAATCAGAACTTTTACACATGACTAAAGCTGCCAGTAGTTCTCTGTTTTCCAGGTTCTATGAGAAAATACAAACAGATCAATTAGGAAGAAAACCCCTCYGCAATTTTAAAGTTTTAGGACTAAAATATTTTTTGTTTAATTTTTCTTTCCCTCCTTAAATTGGAACTAAATGTCATGTTAGGATTATTGGGGCACAGAAGACATACACAGAGTGAGAGTAGACTGCCATTCAGTCTCACTGACCTTTGGATCCTGAGAAGGCAGGACAACCCCCACCCCCTTACAGTCGTTACTTACCTGCTCCATGTCACTGGGCAAGTAGAGCTGTGAACAGCTCTTCTTCCCTTGTCACCATTCCCAGCACTCTCCTTCATGAGAGAAAGTCTCCTTTGTACTTCGGATATATTATAAGGTTAAAATTATTTGAGAGATGAACAACAAACAAAAGCCTGTTTTTCTCCTCCACACCAAAACACATACTCTCTCTTGCTTTTTCCCCTGCACACACCTTTCAAGTCTATTAGCCATAAATATTTAATATTCACAGTATGTTACAGAAAAATCTTTCCATGAGGTTGTTAGCCATCACTTTAATGCCATTCTGAAAAATAAGCTTTATCTAAAATTGTGTATTTTCTCAAAATCTATCTTTTATTAGACTTCCCCACCAAATAGATCTGCTTATTAGAAGTTATGGTTCTTGCATGAGCTGTATTTTCTGTATAGCATTAAAGCACAGGGAAGGGTATAGGCTTCCATTATTCATTGAAAAAGTAACAGTGACTTAAAACCCAACACACAAAACCTTAATGGAAAACACCCTCAAGTCCTAGTATACCAGTGGGTTTGAAGGCTTCAGCACTTTCCTTATCTCAGTCACAAAAACTTGCTGCAGCCTGGGGCAGACGAGGGAACTGAAAGTCCAAGATTAGTACTCAGACCAGCACCGGTGCTGGGCTGGTTTCCCTCCTCCTAAAACATCTCAGGACAGCATACACATCAACAAAGGTGCAGGCAAGACTTACAGGCAGGATGTTTGAGTACTCAGACTGACTGACCCATTGCGTTCTCCCTTCCACACCTCTCCAGCCACCAGAGCAGCAACGCCCAGAATGCAGAGGGTGAGATCCCCATCAGCACAGGGCCAGGSTCTCACCCACTTTACACTGCTTCTGAACATCTTTATTACTTCAGCTTTTATAGCCAGTTCCCATAATTGCATATTGGCAGAAGAAGGCAGGGAACTGGGGAGACCTTGTGAGAGGAATCATGCTTCATTTTTTGAAATGTCAGATATTAAATGCTCCTAATTTTCCTTCTCTTTGCCCTTGCTGGAAGACATCATTTCCTTTTCCCCCAGCTGCAGACCCTTTTGATCTATTTAAATTGTCAAATAGGATAGGTGCCTACACAGGAAACAGTGTATGAGAGGAGTGTGGAAGAAGAGCCAAAAGGTGGAGGAGTGGAAGATAGAGGAGGGGTGGAGGTACAACAGCAGAGGTATTGCAGCAGACAGCATGAGAAAGGAAGCACAGAGCTAGAGGACACGGGATATGAACAAGTTAGAAAAGGAGAGGAGCTCAGACAAGAATATCAAGACTGGCAGAAAAAGGAAGGGAAGCAGCCTCTTTGCATTAGAAGTTTTTATGTGTGGGTTGTTCCCCTTGATTCTTGCGCTGAGCACCGAGCAACACAAGAGAAGACACAGTTAAGGTGGTTAGTAGTTCTGGCTGTGACTGAGTCTCTCTGTTATTATCCTCCTTTTCATCCCTTTCCTTCCCCGGTGGGCTGTGCGAGTAAATGCTGACAAACAATCCTGCCCAGGCCAACTTCATCCTCACGTCAACCCTTCTGCTTCATTGCCTCTCAGCCTTCCTGTCCCTCCAGAAGTATCACCTCACCAGCTCTTGAAGACTGAAGTTCCCAAGGTGTCATCTTTCCTTTATTCAGCTGACATTCAGTGAAAATCCCTTGAGTACTTAGAGTTGATGCTTATTTGGCAAGAGATTAGAACAAAAATCTATTATCACACTAATAGAGATTTCTTTCCTGAAGACTGGTGATGACTGCAGCTGCTTATCACTTGCAATGTTTGTGGGCTTCAGGCATTGTAAAGTACCCAAAAAACAGGCTGGGTTTGTTTCTCCTTTAGAAACAAACATACATAATGTTATTTTCTCTGAGCTCAGAACCCTTCCAAAACAGCATGACAGACATTAATGGGAATTTTGCTGTAAGTGTGGGTTAAGTTTAGCCCTTAGCCTTCTTAGCTAAAAAATCTTTTAATATATTTTGTGACTCTTATGATACATTATTGAAAATCTTCAGGCGGACACGTGTGTGCAGCTGTGCTGAAGGTGCAGATGTATGCATGGAAACTTAGAAGTTTAATGTAGGTCATTGTTCCCCTCGTAAAACAACAGCAAAAACTCAGTAACAAAACTTTATGCTGTGGCCAATGGGGATTTTGAGATGTGCACCATAGGAAAGCAGAGGACAGCTTCATAGCAAAATTCAGAATTTTAATTTAGTTTCCTTAATTTGTTTTCTCATTAAGTCCAAGATAATTTTTTGTGTACATCTTTAAATGTACTTGCGAATATGGAAGAGATACTTGATAACATTAAGCGTTTTTCCAGAGCATTCTAGATGTGCTTTCAGTTATGATTTGCTTTGGTCGTCTGTTATTAAATACCTATGACTTCCATCAGCATGGATCATTTTGTTACTGGCATATGCCATCACTCCCCCTTTCCTTATCTGGTGATGAGTTTCAATTGTCTTTAGTGCTAATGAGTCATTTCCCAAGTAAGATGGAGCACTGCAGGCAAACCTCTTACAACAAACCACCAACTTGGTGGAATCATCAGTGAATCCTTCGTGTGGCTTCCCACGTGGTCCCTTCTCTTTTGCTAGAAGCAGCTGACGATCTGCACTGGGACTTTCCATGAAAATTTTGCCAAAATTTCTGAGTAACAACATGTTTTTAAGAAAGTAATATTCAGCAACTCTTCTGTCCTACTTGCACATACCCCCTATTTCATATTTCCATTTCAAGACTTTCCCATCTTTCTGAAAGTTACCGTAGGGCTAAACTGTGAATAATTTTTCCAATTCCATTCCAATAATAAGGAAGCACCAGAAAAGTACTCAGTTAGAATAAAAGGTTGGCATGAAACGTGTTTGATTTTACTGGACTGTGGCCTTTCAGAGTTAAAGGGCTTTGCTGACCTCTGGGAAACCACAGTGCTGTGATGTACAGTGGCAGATAAGCAGTCAGGTATGGGAATTGTATGGCAGCATGCCAGTATTTGCCAAAGACCTCCTAATGTGAAACCACAATTTGAAACAAAGAGCACGAAGAAAGAAAGAAAAAGAAAGAAAGAAAGAAAGAAAGAAAGAAAGAAAGAAAGAAAGAAAGAAAGAAAAAGAAAGAAAAGAAAGAAAAGATTGTTGTCAGTCTCTGCCAACAGTCTCATAACAGTAAGAGGGAAAAGTCTCATCAGTCTCATGCACGCAAAATCCATCCATCCATCAGATCCATGCAAAAGCAGAAAACGAAGTGAGATATATTCTTTATAGTAAACGGTAAATTGAAGGCAAATTAATTGCAATATGGTTTGCTCCTTTGTTTCTTGAACTATGATGTGCCAAGACACACAGTCTTTGGGAATAATAATTAAGCAACAACACTAAAGCCTTATCAGTGTGCTCCTTACCAACTGTTTTTCAATGTAATGGAGAATCTTTACTTAGTATGGAAAAGGGCTGCAGAATCTAACATATTTTGAAAATCGAATTGCTCTATATTTTTCTCTGGTGCTGCTGATGTTTGTGATGTTTCTCCTAGGCCTGGAGTCATACTGTCCTTATTGCCATGTAAGCCTGCTGTACTGCTAGCTCAGTCCTCACCTCCAGAATCACTTCTGCTATGGAAAAACTCAATCCTGACATACAGGAGGAAAATGCCAGGTTTATCCATCCCTCACAGGGACACAGGCAGCCCTCACCTGTACTCACAAATACACAACCGCATTCAACTGGTTGAAGTTTTCAGCCTTGTTCTATCACTAAGATGGAAGACCCTCATATCACATGCTACTGAAGGAGAAACTGGTTTGCAGAATCTCTTCTTACTCACCTCTGATCAGACCAAGGCCAGCTCTGGACACAGGCAGAGTAAGCAGTTACCTCAGGCAGTGTAGCAGCGATGCCTCTGAGGTGCATTTGCCTCCAGCTGAATTGCAAAAAGGCTGGATGTTGCCTTCAGCCACTCAAAGCTCCAGAAGCATAAGAAGAAAGATACTGCTAGCAGACCAAGTTCCTCCTGTAAAAATCAGCAGCTGCCACCTCCTTTTGCCCTGACTGTAGTCTTTGGTGTAGTGAAATTTGGTTCTGCATATGCTGCTGGGACAGTTGTGGGGTCTGGAGCTCTGAGACAGACACTAACCTGGGGAGAATCACGCCCAAGGATCTAATGGCAGGACATGACCAGCAATGCCTGCTATACACATCCAGTGTTTGCTGTGGAGCTGAAGAGTGGTGTCACTGAAAAAATGTAGCCAAATCTCTGAAAGTTCCAGAACTGGGGTGTGATTTCTGGTCTTTCTGCAACAAACAACACTGTAAGAAGAGGTGGAATTCAGCTTCTGTACTGAAAATGTAAATGTCTGCTTTAAAACAAAACAAACCAATAAAACCTACGAGGATTAAATGAAAAATACCAAAACCCAGCTGTAATATTACTGTTGGATCTCTTTCAACTTTCCTCAACTACCCCCTTCTTTCTGACTTCTCTGCAATTCAGAGAAGCAGCACTCCCTTCCCAGCCTTAGAGTCACAGCCACCTGGGCTGTTAGCATCRAAGGGTGCCAGAGTGTGCAGAGAAACAGGACCCTGAAGGTCTGCAAAAGCTGCATTCTTCAAATCTGGCCCTGCGTCATAATTCCTTCATGTGTGAGACAGAGACAATACTTAATCATCTCACACATAAGTGAAGAAGTTAAATGAATATTTGTTTGCAGAGCTCCCTGGARCGAAAGGTGAAAGACTGTATACAAATTAAAATATTGAATAGCATTTGTTATTATTTATACACTCTATTAATTCCTTTTATGCATATTTCAAAAGCACTCCCTCAAAGCACACCAAGGTAATAAAAGAATTGCCACCTCATCCAGTCTCCCAGTTTCTAGATTCTGCTCTTTGTTGCTGTGAAGATTTTTACCTTCCTTCTTAACAAGAATTTTTTGGTTTGGATATTTGCATTAAGTCAAGATGAAGCATTTGGCCCTGACTGCTGCTTATTCCTCACGTGCTGCAATCACTATTTTTCCCTTGCAGTACAGAAACCAGCCCCACTTTAATACAAGGACAGTGGGAGCAATAAAATACAAGCAAAGGCAGACAAGCTCTCTGCAGGGAAGAGACCACTCATCAGGAATGACAGATGCAGACAGGGAATAGCCAACAGGCTGAAAATTCATTGACTTAAGCACTGAGCAGCAGTCCTCAGCCGCTTTTTTACTCTCACACATCAGGAACAGTTTTCAATGCCTGCATCTAAGATCTTGGCGTGTAGCCACCAGCAGGGACAAACTCTTTCCCCAACCCCAGATCTTTAGCATATTTACAAACCATTTTTCATTTTTCCATGCAGAGAGAAAAGAAGAAATTATAAAAGGTATATGACATTCCATGGGGATTCTGATTTGCTTTTCAGCAACCACAGCACATTGCCTGGTGCCTGTTTCTTGGGAAGTTGAGCCCTGGGAGTCTGTTGCCCTGTATTCAACAGGTACCTGCAGAGCACACCTGGTGCCAGAGCTACTTCAGCACACCTTCAGAACACCACCAAAGTGGTTTGCCTTGTAACTCACAGGTCACCCTGTTCAGGGCTTTCTGGCCTGACTGATATCCATTTTGTCTACTTTCAAGCTCCAATACCACAGTAAGCTGGATGACCACCAAAGATCATCATCTGTGGAAGATGTGTTTGGTTTATACCTATGAAACACGCATCCTTTTCTCAGAAGGAGATACSTTAGATAATCTGATGCTGTTCACAGCTGACCTAGGTATCATCTGGGAACCTGGCACAGAGCAGACCGCTTACTAATCCAAACCTTACACAGTCACAAGCAGCAAAAGCACCTCCTGCCCTGAGGCTGCACAAGACACCAGTGAGAGGAGCACAGATCCTGGAGCAGTCCTTTTCCAGCACCCAGCCATGTGAAACTTAGGAGTTAAAAATTCTCAGACACTGCTGTTTCAGTCCTAAGGAGCATGTAGTTAAACATTATCATGACTGAAGCAAAAAGACTCCAGGTTAGGCAGCTGCCATGCCTAGATGCAAGCAACAAGACATATGTGATTAAGAAAAGCTTTGACAAGTGGACACTGGCTGCTTTCTCTGCACTGCCTTCACTTTGTCACGGCTTGCCTTTCCTGGCCCTTCAAGTCTTCTAATCCTGCAGTCTCACCAGCATTGTTCCCTGTGGGAGCAGCACATCCATAACTTTAAATTGTTTCGAATAAAAATGTGTTGTCCGAACTCTAAACACTTAACGCCTTCCAGAATTCTAAGATCTGTACGGCTGAAGAGCATTTTTCATTTTCCAAATTTTCGTTCCCTTGGAAACATGTCTGCAGAACAGAGGTAAACATTCCATCAAGCCCTATTAAACAGCCTGAAGAAATCCCACATCAAGATTTCTGTCTGAACCACAAATTTATACTTTTTGTATAGCCATTTGGTGACAGTTTATAGATACTGGGGCTCTCACCCTGGTACTCAGTAGACTCTCCCCATAGATGGGCCAACTCCATGCAAATCTCCTCTGTGCTAGGAATATTATCAAGTTCATCTTATAAATCCTGGTTAAGCACACACGTGTGTACTTGCATGTGCAGTCCTGAAGGTCTGGCAGTCTGTGCACACACACATCAGGGCAGGAGCTGCTGTGCTGGAAACCAGCTCCAGCTTCTTGTCCCTGTGTCTGTGATAGAAAACAGAGCCCACTCACYGCCATCCCTGGGCCTGAGCCCAGCCTGCTAAGGGGCAAGAGACGGTGATGGCTCAAGTCGTGATGACTTCACTGACTTGTAACTGGTAGTTAAGTGACTACCTGGATGTCATGAAATTTTGGAAATCCAGTTGTGGTTTTTTGGTTTAGGTTTCCGGTTGGCTGGGGTTTTTTTGATGCTGTTTGATGCCTTCCAGAGGAAGCTACACAGTTTTCAGTATAAGAAATGTCTGGTGAAACAGAAACAAAACCAATTCCCTCTGAACTTGCAGATTGCCTGTGGGTGAAACATATACTGATGCTGCCTCAAGATCAGCCTTATTTATTATGTTTTAGACCTCAAAATAAAATTGAGACATGAAGGGATTTCCAATGTTTAGAAATACYCCTATTCTTTTGCCAAAACAAGGACAAAAAGGATGGAACAGAATGTCTAGCATGTGTAATAAGCCTTACTTTGCCAAGATCCATTATTTGAAAAGAAAATCCCGATGAGAAGATAAGCAAGACATAGACCAGGCTTTCCCAAGAAAATGAAGGTATTTGTTTACGTCAGAAGTGGGCACTGGAATTTGAAGAGATGAACTGGACCATTTCCAGAATGTAAGGGAACACACTGTTCCAGTGGTTGCTTCATCTCGGCAGATATCACTACTTGTGAAATAAAAGTTGGAATCCAAACTTCAGGCTGCTTCAAATAAATAATTTATTGAACCAGACTAATGGGATAGTTAACATTCCCAGATTTATGGTGAGAGTTATGGCGACTGTAATCACTGCTGGATATTGTTTTCTTCATTTAGTTACCTTGCTAGTAAAAGTCGTCTGATAATAATTTAATGGAGCCTGGTAGTTCGTCACAACAATTTCTTCATGGCCTAGTATACATAAATGCAAACCAAAACAAGGAATAAAGTAAAATACACATCTAGAAATGCACATTCAGCATTGTATCATATTAAATCATTATAAATATGACCAGCAATACCAATGAAAAAAAAAATATACACATATAAATATACATATATATACACACACATATAAATATATATATATTTGAGGTATGTATGTACATAGATCATTTTACAGTTAAAAGAGTGAGCAGCCAAATGATTGGGTAATATGTTTGTATTTGGGCATCAGAAGACATAATACGACATCCAAAAATTTTAAGTTTTCAGGTAGTTTCTTTGTAATTTTCAAAGGCTTCTGTTCTACAGACCAGGACACTCACTCATCTCCACTCAACAAACTCCACTGAAATACCCCAAAAGTATGTTCTTAGCACAGCTATTCTTCTCTAACAGCTTTTGTCTTCTGTCTTTACATGGCATCAAGGCAAAACCTCTGTTTTTTTACCTTTGAAGTCATTTTACCCACTCTCTCCCAGTTTCCTTAAAATGATTAAAACTTTAATCTTATTTCTTCTAGCTCACCATTTATTGGAGACATTTGGAAAAACAAACAGGGTGTATAAAAAATATCCTGTTTCTGTGGAGTGCACCAATCATAAAATTATATAATAAATCAGCTTCAAACTCATGTCTAGAGATCATCTAACTCTATAACAATGCTCGAGGCTTTGTCCAGCTTAGTTTTTCAATTTATCAACATCATCTTGTGCTCCAGCCGCCTAACCAGCTTATTGGCCCTCCATTGAGCTCTCTCAAGTTTATGAATGTCTTCATCGTACTGTGGGAACCAAAACAACACTCCAGATGCAGCTTTCTTGGTGCTGGGATAAAGAGAATATCCCTTCATCTGGTGACCGTGCTGCACACACCCCAATCCTGCTTTGTTACATCCTCTCTTTCTGGTCCCTCCCAATTGTTTGGTACAATCACTCAAGACTTTATGTTGTACAGGAAAGGCTTATTACATAAGAAAAAAAAAAAAGTCATACAATAAAAGGTATCTATCTGATCTGGGCCCCAAAGACAGGAAGAGAAGGATGCTAAAAATAAAACCCCATGAATTAGAAAAAAATAAGCAGACTTACTCTACAGTTAATGAAAGAAGATTAAATTAATGCAGAAACCCAGGTATATTTCCATTTAACTCTGCACTAGAGATCACCCTCCTATTAACAGGACAGGAATTATTATTTATTTATCACATTCTACTTGAAGAAAACTGGCAAAAAAAARGGCCCAAACCAAACCATAAAGCAGGGGAGAATAAGATGTTAAATCCATTCAGTATACTTTCAGGCCTCTCAAGAGGGATTCTGTGCCTGAAGAAATTAAATTTTCTTTCAGAACTGCAAAGCGTCTCCAGCCCTTCCATGACACTTCATGTGTCACCTGGATTCAACTGTGCCATAAATAAACATGCGGAGGGAAGGAGAAGAAAAACAAAGCAAATACAGGAATCTAAATTCCTCCTGAGACCTTTTGCTCAGTTGCTAGTAGATCCATCATACAATACTTTTCCTAAAACAAGGTCATCAGACGCAACAGCTAGACAGATATGGTCCCCCACGCAAGAAAGCTGATTATGAGAAGAAATTAGTATAGGACCGTCAGCAACACTTATTATGTCAACTAAAGACTGTTTCTATTTGGGCCCTTTGTTTTCACAGAAATCTGAACCATTTTTTCCTGTTGATCTGTGCTTTGAAGACTTCAGCCTTTGATGACCCATCATCCTGCAGTGGCTTGTACTGGAGGAAAAAATTCCTTAGCTCTTCATAGAATCATAGGACAGTTTGGGTTGGAGGGACCTTTGCTAATCCAACCCCACTGCAAGGAACAGAGACATCTGCAATCACAGCAGGTTTCTCAGAGCCCCAGACACAGACACTGTGCATGTCACTTGTCTTTCTCTTGAGGGCTTTTAGATCACCTAGCTCAGCCCAAGGCAAGCAAGGGAGAGAGATAAGGAGAAACAGAAACCAACCTGTCCAAGCAGGTACATTTCCATCCAGCTATGTATAGCCACACTATAGCCTCTAGAAGATTGGATTCCTTACCTATATTTTAATATTTACATGTAGTGATGGGAACATAAATCCAGTGATGGTGCCAGGCAACCTCAGACTTGCACAGCAGAGGGAAAGGAGGTGTCTGCACCAGTTTGGAAATGACTGTGCCCCTGATTTAGGCACATAAGTAACCCCATTGACTCTGATTAACCCCTTGTGTCAGAAAAGCAAGGAAAGAGTGCTCAGGAACAAAGAGTAGGTGACTCGCCAGATGCTTCCTGAGCAGAGTGTTATTTTTACTACTGCTATTAATTTCCTAAGTTCTATTAAGTGGCACTTGGAAAAATATCACAGACAGTTTTAATTTGTTAAAGTAAGTATATTCAGCTGTTATTTATTTATGCACCTTCTTCAGACAGTATTAAAATAGCTGAGAAATTAGTACAGTAATTTATCACTTGTTCTGAAATTTGTTATATTCAGGGCACTTATTTATTTTGGTCACTAACCACAAGTGTTTCTAGGTCTTGTGGTTGTCCAAATGGGAACAAGAATCTTCTAGAAACTTGCAGAACTGTGAGGCAGAGGTACCTGTTAACCCATTCTCACTGAAATAAGACCACTCTTTTAAAAGCAGGGATTAGTAAAATGCTAAAAATTATCATAATCCATGAGTTGCTTTAACCCAAATAGGATGTGCCTGTGTACATTCAAACATAGCACATGAACACAGGAAGTCTTGCCCAGCCTTCTTTTCTGTAGTGACTGCAGGATCATGTTTAACGCCTGGGCCAGGGAAAGAAAGGTTTCATCTTAAGTGTTCACAGTGAGCAGAGAAATTGACTASGATTAATACCCCAAGCGCCAATACAGGAGATAGGTTAAGTGTAATTGCATGATTTTTCCAAAACATGGGGACTTGGCACAATTTTTGTCTTCTCAGTTTGTTATGGTCTTCAAAAGGGAAACAATTGCTTAGTCAAATGTTTTCCATGGGTAAGTTTGCAGCATGCAACTCAAGACATTTTTATTCGAGAGATCCAGGGTTTTCTGAAATTATGTCCTTTGCCCCTCAGTGGACCTTTTCCGACAGAACTTTCAATAAGGTCAATTTTTTTTTTCATAAGCACTATATTCCCTCTTCAAGGTTCGAAAGTGAAGAAAAGATTCCACCTTAGTAACTTCCTCCCTGCACATTACAGTTACACTCCATCACCACTACCCCACCGAGGGCAGTGTCCTCATTTGCTGTTCTATGCAAGAAGTCAAGAAAAAATAGGCTGCATCCTGTAAACCTCCACTTCCCCCTGTAACCAAAGGTCAGAGCTGATGTGCCTTCCACCAATAGGAACCGTTGCATTATACCTTAGGGATCCTTTTGCCTTTAATCTTCAGGTATATATCAAATCTGATGCTCTCTGCCAATATACTAATATTCTCATTACACTGGTTTGAAAAAATAAGACTAGTAATTAACTGTAAAAAAACCTAAGGAGATCCATTTATACCAGTCTCTTTTTTTTCTGTTCTCTGGAGCATTTTCAAACCAGTTTGTCTTTTTGCTGTATATACCCGTAGGCCAAGGCCCATGTGCAACAGCATCATGAAAATGTGCTCTCTTTCATGTTGGCAAAGTGAAAAGCTTGTGATGTTTTCTCTTATTTATATGGCAAATGGATTTCCATTTTGCTTTCAGCAAACAAATTGCTTTCCTAATAGAAATAAACAAAGATTTGTTTGTATTTTGAATAAATTTGAAGAGTTCATTATACACACTTTTAGACAAAAATTAATGAAAGTAAAATGCTTTTGCTATTTCAATCTGCAGCAGGTTTCATGTTTCTAAGACTAGACAATCTGAAATCTTCTCTAGTTCACCTCCATGAGCTAAACCTTCATATCCCTCAAAGCCTTGTGCTGAATAAGAGAAGTTTTGCAACAGATCATTGTATCTTGTAAAAACAATTCATAGTAGTTTACATGTAAGCAGTGAGAAACTGAGTTGTAAATTGGTTTTCCAAGCCTCAGAACACATCAGTGGATGTTTAAACATGGAAAGAATGAATTGGACCCTCACACCTACCTTCTAGACCTGCACCTGTGAACCCCCAGCCCCTGGAGGGTGACCAGTCAGTGTACTAGGTGGTGCTCTTGGCTGTTAGGGTCACTTAAATTAGCAATGACTTAAAACCTAACAGAAACTAAATCAAAAGAACAACTCTTTATTTTAATCAGGCCCTGCATCTTTCCACCATCTGTCTGTAAAGGTAATGGATGTCCAGGAAAATGACGAAGAGCCTGTGGCAATATTTCATATTGTTAGTAATGTCAGTAGTCCATTTACCACCTCTCTCATCAAGTCAGCAAAACCAGCACTCATTTCCTAATTATGCCTCAAGTGTCGAGTATTCCCACTGCATCCAGAGAGACCATCCTCAGATACTGCTTGGAATTAGTGCTTCGCAGAGAACTCTCCACATTTTTTTTGCATAAACTGAGCTGGACCAGGGCATCGTCACATAAATACAGTACACTTCCACTTCCATTCGATTTACTTTAAAATAGAAATGGAAGAGAAGAAAAAAAACCTCAATAAATAAGCAAACAAAACACACACACAAAAAAACAACCAACCAAATAAAAACCCCCCAAAGAACCACAACGCAGCCAATATGTTGAAAGCCCTTGCCCTGTAGTCCTGGGACATATACAATTTAGTTCTAGTTTATACCAAGTAATAAAAGAAAAGATACAGGTCTTTTTAGCTTTTAAAAGCAACTCTCAGTCCAAAATAAAACCTCAAAAGGAAGATAAGTAAATGCTGCTTGAGGATATGAGCTATTTGGATGTCAGGTCATCCGAACWTCTTAAAGTAAGTTTCTGCACAGCATTGAACTTTACTACTTTTTCTGTTTCACTCAAAGGCAAAGCCAAACACAGAGATGGCAATTATCCAGCCTTCAAGCAACTGAGGCAGCCTTGAGTCCTGGTTATGATCTAGCACATGCAGCTGTCACATTTTTGCTTCCACCACCCTACAGACAGCATCTGATCTAAAGGTTTGATTGCAGCCTGACACAGCCTAAATGAAAATTTAATTTACAAGTTCTTCCACTGTCGATTGCTGCATCTCAATTACTTATCATCCAGTTATTTACTAAATTTACTGCCTTGAAATGTTGAGGATAAACTTAAACAGCCATGTATTTATTGCTTGATTTCCGGGTCAGGGCTTTTCCTTATATACACACCACAACATGAGTATTTTTCTAAGCATCATGTACCACCAGAGCAGTGTTGTTCGCAGGCTCTCCCACCCCACGTGGCACACCCAAGGAGATCAAGCCCTGCCTTTGAACAGGAGCAGTTGCTGTGACAATGCTGTGTGTGACAATGCTTTATCTGTCACTGTAGGAGTGAATATAATCTTCAAYGAGCTCCTCAAGGTGCATGTTCCTTAGTGGCCAAATCGATGAGCAAACTGTGCTGCAACAAACAGGACTCTAAGAGGTCTTACACTGGGTTTCCAGCAGAAAATCCTCTTTTTGCACAATGTATCACAGAACAGCTAAACAGCCAGACTAAACCAAGGAACAGCAAACAATATTTATCAGACTGTCTGCAAGTCAAACCACCAATTATGCACTTTGCATTACAGTCACGCTGTGTTTAGCTGCTAAAGAGAAACAACAGTCGATCGTGACAACACACTGGTGAGCAGGTTTCATCAACAAATGAACCCTCCTACAAAGACCCTGTTGGCTGGGGTTCAAGTGTTGCATAAGGGAGGAGAGCAATAAAATAATCAAGACTTTGAAATGCATCTTTTAATCAATATTTACAATGTGCAAAACCAGAGAACTCTCTGTCTTTCAGGTAAAACACAGTAAATTCATTTTAATTCAAATAGTAATTCATTTCCTCTTTACTATGAATTCAGCATCAATAACTTAAGCCAATTCCATCTTTCTAGAAGGAAATATTCTAGTATGTTTTGTGTCTCAAGCGAGAATTAACACCAGACAAGAATGACATTAGGACCTTCTTTTTTCGAAGTCTGAAATCAGATTCCCCATTTTGTTTTGCTTGCCTTGTACTCCTCACAAGAGAAAGCAGAGAAATAACCTTGTAGTAAATCTTCACACATACACACAGAATGTAGTTCTAGCTCTGTATGTAAACAAATGTGAATTTCTCCTATATGAACATGTGATTTCAAATCTTATTTACAGGAACTTTAAACACAAGTCCAGAAAGAGAAAGACACACAAGAACAGCTTTTAAATTACTCACTGCAAAAAAGGTCTGAATCAAGAAATCACATGTCTGAGTCAGAACTCACACATGCAGACTCTTGAAATGCAGTTACAAATATTAGGTAACAAGCATCCTTGAGCAATCCTGGGTAAGAGGAAATTCTGGATTTATTTGATAAATCTGTTATGAACTGGTTCCAACTCATGCTTCTGACAAATAACCTGGTATGACAGATCCAAAACCAGAAAAAGATATCCAGAAAAATAAAATTAGAAAAAATCAATCAAACAAGGAAAACCCCACCTATTCCCCAACACATTCACACAAACACACACGTTTCCCAGTCTCATAGACTTTCCTCTCATGTCTTGCCTTCTAACACCAKTTTCAAGAAAGACAATCTTCTCATCTTCCTCCCCACCTTGCACTCATAACTTCCCAAATTAGTTGAGAGGGGTGCAGTCTAACTCCACTCCCAGTCTTGAAAGTATATAGAACAGAAGTGAAATTTATGGCTACTTCAGCCTCCACCTCCTCTGTCCCAGTATTTCACTCATCTCCAGTCCTTGATCTCTGTGRGGTGGGAATTGCGTTAGTCCCCACTCAGATCACTCACCCAGGTGCCCTGCTCGTGATTTTGTCTTTGGCAGTCCTGTGATTAATTAGGTCATTTTCCCACAAAGTAGTGTGACACATGATAGACACGCACTCCTTTCAGGTTTAAGAAGGACAAAGATTCCTCAGAGCTGCCTGTAATATTGAATCAACTCAGTCCTGAAGGGATGGTATCTGAAGAAATAAACTACAGAGGCTCAATGTAGTTTAAACAGCTGTTTAATCTGACACTTGGCAACAAATACTTGATTCATTCAGTCCAACTCATTTGTTTTTGCCTTCTGCAGCACCATCCACAAGCTGACCCAATCAATTTCTTGGAACCAAAGCCACCAAACCAACTACAGCTTATCATTTCCCAAAGGAAACTGCTTGACAGCTCTAACAGGGCACTTTGTTTCCTCCCCACGTATGCCTTCGTTTGTACTGAGCATCTCTGACACTCACTGCAGTTCTCATTTTAACTCTGACTGACTGCCTTCAGAATTTTATCCACTTCAACCTACTGTCTCAGGTAATCTTCTGATCAAGATCATTGGCGTTTTGTTTTGGATAATCTGCCAACTGTTCTTGCAATGTCAAGGCTCCCCAAGCTGAAGAAAGTAATGTCTCTTGTTTTCAACAGCTGACTTTTTAAGAGCTGGAGCCCCAGAGGAACCCTGACACAAGTATCCCTCAACATATTTCTTTCTTTGACCAGCAATCTCCCTCAAAGCAATGGCCATTCCTTCAAAACCCCCACCTTTCTGTGAACAAGAGTTTTTTTCCAATATTACTTCTCCTTAAATATAACACAGTAAAGGGTGATGGCTACTACACCTCAAGTGATAATGACCATCTCCCTTGACAGAAAAAAATATGTTAAGTAGTGCTGGCAAAGGCTCCAATGTCCACTCCTTTTATCCATGTGCTAGCTGGCCCTATCAGATCGTGTCATGACTACAAAAGCAGTTTCATGCTATGGAAATTGAGTATAGCCTCCTTATAGCATCCTTCCTTAATTTATTTCTTTTAAGCTGCACATATTTGTGATAAAACAGTATGTTTCTCAGCAAATCCTAATTTTCTCTCTGGCTCAGAAAAAGTGGCAGTTTGGACGAAGCCCTTTACTTCACACAAAGGCAACTGATGAGATACTTATTCTGGGAGCACCAAACTGGGAGCTCCAGGTTTGGAACTTGTCCTGTTCATTTCTCCCTCAGTTTATTCTACAATTAGCTACATATTTGCAACTAATTGGTAGTCTTTATCTTCCATGTCATTGCACTGACTAAGCATGCTACTCCACAGAACTTAGTAGCCTGTTTGAAACCACTGGAGAAAGATAATTAGCTTTCTAAATATATATGTATGGAAATTAATTTTTTTTAGACAGTCTTCGCTTCCACTTGCAATTAGGAGAACCAGTAGGAACCTCAGCTGTCCTAGCACAGGAGCACTCACTCCAGCATTCAGAACGGCTCCTTCTAATGATCCTTAAGGGATTACCATTACAAGCTGTCATGATTCCATTAAGACAATAGATGCAGGCCTTGGAAAGCCTTTCTGAACTTGCAAACACCACACATGGTTTGAAGCAGACACTCAATCCACAGGTGCAGTGAAACTTTTCTTTCATATTCCACTCTGCCAGTGAAGCAAATACAACAAAAGTATTTGCCATACAAGGGACTTTCAAATCACTACAAGTCCAAAGACAGCTATCAATTTATTTTACTGTCATGGTATTACTTCCTACACTTCTTGCCCTATAATTTAAAAGGTCTCCCCTCCACCCCTTAATCAGACATCAGAACATTATCCCCTTGCAAAACTGTTTATTCTGTAAGGGTCTATTCACCTGCCTTCCTCCACCCAGTTATTCTGAATGACTGTTGGTTTGGTGATTGTGCATTCCTTCTGTTTTAGGAGAGAAATTCCACTTCCCTCTCCCTCTTCCCCTTAACAAAAGAACAAAAGTCCAAGACACTATGTAAAAATTTAGCCAATACTTTCCAGTACTAGGTCTTATGTTCAAATGAACATGAAGGAAAATTGAGTAGTTAGCTGGTCTAATTAAACTCATTCTGGTCTGATTAAATGCAATTATATTTCACAGTTTCTTTGTGCTCTCTGTTAACCTCTGTTTTCTGTCCTGTATCTCTGCTCAATGTGATGAGAATTTCAGTCCACTGACTTCCATTAGGAGCAGCTCTCTTTTCCCCTCTAGGCTTAATGCTATTCACTGCCCTTTCAAATTTGACTAGTTCAACTGCAATCATCTTTCTTGCTTATGCCCAAGTAATACTAACCTCTCATCTTTTGCCCTTTGCAGCATTTTCAACTGCAGCACTTGTAATGTGATAGGACATCTGAAGCTTCCCTTCTTTATCAGCTAGTTATCACACATGGAGGAAAACAGGCAAACAAAGAGAGTCAGGAATTTACCCTCACATTTCAGCTGCCTCTCCCTGGGCACAGAAGTTGTCCAGTGGCTTCTCTCTTCAGAGTGAACTGAGCATAGGAATCAGCACAGTGAGCTGCCACACTTACAGGCTCTCAGGTTAAAACAACCTTATGACATTACCATTTGTGACTGCTAARGGTCCATCCAGGAGCCCTGTTAAGGACCTTGTAGTCTTGCTATTAAGAATAATTAAGAAGATACAGAATCTTTAAGCAGCAATGAAGTTATATGTTAACAAATATTTAATGACCACAGTTACAAGGTCTTAGAAAGGTTAATATTGACTATTTGGCTTGATCCTATATTTAGTATAAGTCACCCGAGTCTAGGTGACTTATACTAATAAGTATAGGCTCTAATAGGCTCATGAACAAGCCATAGAGTGGCCACAATGAGTGTGTCCTCATTTGACACAAAAGCAGATTTTTGTTTTTACCATTGTAGAGACACTTTCAACTTTAATGGAAATAACTCAGTCGTTTTGTCCACCAGAAAAGCAGCAAACCCATCTGAGAGTAACTTGGTTACAGGCTGCAAAAGGTTCCTAGATCAGCTGTGGATGGTCAGCACAGGCTGGCACAAAAGGCAGTTCAGCCAGCCTTAAGGAGCATGAAACTGAAATCTTGCTGTTTAGTCTGCTCTGCATAGCTGGAAGAGAGAAGCAGAGAAGTCAGGCCACCCACAGAAAAATAGCTGTATGAAGTCTCCTGACTGTATTATAGATTTGGCTCTTGACTAACAAAGAAATGGTCCTGCAGGATGGAGAATTTTGTAAGACAATTAGGTAAATATAATCCCAAAGAATTGCTAGCAAGTCTCAGATATCTTCCAGATCCAGCATCCCACCRAGTGGTTTGTGATCAGTTTCTTGCTTTGGATGAGGATGTCTAGTAAATTAATGTTGTGTCCATTGTTTATAGACATGAATTCTTTAAAGCTCTAAGATTTATTGAGAGATTTGAAATCTCTGTGATGGAAAGAACACTTAGTGAATTTTTTTTTATTTCATTCCTGTTTGTATTCTTCCTCATTTCTTAATTTCTAACTTAAATTTTTACATGGAAATTAAAGTACTAACTCCCTAAATATTCTTCCCTGTTTTCTATAGGAAACAACAGACATGTAAGCCTAAAAAGAACAAATATTATGACGGCAAGATAAAGMAATGTAGTTGGATATGTAAATTTATTGCATTAGTCAACTCCGGGTTATTACCTTCCCATCAGATTTTCAAATGACAAAGGATGCACTTAAACTATTTTCCTGGTGCCACCATAAGAGCTCTGAGGTAAGAGAGGCACTTGAGATATGAAGGATATTTACACCATTGTCTATTTTCAACACACATGTATATGATTCTCAGTTGTATTTTGTCAGGAGCCTCTAGGCTGGGAGCATGTGAAAACATCCACAGAAAGCCTACCAGGTGAGACTGCAATAATACCCTCTCTACCCCACCCCTGATAATTTTACCCCTTCTCATTTTACAGTTTCAGTTTGGCTTTGGGAGAAAGCTGTTCAGTTGTTCAGGCTGGTCCACCTTTGCTTCTGCAAGTGGCTGATGGGTGTTTGGCTTGGACCCCTGCAAGCTCTCAGATGTGTCCTCTGAGAGACAATGTCTGACAATGAGTAGGACTTTTAGCCTCAGTGTGCACATTTTGCTTGTGTTGACAATCTCAGGTGCCTCTCCCCGAGCGCAGTCCAATAAAGTTTGCTTCCTCTACTTCAAAACAGTTCCAGATCAAATACTTGGCAGCTGAAACCAGCTATGTGGATCTTCATTCTCTTACCCTGAAAAGACTGCTCACCAACACAACAAATTTCGGGTTTGGTGCTTCAGCAGTGGATATCCAAAACACTTTGTCATTCTATTATTTCACAATTGTTTCATCTAAATCGCTCTTTCTTCTCACTGTTTATGCTTTTTGAATGAATTGCCCAGAACTGTGTTGTATTTGGCTGCTGTATAGCTAAGCAATCCAGTTAGCTTTTCTTCCGGACTAGCAAGTATTTCCAGACCCCACCTCTCTTTACCATGATTCCCTATAACCTTATTCCCAGACCCAAGCACACTAGTCACAGTGCAGTGAGCCATCATTCCTCTCTGACCTGACATACAGGCAGATGGGAGGTGAGAAATCAAATGAAAACTGCTGTGAAGGAGATGTATAGCAGATGTTCTAGTTGTGTGTGAGGCCAATTAACTACAACAAGAGATCATCAGCTTTCCCTTTTCGTTTCTGTTTTAATTCTAGTCCCTGTGACTTGGCATGGACAACCCAAATTTTGAGGCTTGTATCCTTGCCTCACATCTCCTTTCAGTGCCCTCATTCATGTATGCCTCTAAAGGTGAGGCAGCAGCACAAAAGGAGGRTGCGAGACAAGTAAAGGTAATGAAAATTGCCGTTCTAATTCTATGTCTGCTAATGAGCAATTCTGTATCCTCAATTCATTCACTACTTTCCACAAGTTTCTGGGAGCTGAGATCCTACTTTTCCAGTGCATAATCAGAGACTTGAAAATCAGCAAATTTCTTTGAAACAGTGTTTAGAGAGGAAGAGAAACATCTAAATTATCTGATCAGAATTCCAATGAAAGTAAAATATGCAACTTTTCCACTCTGATTTCAGAAGGTAGAGAGTGCTTTCAGCCCCCATGTTTCCTGGCTCCTGTCAAGCATCAGCCAACTCAGACTTTTGAATAAAATCTTGTACCTCTCGAAGAGAATAGGGTCTCTTCTTTTGATATCCAGGAGTTCAGATTTTCATCTACTTCTTTTGCTGAAGTACAGTCGATTAGYTCTGTGGGGCAAGTACCTAGCTTGAAAAAACAAAGCACAATTCCACAAATCCTGAAACTACTGTCCTAACAGAGGGAGAGAGGACATTTCCCCTCCCTGCTTTTGCTAGTAAGTGTGCCCTTGAGATTGTTTTCGAAACTTAAGGTGCCCCCTTTGCAGCATCTAGCCTGGAGCCCACGTAGCCATGGAAATGAGAAATAACAGGCTACACTATTAAACAACTTTCAGCTAATGTAACTCATATTGACCTCTCAAATGCAATTTACTCATTCCCTAGGTTTACTTCTCCCAGAAGCATCTAAACAGCATTATGATGGCATTAGGAATCTGGTTTATATGCTGTCTCTTAGCTCTTACGCATTCCATCAATACAATTTCACTGCCTATGAAGCAACACACAGATTCAAGAATTCACAGTCTGGCTCTTACTCTTTTTAACTACCTCTTTTTAACTACATTTTTTTGTCTTTTTTTTCTCTTTTTTTTGTGTGAGAGGAGGGGGAGGTGTTTTTTGTTTGGTTGTGCTTTTCAGTTTTTTCCTAGTTTGCACAGATTGTTATCTCAACTACAACCATCTTGGGCTTCAGGCAGCTCAGCAAACTAATGAAGGAAAGAAGCCTAAATAAGGAAACATGTGGTTCACCAATATGACTGCAAACAAATCCAATGTGAGAGGAAAAAAGTAATGAAAAATCAACTGGCTTGTTTATGCACCCTAAACTGAGTAGGGGATTCCACTTCCCCCCTCCCTAAGGGCTCTGCGTGACTCATACTGAGCAACTTACCATGAAGTAGGTTGACATTTTGTATCATTTTAGGTTAACTTTTTTCCAGTTCAAAAATTTCTCTGTTGCTTTGCATGAATATAAGGCTAGCTTTGCGCTTCCTTGGCATGCTGAGCTCTTTCTGCCTTGGTATCCTGATCTTCAAAGCTACTGTGGTACTTAGTCACCTTACTAACATTTATTTGAAGGAGCTACTTCTCCAAATGTATAATACCAATGAATTAATTCGTTTGACTTAGAACCTATCAGCACGAGCTGCTTACTGTGGCCTGTTCTGACTGCTGCTTAAGGCAGTGAGAAAGAGGGAAGACACCCAAAAKGAAGCCAGAGTCAATCCCAATGTAAAATGGGCCTCTTCCCTCCACAGAGGCCATGTATCTGTGGTGGCTTAGCCTCACACCAAAATGGTGCTGTCAAATACAATTGTCACAGATCTGGATTAAAACAAATAGTTACATCATTTCTGTTTGTCTCCAGGTTTTTCACTTCTGAAGTTAAAATCCTAAAATGTGACCTAGATACAGTCTGTCTCCGGGAGAGCTAGAAACTTCTTTTCCTTATGAAATTTCGTTTGTGTATATTTTCCTCTTATTTCCAGGACCTGAGGCTTGCAGGCAGACACTAGCAATCATGAAACTAGGGCAAGAGTTGTCAACACCACAAGCATTATAAGTGTTTCACATTTCTCCCTCTATCCCAAATTAATTACATCCTTATGCCACCTTGTAAAACTGCTCTATATTCTTCTACTCTTTAAATTTGCAAGAAAATAGAAAAAGCTAATTTGCCTCCACTAAACCTGCTTTTATACAGGTGTTTCTACTAAGCGCAAGCAATAGGCCTTTTGTGAAAATAAAAGAATAAAGAGATGCCTGAGGTTCTTTGGGTTGGAGAGACTGAATGTGCCAGGTGCTGTGGCACTTGCCTGTCCCTCAGGAGCAAGACATTTCCACAGTTACATTATAAGGATAAGTGCCAAGTGACTGAAGCTTGTTGATCTGTATCCCAAGGTGGCCAGTGAAAAGGATTTGCTGGAAGGCAGATAGCACTACCAGCTGCTAAACAGGACACAAGTCTGCTCTGAGTTGGAAAGAGACTTTAGAGTGTGTGTCTTATTTCTAAAGTAATGACAGAATCTTGTCAAGAAAAACTTGATGACCAGGATGACAGTGTGACCCAAGACTGAAAATAGCAAAACTTAGGTTTTATGCTAATAATAGAAAAAAGTCTTCTTTTTAAATATACCATCAGGTAGATTTATAAATGGATAATGTTTTTTAAATGTTGATAAATTTTTTGCTTGTGTAGGACACTTGCCTCTAGAGTCAATTGGAAAACAGACATAATCTGAAAGTGTCACTAAAAGTGCTGCTTTAGTCTCTTTATACTTTGGGGGAAGTTRAAAGCCGGTTTGTTTTCCTTTCTTTTGGCTGAAATAGAACCTGTGGAAGGCAGAAGGAATCTGCCAGAAGCATTCACAATAAAATGCAAAAATGCATTTATACAAAATAACTATTTTTATGCTTTTCACTATCACCTTGATACAAATCTGCCTCAGGTGTTTTCCCCTCCCTTCTGTCAGCAACTAAGCCAAAGAAAAGAGGGACCTCAAACACCTGACTTGCATTTGCCAGGTGTGCAATTCCACCTCCCCCAGAGGCAGCACGTACAGCAGGGATGTGCATCCACAGCACTCATGGCAAATGCAGCAAGGAGAGCCCTGTGGGGAAAGGCAAAACAAACAAACACCCTCAAAGAAGTTGCAAAGTTTAAAAGGAGGTGTTACTGAGAAACTGATCTTTTCTGTATGACCAGAGATGAGTTAAAAATTTGCCTGCCTTGCAAAGTACTAAAAACTAACCTCAAACAGGGAGAAAACCAAAGCAGTGAAAACTGTGGCAGGAGAGCCCTCATGAATTTAAATGCAGTTCTCCTTTCTCCTTGGCTTGCTAAGCAGTTTCCTCAAGGTCTGGCCCTAAGAAGAGGCATCAGTCAGTTAGGAGACAAGGCCACGAAGGTAAGGCAGCTGTTCACAGCCCCAGACATCACCCCGAGTTGGCACTGCCTTTGCATGCCCCTAGCACAGCTACCACTGTCCCAAGCAGCTGATCACATCCACCTGCTGTTACTCTGATTTATTGAATGAGAAGGTAGCTACCGCCGCATATCTTTAGCTTTACTTCTTCACATCCTTGTTATTCTAGTTACACAATTTCCACTTTTACCTGTATCTGTTATCTACTGACATGTCAGATAATAGCATTCGACTCTAAGCCATGCTACAGATGTCTTTTATAGACTTGGGCAAATTTCCTGATTGGAGTTTTGTTTCCCTTACCCGTAAAACGCAAACAGTACGATTTTTGTACCAACTCTTGGCTACTCCATTTATGTGGATTTTTAATCTGAACATGAGGATAAAAATGTATATTGTTATAACAAAAGTCCTTTAAATTCTACTGTCCTTCAGTGCTACCAGTTTGAAATAGGAATATTATCWCAAGTCTCGCTTTGGATAAGTGAACATTAACTTAAGTGAAACTATGTCTTAAACTCATGCTTTTCCTGTAGCAACCACTATTCTATGCATTAGAAATCCGAGACAAGCTTTAGTGCCTGCCTGCAGGCTAGTACATTTCATAACTTTACGTTGACTAYATGTCTCTGAGGAATATTTACATTTGTATTTTAATGATATCCAGGTGTATGACCAAATATGCACCTCCATCTGTAAGTTAGTGCTAAGCACACAAATTTGTTTCAGTCATGAAGGAGCTAATTATGTCCCCTTATAAAATCTACCTTTCGTTTATCCTATGTTACACAAGCAATAATTTCTGAGATAAACATTTTGGTACAACTGAGTTCCTCAGAGTTTTAGCCTGASAAGTGACAGCTGTGGGACAGAATTTATTGCTTTGTCTTGTTACAATTCGTAACTACTTGCATGGAGGTCGAACSGAAGAGGCAAAACAATGAAAAACAAGTCCCTGATGTGTTTGAATAGCAGAGAACACAAGCAATTAACATCGGCACTCATTTGAGATTAGATTTTAATGAAGAACACATCAYTGGATGTGTTACATCAGCCTGTGTTACATGGAGATGACCACCCTTTGGCTTCCCTTAATCCCTTGCATTTTCTTCAGTGCCGTATCTTCATACCACCCCAGTTTTTCCCCACATAGGAAACTGCCAAGTGCACCTGAGTCCTTAGCTGATGAAGTATGTGGTGAAAATTTTAAATGAGGCCCAGGTGTTAAACAGCATATCTCAAAAAAAATATTCTCCAAAACAAAAGGAGATGCAAGAATTTAACGAACTTCTGATAATCAGCTGCCTTTTGTGATGGGAGAGAAGCAGGAGAATCAATAAAAGGCTCCTTTCCTACCCACATTATTCAGACCTTTGGTGAGCTTAAAAACTACTTTAGCAGAGCTCTCTCAGCAGAGACATCACTGCTTTACTAACATCCAGTTCCCCAAATTCTTCACAATTCTGTCAAGAGCATCCAACAGAAACTGGGCTAAAATAGGTTGAATGATCAACCTCAACAATCTCAGAGGTCCTTTCCAATCTACTTGATTCTGTGATCCTGAGAAAATTGTCCAAAACCTCTATCCATCTAGTGGAGGCCACTTATTCTGTTCCACACCTGGAAGGACGATCCTATTAGTGTTAATGTTTTTACAACTGGCACATCTACCATTTGGAACTGTGTAAGAAGTCATTACCTGTTTTCCTTTTGCTATGCTCATCAATGGGTGTACTCTGTCTTAGAACTGGAGGAACAAAAGCTAAATTAATGGCTGATCTATGTGAATTAACCAGTAGTCAGTCAATTATTAATCCTTTCTTTTTACGGTCATCTTTTTGAGAGTTACCAAGAACTAGCAGAACTTTTCTCTTTCCTGCTACTGAAACAAAGGGTTTAAAGGGGGAGAGAATTATAGAAATTTGTGTCATCTGGGTATTATAAGCAGTGCATCCTTAAATTAATATCTGCAAAGATAAGATGCAGGAATACACATTAACTCATCTTTCCAAATTTCAAGCAGAAATATAGAGAGCAGACATGAATAGCACCATCTGACTTGCCCCATGTTTCTACAATATATCCTTCAGCCCCTAGATTTGTCTTTCTACGCTGGAGGTTGATGTATACCAAAATAATTAACTAAACAACTCTTAATGACATACTTCATTGCTTTCAATAACTTCTTATATGTTTTCTCTTTACAAGYTGATTTTCATATCCCTAAGCCAACCTCTGTCCTCCTTTCTTGGACACAGGTCACAACAGCTCAGCCATGAGCTGCAGTTGTCTTCCATTTTTGATATTATAATTACTCAGTATATGAACCCTTACTTGGGAGTAGTTAGTTGTGTTTATCCTGTAGTATACGTACAATAATCTCAGAACTCTTTTCTCTTACAACTCTCTAATTTGTTTTTTTAATAAATCACTATTTTCCATCTAGTTGCACAGTGAATATTTACTATTAATATAAATTAGGGAAGTAATAGAAAAACAAATGAAGCTACTCCAATGTAACTGGACCCTTCAATGTGCACTACCTAGTTGTCTTATCTACACTTTTCATAGTAGTTAGTAGTTAGATTCACTGAAATTCAACTTTTATTTAAATGTTAATACAGGGCGTCATATGCATCCATGTCCTTTCCTGTAAATATGAACAAAATAAAACTCAAGTTGCATTGCTGAAATAAAGAATGTAAAAAACACTCTGAAATATTAGTGTGACATGACAAAAGTTTAAAATGGCCAGAATATGAAAAGATCATTACCGCAGCATTTTGTTATCCTAAATTCTAAGGATCCACAGAAAATATATCCAAAATACTAAATTAAATCTGAATAGTAAAAGTTGAGGTGAAATATTCTACTCAATATTTTTCACAGTAATTTTGATTCAAAGCAAATTAGAGTTGTCTCAAGATCTTGTTTAAAAGATAAGTTGCTTTAAAYATGGCCACCCTGACACTTCTCTCATATATCACAGCTGTGTTGATCTATACCCATCATTATCTTTTCCTCTAAATATTTTGCAATAACAATTTACATCACTAAACTTTTCCTTACGTAAGTTATGTGCACAACTGCTTTGCATCCTTTGGGCTATTAGCAACAGAGAAAACAAGAATTAGGGAAAATTAACAAGGTTGCCAGATTAGCAACCTGCCCATGCTGCACAGACATGTGAGGTGCTCAGTCATGAGCCACTCAGCCTTTTCAGTGCCATGTTGCCAGACAGCCATCACTGAYTTTGTTTTGCTTAACCTCTGGAGCTGCTGTGAGCTGCAGCAGTTCCAGCTGTGACTRACAAGCAGCTCTGATATCCCCACAGGATGGGCAGGACAAAGCTGATGCACAACATGTTCCTCCCTCAAACTAATATACTTCTTCTCTGTCAGAGACTTCAGATGAAAAATACCAGATTTTTCTTTTTCTTAACCCCATTTGTGGGTAAATAAGTTGTCTTTTGATTCACTGTTGAATTTGTTTTCTTTGCAATTGTATCATTTTAAAACAGAAGCCAGGAAGAATAATTATCTACTTGTCTATACAGAAAACAAAAAAATATTCCCAGCAGGAGATCACATTAATTAAAACCAAAAAATTTTAAAAAAAATAGCAATATCATTCTTACTTGCTTTCACTTCAAAATTTGCAAGCTCATGCTGAGGGAAGTTTGAGTAACTGCCTGTGCCAAAGGGCAAGGAGAACTCCTGACTGCAACTCACTATCTCGGAGAGACAAAGATGTTGTGGTTCTTTGCAGAAGCTGCTTAGAAAGCCACTCCCTCGCATTCAGGAGTTGAACTTTTGGTGACCAATTAGTGCTCGATGGGGCAAAGATTCCAGCTCCTGTTGCCTGCAAACCTCAACTTTCCATTATCTCAGAACATCAGTGCRGAATTAATGTTTGGAGGTAGCTGAAAACATTTATACACATACACAAGCGGCACCAATGCTCTCTTTGAATCTCAAAAGAAGGTTGTGTCGTCTGTATAAACATGAGAAATATAAACGAAAACAAAAGAAATCCCTTTCAGTCCTTCTCACTCAAACATTCATCTTCACCCACCTCTGACCCTCATGTCCAGAAAATTACAAGGAATCCAGCGGGTGACAGTACTCTCAGGAAGAGCTGTGACRAACGGCCCCACCTATTAGCCCAGACCTCCTGAAACCACAGTGCTTAATGAAGACACATGCAGGCAACCCGGGAGTTCAGATGCAGCTCCCACCTTAGCAGGACTCAGCAGTTCGGCAGCAGCACATTTTTACCCAGTATAAGCATCTTTGTTGTCTGAGAGCTGGGTTAGCACGTGCAGATTCAGCTTCAGTTCTGCAGCTGTGCTCTAAGGCTTGTCACSAGACCGAGTTGTGGGCAGAAATATCATTGTCCCTGCAGATTCAGAGGCTGAAGTTTGATCTGGTTCTTAAAGACGTTCAGGATGTTTTTCTAGACATTGTGCATCAAGTCCAACGAGAAGAGAACGGGAATAAGATCAGATTAATGGTAAAAGCAAAGCATTAGGAGGAAAAGAATCAAAGCATGCATACATTTCTGGCTGTAAAATCAGAAGGATGCAACCCTTATCTAATGTTGTATTTTTGCTTATAAATATATGTATATAAACACATACACATGTACATACACATATGTCTGCATATGTGAGCACATGCTTGGTTTTAATTACATTCAGAAGTACAAATCCCAGTTAACCATAAATTAGATATTTCAAAAACAATTCACACACATTAGCAACATGGAGATTTAGACTATCAAATCTTCAGAGTAATACCCGCTGTGTGAAAAAGTAGCCCTTGTAATTTGAGATTGTAATTTGAGAGCCAGTACTTGTCAGGTGAATAAATTGCATCTGGGTTTGCTCCAGTGTAGTGTTTACAGGTTGTCATGGTGTTGTTTTCTTAATACTGTTTCTCAACCATCRGAAGAGCATTAAGGCAAACTCCTGGGCTACCTGACAGCTCTTTGGAACAGCAGCAGTGATTACAGGTGAGCCAAATGGTTTATTTCAATGGCTTGTAGGCAGCATTCATATAGCTTTTACAGGCCTGATCTACACTTATAATAATCTGCTCTTACATCTCTCCAAGACATTTGCAATAACTAAACTTGCTAACTGGAGGAAAGGACAGAGTCTTCACGTTGCCCTCCACTCTTGCATTGAGGCAGCCAAGGGGATGGCAAATGCTGTTGAATCATTCATGCTGCAGTGTGGAGAGGGAATTAAAATAATGTATCCATGTATGATTTTTGCAGCCTCTCAACCAGTTCTACAAAATATTTCAGTCAGACTTGCGGCAAACAGCTGTTCCTGAACAACAGAAGGCAGCAGTGTCTGTAATAGGAACAGGAATAAGCATGAGGAGGTTGGAATGAGTTGATAAGTTGTAAGTGGCAGGATGCCGAACCTTGGCCTTGGGGCAGACACATCCCAGCCAGACAGGTCCAGGGTCTGGTCATCATGAGGCTTGGATTAGGATTCAATTTCACAGAATTATAGAATATATTGGGTTGGAAGGGACCTTTGAAGGACATCTAGTCCATCTAGTCCACCCCTGTGCTTCCTTCCTTGATAAGAGATTTTGCTTTAAAATGGGTTTTGTTCCTGAGACCTGAGGGGCCTCTGGCATAAAACAATAACCTGAAAGATCCAAAATTTCATTATCTTCCTTAACACATGGCTAAAATTATGATAATATAAAACAGGGCACTTTAGATCTCACATATTCCTTAATAAGGCGGAAAAAGGATAGTATTTGAAGGAAGTTATTATACACCAGATAATTAAATCCGTCTCCAAATACCATTCACTCTGTCAATGTTATTTCTCTGTCCTTATTCTACCTAATACCCTCCTCCTGAGCACATGCCAATGAAGTGAGAAGGATGGATTTGAGTGCACAGCTAGAAGAAAAATAAATAAAGTTAATCTTGTTTTACTTCAATATCTTAGACTGTTTGTGGGGTTTTTAAACTCCTTTTTCGTTAGAGGAAGAAATCTGTTCTACCAGGATCTGCCTTCAGTTTAAATGGAGGTTGCTATATTGCTATATCTCTGCCTTCAGCACTCTTTTGATCATTACAAATCATTCAGCCTCAGAAATATGAACCAGTTTAATAGTGACATCAACAGAAACCACGAGAACTTTTTTTTTTTTTTTCTTAGAAGGGACTTGGTAGGCTTCAAGTATCCCACACATACYCTGCAGTTTGTGTAAGAGTGGTTTGGTGCCCCATATTCAAGTAATAAAACTGCTGTTATTTGTAAGAAGAACTGATGGCTTATAACTTTCAAATTCATCATGGCCTTACCATGGAGAGTCTACAAACTATTGTGAAGATCTAAAAGAACAAATTATTTAGTCAAAACCACCTAGAGGCAGAAGGAAGCCAAGATGACTAGTTGTGTAAATTCATTCAGTCTCACCTGCTGAACTACCACGTCCTTCCTAAAATAACTTCTTTCCCCAAGATTCAAAAAACATCTGTGCAACAGTGAGAAAGGCACGCTTTTCAGTCTCCTGGGAAAGGTACAGGCAGAGCAAACAGCATGAGCACCATGTGCTGAATGGAAACACAAATCTGTTCAGCCCTGTGTGTGTGCAGTTAAAGGGTGTTCTAGGAGTGCTTTCTTTCATACCTCGAATTTCTGGGGCAGTGGAGAGAGAATGCAAGCACCCTTCTGAAGCACTCCTGTATTGACCTGTACTTTAGTTGTCCTTAAACAGAGGTTATTTTTCAGGCATCATTTGTCTCCCACTAATTAGCATCCAAAAGCAGGAGAGTAAGTTAACTGTGCCAGAACTGAAGCTGTTACTGCAAACACCTTCATTTGAAATGCAGCCATCYTTTTGAACATCTCAGTCATAGCAGATGTCTATCTGAAATGTGAGTGTTTCAGACCAGTTGGCTGTAGCCTACAGCCCATGCAGTCTTGTGAGGTTGCTTTCTGTCCATTTGTAGTCATTCCCCCAAAGGTAACTGGGCAGGCAATTGGCAGATACTGCATACTCAGTAGATTTTGCTATGCCACTGCCAAAAGGTGCAAGGCCAAGCCAGCAGCTTCTCTGTCACAACTCTTTGCATGTTTAGGAGACACCTCTACACTTCTTCACAACTTTGTATCGGTGTTAAATTCACAGTCTTTTTACAAACTCAAGCATCATCAAGAATGTTACAGTAGAGAGAAAAATATAGGAGGAAATACAAAGAGTAAGAGAATTAATGACTGTCTTGTAGGACCTACAGTAGATTCAGATGAGGGTCCAGATTATCGGTGCCGTGCTTTAGCTACAAAAAGGCCTCCTTTGGTGGGGTGTTGTCCCTTTTGCTTGAATAGGAGTGCTGTGGTCATGGGAAAAAAAAGAGGAGTTAAGTGGCTGTTTCCCCCACATTCGAGGGAGGTCCATGCACTTGAAAACCTGCTGAGACATGAGTTATCCCTCAGCTCAGGCTGGCCTAGAGATCAATGACACAGCTCTTGCCTGACAGGAAGATACTGTCTCAGAGATTTCTGTAGTTTGTCATGGTTGCTAAAGCGACCTGGGTATCTCAGAATTTGTGTGAATGCAGAGAGAGGATCATAATGGTGTTCAAACAGTTAACTTCACCTAGGCAACAAGCTACTCTGCACTGTATTTTCAGAGCAATCTCCCCTGCTGTTTAGTTCCACCTGCTTACACAGCAGAAGCTACAGAAGCTATCAGTGACATATCCAATATTAAAAAGTAGATGCATGATAATAACCATTGTGGGGAAAAAACACAAAAGGTCACAAATATCTTTGGGTGCAACTTAAGAAAATTATGCTATCCCCAATGATAAAACTCTTTTCCTTTAGCAGTACTCTTCCAGTAGCAATGCCATCTCCTAAAGCTGAATTTCACTTAATTTGGTAGTTTATTTCTCCAGAGGGATTACCACATCCTCAGAGAATATGAATGATTGATGGGAAAAAAAAGTAGGATCTCCAATTTTAATAGAAAAGATTCCTTATTTCTCAAATAAGTGACAAAAATATATCTGGAAAAATCAAATCAGTGTCAGAAAGAATGGCAACACTTTAAAACATTACTTCAACAGGGTTTCCTTACCCCCACTAAAATGGTGACAACCTGGTTAGCATCTACCACTCATATCCAGGTCCTTTCCATGACTTACAGAAGCTCCCAGATGCCCCCATGTACACTGTCATCTAAATATTTGTGTTTTCCTCAATAGCTGGTACAACAGGGTATATTTTATTTTATTTTTGCCTTACAGAGAAGTCATTGTGCAAGATGACAATATTTATCTAGTTAGAGTAGATGTTCATATTTTAACAATACTGAAAGATGCTTGAAAAAGAGTATATTGCAGCCYTAGCAATTGTCAGACCACATCTCTCAGTCAGAGTTTCAGCCCTGCTAGAACAGACAGGAGCTAAAGCAGGAAATGCAGTATCTCAGAATAAACTTATTTTCTACTTGAAAGAGGATGCTGAAGAATTCACTTACAATGTTATTTAGTCTCTATATTTTAATACAACCACTAAAGTTTTTAATTTTTTAAAAATATTTTTAAGCATCTCAAAAAATGAAACAAGTTTTCTTCCCACTGCCCTTAATTCCAGCTTTATAAGCTAATAGAGGCATAGAACTCTAGGATCAGCTGGAAGTGTTTAAAAGATGATTTTAGATCAAGTAGCCTACATCATCCTTGTTGCTATAAAACTGGAAACAAATCAAATGTCTTTGAAGTGCCATGTCAGGGAACTGGAGGAGACCTCCAGAGACCACCTAGAAAATCCTCGTTCCTCACAGCCAATCAGACATAGCTGTTCCTAAAAGGATGAAAGCTTCCTAAGAAAAACATGTCAGTGTTTCACTGTCTTTACCACCAGAAGAATTTTTCTGACATTCAGCCTGGATGTTCCTTGCCGCAATTTATGTCCATGATTTATTGATAGCCTAAAACTGGGAGAATCTCCCATGTCTTTTCGTAACACCATTTACTCACCTGAGAGGTCAGACTTCTCTTCCTAAAACTGACGAACTCAAATTCCTTCAGTTTTTCTGTAGAGGCCATTTTTCCCAGACCTCTGATTTTCAGCCTCTGATTGGAGCGCCCAACCTTGACACCATCCTCTTCAAGATTTACCACTGCCTGAACAATGAATGTTTCTTTTGTGCATGTCTTGCTAGATATGGTTTCCTCAATAAACCCCAGTATAGTCACATATTTTCATACAATGTGGTTGTCTTATGTTTCTCTTGTAAACCCCTACAGTCCCTGTCTTCTATTTTATCTCATGGAACTGCTGGCTAGAAGGGAGTAATTGTCTGAGCAGCTGTAGATTCCTTTTCTTTGCCTTACTGAAGTGAGAAGGTGGTCTGCAATTCAGTTTTGATAAGGTGTCTTTCTTCCAGTGTACTGAGGGGTCTTTCCCTGTTCTGCCTTATCTTTTTTTCCTTTTTTGCATATGTGCACACACATACAGTGCCTTTGTAGAAGGATGCCCCACCTAACTGGGGGTAAAAGAGATGGAAATATTCAGTATTTGCAAAAGTTACCAATGCTGGATGAAGGGGGTCACACTGCTTTTCTACTGAAGAATGGTGAGACCAGTCTGAGTCATCAATCCGAAAGTTAAACGCCCTGAGGAAGAACAAGGTTTCCTGACGGAAACTGGCACCAGTGAGYATGTGGCAGAGAAAGTTCCTGATAAAGCAACCAGCAAGGGGTAATGCTGATAACTTCTCTAAAGCTGCTGAGCTGACACAGCTGGCCTAGAGACATGTGACTGACAATGACTTCATGCTATGAAACCCCTGTCCCACTTTTTAACCACAGGGTCTTCTAACACATCAGCTCTCAGAGTGTGTGTGGAGATTTCTCCCTTGAGTGGAGACCCCTCTCGAGGTTACTCCTTGAGGTTGGGCAAAAGAGATTTTCTCATGGTCATTGGTATGGGTGAGTGACATAAATCTCTACTTAACAGTTATTTTGCTGACTTTAATATCATTGCTTCAATATTGCTTCAATAAATAGTGCACTATATTAGTAGCTACAGCTATCTATATTGTGTAGTAAATAAYAGTGATTAACATTTTTACTTTAATCATTATTATTATCATAATCCATTTAAATAAATAATTAGTTTTATTCACATAAATATGTATGGTTAGCCATCTTTAATCCTGTCAGACAAAGTCATGTAAAGGTTCAATTACACCTATATAATCCTTTAGACATAAGCTGTTTGCTAAGTCTGGGGCTAAGATTGGACCATTGGAATTAACCTGATTCAGACACGTGAAGAAAGAGATGTGAGTCAGCCAATACTTCCCAGATACAGTATAAAAGACTTTGTCTTTTCTCCCCTCTTAGTTAAATAGCACATCCACACGCAATCCATGCACAAGAGCATCCCACAGTAATCAACAGACCCAGTATTCTCACCATTTTCAGTAAAAGTTGTTTTACTGGGTCAGAGAAGTCTACTGTGGAAATCATTACGAAACTTTTATTTGACAGAAATGCAAATTCTAAAACATGGACACAATAAACATATGAAATTAATGGAAATCATTAGGGGAACTAAATACTCCGAGCGAAGGCTGAACTGGAGATGGCATCATGCAGGACTGAAGAGAAATAAAACTTTAGAGAGAAGGTTGGAGAAGAACTGCAACTCTGGTAAAACCGGACTAATGCAGAGAAACTGCAATATTTAGTGATGAAAAATCAAGGGAGATACAATATGCCAGCATTTTATAACACCTTTACACTTGTGAAGAATCAGCTAAGGTTTCTTTAGACATGCACAGACAGACACAGGTAGAAGCACACTAGTTATTCTAGTATTGAGCATGAGGCATTCAGGTTACTTGTGAAAAGCAAAAAGCATAAGTGAAACATTCCAGATACTTCCCCGTAGAGAAAAGATTTTTAGAGTCTCTACATTTGGACTGAGACATTTCCCTGGAACTTCTATACATTTGTTGAGCAGTTTATTAAAGCTCTCAAATATCATATAATTAGGGTGATACTGCTGCGTTTGAATGAATGCTATGAAATCTAAAGGGCAGAAATGTGGCTTTTTATTTATGTTTCCGTTAAGGAAAACCCCATCCTCCCCTTAGATACCATGTATCATTCCACTCACTGCTGTAGTAGCAGTTAGGTGTAGCATTCCTGTGTTCGCTTGCCAACACATCCCTTCAGAGCTGAAGTCCCCTCACTATCWGAGGAAAGAAAGGAATAGTGCCTTTCCCTGCCCTCACACAGCCATAAGGCAAAGCAGGGAAGGTGTTTATATGTATCAGCTCCCAGCAGGACTGGCCAGACAGAGACCGCAGCCAGCACACTTATTCCTTCTAAGGGTACACACCATACCACAGTTCAAAAGGCCTCAAATCCTGACCTCTGTAAAAATCTAAGAACGAGCAACAGTGAAACAACTCAAGCAGCTTTTGTTCCAATGAGACTCATAAAGGGAAAATATAAAGAGAGGAACTCATCTTCTCATCCTTATCCTTCAAACTATCCATTCTACAGTTCAGTTTTAATTTTCTTGCACGTTTAAGTTTGCACGTATTTTTCTCATTACAACTGATTACAAAGGTGATAAACCATTCTCATTTCATTAAGTAAGGAAGGAGTGATCAGAAAGAAACTGGTGGAAGTGCTGGAAAGTTGATAATCAACTTCTAAAAAGTGAAAATATCATGAGTTTTATTTTTTTCAAAGCCTAAGTTTGCTACTTACACAGATTAAATCATGAAAAAAGGACGGGTTTATTTTTGACGCAAGTACATGTAGAGATACGACAAGGGGGAGTGGCTTTAAATTGAAAAAGTGGAAGTTTAGATTAGATATTAGGAGGAAATTCTTTATTGTAAGGGTGGCAAGGCACTGGAACAGGTTGTCCAGAGAAGTCTTAGGTGTTCCATCCCTGGAAGTGTTCAAAGCCAGGCTGGATGGGGCCTTGAGCAACTTGGTCTGCTGACAGGTGTACCTGCTCATGGCAGGGAGATAGGAAATAGACAGTCTTTAAGGTTCCTTCCAAACCATTCTATGACTCTGATTCCATGTCTTCCAAAGATGGGTTTTGTATTTCTTCAAATGCATTTCCACTTAGAAATCTAAATTGGCAGAAATTTTGTATGATTTCAGTTTATAATAAATAAATGCTGCTGAGTATTGAATTTACTGTTGAATACTAAATTTCCTGCAGAAATGCAGTATTCAACAGTAAAATCAGAATTCTTCCAACAGCTCTCCAAAATTCCTCCTTGATTGTAAAGGATGCCCTAGAGCTAAACTGGGCAAAAGGGAAAATGTTAGGACAGGACAGAAAAAGAAACTGTGGCTAATTATTCTGCGGAAGTTTAGAAACCTCTCCCTGTTCTGGCTTGTATCAACATCCTCAAAGAAGTGTAGTCACCTATTCCTCCAAAGTTAGCCTCTGAAAGAAAATGACAGCTTTTACCAATGGAAGAGCCTGTCTCAAAAGAATAGCTCATTTTTACTAATGGTCTTTATCAGCACAGTTTTATGCTAAACTGAGCTTTCCAAACAAAGAGGCCTGGGTGGGAGGAGGGGGGAGGATGATTGTTTAATTTCTGGAAGAAATCCAAAAGCAGAGTTCTAGAAGCTGTTTAACTTGATGTTATGCAACATCATTAACTGACTTAAAACGATACCTAAAAGTAGTACTATGTCACATGTACTCTTGCTTAAAAGCTGGCTGGCAGATCTCCAGGATTTCTGTAAGTGAGAAATCTCTACTGGACATTTATACTTCTACCAAGTTTTCTCACTTTCAGATCATTGGCAGTGARCGGAAAAATCTCTTGTCAATAGGTTTTCAAGAAGGGATCAAAGTTATTTAGACATTTTTCCAAATTTTTTTTTGTTATAAACTGGGCAAAAAGAAATTAYGAGCTTTCATTGGCCACTTACTTAATGTAATCCTTGAATGTTTCATTAAGGGATGGCTAAGAACAAAGGAAATGTTACGGCTCTTCTTTGATAATGGTAAGAAAGAAGTCCAGTTCTCTTTCCAAGGTGAGTTTTGTCCAGTTCTGATGCCAGCTGGGGAAAACAATAACATATCAGAGAAGGTTTAGAAAAGAGTTGTGAAATAGTGGGAAACCTGCTCCGTAGTTCTGTCTTTATAACTTCTCACAGGAAAGGTTCAGAAATAACAGTATCACAGAATACAGAAACCTACTTGGAGAACAAAGCTTCAGTGAAGGTTTCTACAGTATGGCAGACAAAGGTGTAAGAAATTCCAGTCCTTGGAAGACATGCACGTAGACACCAGGTCTGCAAAGGAAGCAGTCATGAAATCTTTCCAGATTTTCATGGGATTCTCATGTCTGGAACTGCCACAATTTCCCAGAATGGCAGAATTTGGTTAAAAATAGTCTGAAGGTCAGCTAGCCCAACCCTCTGCTCAAGGCAGGATAACTTCAAAGTTATATCAGATTGCTCAGAGCTCTCTCTAGACTAGTTTTGAATATCTTCAAGGACAGGAACTTCACAATCTCTCTGTGTGACATGTTCCACTGTTCAACAATCTGTAATGAGAATTTCTTTTCCCAATAGCAAATAGGAACTTTCCGTGATGCATTTCTTATCCCTTCCTTCTTGTCCTTTACCACTGACACCTGAGAAGAGTCTGGATTTCTATTTTCTAACAACCACCCACTACACTGTTTAATGTGGCAAGTATTCTCCTTCAAACTCCTCTTCTCCTGGATTAAGAAAACCACTTCCTTCAGCCTCCTCCTAGAATGTCACATATTTCAGCTCTTTTGTCATTGCAGTGGTCCTCCTTTGGACTCCTTCCAGCTTGTAAATCTCTGTTGAGGGTAAGAGTGGGTGGAAATGGAGACATGACCCTAGAGGCAGCCTCAAAATTGCAGGGCAGAGAAGAATAATTACATCAACCTGCTGGTTATGCTCTTACTAACTGACCAGTGCCCTGCAAGACTTCATTGTTGAAAGGACACACTGCTGATTCATGTTGGACCTGCTGCTCACTAGGATCCTCCAGATCTTTTCCTATAGGTCTGTTACCTGCTTAGCCCACCTACAGCCTGTACTGAGGCACGGAGCTGTTCACCCCAGATGCAGGACTCTGCTGTCTTTGTTGAGCTGAACAAGTTTCCCATCAGTCAACTCCTCTAGCCTTTTGATGTCTCTTTGCCCTTTATCAGTGTCCTGCCCCTCCACGCCCTCCGCCAGCTTGGTGTCATCCTCGAGCTTGGCAGGAGCTCTTTTCTATCATTCAGGTTGTTGATGAACACATTAAAGAGTGGCAGAACACCAGTGTTGAACTACTGCCTGCTACCTTCTGAGCCCAGCGTCCCATATAGTTTTTACAGGTACTCTGTAGCTCTCTCAACTGGTCTATATGTCCCCRGTTCATTTATAAGAATATAGTTGATAGAATTAGGATTAAATAACCTGATAAAGTCAAGATAAACAGCATCCACTACTCTCTCTTGCCCACCCAGCCAGTTGCCATTTCACCAGAGAAGGCAATCCAGATCATCAGGCATCATTTGCCCTTGGTGTGTCTGTATTGAGTATTCCCAACCACTCTTATTTGTGTGCTTGGAAACAACTGAACTTTCTCCACAGTACTCTCAGGACTCAAGTGAAGCTCAGCAGCATGCGATTTATCAGATTCTCCCTTTCCCTTTGATTCTTTTGCTAAAGCTAATATGGATTGTCCACCCAACAAACATTTAACTGCAAGCATTAAAAAAGAATGTTGAATTAATAAGCAATTTAAATCTATTCTTCTGGTCTCACACAAAATCAAGGTGTATAAGAACAAATGCTATCCTTAATTTTCCTTATCTAGTCATGCTGGGTAACAGCAAAAAAGGAAATAAAAATTACATGATGTATTGTTTGATTTTGGGCAAGTTTGATCTTGGCTGCTGTAAAATCCAGACCATGGTTAGACTGGGGAAGGGCAACAAAATGGTATGAAGGTGCATTTGCTTATTTTCTCTTGCTCCTACCATCCCTTTAATCTCATTACTTTGCTGTTTCTCCCAGTATTCTTCTTTGCTGTCCTATCTGTTTTTACTACCTACCACTTGGTGTGGAAAAATACAAACAAGCAGCTATTTGGTTTCTGTATCCAATTAATCCTCATAAATAAATAAATAAGCCCCATGGTATTATAGTAAGGAGTGGAAACACATTTTTTCTACAATTGTTTCCAAAGAATATTTAATAAATCACTTTTTTTGCAAGCAGTGAGGGCACACACCTTCAGGACAGAGAACTACAGTGTCTTGTTTCAGTCAAATGGGAAGGATATGGTTCTACTCTATTGGGTCAGCCTTACTCTTCTGTCAGCCTAGCCCCGGAGAGAGTTGCAACAGCTCTATTAAGGTTGGATTGAAATGAGTATAAATGCAAATACATGTTTGTAAACAGCAAAAGGAACAACAGAGCAAGAATTAAGCACGGCATGCAACAACAGCCAGGGCAAAATTAACGCCTGTAAAACTGCTAAACGCTGAAGAATGTGCTGCTCATACCAAGATCATGGCAGGGATGACTCATCAGCTGTAGGCCTGTGCTCTGGTAGAGGAGGGGGGTTTAATGAGTTCATAGCCCACATCTCAGCCAGTTATTCAAACAAGAATACACTCTGTAGCCAGAAGAAGCCCAAAACAAGAAAACACCACAGCATTCATCATCCTCAACATCACACACAAGTAATCCCCATCAGTCTACTTGGACACAGGTATCTAGGAGTTTATGAATATGAAATCAAAGAGTCACTTTACCCAGAAATAAAAATAACCTTCCCCTTCTCCAATCTCACAGAGTTTTCCTGCAATTCAATGGTCTTGTGTCCCTTTCCCCACCCTTCCCCCAAAGACAATAAATTCTTAGAATGAAATCAAGCATGCCCTTGCAGGGGCTATTACTGGATACTGAGAAAAAGCTGAAAAAGATTCACATATATCACAACTTGTAGCAGGAATTAGTCACTGCCAGCCAATTGTCACTATAAGAAGTTTACAAAGATTACAATTTTCATATTGCAGCTCTAGAACTACTTGGAGCTACTTCTCTTCAGGATTTAGTTACTATGATCATCAAAACTTTGCCTTCCATATATTTAGAAAGATAATTTGGATTCTGCTGAATTATGATGGCCACATCTGTTTAATTTTCTTTTCATTACTAACACAGAAAAGGTCTAAATCACTCATTCCTTTGTTCCCTGCATACAGTGCCTGGGTCAGCCTGTGGTTCAAGCCATTGAGCTTGAAAACCTATCAACAGCCCTGCTTCCAGGAACAAAATCTCCTTTCACTCTTCTGGCTCTACAGAGTGCCCAGTCGAAGCTTCCATTTTCCACCATTGATTTTAGCACTAATCAGTAACATACTTACAGGAAAACACCTTTGGATCCATTTCAAAATCCTCTACTAAGCAAACTGCTTTGAAAGTGTTATAAAAGCAAGACCCATCCCTTCCCCTATAATAAGTGATTTGTATTAACACCTGGTAGGTGTGTGGATAAACCCAACACAAACAGCACACAGTACCTTGTGGAAAAAACGTAGGGGAGAACCCCTATGGCATGTGTGGTTCTGTAATTTCTCTCCATATGGAAAACCAAGTCTCTTTTTAAAAAAGGAAGTTGACATGAGTTATCCTTTTTCCAATAAGAAGTACCATGCTTTTTAAAGTAATATTAAGATAAAAATTAGGGCTCACACACTCATAAAGGCCTGAAGAAACACACTCAGAGGCTAATGCTAACAGCTCCTGGGTATAGTCGGTTTGTCTGGAACTGTAGAATGTCTTAAAACTTCAGCTTGAGACCATGCCTTTGAAATGCATCTCAAGACAGAGACAAGAAGAGGAGCTGTGTCCTTCCATCACCTGATGGATCAGTGTGTGACACTGCAAAGAAGTTCAGTAGAATGCATTGATCAGCATTGCAGTGTCCCCCTGTCAGCAAACAATGTCATAAGGAGACAATAGTACCTACACACTGATGAGAGCAAAACAAAAAGCATCAGAATAAAGGCACCTGTGGAAAATTACAAAAATAAGTTGCCAGCTATTTTATGATGTATGCTATGAACACATCAACTGCCTTCAAAGTGTAGATGAACTTGCATCAGAATATTTGTACCTAAACCTTAATTTCCCTTAAGTTCAGCCTGTATGGACCTGAATGTCTATAAAGACTGCCTTGGGCATCTGCAGTATCCTACAAGGCTGCAATTCACCCAATCTGGGAAGTCAGGAAAGTATTCATATAAACAATGCAAGACCCAGGCATAAACAGAATGTATTGTTCCCTGAGGTATAGGGCTGTTTTTGACTGAAAATCCATTAGCTTTTCAAAATAAAAACAATAAATAAAATATAACAGTCCAATAATCACAGCATCCCAACTGCAATCACAACAGTCTTTGTTCTGGCAGATTTTCACAGAAAACACAGGTTATTTGAGTTTGTGCAGAAAATGCTCCATACTACCATTTCAGCACGTGAGAATGAGGCTTTTTCATCCACCCATCACCACCCAAAGGGAAGGGAAGCTACAAAGAATCAGGAGACACGGCTCTTATTTTACTCCTACCAAATTGCCAAATTCTGACAGTCCCTACTGTGCCACACTGCTTCACTGCTATCCCTTCTGCTGGTAAAGGGCAGATCACACAGCTACCCTCCTATATGGGCACTCATAACCACTGCTATTACCACTACCTTTCCCACAGATACAATTTTTATCAGCTGTCTTAAATGGTTATTGCTGCACTTCATACCCATGCACCAAAGAGGCCTTGGTTCCCGTGTTTGCATTATATCTCTCGTAGTAGAATTTAATGGACTAGCACAAAAGAGCCAAAAAATGAACCAACTGGTAAAATTTTGCCTGAGGAGCTGAGAAAGAGAACAGTGTGCACTGGTGATTTTAACAAAGCCCAGTGCAACTGAGAGAATGGAGAATAAAAGTCTCCTTAATCTCTAGTTGAAAGTCATGTAGTGTCGAACTACAACAGTTAATTTGGGCATGTTCAATCCAAAGGATATTTTATAAATAGAATGTTTGCTTAGCTTGTGTAACATAACTTCTATGCTTGCAGGGTTGGATACAGACAGCAGCATGTATCGTTTGCAAAATTCTCTCGGGATACAGAGGAACTTAGCAACCTTAGCACTTCCAATAAGAGTGAAAAAGAGTCTAATTTTAATGAGGAGAACCAGCAAATTTCCTTCCTAAATGGGAGAACTTGATTTGAAGTACATCTGTAATCTTGTTTACTGGATTTCAGTAACTGTGAGGATAGGTGCAAAATCCAAGACACCAGTTGGAGAGGGCTTTGTTGTTTGTTCTTAGAGGATGTTTAATCTCTTTCCTGATGCTAAGTGTTTGCAATTAATCCCACCTAAGGTCTACAAAGGAAAGAAGGAAAAACATCTGATGCAAAACAGCAGAAAGGGAATAACCTAAACCATAACACACTGTGGCACTGTATGTCAGAGCTAACCCCATGCATTAGCATGCAGTGGCACCCTTAGGAGAAGCTTGGTGAGATAAAGCTGTTTGGGAAGCGAGAAAGAGAGGCAATTGTGATGCTGTTTGTTTGTACATTTGACGAAGAGCTGTAGAGCTACCACTCAGTAGCAGAGATATGCCCGGCACTACCGTGAGGATAAGTGTACCCAGCACTGGACTGCCAGCTCCTTGCAAAGGTAATCACCCGTTCCTTGGGGGTGCAGCCAAACTGTGATTAATGCTGCAGAAGAAGCTGCACCAAATGTTGCAGTTACAATGATATTCCTTCCAATACTTCTAGATGTACAGATAAAAGTCATTCTCATCCCAGCAGCATTTCCTGCTGCAGCCTGAGCAGACCTATGAAAGGTACAGAAAAGCCTTCTCTGTTCATTCTAGTGTCATTTCCTTCATCTCATCCAGTGCAGATTCAGCTTCTGGCTRCTCATCTGGCTTTTACTGCTAAAAGAGCACTACCGTATTCATTGCTCCTTGAGGTTTTCTGTATATGCTTGCAAAGGGATAGCTTGAGATCCACTTGGCTCCTTCCAAAGATGAATCCTGCCCCTTGCACAGAACTGGAGCAGTTTAATCCTGACTGTGCACCTCTGCGATACAATGTATAGAAGACCCAGTTTTCAAACAAAAGCGGTTTTCTCCTGGTAAGTAAGCTGCAAGTATTTCCATCAGCATTGTCTTTGCTTCTCTGTTGATATTCTGAGCATCTGCAGCCAAACTTTATCTCCTTAGAGGTCTTTCGGAACTGAACCCATAGTACAGTCCTTCAGTAGCTCGTACACGTTCTAGATCCTGATTAATTCAACCCCTCTTACAATAAGAAAAAGAAAGTACCATAATTCTCAAATTGTAGAAAGGAAAAAATCTAATTTATAAATTAGTGAAAAGAGGTTTTAAAATACATGCTACACACTGAAGGGCCAGAAACACATAGGAGACAAAAAAGCTGTTCTCATTCTAGAAAAATGTAACTGACCAAAATGGATGGTTGTTTAAAACAGAAGACATCCCAAGCAGCTAAGGCTCAGTGATGATACAAAAACTTTACAACTGATATAAAACTGTCCTGATGTAATTTATTTAGGAGAATCAGATCAGTTCAGGGCAAGGAAAAGGAAATTAATCAGCATCCTCTTTAGAGAAAATTACCCAAATATCTTCAGTCGCTGATCTTAATCAGTGAGTCTTAGAAAAACACTGAATTTGTAGGGAAGGTAATACAGAGACTTAGCTGCAAACAAAAGTTTCTTCCAGGAGACTGATGAGTGTGTACATACACACAGAGAAACTTTAGGAGCTGCGCTTATTTGAGTGTAGCTTCTATCACTTGCATGGTCAATAGTACAAGTCACCTGTTCACATGGGGACTCCTGCTCAAACCCAACACTCAAAGTTGTAAGTCCCTGCCAAAAAGCCAAGGACTACTTCCTTCTTCCAAAGCTGGAATGCAAACTTGGTGGAGTGAAAAGAGCAAAACACACTTGGAAAAGGTCAGAAGTCAGTAAGTAAAATTACGTGGTAAGATTTTTCTCTCCCAGGAAGTGCTTGCAACAGCCCTAAACAACTACCCAGGCAACCAATTCTCCCCTCATATTTACTCTTTACTCACTGCTYGCTGTCTTAACAGACTCCAATAATCACATACATTCTCTCTCAGTTTTCTAGACAAATACTAACTGAGCAGCAATGTTTCCATGTAACCCAGTTCWGAGTGTATGCCCAGTGGAARCAAGGTCAGGTGACATGGGAAGAATACAGAGATGTTGCTTGCCACTGTAGGGGGAAAATCTGTGCAGCCAAAGCTCAACAGGAGTTGAAGCTGCCAGAAATGTGGGGRACAATATAAAGTTTTTTCAAATATATTAATGGCAAAAGGCAGTGTAAAAATAACATCGTCCCATTGCAGGATGAGGATGGTCACCTCACAAACAGGGACACGGACAAGGCAGAGGTGTTTAACATGTTCTTTGCCTCTGCCTTCAACATGGATGACAGAAAAAGGGGGTCTCAGTGGCCTGAGCTGGAGAACCATGACTGTGAGAATGATCAACTTCAGTTGACTCTGAAATTGTGCAGGATCTGCTGCTCCAGMTGGATCCCTATGAATCTATGCACCCTAGTGGGATTCATCTGGGAAACCTCAAAGAGCCAGCTGATGTCATCACAAAGCCTCTCTCAATAATTTTTGAGCAATCTTGGGAATCTGGAGAAGTCTCAGCTGACTGGAAGCTGGCAAACATTGTCCTGATTTTCAAGAAGGGCAAGAGGGAGGACCCCAGAAACTACAGGCYTGTCAGTCTCAGTTCAGTGCCTGGCAAAATCACRGAGAAGATTATTCTGGGAAGTATTGAAGAACACCTRGAGGTCAACACAGTCACTGGTCACAACCAATACAGCTTCATGAAGGGAAASTCCTGCTTATCAAACCTGATTTCCTTCTACRATGTGTTAACCCATCTAGGTGATCTAGAAAAGCCAGTATATGTAATTTTTTTGGGTTTCAGCAAAGCTTCTGCTACTGTCACAGCACCCTTTCGAACAAAATGTCCAGCATGCATCTGGATAACCWTGTTACACAATGGCTGAGCAACTGGCTCATGGGTTGGGCACAAAGGGTTACAGTGAACGGGATGACATCAGCCTGGTGACCTGTCACTAGTGGGGTTCCACAGGGATCCATCCTTGGCCCTGTGGYCTTCAACACCTTYGTTAATGACTTGGACACAGGACTGGAAGGGATACTGAGTAAGTTTGCTGACAACASTAAATTGGGAGAAGCTGTTGACTCCCTCGAGGGCAGACAGGCCCCGCAGAGAGACCTTGACAAATTAGAGAGATGGGGAATCACCAACAGTGTGACGTTCAACAAGGGCAAGTGCCACATTCTGTACCTGGGATGGGGCAAACTTGGTTGTGTGTATAGCCTAATTGTTCCTGCCTTGCAGACCTTTGCCTCTCTAAAGCTTTTGATATGACTGCATGCATTTATTCCATCATTCAGCRAGTCTCCATAGCAGACTGGCTGCTGGCAACCCCTGCCTCAGCCTCCTGAAAAGGCTGTAGAGCACTCCTCACCTGCTCTTCCAGAAGTTATCCTGGAATAATTCCTCAGATGCAGCTGGGTAGATCTGGCTATAGCTGGGTTTTATTACATCATTACAAATGAGCCAGCAGAGTCCCCCCTGTGAAGACATAAAATGTGTCTTGAAGCAGAATTTTGAGRCACTGTATTTGCAAAATTATGTTAATATTTAATATTAAATCTATGACCAGCCAAAAAAACAAAATCTAGAAGTAGTCCTAAAATTTTTATTCRAGTACATAAGGAGTTAAAAAAAGAACTGAAAGAAAAATGTGGAATGAAGATCTTTGAGACTGTGAGTCTCAAGATTACACAATCAAACTGGAACTGGTGCAGGGAAATCAGGGACAGACCAGGGGAAGGTATTGATGATAGTAGAGCATGACTCAACTAGTTGCAATAAGAACAGAAAATGGACCAAGCAGCTATAATGACAGATTCTGAGAAAGAAAAGGAAAATGACTGAAAAGCAAAGCGGCAATTCCTATTGGAATACAGACCAAGTAAGTGCATTGCACTAGAACTGTAAATGATGAACCAGTGGAGAGTGGGAGCCAAATATTTTCACTGGTACATACCACTGGTCACAATATAGACCAGTGTTTTTCCTGAATTGTTCTCTTTCGGAATTAGAAATTTCTGGCAAACTGAGGGAGTGGACTGTTCTTTTCCTTGTTTTCTCTGTTCATTTCTCCTTCAAACGAAGATGTGTCCTTTGTGTGGAATTCTGCAATCATGATTGCCATTTCAGATTTCAGTTTAATTGCATAGATATTAGAGGAAAACCAGCTATGCCTCTAATAAACAGTCTAAAATTAGTTCTCTGTTAACTATCTGACATCCAGAATAAAAGTCAATGTAGTAAGTAAAAGGGTATGCTCTGGTCTTTGGCTATAATTCTGATCCATACAGAGATTTCATACATAACCTYGAAGGAATTTTGGTCCAATTTAAATCTTTAGGTGATATTTGGATTCTGTACTTGTTCTCAGCAGACTAAGCAGTCAGAGAGGAAGAACRGTGTCTTCCAGAAATACAAACTGTAAATTTTTTCCCATGGGAAAAAAGATATCTTAGGCTGTAAATGAGATATTTTGTCCTTTCTGTTTTGCAGATCCAAGTCCTCCAGAAAGCCAACTTGTTTAGCTCTTGGTTGTGTCTAACACCAGTAAAATAAAAACGCACTCGCCATTCCCCCACATCAGCATAAGAGCTGTGTGTCTGTGCGTGCATGCTCCTGCACAATTCTGGAAGCTGTGGAACAAACACATCACTGTTTTATACACATACTGGGAAACATCAGTATTTTAACTGTGTTTGTGTTGTTTGCCACCCATATAAATGTATCAGCGGTCTCATACTGGATACAGTAGATAAACATTGCTTTTAAAATATAGTATGGGACAAAATCCAGGAATATGATGTCATCAACAGAGGATGAGTCTGCTATGTTCAGGGAGGGGCAGTAAAACCAGAAGTTAGACTCATTCATACTACAGAAGGAGCTGTTTCCAAAGACGTGTTGCACTTCACTCATTTGTATCTGCTCAGTGGTGAATTTTCAGTCAAGGTATGTTTTTCCACTTTTCTCTTTTATGAAAAGTTCTCACTATTTAAATTCAGTGTGCTTGTTGCTTCTTGGAAACGACTTAATATATTTCTGGTTCAGTGACAAAAGAGCTGATATTATCATTGTTCCAGGAAAATGGAGAAGAAAAATAATTATCGCTAATGTGATTTTGTAACTTGTCAGATTTTGTAGGGCTAAACTTTTACAGAAAAATGCTTTATTTCAAAGTATCCAATGTATCAAAGCCACAGGGTGCTTCACCTGCCACAGATACTATCCAGTGTACTGGAGGGTAAGGATTTCTCCCATCCRGATGACATTTGATGTATGTAATCACACCATGGGCACATTTTCTCTCATCTCACAAAAATAATCAGAAAGTGCAAGCAGCTAACTTTGTTTTCAACTGAAAATTACCTACAAAATAGTAGGGAAAAACCAGAGTCAATTCTTTTCTGTACATGCTGATAATTTTGTCTCTGTTTATTATTTTGATTGTAAACTTTCTTGGGCAGGATGTGGAAGTGTGTGTGTGTGTACCTTACACAGCTAACCTGTCTCATCTGCACTGTTTGAAYGGCAAAGGCTAAACCTTTGAAACTTTTACTTATAAGACAAAGAAGAAAAGTTTTGGATGACCTTTAAGCTACATTATCAGGTTCTTTCTAACATCTGTATGCAAATAAAAAAAAAAAATCCAGTAGGAGCATGATGTTTAAGATGCTGATGAAAACAAAGAAAACTTAGAAGTGGGATTGTAATTAAAATCATGCGACAAAAAGAGCAAAGGTATTTTTAGCTATTAATTTTCCTTTACTCAGTACCCTAAGCAACCTTCTTAGCATAATAATAGTAAACAGCCATAAAGTCAAAAGCGTTCRAATAGTTTGCCATTAGAATTCTTGCTTTAATATTCTGTCAGATATAGAGATGTCATCTCCTAAGATAGGGGTACGATTTTATGTTAAACAGCTGTACATATTTTCTTAGAAACTAGAAGACAGCAAGGTAAAAGAAATCCCAGTTTTTACAGGAGTCTCTAAGATTGAAGTATCAGCATGTTGAGTAATACCAGTCATATGACTTTTATCTGGTCTCTGATAATGTGCAATCATTAAGTAAAAAATGGAGAAGAATCTTAGCACTTCAGGATCATTTATAGACTTCCAAACGTATTTCTCTTGTTTTCAGTGTGAATAAGGAAAACATAAACAGAAGGGGTAGATACACCCAGGTTAATAAAGACCTTGGAATAGCAGAGCAGAGACACCTCCAGAAAATCTTTGTCAGGTTTTCCATTGGGCTCCTGAGTACATGTGAGAACAAGACTAATTGAGTTACTCAGAGTTACCTGAACATTTTGTACGAACAATCTAACAAAAGAACTGCCTTTCCTACTGATTTAGAGCTTCCTGAAATAAGCATCTCATCCTTGCACAGGAAAACAGCTTTGAAACCTCTAATAGCTATGTAATATTTCAAGTATTTCCTCAGGCAGAAAACAAAAGAAATTTGGGAGAATTTTARCACAATTATTATGAAGACCCTAAAATTTATTAAGATTAGTCCGTGTTTGATAATCTGTTTTTCATTTTAAAAAGGGGTTAAAATCTTTTAGGCACCCAAATTCCACTGTTTTTAAAGCCACAGTAGGAAAAAATTCATGTTACAAGTCTGGGAAAACTTATCAGAGAACAGAGCTTTGCTTTCAAAATAAATTCCCTCCCAGTAGCAAAATCAACTTCAAAAGTACACCTGAACTCATTAGCAATGCTAATCAATATAAAGTTAAAAAAACCCAAACATGGAGAAAAATGCCATTTAGCTAAAACATCCACTTTTCTTTAAAATTACACATAAGCCGCATTCTCCTGTCACTCCTGGTTTTTAAAAATTCTCTCCCAGCATTCCATACAGAAGAGTTTTCCCTACCTTATCTAAAGGCTTATCTTCCTTCCTTCTGGCATTTAACATACTTCATACATCGAGGTGGAAGGTTATGCCTCTGCCTGGCTGACACACAGCTGTAAAGAAACAGGGTGCTTTAAAGTTGAGACAAAAGCTCTTAGCCAGCCCTTTCTGGGATTTAGTAACATGTAGGTACTAAAGAATCACACCCTAGAGCAGTCTTTGGGTGCTGACTCACAAACGGGTGGCAGGCACATGGCTGAACCAGCTTCTGCCCTCGGCTGGGTGCCCCTGAGCAGGGATAGGGGGAGGAGAGGGCATCTCAGCACTGTGCCAACCCCAAAGCAGGCAGGCTCAGCCACAGTGGGAAAGCACAGAGGATGAGAGCACCACAGCAGCACTTTAAATGTGGGTCCTGCAGCTGGCTTCACACAGACTGCCAGTGATCACTACAGCAGYGACACCTCGTTTACTCAGAAGAAAAGCTGATGAGCTGGGAACGAGGGACCCTGGCCGTGGTCCCCACTCAGGAGTTAAATGTTGGAGAACAGGTACAAATAGGATACAGACCAGAGAAACACAAGGAGCAAAGTTGCCTGCTGAAAGCACTTATCTTCAGTCTGATGATAGGCAAGTCCAAAGCATTCAGACATTGTGGCGAAATTGCTCTATCAAGCTTCACCAAAATGCTTCAGGACTTTTGATGTTCCCTGAAAGGGTGGATTTGGCTTACTTTTGCTGCTGTGCTGTGTTTAAGTCCCCTACAAGTTAACTCCTCAACTTGATTCAGCAAGATTGGGCTGCAAACAAATCTGATCATCCAGGTTTGCAGATGCAGTAGCTTTACACGATAAGGTATGCCAGAATGGTGATAAYATTGTTAAGATACATTTCAGACTACGGTTAATTTGCAGGGAATGGAGATGTCAAAACGCAGAAATCCATTTTTCCCACTCATGTTATCTGAGATTACAGTTAAACTCTGCAAAAAAAGTGAGTGATCCATGATAGAGGTCCAGGTCTTTTTAACATTAACAGGATTTATGCGTGCATGCCCAGAGGCAGAACTGGTCATAGGTGCTTTTCCTCCTGCTGTGTTCCTCCCTTGGCAGAAAGGAATAAGCTCTTTGGGACCACACCCCAGTGCAGAGGTGGTCTGTCCCTTTGCCATGACTGTAAGATTTCCTATCAGCTCTTTAACTGACTGAAGGGCTGCTGCCCTGAAGTGTCATGGGTTACAAAAGAAGGACAGTGGGTCCCTTTAGCCATACACATGGAACACCAGTGTGCCACTTTCCTGATGTGAAGGGTAACCTGCCTGCAGGTAGTGGGCAGGTCAACAAACTGAAAGTGTTTCATCAGGTACCTTGAGCATTTTTACAAAAAGCATCTGTTAAGCCTTCCTAATTCAAAGCTGYGACCTGATCCTTAAACAAGTAAGTAGGACTACAGAAATATTGCAGTACGTGTTGCTGGATTTGGGCTCAGCTCTGCATGCAACTCTCACCTCCTTCTGCAGCAGTCTTTCCCTATAATAAGCCATATTMTACGCTGTATTATATTTGGATTCTGCTTAGATTATCAGTTCCTTGAGGCACAGCCTGTCCCTGTGCTTGCACGACTTTTGCACACTGATTGCCTGCGAGGCCCCTGGCCATCGGTGTAACACAGACAGGGTGGCCGTGCTGCAGGGCTGTGCTCCCAGTCCTACCTGCTGGACAGCAGCAAACAGCACACCAACAAAACAACCAGATGGAGGGACATAAAAAAGTGATACAAGTAACCACACAGGCTAGGTCCTCAGCTGGACTGAGTGCTCTCAGTGCCCTCCAAATCAGCACCAGCAGAGTAATGACAGATTATAGAAGATGAGGTCTTAAAGATCTGTCAGCAGAGATGAGCAATTTGCTCACTGGTAGCCTGCTTAACAAGCATATCATTGACACATCCTCTTTTTCTGACTTCATTCTTCAGAGGGAAAGGTCTGCGAAAGGCTGGTTTTCCTAGCTGTGAAATTAGGAGATTAGAAAGAAATTTATGCCATACCTGTTCCTTTACCTATCACAGCAGGTAAACCTGGGACACAAACTAACCTTCAAGTCAAATTTTAGCCTTTGTAACTGTACAGCTTGAGTTCAAAGCTGAACTTCAGCCAACCAATATCACAACCAGCCTGGTGTGATCAGGTTATTTGTTATAACGGTCTCATCTCAGTTTGTGACACCTGAACTCAAGGATTAATTCTTATCTCTTTATTTCTTCAGATTGAGTCATCTAAAACAAACCCTCCAGACACTGTTTGTACTGTGCTCATGTACTCAACTCTCCCACATGCTCCTCAAGCAGAATCCTGTTTTACCTGTTCAAGACCAGCTCACAGATGGCTGTTCACCTTGGCATCACCTAGAAAGGTTTGCTGTGTCTGGTCCTTCTAGTGCTGGGAGCGCACACAAGCCACTTTCTCCCTGAGTAAACAGCAAAAGAGCAAGCAAAAGGTGTGAGGCATTGAAGGTGACCGGGAAATGTTTACTTTGTGGAAATTCTCTCTCCTCTCTCTCTATACACACATAGACCTATATATACACACAATCACATATTTAGAATTATTAGCATCTTGTCAGAAGATGTAAAATACCTGTTCCTTTTCATATCTCTTCAGCCCTGTCCTGCCCACTGCTAAGGGACAATTCTACATGGAGCCTCCGTAACTTTCCTCCCAGATTTTTTACATTGTACAAAACAATAATCATATATTTTCATCAGACATTTCTGATGTGGCCATTCATTAGAATCAAAACAATTGCTTTGTTTTTTTAAATTTATTTTCTTTTGCCTGAGCAAAGATCTTCTTTTTCCTCTCACTTAATGCCGGAATTTCCAAGTCATGAGGATCTGGGACTATCCCTCATGGGCAGATAAATAAGCAAAAGCAGTCATCTTGCTTCCAAGCCTTCAATCTGTATAGAGGTTCACAATAAATAGAAAATTCAAATATGACAAAGAATTTTGAATACCCATTTACAAGAACAAGGAAACCAGTTTAAAACTTAAGAGTTTTCTCCATAGCTGTATTTTTTTTTCTCCTCTGTGAGTTGCAGGTTAGTTTTCAGAATGATCCTAGTGCAACTTCACTAAAGTAGTCATAATGAATCAGACATKAATGCAGTTCATGAATGGCTGGGATGTTGGTCACAGAAGCTTTAATTTAAAACATATGCATTTTTTTAAAAATAGCATGTGGAGGCAGGTCCCGTAAGACAACTGTGTGCCCTCACCTTCTGATTATATCTTTCCTCTAAGAAACTTTTCCTTTCTTTTGCTTAAAAGTCACCTTATAGCTCATAAATTCCAGTCAGCTGACTCAGCAAAAGGGACATTTCCCAGAAATAGAAGGAAGTAGAAGTAACAAAGCGGAGTCAGTTTTTTGTAGGTGTTTCCTGCAATGCTTTGGAAACAGTCTTTTTGGGAAATGTAAGAAGACAGCAATTAATTCTCTTCTACAATAGATGTAGTCTATAAATTGGCATTTAAATCATACTACAGCTCATAACTGTACAGTATGAGACATCTGGAGTTTCACTCTTCTATTCTTTGCATCATGTATTTCTACAGACAGGTTAAGTAGTTTCCAGAGCACACTTGTCTCTGGTTTTAAAAAAAGAGTTAAATGGAACATATTAATAAAGCTTGCCTGAGAATAAATGTACTGTGGTCAAATAACTCTAAAAAATCAAAGAGAAGTTTGACTTTAGATACAAAAATCAAACCATTTCAGATTTTGGACTATTTTGAAGCTGAGTAAAATAAGATCCAAACTGTGTAAACTACTGAAGTTTTCTAACATTTTAAATAAAAATCCCAGATAAAGCTCTCATAAGCCTGGCATATACCTGACTTAGGCAAGAATCCTTATTCATTGTGAGGTTTGAACCCTTTTCTCTCTTGGGAAATCAAACCTCTCTTTTTCCCTTTTTTCCTTCCTTCCATTTCAACATAAACATTTCTCCTTCCTCATCCTTCCTTTCTTCCCAGCAGCAGCGCTTCTCCTCTGTTTCCCTTAAAAGCATCATGTTCCCTTCCAGAACTCACATCCACTCGTTTCCCCTTCACTTGTTCCTGCCCTGACATCCTGCCATGAGCCTTTGCCGCCTGCCGCAGAAAACTGTCGCACGCAATTCTGCGCAGTAGTGGCAAAAGTGATGGTACACAAGCTCAAAGGTGACATGATTAAGTTAAATCAGAATAGTTTTCAAAATTAACAAAGCTGGTCAGAAGACAGAATTTCTGTTCCAGGGAAAAACTGGTGAAGAATCTTGACATTTTTAACAAAAGCAAGAAAACAAAACACAGAACAAATGCACACACAGAGGATAAATCTGCCTGGGAATGGGGAGTACTGATAAGGGATTTTGAAAGAGGCATCCTCCTTCTTAAGAAAGTGCCTGAGGGATAAACTGTAGTGAATTGGGGTCTTGCATTCTCTATCTTTTTTTGGAACTACTCCACTTTGTAAAGATATTAAACTCTTTAGTTGGCCAGAGAGAGCAAGAGTGGATCTGGGTTGCCTGCTAAACTGTGAGCAGTCAGTACATCTTCTCTTTTGTTCAAGATCAGAAACAACATCTTTAAAACATTTTCTGTTAAATTCCCCAAATCTTTTGTAAAAAATATTTCTTTTAAAATCAGTTTCTCCAGAAAGCTTCTGTTTTGATAGTCATTTTAATAGGAAAAGAAAATTCCCCTCCTTCAACATTTTAAAAAGTATCTCCTACATAGCTGTAGTAATGTGTGAGTTTGAGGTACCAGAAAACACGATGCATTAACTGTAGCAGAGCAGAGGGGCAGAATCCCCTCCCTTGCCCTGTTGCCCATGCTGCTTTGAATACAGCCCAGGACACATTTGGCTCTCTGGGCTGTGAGTGCACATTGCTGGGTCATGTCCAGCCTTTCATCCACCACATTCCCAAGTCCTTCCCGGCAGAGCTGCTCTTCATCCCCCAGCCTGTGTTAATGCCGGGGGTTGCCTCAACCCGGGTTCGGTACCTTGTACTTGATCTTGTTGAACTTCATGAGATTTGCACAGGCCCACCTCTCAAGCCTGTGAAGGTCCCTCTGGGTGGCATTCCTTCCCTCTGGGTGGCATCCCTTCCCTCCAGTGTGTCAGTCAACCACACCACACAGCTTGGATCACTGGCAAACTTGCTGAGGGTGCACTTGATCCCACTGTACGTGTCGGTGACAAAGATATTAAACTTTATCTTTTTGTTAGCTTTGGGTACAATAGTTCTTTGAAGGAGCTGTGGCATATACTAAAGGAATCTGTCTCTCTAACTAAATTGTTACCCTGTACTTTTTTGTTGGGTCTGACATTCTGGGAAGAGCAGATAGGACATATCTTCTTTTTGAACACCAGTGCTCAAAACCTGTGTATGCAGAGTGAAAAATAGTCTGCATCAAGTTCCAGCAGGGCTCTGTCATCTCCTGTTGCTAAGAAAGGGATAACAATAAATTAATACACCGTTTAATTTCAACACTGGCAAAGCATGAAAAGRCAAAAGTAAAATTGTAATGCAAACAGTGACCGTGATAAATCGGCGCGGTAAATCACACAACTTCTCGGCTGGAGAAGTGTCCTGAACCTTCCAGATCTCTCAGTCACATCCATGTTTGTACCATTCAATCATGGGTGGGTGTATTCCCACTGAAGAACTGTCGTCAGTAGAGTTCTCCTGGGTCTTCAGCAGAAAAACAGATTCTATTCGGATGTATATGCAATTTTTATCTGCTGTTACTATCAAGGCAATTGCAACACAGTTTGAAATTCACTATAGTTACCCACACACCATTTCTAACAGGTACATCTGGTTTTGAGGTTTTCTCTACAATATATAGACTATGGGGATTTCTGACTATACTATCTGAAAACTGACCTCTTTCCGATTGCAAATACTTCACGTACTGGCTAAGTGAGGAGCAGATACACGAAAATAATATGAAATGACTGTCCCAGCTGCTCRAGAAACAACAATGTGTTTGACCTGGGAAGGACAAGGCAAAATAGCTTTCTGAAGTTTATCATTTAAGAAGTAAAGCACATTACAGACTAGGCTTCTCCTTGAGAAGGGAAACCACCATTGCTTGCACTGCCACACTCTGCTTTTAGTCATTAAAAGAATATGAAATTTAAAAGAAACAAACTAAACCCTCCAATCCTTTAGTAAAGACAACCTGCCATTTAGACAATGAGTATCATGTCACATTTGTATTGCCTACCATGACAAAAATCAGTGATGCAGGGGATCATTCTTGGAGATGGTTCACGAGAAAACCTTTTCAGGAGGTTGAAATCTGAGTTTGTAGTTTAGTGTAGCTGTTGTCAGAGGTTCTAGATTAAACTAGGACCATCTTCAGAAACCCAAGCTGTAGAGGTGCTAACCTGAACAACCTGGGTAAATATCACCTCTTCTGAATTCCAACCRCTTGAAATTAAAGCTGTAACTCCACCTAAACATTATGTAGTTAATAATACTTTCTAGCCTATCCTGTTGTCAGAGCCTGCAGTTTGGAAACTGCAGCATTACTCAGTTAAGCTGTCCGTACATCCCTGTGGTGAAAGGCATTAAGGAAACACAAGGCATTATTACTAATTTACAGGGAGGACAGATTCTGCCTGTGATGTCTTCTGTGCTAAGGACTCCTCTGCTTGCACAGACCCATCAGTACGTAGCTGAGCAATAGAAACAGCAATAGTGACTGAAACATTTCCAGCTGCTGGCAGGGATGACTGTGCAGTTGCAAATGTGGTTTTCAGACATAATGTGACAGGTTAGAACATCTTTTATGCTTTTGCGAATTACACCAGAGTAAAATATTCAGTTACCTGTATGATAAGAAATGAGGAAAGCGGTAGCTGTCAAAGAAATCAGTGTTAGACTGTGTGACAACAACCAGTCTGCCACACAGACTGTGAGCTTCTTTGGGAGCTCTTTGCTATTGGAGACAGCTGGGCTTTCCTCAAAGGCCACACTTGTGAAAGCCAGTGGTGAAAATGTGCAGGAAACACAGCATTATTGCAAACATCTGACAACAGTGTAAACATTATAGCTACTGGAGGCACTCGAGATGTCAAATCTCTGTTTTTTTCCTAAATGGCTGCCAAAATGTCCTCAAGGTGCTAGAAGAAAAGTGCTTTCAGGGCACAGAGCCAGTTCATATGAAAGGCAGATCTCTCCATTAAGTATTTAATGCTCAGAGGGACCAATACTGACAAATACTATTTGGCCATTAGACTTTCACATTTTACCTAGTCATGAGAACCTAATGCTGCTACCCAGGGAAAAGAGCAGTATTTCAATTGCTAAGAGAAAGGAGTGGCTAAACTGAGCTGAAGACGTCTAGTGGGAGTAATGCAGCAAAGAGTAAAGCCTTAGAGGAGATTCACGTGCACGTCAGTGAGGGAGCCTYGAGTGGAGGTTTGTGCACTGCTGAGCAGCTCTTCTGTGCCTCTGCTACAGCAAGGCGAATAAAGGATCATCAGTTACTACATCTTCTTGGGGAACTGATATGCTTCAGGATTTACAGCCTTTTCCTCTTATTATTCCACCTCTGAGGYGCTACTAATATCATCCATTTCTCTCTGCAAGATATTCCCATTTTTCTCTGTAATGAAGATATCAAGCAATTTACATCACTGGCATGCTTCATCAGTGCTCTCCTGTCTTTCATACTGAGATCAAGACTGTAACTAAACAAGTTGAACCCCAAGAGCAGTTCTGAGCACCTGCCCTAGGAACGGCTCCTCCAGTCCACGTCCCAAAAACCATCATCAGCCAGGTGAAAATTCACCTTTTTCTTTTCCAGCTGAGCTGCTTTTGGGCCCATAGGTTTGAGCTATCTGGGTTTCAGGAAAGGCTGTTTTCTAAACCAGGAAATTCCCACTTTAACAAAGAAATGTAGTCAAGCTGCACAAGCTACTCTTGATAAGACCACTAGCATTTTATTTCTTTATCACTGGATAGCTTAGCTATTCACTGGGCTCAGGGTATTGTCTGCCAGCTGAGAGGTGCATTGTACTGTTTGATACCATCAGAACTGCCATTTCACATGGTATCAGACTTCTGCAATGGATATTAAATTGCTCTCACAATGCTAGTGTGTTAAGCACTGAATTTTGTATAGGTGATAGGGTACAGCAATACCTTGTCTACAACAGAGAATTCCTGTGGTGCCTGCAGAGCTCAGGGGAGTACAAATAACCACCTTTGTCCCTGTTCCAACCTGGTAAATCTACATGTCATACTATAAAACTCAGGAAGTTCATAGTCTCTTATTTGTCTTTGTCCTTGAGTTAATTTGTGTAAGTTGTAGTTGGACACCATGAGTGCAGGAGGGTTAAGGAACATGCAAGATTTGAGCCCCAGGACAAGACAGGGTTTCCTAGCAGTCACTGACACCCAATAGGGAGTCCTGTGAGGTTCCTGAGGCCAAGGCATGTTGTTTTCACTCCAAGCAGTGCTTTGGCAGTTTCTCTCCCTGTACAAACGTACAGTTTGGCTGGCTTCCATCCAGCATTATTTTCAAGCTAGTGCAATGGGGGAAGATATTATCAAGCTAGGCAGTGAAGCAGCTAGGAACATTAAATTATGTTAATAGATGATCTTCTTCTCAGCAACAGATCCAATATTGAGCATAAACTCTGCAAATCTTAAAAATGTAAGAACCACAATCTGATCATTGCCCCTGTTTGCAGAAGGCCTTCCAGCTAATGATAGAAACTCGTGAGCTCAGTCAGTCTAAGCAAATAAGACCAGGCTTTGGGTTTATTTCACCCACACTACACAACAATTGTATTTTTGTTCTTTACTTATTCCTACCTACAAATAATCAGGGCCCCAGACAGCACTGCCTCCATCAAGGTTGCTTCCCTTCACCTGTGTTACTTGCAAATTTGCCAGGCCCCCTGACTTGCATCTGCCATCTTCATCTCTCCATTTTCCTCAGCCTCTCCTCTGTCTCTGCCTTTAAGAAGGCGAGCTGCTCAATCTGAAGACTGGAATGAGTAGGAATCTTAAATTGGTGCATTCAGGATGAGCCCTACCCTGGCATTATTTAAAATGCTTGCTTACATTATTGTTGTTAGCTAATGCTTGTCCACAAGGGCACCAAAGAACTGGAGAAAACTTGATGCCACTTGCAAAATTTGACCTTGCACCCCTTACCTTACCGAAGATGAAATACAAAACATCATTTTGGACCAAATATGAAAATCAAGTAAACAAAAACCAAAAGGACATAAGTCAGACATGGTAGCAGATAGACCTTAAGATCAGTGTTATGCTCAGAGCTTTCTGGAAACAAATGCTGTCAGCAAAGCCCAAGATACCAGTATGCAAAAGTAGGCTGACCCAATATCACATACCTGGGAAAACACAGAGGACTGATAAGACTCAGTGTCAGAAGTGTGATAAACACATGCATAGGCCCGACAGGGCTTATCATATCTCTGAAAGAGCAGGCATAGCCTGTGACTCTCCATGCCCCAAACTGAACTTTAGGTGTGGGCTGAATCTTGCTCCATGACACAGTTCCCATGAAAAGGTTCTCAAGGATGAATTTATGTGGATGGCTGTTCTTCACTACTGCAGTGCTTTGGTGGTCCCACTCCTACTGCAGCTCCTAGATTTCTCAGTCTCCTGACACTAACCTAAATGCTAGTTGTTGGCTGAGCTCTGGACAATGAGCACTCATCATTACCCATTCCTGTTCTCATACGAGAAATGCTGAAAGAACAGAACAAAATACCCTGCCAACCTCGCACGGTGAGCCTATGGTCAGTTTTCTCCTGTTTGAATATTCTCCTCAGTTGTCAGAACATTTCGAGCAAACACACCACAATGCACACAGAAAAAGTGTAGATCCAGCTGTGATTTGTGTTGTGTAAAAGGTGTGTGCTTTGCTGTTAGAAAGTCAGAAAGTTATCATCTTGGTTCAGGGACAGACAAGGCTTCTGGTGACTCTTGACACCAGGCTGTGGAGCAGAGTCAAATTTAGTCTAAGGGAGCAGGAGTTGGGCAGGCCCACGAAGACCAAAGTCCTGAAGAATTAAAAACTTGAGAAGAACAGCAAGCAATTAAATATTCACAAGGAGAGGGAGAAGGAGTTGTGAGATTGACATTATAAACCTCGCAACTGATGATATTTCCAAAGATGGAAGATTCAGATTCAATATTTATTTAAGTATTTATACTAACTGGAAATAGCTTCATAAAGATAAATACTCTCAATAAACATTATTCAATAGGCTTGTGGCTTCTTAGTATACAGAAACGTGAATCACCAGGTTTCCAAATTTTATTCCAAGTTAAACAGAATAGAGATTTGGAAATAGATATTTTATCTGCCCAGTGACTACAAGGAGAGGAACAAACTGGCTTATGTTTGTTTAACACTTAAATTTAAGACCTTCATATACTTCATTTCTTCCTAGACATATACTGTCTTGAGAAAGCTGGACATTGCGGAAAAAATAACTCTGTAAATCAAAACAGTTTAAACTTTCTGAGTTGTTTGAACAGCAGAACTTGAAGTGTGTGCTGGGAGGAGGTGAAAGACAGTGATACCTGGTTTCAGAGTAGTTAGATTTTGAACTAAACTTCTTTCTGTGCTCGTGAACTACAATAATAGAAGTTGCTGAGAAGTACAGGAAGTTCAGCTTCRGGGTAGTTCTACTGTGTTTACTAATCCATCATGTACAAAAGAGAAGGGAAAATCTGCACAGCATTAACATAATAGAAATCTTCAGGAAAACAAAATGTTAAACCAGCTATTCAGGTCTAAATTTAACTTAGGAATTGTTGCTGTGAGCACATCACTCTCTACATGTTTTGTATGTATCACATTTTCAGTTCTTGATGACCCCTAGTTGCAGACCTCATTTACTTTTATTGATAAACCCTCTCTAATATTAGCAGAATATTTATAGTTGAAAAAGAAAGAGCTGAGGGATTTACCCTCATATTTCATTTCTTCATCCAAACTCTGCCTTGTTATGATATGCCTCAAAACAACTCTAGAACAGTGTTCAATGGATTTGGCATTTCCTATTACTTATTTGCTTACGCCCTTCCCTTTTTAATCTAATGATGTTTTGATGCAGCCTTTCTTTGCAAAAGGAATGTTCTCATTCAGTGTATCACCAACAGCAATGTTTTGCTGGGATATTTTCTAAAGTCCAGGATCTGTGAAAGATTTCCATACTAGAAGACTTACATAGCGCCAAAGAACAGCTCAGGGAGCTAACATATGCAACAAAACTGCAACTAAATCTTTATGGCAAGAGTGCTCCACCTAGTCCTTATGCTCACCACTGACTGGATGTGTCCATGTAGCCTGATTAGAGTGCATTTGAGAAATTTTCATGGGAGAGACTGAATCCACTAACATTTGTAAAGTATTCTTAGTAAAATTACTGCTTACTTATTACAATAATACATGGCATTTATAAATATTACAATAGGAATGATGATCAGAGCTGGATGGCAGCACATTTCTGATTAAATGYGTGTTTTCTCTTCTCTGTAATTCTGAGAAGGAAGACGATATATTTCTGCAAGGAATATGGTTAATTTAAAAAGTTATTTCTTGCTGAATATTTTTAGCAAACATTGCCCTTGAGATAGTTATGAAAAGCTAAAATATGGATGGGGTTTAAGTCAACTTTGAGGAATACAGAGTTCTCAGGAACGAGAAAGGTTACAAACAGGTAGATTGTTAAAAGGCCAGAAAGTCAGCAAAAATTAGTATATGGAGGTAGGTTTGGGTTTTTTCCCATAGATACTACCTTTTTTCAGAAGAAACTCAAAAGAGTACAACCAAACATTGCCTGTAGTTCATCTGTCATCAAAGTACCACAGAGCTTTACCCAGCATTCCTATTCTCCGAAAAACAAGCAGAAATTTTCCTTAAAAACAGCACAAGTTAAGGTCCAATACATTGAGCATTACATCAGATTCTTATTCCTTTCAAATATGGTCCTAACCCTCCTTTATTGTCCTTTCCAAATTCTAAAAAARTCAGAACCTCCTATTTTAACCATTTCTTCTCGGAGAAATCAGCAGCTTATCTTTTTGATCTCTGAAAACTGAGATTTTTTAAAGGGACTAATTCCCAGGAAACTTTTTTCCATATCTTCGTTATAATTCTGCATTTCATTTTACAGCTATAATGCTCTACTTTACAGTCTCCATACAGCTCTATTAAGCCCAAAGTTTTGCTATTTTCACAGTGGAATTATGCCTCCCACCCTCTAACCTCAGTGGTAACATCAAGGGGTAAAGGAGCCCCTGCAGGGTCTGGGGATGCTTCAGAAACTCCAGGGTATCTTGTCCCCAGACGACCTCTCAGAGGTCCTGTATCATATACCAACCCCATGCAGAAATCTCAGACAGGCTGCACTTTCCAAAACACCCATATCCAAGCACCTGAATTGCCTTCCAAATGCCTGGCTGCTGGTCTCCCTTTAAAATCACCAAATTTTTTGATTGCCTCCCTACACACTGAATGCGGCTCCTCAGGTTTTCTGTGCACTTCAGTGAGGTAGAAAATTCCTGCAAGTGAGGGCACCTGCTGCTGCAATTCAGCTTTAACTAACCAGGGACCTGGTCTAGTGGAAGGTTCCCTGCCCATGGCAGAAGGGTTGGAACTGGGTGGTCTTTAAGGTCCCTTACAACCCAAGCTATTCTATGGTTCTGTGATTTTTGTTTATTTGCCTTAATCCAACCAGAATTTTGATTTATTAGCACAAGAAGCACAAATTAAGGAATTTAGGATAATGTGGGTTGGAAGGTCTGTAGTCCAGTCTCTTACTCAAAGCTGGGTCAGATACAAAATCGGACTATGCTACTCTGGGCTTTTACAATTGGGTCTTTAAAACTTCTGAGGATGACAAGGCTGAAATTTAATTATGTAGTGGCTGGAGAAACTTGAAGATCCTGTGTTTTGATCCTGAAACAGCCGCTAATGTTTAAATTATTATTTCTGGCTTCAGATTAAATAGAATTATTGTACTAAGACTGCTCTTTCAGAACAACATCAACATCCAGCCTTGGTGACATTTGCAATATTTTGGAGGTCATCTTTAGTAGAAAAGTTTCTAAAATATTGACAGCAGCAAGTTAGAGGTCAAACATGGACTGTGACTCAAACATCATCACCAAATCTGAAGTAAATCAAAACTCTGTTCGTAATGAGACCAGCCCTTTCCCATATACAAAGGTCCTGTGTTCAGGACAGTACTTCTCTCCAAAGTACTCTGAAGTTCATATTTTCCTTCTCCTTCCAGTTTTCACCACAGTCTAGCCACACTGCTCTTCTCCATTTCAGTTATACTATTTTACACAGAGGTAATACCTTTTTTCAGAATCATCACAGTCATTGAATATGAGAGATAAACAGCATTGAAAATAACACACCAGGTTTTTAAAGCTGAAATGTACRGGATTTTTTTTAGGAAATTACAACCCTGAAGACTCTAAAGTAAGAATATTCAAGATTTCCACTTTGAAAAAATTATGTTATGCAAAGTGCTTCATTGCACTTGATTGAGGTTCTGTTCTCTCCACACCTTTCTTTTGTTGGATTTGAGTGGCTTCAATTTCCAACCAGAGAGAAAAATTAATAGCCTCTTCTTACCTTAGTCTCATTGTTATTGAAATAACTACTTTAAGAGAACAACCTTTTTCCCTCCCATTTTTCATAACATAGTTGATGTAGATGCCTTGAATGATAACTGCAGAGCAAGAGCTTCTTTCCATGGTGTGCTTCAAGCTCACACACCAAAGAGCATCTAAAAATTATAATTCTGAGAGGTAGTCCCTCTGTATATTTTCTTTATTGCCTTGATTTTCTAGCAAACTATGGAGCTGATTTGTGTTAAAAATAACCTTATCTTTTGTGAGGTTATTTTTGTCCTGGTCGAGTTCCTGAATCTGGTTCAACATGAAGCCTCCTGAACTGCAAGGGCAGATGTAAGGTAAAAGGGACAGTGAAGGGTGAATGAAGAGCAGGAAACATTTAAGTTAACATTGCCACAAAAAGTGTCCCCTGATCTACAACCTCAAATGTGCTAAAGCCCATTAGAGATTCATTATACAAAGATTAGAAATTAAAAATTAATGTCGTGGGATCTGTAAAAGCAGAACATTTTAGGAATGTTTCCGACACTTCCTCTACCTCTCCAAAATAATTAATGCCTCCACAGTAACACAGAATTAAAAGGACATTCAGAGAATGTTTCAGAACAGGTTTCAGAGATGCCACAAGAGTGATAAAATGTTACCTCCCAATATTCATCCAGCCAAAGATACAAACCCATCCTGAAGTCAAAGAGAGGGGTACAAGCAGTCCCATTGGGCTTGGATTGGATGGAAACAAGAGTCTCAATGAATTCCAAATAGATTACAAAGGTGATTTTTTTTTAAGGAGTAAAGGTTGCAAGAAGAGTATGTTGAAATAGAACCTTTGAAAATAAACCTTATGGAGAAGGTATAGAATTTATAAAGAGGATGGCTTGCTCGTATTTTTGTTGATACCAAATTCTGAATGTAGGAGTCCATCACAGAAGCTGATTTCAATCTCTCAGCACACCTTTGTGTCCTTGCTGAGCAATGCCTGTGCTTATGCCAACCCATCACCTGTGCTTCAGGCCTGCTGGACCTGTCGGTGTGGAGCTGAAGGAGAAATCATGCATTGAGTTTGTTTTGTTATAACCTATTAATAAATAAAAATCCTCCTTTTCCAGTCAAATAGACATGTTCCTGGAACCAAATCCTCCAAAGCCATTAAAATGAAACCTATCTCTCCTTGGCCAGCAAATACCTGTCTGATGGTCAAAAATTAGGCAGTTTAGGGGAAATCCTACAGCCTCTTAACAACTTGCTGAGTCTATCAGGTTTGCRCTCCAAGCTCCTGAGGGCAGCAGTGGTACTTGCATGGAGTCAGCAGGACTTCCATAGACCACACTGCAGAGGACCACCCTTACCTATAGCAGCTTTTAAACTCCTGCTATTTCCCATTTCAGTAGATCTGTCAGGCAGATACCTTTTTTCATCTTATGGCTCTGGCAGCTCCTCTGTTRTATTTACTGTAGCTTTTACATCAGCATGAAGAAGCAAGGCTGCCTGGCAAACAGGCACCACCAGGCGACATCTGGCTGTGCAAGCTGGGCTCAGCAATGATCAGGAGGACAAGCTCACACAAAAAATACAAAACATCAAAGCAGGCTGGGCTCTGCACAGAAACAGAGAGTTAGAGGAGAGGCTGGGGCAGCCCTTGCCTGTTTCTTTCTATAGCTATCCTGTCTTCTAAAATATCACCACGTCAGAAGTCAGCCAGTGCCTCTCTCAGTTTGCAGCCACTCATTCAAACCCATGTTTTTTCTCCCAGCTTTTCCACTCTTCTTTGTCACTGACACCCAGCTGTACATGGAACTGTATGTATGTATTGCAAGCCAGGTGTATGTATTTGAAAACACTTGGCCACTGACAGCACTTAAAACAAACCAGGTAATTGTAAAATTCTCATAAGGATGCTACAGACTGGGTGTCATACCTATCCTTCACAAGGCCCCACTAAGAAGTCCCTGAAACAAATGGAAAATTAAGCCGCTTTCTAGGCAAATTTAATCATGAATTATCRTCCATCACAGAAATTCTTCATTCGGAGAAGACTAGTGGGGCCTTGGGCCCACTCTGTCTTTTGTCCTTGCAAATTAGACTATGTAGGAAGTCAAGATTGTGTACCTACGCTTTTTAATATTCTCTCTTTTGCTCCAGCAAACACGTTATAGCAGTTGACACCATAACGGTATTTATCCACCTCTTGTCTCTGAGAACTAAATTAGCAAGGTTAATATTATGATAATCTCAGTATACTAATTACAAATTTCACACCTTGTTTCTGCAAAACACGTAATCAGCAAAGTCACAACAGCTATAAAATATGCATTACAAAGTCCCTGCCTTACTCCCACAGAGCAGATTGCTGCAGGTAACATTGAAATAACCTGAATTCTTATTACAAATTTCCGAACTTGTCCTTGCATAAGACATGACTGAGAACGTCATAAGATTTTGAGTTATTCACTGCATCTTTGCATACAGCAAATGTTTAGAATGGTGCAAGGAAAGATTAACACCAGTGGCAGCACAAATAGGGTCATGAGTTCAGTAGCTGTAGAGCTTCATCCAGACCCAAAACAGATGGTGGAAAAAGTTCACCTGAAGCAGCATATCCCATTTGGGGAGTAAATTTGTCCTGGAGCTTGCATTAATCCAGTAGCAGCATTAACTGAGCTCTGACTCTTTTTTTCTGTCCTTCCGGTCCTTAGCTCACAGCTCTTGATCCTTGGAGGGCTTTTTGTTCCAATTCATCATATTCCCCTTCTTTTCTATCAAGAACTTCCACAGGYCCCAGCATGCATGGCTGTAGCATGCAGACTTTCCCTCCACATTGTAAGATTAACCACTCTGCTGGACTCTAGGTGTTATCCTTGGCTTGCTGAATAACTCAGTCCTGTCTTCTGGCGTGCTCCCTCCAGTGCAGTACATGTGGGTCAGTCCTTGAGCAGGGGGACATCCAGTTTGTCAGGAGATACCATGGTGCACTAGTGACTCTGCCTAGCCCTCAGAGTTTCAGGCTGTGGCACTGGTGACCACCACCCTTTTGGAGTCCTTCTCCACTTGCCTGTAATGATAATCCACCAGTTGATTAACCCCTTCTTCCCAGTCCCTCTGGAAGGGTTCTTTTGCAGCATTGGCAGGATCTGGCCGACACTCAAAGTATCGCTCATGAGTTGACCCCAAAGCCTTACTGCCTTGGTGAGGGCAGTGTCTGCAAAAGAAACAGGGCTGGCTGCCACCAGCACTGGCCAGGCCACGACTGCCTCSCATGCAGGGCACCGTGAAACCCCCTCTGTTGAAAGCTTGCCGTTTTTTCCCAATGCTGTTAGCAAAAAACACTCCAGAACAACATGAGATAATGACTGACAGTGGGTTTAGAGACTGTCAAGGAGAAGGTAACTCACAATAGGAGTTGAACTCCATCAGGTTCAAATTCAGCTCCCATGGGAGTCCCTCAGAATCAGTAATGATAGATCACTTCAGCTGGGAAGTGTTTCAATCAAAACTATCACATAAAATCTTATTGAGAGTCTCTGCTGAGATATTAGGCCTGTCTTGCATTGCACAGAAAATATTTGCAGAGAATGTGTGAACGGATGACATTTATTTTCACCAAAATATGACAAGAAAACAGCAAATCACTGCCTTTTCAAAGTTGTGGCTTTGCCAATCATCATTTATTCAGCAATCACATACTTTAAATGAGTTTCCTGTGCCATACAGAATAGCATCAAGCACATAATTTTAACCCCAAACATTATGGTTTTTAAATTGATCATTAGCACATTTTACTTTGTTCATTCCACCATTTCTACCAATGATTTATGGAAGGACTTGAGCTAAGGACCAAGGAGGCAGGTTGCCAGAAGCCCCATGTCATGGACTTGGTCACATACTAACTAGTCCCTGCACACTGTTCCTAGACCACAGTAATATGAAATAGCTAACTTATTTTAAAGTATTCTAGGTCTTTCCCTTCCAAAAACAAAATCTAAAGAGATTAATTGTAGGGAAAATACAGATAAATCAATAGACTGCTTTTGCTGTAAATTAAATTCTGTAAATTAATATAATGAGGGAAAATCATAAAAAAGCCAGTATAGCCTTTATGACCACTCTTTGAATTACTAATGCACACCTTATTAAATATGTGCATACATCCAAACTCAAGGCATAAAATAATGTATTTACAATTTTTCTTTCTGCTGGTTCACAGGCTACTGCCAGCAGAAGAAACAGTTTCTGATAATTGCATCAAGCAGCAGAACTTCTCTGTTCTCAGATGACCTTTTGTTGGTTATCCATTAGTATTTCACTTCCTATGTGTTTTGACAGTGAAAAGTACCAGCACAGAAAGAAAGGGAGACTTGAAACTGCTGTTTGCAATTCGTTGGTGGCATCTCTCACAGCCACACAAGTTTGGCTTCGAGATGTTTAAGTGCTGACAAATATCAGCACCTTGATGCCAGGCTTTGCTATAGGGAGATTAATTAGAGAAAAGTATGGAGATCTGAGGTATTATTTAAGAACTCAGAACATCAAAGATGTCAAAAACATCAGGACAAAAATGAGTTGCAATTAATAGGAGACATAGAAGCTAACATAAAACGTTTCCATAAATATATAAAAAGTGAAAGGATAATGGAGGAAAGTCTAGGCCTGTTACCAGAAAGAAAAGGGAAGCATTAACTCAGAGAATGATGCAAAGTTCAATGACAGCTTGATGTTAGTCCTCTCAGAAATGAAAATTGTGATCTGATATTTAAGGTGGTTGATTTGAACAATTGAATGTATGTGAATTGGGAAGGAACAATTTAAAGAATATATGGAGTTATGCAAAGTGGCAGGATTGTATATAATCCATGCTGGTGTGGTTCAGAAATTAGGAGAGGAAGTCTTTACTATCAGTCTGTGAAAACAAGAAGAATGGGGATATCTGTGAACTCTAGAGAGGACAAAAATACAATACCTACCTTTAAAAAAGATAGCAGGACTCAGAGATTTGCAAACCTGTCCTTCTCATTTAAATATCTGGAAATCATTATAGCAAAATATCAAATAATCAGGATATCCACATATGGAGGATAATGAAGAAGAACCAAGGGACTATGAATTACCAATATAAACTTGTCAAGAACGAAGTTACATCAGACTAATCCAGTCTGGCTTAATGGATAAACCAGAAGCAATAGATCAAGCATATATGTGCTTCAGAGGGGCTTTTGGTATTATCCTATACTCCATTCTACTGAAATATGAACAAATAAAGTCACAGAAAAATGCAGTGTAGGGGCAGTTGCTCCGCTATGCCTGGGATGGGCTCAAACAAAACTAAGGTTTCTAACCAAAACAATTACAACCTACAGTAGCTGCTTGTACCTGGAAGATGAAAAGAGGACATAAATTAAAATATTGGCAATGCTGCATAGCATGCACTGCAGATGGCATTTGCTCTCAGTATTGAATATCCACTAGACTTAAAAGTTCCAGATAACCAGAGTCACTAAAAGTAGGAGTCACTGGATGGGTGTCTACAACATTCAGTGCTGTGTTATAAAGAGGTTCCACCAACCCTTTCTTCAGATGCTGGTTGAAAATGATCAGTACTCAAAAGGATACAGGTGTCCCAAGACTGAGGTGGTTCTAACAGCAACAAGGCTAAAAAAGAGTAAGGATAGAAGATGGACATATGTCCCTGCGTTTAGATATGGGCTTGAAAAGGTGGGATTTTGGAAGGATGGACCTGGAGAATGAGAATTTGTGGTTGTCCAATTTAACRCAGATACCATCCTTTGCTAGAGTTATGAAGGATTGGGCAGGTGTGTTGCTGATGTTTTGTGCTCATTAATCCATTTCAGGTTTCCTTGCCTTTCAAGGTTCTCAATCCCACTTGCCTGTTTTATTCAGTTGACCTATCCTGCCTGACAYGCTTGTTATAAGTTTTACATTACCGAGAGGTGCTCCTTTGTTACTGCCTTTACTGTACCTACTGAGACATGGTCTTTACCTTTGCCTTTGATTTCAAGCACTACAGTGTTTTATTACACAAACTACACAAAATAGTACCACCATTTTTCAGCAATTCTGCAACCAACAGCCAAATGTCTATATGCACATTAAGCATTGACACTTATCAGCCAACAATTCCAATAACCAGAACACAAATGAGAACCCCATCCTTTCAGAAATTACAAGTGTCACTTTTCACTGCCTAGTTACCAACAGAATAGGACAAATGTCTTAGTTAAAAATACATTTGAAAATCTTCCAATCAAATCATATTCTAAACCATGGTTATGGGAAAGATCTGGAAGACAAACAGCGTTTCTGTCGCTCAGTCCAGAGAGTTATATGTACAGATCTGGGAAACTAATGTTATGTTTGAATAATATCTCAGCATTCATTATCCAAGAGCACAACAACAAGAAAACACAGTTAACATTTTATCAGTACTGAGTGATGCTGCACACTCAAATTCTGTTTGGTTTCAGTAATAGTTGAGTGCATATCTGACACTTATGCCCGTAAATAGCTCCCTGTAAGATCCCAGGATGTTTAGAATGTTTACAGTACAGCACCTGGTTTTCTGACTGTGCTCTTGCACCCAAGCTGGCTGGCTGCAGCCTGACTGCAAACAGGTCCTGGCTTATACGATGTCCACTGTCTCTGCYAAGCTGCCAACCCCTCCACTGTGCATCTCTTAAAACTGAGCTCCATCATGAAGGCTGCACCATTTATCTCTTCTGTGACTCTGTTGCARACAGAGACTGTAACACAGAGACAGAAATACACAAGCAATTTCAGTGAGAAGCTGAGAAAGGCATGCTGCTGGCAAACACTGATCCTGCAGCATTCTAAATGCAAACTAGAGCTGCAAACCAAATGTCTGTTTACAGTATAGTCATAACATTTGGGGAAATACATGGTGCTCTTTGGGGAGGAAGCACCACTGAATTCCTCCCAATTCTTGCTCTGCAGGAGACATTGTAAAATGTTGTGGGATGTGACACAGAACCAGCAGCTTTACAATGAGCAACCCAAGACACAAGGTACATCTGTCCTTTAGGGGACCATGGCTATCTTTGCACAGAGATAAGACAACAAAGTAGTGATGGATGTCCTCAAAGAATTAACAAAGACTTGCTGCAGCTCAGTTCTAGTGAATAAAGGCTGGCAAATGTTCTCTTCAGTTAACCGATTAACAATGTCTGTTGTTGCTTTATCCCCTCTGTTTTACTTGCCTAAAATTGGTCCACATAGTCCAYAGCAGTGCAGTCTGTGAAACATTCCACAGACATGCCTGGTTTCTGTGAGAATGCAACCCAGGGAATTGTAAGTCTATTCAAAAGCTGTGTTTTTAGGACATTAGGAAAAGGAGAGACAGCTTTTCTCACTGTGTGTTTTGCAGCAATGAGCTAGATGTAGCAATCTCATGTCATTTATTTTTCTCTTCAGAGAAATGGTTTCCACCACAACTGAAAATGTTACGCAGCTGTACAGCATGACCACCCAGGAGCTCACAGTCAGTCCAGCAAATTTCCGCAATAATTCAGGAGTGCATCAGCTGTATCAAAATGATTGTGTTAATGCAGATGTATGGAAATGGCTACAAGATTTTCAGCCTGGATTCCTCTGGCTTATATTTATTCTCGGATCAATAGAAAATTCCTTTGTGCTCACCATCCTGTGTTTCCACAAGAGTAGCTGCACGGTGGCTGAAATTTACCTAGCAAACATGGCATTTGCTGACCTAATGTTTGTCTGTACTTTACCTTTCTGGGCCATTAATATTTCTAATGATTATCGTTGGCCTTTTGGCTGGTTTCTCTGTAAAGCTGTCAACATTATGAGTTACATGAACCTTTATTCTACCATTTATTTCCTGACACTAGTGAGCATTGACCGCTACCTGGCCTTGGTGAAAACCATGTCTCTTGGACGGATGCGACGAACTGTGTGTGCCAAATGGAATTGTTTTGTAATCTGGATATGTGCATTGCTCATGTGTTCACCTACAATGGTGTTTCGAAATTTGCGTTATTTTGAAAAATACAACATCACAGCCTGTGCTCTCCTTTACCCAGCCAGCTACTGGGAGCCCACAAACAACTGCTTGCTGAATATTGTGGGGTTTGTGATCCCACTGTGTGTAATTACCTATTGCACTACACAAATCATCAAAGCCTTACGAAGTAGTGAGCTACAAAAAATGAAGGTAGTCCAGACAGAGAGGAGAGCCACCATGCTGGTCCTTGCTGTGCTCTTGCTGTTCATCATTTGCTGGCTTCCATTCCAGATCACCACGTTCATTGACACAATCCATTACTTCTCACCCACTCTCAAATGCCTGGAYGAAATCAATGACATACTGACCCAGATAGCCACGTACTGTTCCTTTAGCAACAGCTGCCTGAACCCAGTCCTGTATGTAATTGTTGGGAAAAACTTCCAGAAGAAGGCTGTGGAATTCTACAAGAACTTGTTCACAAAGAGGTGCAGAAAATTACGGTCTGTGCAGACGGAAAACTCCCTGGACACTTTAAGAACTTCCATTTCAAGTGAATACCCGAGCAAAAAGTCTGTTTTGCAGTTACCCAAATAGCATAATTTTAGGAAATCATTACGGAAAGAAAGCCTTCTAACAAATCAGACTCCACTCATATCCATCTGCTACTGTTCCACAGAGTAAACATGCGGTAGTGTTCGTCATGTGTAGGAAAACAATGGTTTGATCTCAATGGAAATTCCAYACAGAGACCAGCTTCTAATGTTATCAGATGTTTTTCATGATTGAATCCTGTTTTGTAGCTTACTTACATTTTCATTGCAGAATAATATTTGGTGGATGTATCATTTGGAATGTTTGCACGTCTAAGGTGTACATATGATTCTCTGAACAGAGTCCCAGTATAGAAGCTATTGTCAGGATTGTGCAGCTACTTATGGTACCCATATAGTGTGTTAGATAAGATTTTTGATCTGGCAGTGGCTTGTATTTAAGTAAGTTCTGTTAAGTGAATCCTGTAGGATGGGTTTTTAGACATGTCCATCTTTTGTGCTTTTAATTTCTCTCTTCAGTCATCCAGAACTGATTGTTTGATTGACAAGCAGTGCCTTCTTGCAACTGCTCCTGTTAGTTACAGGTCTACATGAGCAAGTGTGTATGGAAAGTAGCTGAAAAAAGGTAAAGCAGCAGTGGAAGGAAAGTAGTACCCAGCTGCATGAATTTAGCTGAGTTTTTTTTTGTAGCAGAGGATTCCTTACCCCTTCTACCTTGGAGTGGAAGCATTCRCTTACCCCTTTTGACTGAGTGAATGCGATTTACATTCATGCTTACACTTCAGCTCAGAGATTTGGTTTTTTAGTATTCACACAGCATAATTAATATTTTTAAAGTTATTTAATGGATATATAAAAGCTCAGCACAGCTGGTATAATCTCACAAGCAGAAGAAACTGAGAATATGAAGGAGAGCATCACCCAACTACATTAGAAATCTACCTGAAGATGACAGGGGCCTTGAAAGTTCGGAGTGTTCAAGAATGGCCTTTTCAGATTCTAGTAATACCTACATTTTATTTGTAGAGTTAATCTGTGTGATTTTAATGCAGGATAGCTTTTCSCCAGTTGGACTGGATTTTTGATCTAGGTTGAGTATACACATAAGATAAGCTCATAGTGTACTGAATTGCCTGTATGCACTTTAACCTTGATCAAAACTGAGCTGGAGGTGATCTAACATATGCTGAAACTAACAGTTTTTGCTCTTTTCAAAGCACTTAAGTTACAGCTTTTAAAGCCACCAAGGGAAATGGAATTTGGTGACAGGTAAACTCAGACTGCAACTACATTGTCTTCATTCATCAGAGCTTGAATGGAGCTCATTTAAGTTCTTTTACGATGGGAAATTTGTATTAAACCTTCAAATAACTAAACCACAAAATAGAAGTGTGCAGATATGACATAAAGGCTATGGGATTTAGATCACTGTATATGATTTATAGGCAATTTCCATAGTTTTTCTTTGATAATTCAGTATAATCCTATGTCATAAATGCTTCTATTGCTCATCCTTTTTATTGTCTGAAGCAACTGGAAACCACTATGATGAAACACTGCAAGGCTTTCTGTTATATTCAGTGTTATCATACTATTTCATCCGTGAGCATGCTGTTCATGCAACCATTATGCAAAATGAACTCCATAAGAGGTTATTGAGGCAATGGATAATATTTCTGAGTATTTGGTACTGAGAAGTAAAATATAAAAATGTTATTATGTTAATATAATATGAATTAAAATATTGTAAATATATAGGCACATTATTTTGCTATGCAGTAAGCATGTACAACAGAAAATAAAGTACTTTGAGAAATGTTATTTCCTGGCATTTTCTTCTCTATCTTGTATCCTGTTACTAAGGAATGATTTGTCAAAAGGTCAACTGTTCCAGCTACTTTCTTTCATTTCCTGTTACACCAAAGGAAAGTGAGCTGAATCAACAGAATTTTAGCTACTTTGAGATCTTTGGATCAGTTTTCTTTTCAGGGACCGTTTCTGAGTGGTGCTGACCACCCTCGGTCCCTTTGGAAGTTAAAATTTGAATTAAGGCAGCTAAGGGTACTGAAATATTTTTGGTAGCTTTTATCTGCCTGCTGATAGCTCAAGGTCCCATGCAGACACTGGCAACAAAAGAAAGCCCCCGAAGCAGCTTCTGCACGTTACAGAACACACAATGTCAGCTCATAGACTGTTTAATTCACATTTAACAGCTTTTCAGTGTGATGACACATTTRTGGCATTCACATGCACCATTCGTACTGGCAGCAAAAAAACCCCCATGAAATAAAGTGTAACATCCAAGCTACATCTCACCTAYTGGCAGTTTCCAGTCACACTTGGCTTGGTCCTGTTCTCACAGGAACAGGACAAAATATGAGAAGGATTTTTGGCAAAATGAGGTCAGACTTTGTCCTGAGCATGTCAGAGCTGGAGATGCCAAACAGTAATCATATCACCTTTTTATTCCTCTTTATCCTGGCCCCCTCTTACATCTGCTCCCTTCTCTTTTACCTGAGGCTGCCACAACTGTTGTYGAGACTTTGGCCGCGCAAAGTCTTTGGCCATGACTCCCCACTCAGCCTGATGGAGGTGGGGACCATATCCAGAGGAATGGCAAGGGTATCAACAGCCAGTTGATATTTCTGGTCCACAGTAGCTACAGGCAGGAATTATTGTCATTTTTCCACTCTCATGTTTCAAGTTGATTATTGGATTCACTTGAAATGCAAAATTAACAGCTTAAAAGCTGTTACACAAGCAGCTGGTGCTTGCTGTGGTCAGGACAAGGTTGTTCTTTTTTAGGCAGGGTTTCAGTGGATAACTAAGGATCTTGGTTCAGGTCTCTGAAATCCCTAAGCAGTCTTCAGCCATTGAATCATCCCTTCACTCCATTCTTCCATCAGTACATTGCTGGTTTTCCAGCCTATATTGGCTCCTTCATATTTTGCTGTTTCAAACTCTATAAACTGTAGGGCTTGATTAGTTAGTAGGGCTTGATTATTGTAATGGAATCAGGACCATTCTTTGGGAATTGTAAATAACTGCACCAGAGTTTAAGCTCTCCTTAGCAATCACTATTGCATGTGAGAAGAAATCCAGCCAAGCTGAACAAAGAGTTTTACATCAAAAGTTCATATCAAAAACCTTTTCTTCTGTTCCAGAACAGATGAACACTTATAGTAGATAATTAAGTCGATTTGCAAACCACTTCAATAAAGAAAATCAAACTGCTAAAACATCCTGTTCCAAAAAGATAATTTGTCCCAATCATCAAAGGCTCCWGCTATCTTAAGAGGAAGATTTTTAATGGCTGAGCTCTTGGACCAAGAGCCAGAACTCTGGAGACCTTTGGGATTTTTGTCATTTGTYTGCCTTGTAATGTGTGTAATAATCRAGCAAAGAGTCTTACCTCTAAGTTCATCAACATGTTTGTTTAATCATTCTGCTCAGAGAGACTCAGTTAGCATTTGTAAATTCCCGTGCAGCTCTAGAGAATGTTTACTTTCTGCAGRGGAGTCTGCACAGACAGTGTGACTGAAGATTATGTAAGCTTAAAACGTAAACCAACGTGCTGTGAGTATCCTGAGCTGAATGTGCCAGTAGACAGATATGTTTTTTATGGTAAAAAACCTCTAACTGTTGACTCTTATAGATGTTTTTAAAGTAAACCTTCACACTCTTTTCAATTCATGGTCCATTATATCTGTGCAAACTGTAAAATATTACCAGACCTTTATATACTTTCTACAAATTGAAATGAAGAATGAAGTTGTAAAGAAATAATAAATTAAATCCCCTTTTTTGTATAAAGTTACAGCTTGTTCTGTAGACTGGTTCTAAGTTGTTTAAATGCTGAAGCTACATCAGTGCCTATTCATTTCATTATTTCTACTAAATGCGTAGACTTCTAATTTTGAATCTCTCTCCACTACTGAAAAAGATTTCAAATTTAGCAATGAAAAACAACAGAAAATAAGAAACTAGATTTACAAAGAGGAGTTGTATTTTCAATCCAATATTTTAATGCCATTTTGATGTGGAGAGTTTTGTAAAACTATGTTATTTATCATATAAATTTTAGACACAGCTGCAGTTTTTTATTCAATCTGTGAGTAAATGTGGAACTTGGCAGCTCCTAGAGATTCATGTCCAAGCAAGGACAAATTCCAAACTTCTTGTTGTTGCTCAAATGTTCTTCCTTATGGAAAAAATAACTTAAACATAGAAATGCAGTAGTGTAAGCAAAGAGGAAGCTTTGGAAAGTCTGTGACGAAGATCTCCTGTCATATTGCACTTACCTTTATGAGTCAGTATGAGATGGGTTGTTTCAAGATGTTCTTCCTGTAATTTATCAGGATTCCTTATGTAACATATAATTCAAAAATTACACATGTTGTGTTTCCAGKTTTTGCCAAAATAAAAATTTTACAAGATTTAAAGAAAAATCAACTTTAAATCTTGAGCCAATTAGAGTTTTCTCCATTGTGATGGTGTTAACTGGAACTATGTTTTTAGTTTATCAATTTTATCACTGTTTGCAAAACTAACATTATCTTTTAATGAATAAAAATTTGGAATAAAAGTATTTTTCATTATAGGGAAGTTCATAATAAGGTATCATCATTCATCCTCACCTCCTTTTTCATTTTAACTCACTTGTCAAGCAAGAATGGACACAATCAAATAAGAATTGAGAGAGATGGTGTATGTGTTGGTTAAGTAGCCAATGGGAAGAATGTTTTCCTATAAGTAAAYAGCATTCCAGCCCCTCAATAATTTCTCACTTTTTCTTTTTAATTGAAAACCCATATTGTTTACATGGATATACTTAAGAGAGTTTTACATTTAAAGTCTGAGATGCAATAGATATTATCCTTTTTTAATGTTATTCTAATCAGTGGACAATCAGAATGAGAAAGATAAAAATAATTTATAAACAACCACTCTCAGGCTGCATGGTCCCAGGAGATAATCAGAAAAAAAGAAGCTTACTTGGGTGCAAGCCTGAGAAAATGCAGCAGTCATCATGCACTACCGAGAAGTAATATTCATAGAGATTCATGCCCTGGACACCTATAGTGGGGTGCAAAAACCAATGCTTTTCAAAAACAGTGGAAATGGGGTTTAGCAACATTCACGTTTCAGCAGCCATTCCCACCTCTCTGTACTGCTTTACCCACAGGAGCTTTCCCTTCAATTCTAGCAGGGAAAGGAGCTCCCACCACAACAAAAACCTRGTTCTGAGTTTCTCCCTGTGTGCATTAGTACTGAGAGGGCAATTTAGAGCTGTTGATGAATTTATTATTGTTACAGACATAGTTGTTCACACAAAGGAACTTTTAATTGCCAAGGACCTGTATTTGAGAGCTTTATTTAGAGGTCAGAGGATGACAAGAGTCATGACATATGGCTTGTATTATTTCACAATGAGAATGATTTATTCCACATGCCTTGCAAATTACTACAGCTGACATTCGGGGAAGTTAAAAAAAAATCCTGGGGCTTTCTTCCAGAATATAACATCACACACATCGTGCATGGCCAACAAAACACTCAGGACAGCCCTCAGTCACTCAGTTGTGCCTCAGGATGCCTCTTTGAATTCTCTCAGTAACCTATGTACTGCTGTTTATCAACTTTCTGAATTTGAAACTTTGCATAAATTGCTGGGGAGGACAAAGAATAGGTACGTCTCTCTTTTTTCGATGTATTATCTTTAGTAAAATAATTTATATGTTTTATCTGAAAAATAACCTTTTGCACTCTTAGTTCTGATCTGTGCAGTCTAGAAAGACTTTCCCTTTCTTTTTCACCATGAAAGTAATTCTGAAGGTCAGTATTAGTTAATGTGTAAACCATGATCCATTTTACCTAATTGTTCTAACTGGCTAATGAGTATTAATAATAAAAAGGCGATAGATGCACTGTGCGTGGAAATTCATCAGAAATCAGTTCAAAGTAAGAAAAATATGCCATTATTTGTATAAAAAATTACTGGAATGTGTTAAGTACAGAAATTGAAAACCATTCATGTGGCTAATTGTCCATTAGCACTAAATACTTAAAAATACTTGCAGAAATTACTGAAAATAAAGTGCATTTTTGGTCAAGAGAACACTTGAAGCACTAAATTTATGAAAGGCTTGTGGCTTGTGGTAGTGTTTGGACACTGACTAGTAGACTCTGAAGAAATTTTCACAATGACAAATTCTACAGAATTTGCGGGTACCATTGCTAGCTGAACAAGAATTCGGATTTAGCTGTGACTAAAGTCTAAGTTGCAATGGAAAATAAAGATTCCTGATGTTTTCAGCTGAGCCCATCATGAACGAATTTGTGGCTCCAGCCAAAAGATCRCATCTGAAGAGTGCAAAGTGACTGGCATAAGCTGACAGCAAGAACTCGTCAGAAAAAGGGCAAGCAAGGACAATAAGCACTTCTTTTTCTTCTATATTTAGTAAAAGAAATAATCCTGTTAAGGTTTAACTGTTATCTTTCTTCTACACTATTTTTTGAAATATTAAGTTACAGATTTTCTGCCACTGCTCTCTCATGCCTTAGTCAGAGTCCTGCTATAACAGCATTAGATTTCTGCTGTCTCACAAATAGCCTCTTTGATGCCAGTCAGCCATTTATTTACTATACCTGTTTTATCTGTAGTTTCAGATCCTCTCAAGTTATCTTAGTTTTGATGAGACTGTCTGTGAAATAGGTAATATTCATACTGTTGTGAGGGAAATCCAGAGAGCTGTGTTGAGTTGTAGCCGAGTTCCCCATCAAGGCTGCCAGCTTGAGTGAGTTTATGAACTCAGATAGAACTTTGCTGCTCACTTAATTCTGCAATGATGAAAAATGTTCTGTGCATTAGTATCAAATAGTGTGATGTGGAATACTAGCACTTAACTAATTCCTAGAGGCATCCCAGAAATAAGTGTTGCAAGCTGCTCATATACAGACATCACTGAGGTTGTACTTGTATGTAAAAGAGATGAATGATGGTCCTTGAATTCTCTCTTCAGAAACTCCCTCCTTAGCTGTCTCCTTGGTGTAAAAGTACAGAAGCTGAAACAGCAGAGTTAAATAGCTGCAGCAGAATGTAGACATTCAGAATGACTGATTGCAAAGAAATGATTTTTTCAAATGTATTCTTTGTTGTGATTGACATGCTCCACTTGCATATGAAATACCGAAATGTCAGATGGCACCACAGGCTCGGTAATAAGTTGCCTACCATTATTATTCTGAGACAGAACGCCTGTAAAAATCTAGATCCAGGCACTATTATCAAGCATGGCAACACCAGAAGAATGAAGTCACTGCAGGAGGCAGCTTTGACAGTGGATGTCTGACAAAAAATCCAGTGGATTTTCGCAGGAGAATAAGGTTTTACCTGTGTTCTCACTCCCGCACAATCTCATATGGACTTACCAGAAAGAAATAAAGGTATTGCCAATGCTATGACAGACTAAACACCTTGGAGGCTGGGACAGCCTCTCTCCAGCTGAACTCAAGTGAAATTTTTGAACTGGAGAAGAGTGTAGGTCATTTAGAGCTGCAGAGGCCTTTCCTCCAGACAAGATTTTTAGCATATTATTTTGGAGGAGTCTGTGTTTTAATATTTCAACTGATGACATTTAAGGGCAATAAACTGTCTAATCTAACAACAATTTTGAACCCAGAGTTCAGGGCTGGGAGGAACTGAGAAGGAACAAAAGAATGCAAAGTTCAGGCAGCAAGTGATGCACACAGAGASCGAGCAGCTTTCCCAATTCTGGGAAACAGGCATCGTTCCATCTGCAGGATGATAGAATATAATAATACATTAATGTATATATATAGTATAGTATAGTATACATTATTATAATGATAAACATAGCGTGGTAAGTAAGAGAAAGGACAGAGAAGCATGCAAAGCTGGCTTTGTGTCACCGGCATGGCTCCTGCTACTCTCAGGGAGATGGAATTCTCCCGTATCTGTGTGTGTCATCAGTCTGGAAGAGACACACAGAACTACTTACACTACTTTGTCACTTTCCTTTCGCTGTGCCACTTTAAACAATGGAAGCAAGGAGAGGAAACTTCATAGGATGTGGAGGAAGTTTCATCTTTGCTAATACTGGGAACATTTCTCATCATTGYACATATCAAATACGGATTGATCTAGCCTGTAATAATCAGTAAGGACTAATAAAGAGTTTGCAGCAGTTGAATATTTGTTACACCATTCAAGGTGTAACACCACKCATGACAACTTTTGCAATTTTATTCTTCTTTTTTGCAGTCATTTTCTCTCATTTCAAAGACGTCTCCTGCTCACTACTGAAATTTTAAAAAAATGACTGAAACTTCTCTACTGAATATTGCCAACTCAAACCAGAGTSAAAACCAGAGCAACTCAACTATTTGCCCAGAACTGGAAGACTGGTGGGCCATCGTGTACTATATAGTACCCAGGTACATCAACACTGTCTGTGTTATTGGTATGCTTGGAAATGTATTTGTTCTCTTCGTTTATTCGCTGCACAAGTGCCCCCTGAAGATAGCTGAAATCTACCTTATGAATCTAGCTGTTGCTGATCTTATCTTCCTCATGTGCCTCCCTTTCTGGGCAGAGAACATCAGTAATGAATTTAACTGGCCGTTTGGCAATTTCCTGTGTCGCAGCATCAGTGCATCCATCAGCTTGAACATGTACACCAGCATCTACTTGCTCGTGGCTGTCAGCATGGATCGCTACTTGACCTTTGTCCACACCTTGAACCACAGAGAGATATGGAGCAAAACCATGACCAAAGGGATCTGCTTGCTCATCTGGTTCTTTTGCATCCTTCTCAGCATCCCAGCTTTCATGTTTCGGACTGTGAAAGACTTTCCCCAGTGGAATGTTTCAGCGTGCGCTCTGGACTTCCCCTCCCCATCCTGGGAAATAGCTGAAAGCCTGGTACGCAACATAGTGGGGTTTCTGTTGCCATCTACAGCAATCGTCTTCCTCAATTTATCTACCATCAGGTCCCTACAAAAAAAAGCAAGAGAACGAAGAGCACTCAGAGCAAAGGGCTGCAAGAGGCACAAAGGCACAAAGGCAACCAGGCTGATCTCCACCGTGGTACTGATGTTTCTTTTCTGCTGGACTCCTCACCATTTTTTTTTATTCCTTGATACATTATACCATATAGAAGTGGTCAAAGGCTGCTTCTGGGAGGAACTGCTCAACTTTGGGGAGCAGTTTTCTTATACACTGGCTACCACCAACAGCTGCATTAACCCTGTGATTTACGTCTTTGTTGGGAAATACTTCAGGCAAAAGGCTTTAGAAGTTTTTTCACAGTTTATTCCCTGTGGATTTCCTTTGAGATGGGTATCTTTCAAAGAAATGTCTTCAAATTTCAACATGTTTTCAGTCAGGAGTAGTTTAACATAAGAGTTTTCGATTCCATCTTCATTTTGACATTATGACTTGTTTTATGCCATTGCAAATGGCATTAAAAATGAATAAGAATTGCACTGATCTGGCTTCCACAGAATAAGATAATTATCTATTGAAGTAAATCACTTGATTGCTTATTTGTTCCCAGGTTTGCTTTTCTGTTTCTGTGTTCTCCRTTCAAATGCATAATGTGATAGCAGAATTTTATACCAAAGGATCTAACCTGTTTTGCCTATTAACAGTGGCTTGAAAGAAAAWCTTTTTGATGAGATACCAAAAATCCAGTTTCTTTGCAGAAAGCCATAAGCCAGCTGAACATTTTTCTGCATCATATCTGTAATGAAAGCTACTATACCACCTGTAACACCACTCATAAAATTGCCACAGGTATTACAGAGCAAATATGAGCTCAGTCTTCAGCTGATAGCTGCATTTGAGCAGGTATAGAATAACTTCTGTTATTTTGAACAATATTTTAACTGGTTTGCATTTTCACAGTAAGATATGGAAAATTTGAAACTTTTAAAATGCATTTTAATGATATGCAGTGAGTAAATATTGTACAAGATGATGTACCACAAAGAAAGTGTACATAAACTGTAAAAAAAGCAAGGTAATACAGTAACATCCTCAAAACCCGACTTTTTTTTATCCAGTAAAAYATTACAAAATTGCTCATCAAGTACTGTAAAGATCCTTTTTCTTTTTTGTGTGTGAAAATAGCCCTGATGGACATTGATACTGTATTATTTTGGAATCTCTTTAATCTGAGGTAAATACTTATATACATATTTATATTTTTATTAATGGAAATTAATGAACTGCGTAAGATATTATTTTACTTCATAGTCTTGTTCCTTCTTATATTTATTTTTATATTTTGCCTCTTTTCACCTGTTCCTTTCAAGGAAGAGCAAATATATAATTCTGGAATTAAAAATCCTTGTTGCTACCAGAATATGAACTGGTATTTTGGTACTACAAACTGGTAGTAGAAGAAAACCTCTCTTGCATCACAGCCACAATTGCAGAGTAGACTTAAGGCAACTGATATATGTTTCCATAACTGTGAAAGTATGTGTATGTACATATTGATAGATATTGAATATTGAAAGATATTGAGCATGGAAGGGAGCATACAGACACATCATTTGTATAACAATTCATTTAACTATTTATTATAAAGCCTGTTCAGTCTTGTACTCACTGTAACAGCACTGCATTTTCTGCAGTCTTTTTAGTATTTCCATTTTGAATATGTAATCAGTCTCTTATTTGATTATAGAAATCTGTCTGTTCAACTTCATTGCAATGAGATTAGTGCTAATTTTTAATGATTCTCAAAAAGTTTTTGAATCTGAACAGTGGAAGCCTTTTGAAGACTTAAAAGCCTATCCTCCTGCAATGATGGTTTGAGAATTAAGGGTAGATTAAGGGATCAGGGAGGAAGAATCCTTGATAGGTTTACTAATTTCACTCCTTCTGTGACAGCTGTTTTTAAAATAAATGTCAGGCTTAGACACAAGCAGTAACATTGTGTGAAGTCTGCTGAGTCATCAGAGATCATACTCCTAATTCCCATCAATCGTAAACTGTTGGACACTGCATTTATTTAATACATCCCCAGCTGAATCCTTAATTAAAAAAACATCCAAGTGGAGATATTTTCTGGGGAATGGAAGGAAGGAAGGAAGGAAGGAAGGAAGGAAGGAAGGAAGGGAGGGAGGAAGGAAGGACTGAAATAATGAAAAAAGGTGCAGAAACAGAAGTTCCATTTTCCCACTGTGGATGAGGACCTTAAAAGGGAAAAATATCTTGTCTCGGCTGACTAACACTTGTCCATGTTATGAAATGTACACAAATAAAGGGAAAAACATTTCTTGAGTGCAGTGGCATATTTAGGCTATGAGCTAATAGATTGAAAATCAATCTGAAATCTGAATTTAATGGAAAGCCACGTGTTTCCATCAATGGCCAAGTGACAAGGGCTTTCATGAAAGTGCTGCTTCTTTTACGTATGCACGACTGTCAGGAAAAATATCTGTAGTTTAAATACTGCTTTAAACCACTTAACAGGGTCTTGAAAATCAATGGATTTACTCTCCAGTATGAATGTATGTAATTGTATGCGTTTCTGAYTGTATATTAGGGTCTAGTGCTCATTAGTGGTTGCTTTTCTTTCACTGCTTGCTGTGGTGCTGTGCTGTGCTCACCTCACTGACTCGTGCCTGGGAACGTTCTGGTAACAGCCATGGCGATGCTCCTGGGCTGGCAGGTGGCTGGGGCGTCACTGCTGCTGCTGTGCTGCTGCACTGGGCAGGCTGGAACACCAGTGTGAACTTGAGCTGAGGGGATGTGTGTGACACGTGATATGTGGATGAGTCCATGATGGAGCAGAGATTCACCTGCAGCCCGTGGAAGACCCCAGGCGGGAGCAGGTGGATGCTTGAAGGAGAATGTGGCGTGACCCTGCGAGGAGCCTGTRCTGGAGCAGGGCTTCTGTCAGGACTTGTGACCCCGTGGGGGACCCACACTGGAGCAGTTCCTGAAGAACTGCAGCCCATGAGAAGGAACCACACTGGAGGACTTCAAGGACTGTCTTCTGTGGGTGGGACCCCATGCTGGAGCAGGGGAAGCAGAGGTTCCCTTGCAGCCCGTGGTGAAGACCATGGTGAAGCAGCTGTGCCCCTGCAGCCYTTGGAGGACTATGATGTGKACTATACTAATGGGGAACTCCAGCAGGAACCCCTTGTTGCAGCCAGGCTGGGGACAAGGGAAGGGGTTCATTGCAACATTAAACTAGATCACCTGGCCCAAAAGGGCCAGGGGTGGAGATTGTAATGAATGTGCCTTTAAATTGTTGTAAACTATGATTTGAGTTGCATGTTACAGGAATTAGTACAGCAGAAACCACCCAAACCAGCGGAGGAGAAACCTTACAAGAAGAAATGTAAGTGCATCAGTGACCAGACCTGACCTGGCTTTGGTGCCCAGTAACTGCGACGCAACACCTCTCCTGTCTTGAGTGACCAYCAGAACAGATGGAGTCCAAAGTCATGGACTAAATGAACTCAAAGAACATTTTGTGAACCTTTGTGGACATTCTATGAATATTTTTTAGGGGTGGTCCATTGACTAAAGGAAGGACATCTGTATATTACATCAAAGGATGGGGAGAAGGGTGGTGGTTAATGAAGTTGTATCGAATCGTGTGGGACCTGGGCATGATGTAAATAGTATGGAAAAGGAGTGAAATGTGCTGGTTTGGGCTGGGGTAGAGTTAATTTTCTTCACAGTGTCTAGTATAGAGTTGTGTTATGGATTTGTGCTGAACACAGGGTTGATAATAAAGAGATGTTTTTGTTATTGCTGAGCAGGGCTTGCACAAAGCCAAGACCTTTTCCGCTTTCCATACTGCCAGACTGGGGAGGAGACTGGTGGTGCTTGGGAGGTTGGAAGACACAGCCAGGACAAGTGACCCAAACTGACCAAAGGGATATTTCAGACCATATGACATCATGCTCAGTATATAAAGTGGGGGGAAGAAGGAGGAAGGGGGGGACATTTGGAGTGATGGTGTTTATCTTCCCAAGTCACCTGTGATGGGGCCCTGCTCTCCTGGAGAYGGCTGAGCACCTTCCTGCTCATGGGAAGCAATGAATTAATTCTCTGTTTTGTTTTGCTTGTGTGTGTGGCTCGTACTTTCCTTATTAAACTGTCTTTATCTCAATCAATGAGTTTTCCAATTCTTACTTTTCTGATTCTCTCCCCAATCCCACTGGTGGGGGACTGAGTCAGTGGCTGCCTGGAGCTTGGCTGCCTGGAGCTTGGCTCCTGGCTGGGGTTAAATCTTGACAAACATGACCCAGGAGTGCTGTGCTGTTTCAGCCTTGAAAGTGTATATGAAAGTAGGGAACGGATTTAAGTTTCAGCAAGAGAAGCTCAGGATAAGCATTAATAAAAACCTTCTGGTAAAGCCAGTGTCAGGCTGCCTTGGAGAGAATCCAGCATGGCAGCAATGGGACCCTCCAAGTCCACTTTAGAGACCCATTGTTAGGGACACTATCAACATAGTTGATTCTGCCCCAGCACAAGGGAGGATTTTTTATGGTGTGCATCCCTCCACTGACTCTTTCTTTTGTGATCAATAAATAAAGTTTCCTTGTTTGCCCTTTCGGGGCTCTTCACCAATCACCTTTCAGTCAGTACTGAAATGCCAGCTCTGGTAGCCAGCAGACCAACACTGCCAGACTCCACTGCCCAGGGGTTGTTTTTTTCAATAAGCATGKTTTTTACCTTCTCTCATGTTACTTCTCAAATTCCCTATAAACACTGTCAATCATTAATAGTTAAAAAACTTCTCTGCAGCAGTACTAATCTTTTAGAGGTGAGATCCCAGCACCCTAAGAGCTTGCAATATAATATAATTTAACTTCTTGTCCTCATCTGTCTGTATTGAATTTGTATATTTTATATTTTAATATTAATTTCTGTAGAGCAAGGACTATCTTTTAGTTAACTGTTCCATGCTTAATGCCCAGCTTGGTCTTATTTTATCATACAGCCCTCCTAGCACCAGTGTAATAAAGTGACATTTAGGATTCACTGAAACCCATCTCAAGGAATAATACAGCCTGGACTTACATTTGCAATATCAAAACATTTTGACAAGCCATTTCAATTTTAAAAACTCTAACTGTAAATATAGACAGTTCTCATATCACATCACCATTAACAACAACAACAACAACAACAACAACAACAAAACATCACCAAACCCAGCTGATTGATTTCTAAAACTGAAAATAGGAGAAAAGACATTGATCACTAAAAATAAAGACAGAAGCATTTTCAGAGATCTACAGCAACATGGACTTCTAGCCTGCCAAGAGTCATCTTCCTGGGAAGACAGCTGTTTGTCATCCCTGTCAAAATTGTACCAAATCAAGTCAAAATGTTGATTCTTGGATGGAAGAAAGCAGTCTGCTCACGGGTCAGATGTACTGCAGCTGCCAGMAGCCAGATCCTCACAGAGGTGCTTAAACCTCTGCAGTTTCCTGTGACAGAGTTTCACAGGAGACCTGGTCACAGAGCAACAGGACCTCCTTCACTGCCCATGGGTCAGGGGCAGAGGATGTCAAAGAAACTGCTCTTTCATTGTCCCAGTGAACTCTTGGTGCACTTGCAGCAGCAGSACAGGGACAAGTGACAAAAGCTGCTCCAGGATAGTGGGACCAGAATCATACTGGGGAAATGGGGCTGTCGGTGGAGTTCAACAAAGAACAGAGAAATATCTGATTGGAGACTGGGAGTCAAGAAATAGAGGAAAAGACTGAGGAGAGAGAAGAAATCACCCGCCAACACCTCTGTTAGCCTTTTCCTAATGCTGGAGTGTGCCGAGGAGCAGAGAGGTCACAGTGACCGAAAGAAAGCTTTGAGGGAGGAGGAAACAGGGAGTGGCTGTACCAGGGGACACATTGGAAACAAGTGTGCATGTGAAAGGGAAACGACTTTGACAATGAACTGGAAAAGAGTTGGGACCTGCTGGCAAGGAGGACAGAGCAAAGTGCAAAAAAAAGGGAAAAAGCAGCAGATATCTCAGGATGCGACTTGGGATATTGTGTTCCCTTAAAATAAAACAAACCTGTCAAAATTGAAAACACGAAAAGAAGTTAGAGAAGTTTGAGTTTATCAAATCAAGCATCCAAGGGCCAGGAAATGTTTGACCTAAGACTGCCCCTGGAATCTCAGTGTGGTCTCCTTCAGGGTATGAGTTATAATATGGTCTTACGGTCTTATGACTAAGCTTTGAATTTCCAACATTGCAATTTATCCACTTCTGATTTACCCTTGTGTCACTCTGCCTTATGTGGGAGAGGAACACACTTACATAAACCAAACGATATCCTCAAGAAACTAAATCATCATCCTGCATATTAAATAAAAACAACAGTATTGATAACACACATCCTGCCTTGAATTTTACAGAAAAAAATCATTGAAACAGCACATAATTAAACTAAAATTAAAAAACCTTCAGTGAGATTACATAGGGGAAAATGAGTCTAATAATCATATTTGATCATAACCAAAAAGATTAGAAGACATTGTAAAATAGGAGTAAATAGGAAGAATATTCTCATCAGCACAAACATAGGAAGAAACATTCCCCTTTCCTTGTAACACAGTAGGACTCCTGACAAACAGTAGACACGATTTTAGCCACTGGAAAGGAGTTGTCAAAACACCTGCATCACAGGAGAGCAGGGCAGGGCTTTGGGTCTGTCAAGAGGGCAGGAGAAGAGCAAAACTGGGGCTTCAAAAAAAAATCCTACTCTGTCAGCTCAAAGAATAGATGAAAACACAGAACCTGGGACTCGACCATGCAAGAGCAGTTTGGTTTGGGTTTGTTTTTTCTTTATCATAAGGGAATTTGAAGCTCTCATGCAAAACAAGCCCACCTGAATAAGCCACTTTATTTTAGTGTTTTAGCTAGTCTTTCTTTTGGGTTTTCTGTAGTTGCTGTTCATTGCCAAGCCTCTTATTTCACACGTGACTCAGAGTAAAATCCTGAGTATCTTTCCCAGCCTACTGGGCTACATGAGGGGCCTGCCCCCCCTATCCTCAGCCCCAAACCATAGAGAGCTCTTGCAACCAATATGTTTGTCTCTGGTGGAGAATAGCCATGGACACATTAGGTCACCAGTGCCATGTCCTATTTGAATTCTCCAGAGGACTCTGCACTGCAAATACCCATCATACTGAGCAGGAGAAAATGTCAGCAAAGCCTATTCATGAGTTTCACCTTGGTTGGTAAGCACGGCTTGAACAGATCCACCTTCCTCTTGGGCTCAATCCATGGGCAGCAATGCATCTGTCCTGACTTTGGCTAGGATAGGGTTAATTTTTTTCTCAGCAGCTGGTACAGCTCTGTGTTTCATTTTAAGAAAAGTATTGGTATCAAACTGATTACAGCCAGGGGATAGGCTGGGTGTTGGCCAACGAATCGTGAGCAACTCTATTGTGCATCGCTTGTTTTCCTTGGGGTTTATTTCTCTCTATCTCCCCTTTTCATTACTGTTATTATTGTTATTTTTATCATTGGTATTACTATATTTTACTTTGCTTCAATTATCAAACTGTTCTTATCTTAACCAACGAGTTCTATCTTTTTTCCCTGCTTCTCCTCCCCATCCCACTGTCAGTATGGTGTCTAGTTGCTGGCTGGGATTAAACCATGAGAACATCATACCACCTTGTGTGAATAGGAAGAGAGAAGCAGCTTGATTTAGCATCAACTTCTCACCTTCTGGCARGAGAACCTTGTCCACACAACCTACTTTGGCCACACTGTTGCAACAAATTCGATAACTCTCTTGAGCTATCAAGCCCTGGTCGTGGGGAATGAATTATTGAATGACACGGCACAAAAGAAGGAATCAATGAATTCAAAACTTCCTAGTTGTATGCAAATGTGTAGCTGGCTGCAGTGCATTCTACAGGAAAACACATCAGGAAGAAAACATGAAGCAACTGCTCTAGAAAGCCCTCTTCTGCCATCTTAACCTTGTGCACTTCAGGTTTGTTCCAGCAAAACCTTCACTATCTGCTAGTGATATTTTCTTTCAGGACCTGAGGCTTATTTTCCATTATCACTATTCATTATCTTCCAGCTACAGCTAGAAGAGATGTTCTCCTCTGGGAACTAATTCACACATAGAAAAGTTCACATTTGGCTTTCAGCTCCTGCACAGTAAATCTCCAGGCACACATTAGGAATGAAACCAGCCACCACSATTTCCCACAGGAAGAGCTGGAATAAGTCTTACATCCATTGCACAAGACTAAACTGCAAGGTCCAAATCCTGAAAAAACTTTTCTAATTGTCCTATTTTTTGTGTATGGATAAATGTATGTGGCAGGTAGCTCTGGAGTATCATGGAGTGAGAAATGCCCTTCAGCACTGGAAGGAGGATAAGTAGAAATATTTATATATGCAGCCTCAAGCATTCCTTATCTGAGTGACAGAACCATGCCATGAATAACAGGTTGGAGGCCAAAACCTCACCTAACGTACATCCCAGTAAATTTAAATTAGTGGAGCTGTACGTATTTGCAGCAGACAAAGGGCTGGTCCTGAACAGAGGGAGTGACTCAGAGTGCCTATCATTATACCATAATAAAGTTACTGTAATTTTTTCAGAGTCAAAGAAATTACATCATCTTATAGTTAGCATAATAAGCAATAGTCTCTGTCTATTTTTTTTTCTGCTATAATTTTTGTCTGTAAAGCTTCTGATAAAAATCTTTTTCATGTGCCAACACTGCTCGTGCACACTGTAGAAGTTATTGGGGGTGATGAGGATTTGCCCAGGACAAATCATGATGAGAAAGATCATCCTTCAATGATAAAGTGAGACACTCAGTAAGTTCAGATTTGAAAAACATAAGCAAATTAAAAAAAAAAAAAAGCCAAGATACTATATTTAACAAATCAAAGCAGCTCAGACATTTTCAAAAAATGAGAAAACCAAGAAAATTTAAAGACCAGGCTGCCTATTCTGCAAAACTTTAGTCAGCCTCTCATGAATCACAAGAAGCACTGAACCCCTGAGCAAGGCCTCTTGCCAACATTGCTTAACTCTTATCTGCTGTTTGCATGCCAGCTCCCCAGCATGGATGCCAGTAATTCATAAGRCAAATCAGCCACAGCCAGGACACTGAATGTCTCTGACGTGGCCAGTGGTAGTCAGACAATGGATGACGGTACGTCTGATGGGCTTAGCGCACTGCAAATATCCTAATGTCTAAGGCATTACTGCAGGTACATAGCAATGTACTGAAATAACCAAAACTGTTTGTGAGAAGGTGTTATGATGTTTAGCACGATTTTGTCTCCTGTCTTGCCTCAGACATTTGGATGTGAAGGGCTGCAAAGCACCACTGGGTCAGCTAAATACAGTTTGCAGCTGTCAGAAAACTGTCAGCAAACTTTCTTCTTCCCATGCTGTGGGAGAGAAGCAATGCTCTGCTTTGTCTGGCAACAACTTCAGACTTGTTAAATAATAACCCATCACTATCAGGCTATCATGGACATGGTTATCATTGCCCAGTTAAGAGGGAAATAATGATGGCAGAAGATCAATGCAGCAAACTGACTTGCATGTATATGGAACACATGGAACATACCATTTCTCACTGGTATCAAAATCCCTACAGCCAGCCCTGGAATGCTCTTCATGACTAGATCACAAAGGAGGGAAAGAAGCAAACTCAAGCTAATAGGAAAATACTTAACAGAAGCAAGTTCCAGAAAAGAAAAAGTATTTGTTTTCTGAAAGGACTCCTGGGTGTGCAGACTACTGAGACTTCACACATCCTAAACATAAAGGCAATCCTTTGCTAAATTGTCACTGCAAATCAAGAGTAACATTCAGGTGCTCAGTGATGCATTGAAGACACACTTTCTGTCACAGATGGCCCTGTTCAAACAAAGACTTCGTGTCTTTCTTAGGCCAATACACACACTCGGTAGCCCAAGGAGAGAGAACAGAGGTCCAACTACCGATTGTACATCCAGTATCTCAGCTCCCTGAAACCACAGTGCAGCAGCTCTGCATAGTCCCAGCTGCACATACTCAGCCCTTTGGCTTTCTGCAGCAGCTGTATTAGCACCTTTCAGCTGCCCTTGAAGGCTTGCTTTCAGCAGCAAGATTGTGGTCAAAGGTATTCCAGTGACTAAGGCACAAGTAGGTTTTTTGAGACACAGTTTCAGTTCTCCTTCCTTCTATAGCCTTTTTTTAAAATCAGCAGATGGGGTAGCTGGGGCTCTAATTGCAGCCTTATAGGCTGCTCTAAGATCCATGTGCAGGCCTGGGTTTGCTCCTAAATGTGCCAATAGTCACCTCAGAGGTGAGCCCTAGACCAAACAGTATAGCCAAAAAGGTACTTTTGTTTTGAGGCTGCTATGTCAGGTAACCCTCAATATACTGAGGCTTACAAACTTCACAGGTGTCTTGTGACACATCAAAATAAAATAGGTATATGATCATAGAATCATAGAATATGCTGAGTTGGAAGGGACCCATCAGGATCATCAAGTCCAACTCCTGGTCCTATGCAGGACACCCCAAGAATCCCACCATGTGCCTGAGAGCATTGTCTTATATCAGATACTATAATAACAGAGATTACCAAGTGCTTCATCTAGACCATAAAAGGTAAATTCCACCTATTAATAGTCTGTGGATATATAGCACTTACTTTAAATGTGGAACACTTGCCCAAAGTTTTCCCACAATACCTGTCTTGCTGGTTGTTGCATCCTCAGAGGTGGCTGCATCCCTGCTGTTTTCCTCCCTATGTTCTAGATAAAAGTATGAGTTTGTATTTTCTAGTAAAATACTATCTGTAAAAGAAGCATTCATATGTTTTACTGTGAGAATAACTACTTACCTGGAACAGCARGACACAAAACTAGCCTTGTTAGAATTATTCACATCCCATCCTTCATGCTCTGGCAAAAATCAAATATCCTACAAGTACACCGTGTGTTGTCCAAAGCATAAGAAGTCCTCTAAACATCCTCAGATGTCCCTGGGAAACTACACAAAAATACTGCTGACTGATCACATTAAAAGGARTAGTCCATAGAGAAAACATGTAAAGCAAGGGCACAGTTTCAGCAGAATAAAATTAGATGTGTGATGTTAGACATGCATTGTTCTTCCTGCCCTGCTCTGCTCTGCTCACTTCCAGGCATTCTACACAACCCATCCTGTTTATTCAGAGGAGTTGTGAAGGGTCTGGAAGAACTATTTTAGGATACTATCCCAGACTTTTGGAATACTGATGTGAAATACTACTCCCTTCATGCCCTGGATTTTCTTTGTCTGCTTTTTTGTAAAATTTTAACTACTCAGACTAATATTAGTGGAGTTATCCTGTGTCCCAATTTTAGTGAAACTAAAGTTTATGGAAATTTTTAGTTCTATATGTCATTTTCTGATGCACTGGACAATACTGTATCCACTTGTGTTGTGGGACACTTATCTGAAGTCACTGGTGGAAATCAGCAGATAATGGCAGATCATGTCATCCAATGGGGCTCCTCAGTCCAGCCCCACAGCCTCTTTCCATACACAGCCAGTTGTATCCAGCACAGGCTGGTCCAGAGCAGGAAAGCTTCTGCAACCTGTAGTAAGGGACTACTCTGGGAGACAGGAGACAACAGACATGATGGACTGGTCAAGCCATCTTCCTTTTAGGAACCACCAGCTGTATCTTCCTAAATGTGCGAAATAACTTTTTTTTCGTACAGGCCAATAGGGAAATACCTTTGTTTGTCCAAGGCTATTGCTAGATGAAGTGATGTTTTCTGTACATCTTTGAGGTGCAAACAGGAGAGCAAGACACASTCAGTTCTCTGCACTCAGACACACTCTGTTCCCTGAACATTCTCCTGTGGTGTGAGGAGAAAGTCTGAACAGCTCTGATGCTATTAGTCCAAATTAGAGTAAGGTTAACAGCACTTGCTGAACATTAGTGCTAAATTCATTGCAAGGRCAGCAAAACAGTTCCATGTTTGGTAAACAATGTGTGTGTCATGGAAGGGAAGGTTAAATGACTCAGCTTGACTGTCCGAGCGGAGGTGTTGGTGGTAGGCAAATGGACTACTCCATCTGACACTGAGTTTACAACTGTGTTTCCTTGTTGAAAGGAGCTAAAGAATAAACAGCAAGAGACAGAAAACTAGAGGAGTTGCCCCCTCTTGTCAGTCTAGGCCGTGACAGTGATGGCAGGAAATAGGCTGTGTGRCAATAACTGTATACATGTGAACAGAGATCATCTCACAGCACAAGCMGATTAAGGGAGGTAAAAGAAGGCAGGGCAGACAGTGGAGACTGTTGCATTTGGTTGCTTTCTGCCATTTGTCTTGTCAGCGTTATTTGCATTATTTTGCTGTAAATAGTTTCTGTATATTTGTATAGATACAGAACTAGGACTGCAATACCTTTTAGTGTTTAATAATCCATTTCTCCTTCTAAAGGAAAATGGGGAGAAACTACAGTGCTCTGCAAGGCAAATACTTTCTAATTTATGAGGTCTAAAACCCACCAATTTACTGTTTGCAATATTCTAGGACATTAGCTCTTCCTCCCTCCATATACGCATTACAATAAATACCCTGAATTTCCCTTTCAGCAAATTTGTTTGTAGTGTCTGCTAACATAACTGACTGTAATTACTGTCTGATACTGAGTTATAAGAAGATTGATCRGTTTGATTAGAGTTGGTGAGCTGTTTCTAGACAAGCATTTTATTTGAAAAATACAGCTACTTTTTTTCCTTACCAGATATCAAGAGAATGATCGTGCTTTATGTGTTTTAAATGCTCATTGTTTGCAATTATGCAGTAGATGGTATGTACTGCAGCACACTGAAGAATTATTAACTCTTTAATCTTAAGCTGCTGGTAGTTTCAGATGCTGATTTTCAGTGTGGACAACCATCCAAGGCACCTACTTTCCTTTATTTTCCATCACCCAGGATACTTTAAGACCCACTAAGTAGAGCCTCTTTTGACCGCAGCACCCTCCCACGGGAGTACTCAAGTCACTTTGTTCAGACTGGCTTGTGATCGAAATGTTGGGGAGTGGGGGAAGGCATACGGTAAAGAAAAGGCGGATCTTTTGCTGGATTAGTAGCAGCCCCTAAAACTGCTCTGCCTCTGTGGTTCAGCTGCACACTCCTTCTGGAACCTATCCAGGTTTCTTCCATCTGACTTCTTTGAAGGAATTTCTGTATCTCCACTCGGACTACATACATGGAAACAAACTCGGAGTTTAAGTCTGTTTTTGCAGCAGCACTTACCAAGCTGGAGGAAACCTTCCCAACAGACCAGTAAAAACAGTGGCAAGCTGCACACACAGTGCTGTGTTGTGTCCCAAAGGACCTTCTGCATAGTTTTACCAGCAGCTGTTAGCCTGAGCTATTGAAATATTGACAGCTATTAAGGGCTTTTGTTTAAATGCATCTCTCCTGTCTCAAGAAAAGGCCATGTTGCACATTCTGCTTGCTGCTCTATGCAGCTTGCAGTGCTGCCTGCCAAGTGTGTCTCAGAAAGACTAAYGATATTTACAATGCTTCATACACATTGGAACACAATATTTTCATGATAATCTCATCTAGAATTCAGACCACCCCATGAGAAGGCCTTCTCTGAGAAAAAAAAAGAAATATCTATTAGTGAATATGATTGGTAAAGCTATGTACAGCTTCATGAATGCCCAATTCCCTAAATCTTTTAAAATTGCAGTTGTAACTTATACAATTACAAATTTACAACTGGAGTTTATAAGACATAGGCAGAATTCCAAAAGATATCACAGCAGGTCTCTTGTGTTGCAGCCTAGACCATTGCTGCAGAGCTCTGTGCAAGGAGCATTGATCCATATCTATTTTTGACCTGTTGTCAGAGACTGAAGTAGTTCATGTCTCAAACATCGTTATGAAGTTTTCTTATCATAGCAAAACTATATAAAGAAACCACTGAAGCCCACCCCTCCCTAAGAGATGCCTGACTGAATTTTGGGCTGTGAGCTAATATGCCGAGATTAGATAAAGGGAAACATATTCTTCAATCATCTCAGGTCTGGGGAGAAGTAAACAAGGCTGAAGGACAAGAAAGCCAAACCCAGCAGCTGTGCTGAGAATCATCTCTGACTTGGTTCTGGGTGGGGGAGGCCATAGCCCAAAGACCCATTCGCTGGGAGCAGGTTTGCACAGAATTCCCCCCAAGCCAAGGTGGGGGGAGCAGGTTTGAGTGTGTCATAACCTCTGCTCAGGGGCAGCGAACCCATCCTCACTTATGCAAACTGGCTGTGGAACCCCCAACCCMGGGAAAGCTACACCCACGGGACATTCACGTGAAAAGCAGCTGAGGGGGTGTCTTAATCCATCACAGACCCCCCCCAAGTGCTCCCCAGACTCATTCCTGAGGCCTTGCACCACAGGACTGCATGTGATGCAAAGCGATGAAACAGATCCAGAGTCTATTGTAAGTGACAATGGCAAACTTGCCCCCCCCCCCAGGGGAGGTGCCTGGACATTCCCACCTAGCCTGAATGTATATTAGTCCATGGGATTCTATGTTTCTTGGGGGACCCTCACCACCAAGAAGACCAGATGGAGAGGATCAACGGAACATCATTGGGATTCACCGAGTGGTGATATTTTCTTTAATCTGTCTCTGTCACTCTCTTTCTGTCTCCCCACCTCTTTTTCTATTTCTTTCTCTTCCTTTTTCTCTCTCTTGTAGATGTGGATTTGCAAAAGAAACGGAGCCAACCGCTGCAGAGAAATCAACATCCATTGTGAAGTTATCACCTGTGATAAGACCCTGAAGACACCACCCGTTGTGAAGACATCTCCTGCCGTTATCAGGGATGCTTATCACACAAAGGCCTGAGGGCAAGAAAAACATTCAGCTAACCTACACTCTGATAAGAAGCTAACAAGGTTTATGGGAACTGGCTTTTGAAGTTCTGCTGAACATAGCAGGTTTTACTGTATAAGTATCATGTAAGTTCTGAAAAATATAGATTCACAGATTCACCCTCAGCCTGTGTATCTCGCTTGTCATATACCACACTCTCATATTTACTATCAAATAAAATCCATACTATGGACAGTGGCATATGGTCTCATTTGCACCTTAATTTGGGCAGAGAAATTTYTAAATAATTTTAATAACCAGACCCTAACACCTATGTGAGCTGAGAAGCTAGAAACCTGCTATGTGCACTGCCATTGTGTGCATGCTCTTACTGGAAGTGTCTCTGAGCTGTGTTGTGCCTCTCCCTGCTGCCCAGTCCTCCCAAACACCAGCACTGCCCAGTGTGGTCTGTGTCACTGAATTAAAGGGTGCAGCAATGCTGACATGGCCTCCTTGTCTGATCCCAATTCCTCTGCACACCTTCACATCCATCACAATACACAGAGGCTGTCACTGCAGAAGCTCTGCCAGCTTAGATTAGGTGTTACGAGTATGACACATGACAGTGTCACAGGGCAAGCCAGGTCCCCACATACACACACACTGATGAAACCATAACCAGAACTGCCAGTCTCAGCAGCGAAACCACCAATAGATTATATATGGAATATACCATTAGAGTTAATACGCCTGAAAGAAAGATGAAGGGAAATTGCACTTAAACAGCTAAGTGGAGGGACCAGAAATATGTTTCAGGAAAGGTCATATGAAGCTGAAACTCGCTGACCAATTCCAACCCTTAAATTGCTTTGCTCACCTTGATGACCTGTACTARAGGAAAACACTGGAGCATCAGACAGCTCCCAATGTCACCTGCTTTTTTAGATGGTCCTTGTCTTAGAGGTCCTCTGACCTGCTTGCTCAGCCATCTCTCATTTGCATCAGAGGAGGATTGAAGGACRAGATAAAGAAGCTTTCCTGAAAGGTGAATTAAAGTGCAGAGGTAGTTGCTGTGGATGTGTATAGGCATATTGGCGAAGTGCAACATTCATATTTTTCTTTAAGATTAGACRAATACTCCTACTCCTCCTCTTCTCGGCTATTGCAATCCATTTCTGGTTACAATCTCTTTTGGGCTGTTGTAATTGTTCTGAAGSACTTGACCTAGTAGCCAAGCAGTAGCCAGGCACTAAACACCTGCACTCCATCTCTGCCCTCTGAAGAACATCTGTATTCCCCCTTTATCTCTCTCTCTCTCTCTACTCCCTGAGAAACTTCTGGCATTATTATTTAGGGCCACAAATGGAYCACAGAGTTCTGTTAAAACATATAAATTAAAATTCAAAACAGAAGCTTGTGATTCAAAGCAAGGTGTGCTATCTCACAGGTACTCACTGAACAACTCCTGCCCTTTCCAAAGGCATGATAGCGACCTACTATCATACTGTCAGTAAACAACCTCCTAAGACTTGTGGATATCAGGAGATCCTCAATACTCCTGTTTCTTCCCACCAATGCAGCAGTCAATGATATTGCCCTGTGCCAGTGAAGTCTTGTGCCTCAGTGCTGAAATTCAAACAACTAGTGCAAGATGACTTGAATGGACTCCAGGTAACTGAGGATATTACTGCCTTCCCAGGGGTGAAGTGACGATGTTGTCAACTCCTCAGAAAAGAGGAATAYATGTCATTCATCAGCCTTGTTTGAGCCGCTTCAGGGACAACATCAGTGTACCACAGTGGAAAACCTGCCTGTTACAGGAGATGTGCATCTGAGGCCTCAAGAAATGGGACAGAGGGAAGCAGAAAGACTGTGTGCATGAGCATACATAAGAGAGGAGCTGGGGGATTGAGAACTTCTAAGAATATATGCTTAGCTCACATGGTAACACGGAACAATTAATGTCCTTCCTGCAGAAACACAGTCAGAAATGCTGTTGCCAAGAAAGAGAAGTGGAAAGGCCTCCAAAAAACAGAAGAAGCCTGAAGAAGCTCCTAAGGATACTTACGCAGAATTTTGTAGTAACCTAAACTGTTTTGCATTACTTTTGCTAAGTGCATATTTTGTATGAAGCAAATCCTTAAAATTGTTTAGTTTAAATATTTMAAAGTATTTTCTCCCTGTTCACAGATAAAAGATGAAGAAACAACACTGCCAAATGCAATGTTAGTAATCTCCTGAGATTTCAACATCCTACTTTATAAATATTCTGTAACCATAGGAAGATTCCTTCCAAAGAGTATGTACCTAGGGCTAAAGTTCAGGTTATGAAATCACAGAATCATTTATGTTGGAAAAGACCTCTTGAGATCATCTAGTTTAGGTTTCCAGTCTGTCTCAGATGAAGGAGAAGATGTGAACATGTGCCACATCTAACCCAAGAGCTAGCAGGAAGAAGAGCCCTTCCCTTGGCTCTGAACACATGCCACGCTGGGCAGGCTCCTGGCCTCCTACACAGGGGGGCAACTCCTGTCCGGAGGCTCCCAGCAGAATTTAGGATCAAGATATCCACCCAAAAGTTTGGGTCTGCCAAGGGTTGTGTGAATCTGTGAGTTCACTGACAAGTGTCACCGAAGTCCACGGGATTTTTAGGAACAGAAGTTTAAAGACTTGTACAATTAGYCAGCAGAGCAACATCAGTGACACTGGTGAATATACATTGATGTAATGAACCCAAATGTCAAATTTTCCCTGCTGATGGTCTGTTCTCTAGCCAGTACAATTGCTTTATTCTTGTTTGCCYTTTTCCTCTCAGCTGTAAATAATACATAGCCCATTTAAGAAAACTGGAACAGACCTAAGGTGATGGCAAACAGCTTGCTTAAGTCTCATAACTGGAATGTGATTTGCACCCTTGCAGGAATTTTTGCTTAGTTCTAGAAGACTGGGACAGAATGCCATGCCATTTTTAAAGTTCTCTTGGCAGAAATTGGTTCCCCAGACAACAGTGAAGTATCACAAAAACACTTCTTCCAAAGCACTGTTGTCCATTAACTGCCTTCTCCAAGGGATGGATGATCTCTGCCAGACTCATCTCTAACTATAGGCACCGCCAGGTGTGAGCRTGGAAAACTTGAAGGCTACAGAGGGAGTCTACAACACCAGACATAATTTGTCTACAACGAGGCCAGTCTGGTTTACACCTCTGTGAGGATGCAGAATGAATCATGTAACTTAGATATTAGTGGAAGAATCCTTGCTGCCTTGTCCTTTCATGTACTACATTTTTAATGCATATTACCTGTGTTGCTTGGTTACTCTCAAACCTTCCAAAGCAGTTTTTAAAAATACATTTATTGCCTTGCCATGCAGCCTTTACTGAAGCACTCAAGGAAGCAGCGCCTGGCAACACGGAGCTGGATACTGGTGGTTTCTAACACCATGCAGAACTCACTGACTGGCTTCCCAAGCCCTTAGCTGCTGTATTTCCGATGGGAGAACAACAGCCTCATGGTAGACATTACWCTGTCCTCCCTAAACTGCCCCAGAATGATTCCAAAGCATGATGAGGAAAGGCCTATTATGCACTCAGAATTGTCAGTGTCCACATGAATGGACAAAGAAAGTAYGAGGTAGGAGTTCTGGAATCAAACACCATGAAATATTGTCAGAACAACACTAATGACTGACTTTCCCTTCCATTTTCACTGGTGCTGACAAGTCCTCCAAATATAAATGGATATACAAATACATGCAAAGGATTCTAAAATAATCAGTGCAAAACTCAGAACTACRAGATGGACACTAAACATGAGTTTACTGGGTGCGAAACAGCCTGTTGAGAGCTCATCTCTGTGAGATGGAGGATGGTGGTAGCTATTTGAYTGGTTTTCATGTGAATCAAGTGTGCTCAGATGTTTCTGGACCAGCATSCGGGCTAATTTTCACATCCACACAATATTGTATGGATTGCAAGCCCCAAACTGAACACTGACCCAGCCTCTTGGATGGATGGTAATTGAGCACTAGACTCACATTTAAAGAAAGCTGGAAGCTTTTACAGGTAGCTTGGAGATCAAGGCACCATTTGGAGATGGAGACGAAAGCTATTGTGTAGACACAGCCTTCATCTCACCTCTGCAGCTGAGGGGAAATAAGAGAGGTCTTGGGATGGTGAAGGTGCTYGTCTTTAACACACTTAAAAAGTGTGAGCTCATAACCAAAGCACTGGTTTTCTGTGAGAAACATTTGAGAGTAAAAAACTGAAACTTAGACTTCTGTATCTTGTGCTTAGTCTTGACTCAAGTGCAAGCAATCGTAGAGGGCAATAAACAGGTCTTACAGAGAAAGAGTGAGGTGTCTTGGAAAGAAAAGGTTCATGAGGTTCAAAAAAGGTTCAAAAAAATTCCAAACACAAAACAACAAAACCCAAACGTAACAGGGGCTTTAGCTAAAAAGGGGAATATGAAAGGATCAAAACTACATCATTTTTCTATTCAGTCAGAGTGTGATGCACMTTTTTGCTCAGGAGTTTTGAAGCAAGGCAGGCCCAGATCCTTAGTGRCACAAACAGCACTTTTTCCACTAGTATGTTCTGGTTTGCATTCATTAAAGACAGTGAATGAACAGAACTGCCTCATTTATAACTCACAGCTTGTGGAGTCCCAGGGCCCCTCTACCTTATATGCTTTGGCAGTGTAAATCAATATCATCTCCTCTCAAGAGCATATTCATGAGTTTAACACCTTGGCCAGTCAAATTCCTTCCTGTGTGTGGGTGAACAGCAACCACTAAACCTGCACATATACAGAACTTTGGAGTGTTACAACCACCTTTTTTCTAATGCTTTAGCACCTCTGAGTCTGTCAAGCAGGATCCAATTCCCTGCTCGGTCACAAATCTGGTCCACAGCTTTGGCAAGATGGTAATCCTCAAAACAGGCAGTCATCACTGCCTCCAGACCAGCCTGCTCATCATAGCAGGATGCCTCCTGTCCTGYGCTCCAGAGCTCAGGCACAGACACTCCCTGTGGGCTCCTGGCACTGACACTGGATGAAGGGTCTCCCTCAGCGTGAGCCTWCGGCCCCAGGACAGGACCACAGACCTGAGAGTCCTCCAAGAACATAGCAGACACAAGCGTGACAAAGGAGTGGTTTGTGCTGGGTACAGCTGCAGCAGGGTAGGACAAAGTGGAGAGAGCTATCATCATCCTCTGTGCCACAAGGGAGAACACAGGTCACCATGGGACACAGGCTGTGTTCAGCAGGTGCCAARAGCCACTACTGACATGCATCCCCTCCTCCCTAGCTCTCCCACAAAAGCCCACCATCTTTCTCTTCCATTTGCCCAGTCCTTTTTAGAGACCAGACGGCCATGGCCTGCCAAGGGACAGCTTTCCCGGTCTCCATTAGCCTCCAGAAGCCGGGTGTCTCACTCCAACTGACCAGACACATCACAGGGAGCCATGGTGGCTGCCCGGGGCCATGCACCAAGGASTACCTAGAAGCCACCATCCAAGACCGTTGTGCAAGGACAAATTTATTCTGCCTTGAAGAGCACAGCTGGAAATCCTTTACCAAAGAAGTTCCTGGACAGAGATGATGCTTAACTCCACCCATACGTGGGGGCATCTGCTCCTGGGTGCTGAGGAAATGTGCCTGCCTTGCCAGGAGCTGGCTGCAGTCATGATCAACAGCTTTGAAGGGCAAGTGTCCGTGCAGGGAGCTTGGCTGGTCCAGGCTGGCAGATGAGGAGGCTCAGGTAGCTTTGCAGCGTGATCAAAAATGCCAGAGCAGAATCTGTGATCAAATCTAAGAAAGCCAAGAAGTCTGACAACATTTCAAAGACCACTGCTATGGATGTCCAGGGCAGCTTTGTCTTCAGTGTTTCAAGAGTACGGCAAACTCTGGTACTTGGGTAGGACCATGTGAACCAAAAATGCAATGGGATTTTTTTTGAAGTATTGCAATGCTTTGAATTCTCACTTTCTCTTCTCTGCCAAAACTGTTAAGTCACTCAATCAGTGTAATGAGAAGAGCCATAGTGGTATAAAAAGTTTTTTATTACTGCTATATTATTTTATTTATTATAATAATAATACTTCAAAAGATTGGTTTATTATTGAGATTTATTATTATTTAGATTGATGAAAGCTGAGGCACAGAGGCACGAAGACCCGAATCAGACCCATTGCTATTATTGAGTGAAAGACTCTACCTTGTGACTGATGTTTCAGAGCATCATAAAAGAGTTGATGAGGGTGCATGCACACACACCCACACACACACACCCCCCGGGAAGGAACAATTCCAACAAGATGTCAGAAATTTGGAAGGCACACATGAACATCTGACATATGCAGATCTGCAGCCCAGCTAGGCTTTTTTCTTGGAATGGTTTTGTGACCAAGGAACAGTTGCTGAGCAGCCTCTCCTGGTAGAAATGAATTACTACTTTTCCAGAAGAATTGAAATTCAAAGTGTTTAATTCCAGGTACAGTCACAGCAACYAAGTTGTTCTCTGTCACTTTACCATGCTGTCAGTGAAAAGTTGAAGGGATTTAAAAATGCACTCTAGCAAATCATCAGTTAAGCTGAATTCCGGTTAAGATCCAAAAATGTCTCTTCATAAAATCAGGTATCTGAGAAGATGAATCATCCATTGCTTTAAAYAGTTCATGACCTCCAATGTGTCACAGTCTCCACACCGCTGTGAATTTCAGCTATTTGTATAGAAATTGAGATCTCTTTTCAAGCAAACACTTCGGTACATTTTCCCTTCTTACGAAAACCACTTACATGCTTACATGTATTGCTAACTTCGATTGACTTCTGTTTGAGTGTTCTGCGGAATCTAAATATCAAGCAAGATTACTCACAGTCAAGCTTTGTGGACACTTTGAAAGTCTGGGGGTTTAACCATGTAGAAATAACAATAGCACATAAAATGCACTTTGTAAGTTACACGTGGTGTAGGTAAAGCAAGTTATGTATTTTAATGTTATTGAGTCTTTACCGGTCTTCATGTTATCCTCTGAGCTACCAGCAGAATCTGACCAATTAATTTAGACCAATTAAACCACTCTCACAATTGGCATAAAAAACCTGTATCAGTGTCATCTCACTGAGACAGCAGAGTATTATTTATCCCAGCACAAATTGAGATGCAGGCAGAATAAAAAGCATTGTTGCAAGATGCTGAATATCAAGGCTTTTCCACTAAGTTAATGTAGCAAAAGAAATACAAAGAAAAGAGAACAYATCATGCCAGATTTTTGCCAAGGCCAATTCACATGCTTTAATACATGATAAATTAACACATTATGCCTATCAGTGTTGACTTGTAAACCTCASAATTGGAGAACAGCAAGATAATGAGAGCCCTTATGTTTCATAAAAAGAGAAGAAAAGGAGGAAAAGAGATTTTTTTAACTGTGCTTTGGTTAATAGAGAATATACATTTGAGAACAAGTTTGATAAACAAATGTCAGAGTGTATTTCTGAAAGCAGTAATAAGTCATATCCTGCTGTGACAGATAACAACAGATCCAAGTGCTCATAGGCAGTCTGCTTACAAGTTGGTAAATTCTCTTTAATTTCTCCCAGAGAGCGAATGAAGACATAAATGTAACTGATCTTTGCTGATGCCATGGTTTCCCATGTATTCTTTCAAAGACTCTGTTGTTTTGTCCTGCCCCACATGAACTTTTCCTCCACTCATTTGTTCTTTCTTCTTTAGCTGAGTCGGGACAGCTGGATCTGTAGATGTGTGATGAACTGAATCAGGAAAGTGATCCAGAATAAASCCAGCAAAACATTAATTATCCAGTTCCAGTTCTAATGCACCATGTAAGCACAAAATCAGGTATCCTGGCACACTTTAGAAGGCAGAGCAGGACATGGATGGAGTAGCCACTGGAAAGAGGGATGAGGGACAGCATGAGCCACTCTGTGACCTGAATGTAATGAATAAAAAGAAAAAAAAGACAGTACAATTTCATAGGAATTACACAGATATAACTTATTCTTCATCCCAGGTAAAATCATGGCTCCTGGCTCTTTCTTGGAGATAGTATTTTTCTGGAAATAACTGTTTATCATCAATTCGAAGTATTTCAATACATCATTAAGATTATTAACAGGTTTTTGCCAATTATAGATGTGGACAATTACATTCATTTCTAGTTAGAACAGCATCCCAACGAAAACATCATATTGGTAAAAAAAGCCATTTCTTCAGTTGCTCAGTGAAARTGAACTGCAACATTTTTTCAAATTAAGAATTGAAAAGCATCCAGAGAAAGCTCCAACTTGCTCTAATGTTGTCTTTTTAGSGTAGGAAGTTCAGTGCAGGACTCAATTCTGACAGCAAGGCTACACAACAAGATGGTTCTTTGACTAGACCAAAAGCTGGTGAGCGGGAGAAATATTTCCTCAACCTGTTTCCACCATCTTCCCTCCTTGATTGAGTGTCCTCTGATGGAAAAYGAATTTACTAAAGGAAACTGTGTCCTGAACTGTCCAAAGGGCACACAAGMTTTTTAGCAGCATCTCACTGTGTGAGTGGAAGTCAGGCCACTAAAACGCATCATGATGATGTGTTGCATTATTGGACAGAGCAACATTTCCCAAAGCTAATGTGGCACTGCAYCATCATGATTCAAATTCTTTGACTGTAATAGAATTTTTCAGTTCTCCAATATTCTTAATGCAGTCTCTTCATTCTAAACAATGCATATAACTGCAATACAAAGCAATTTTCGCTATTCTTTAGAGGCCATGCAGATGTACACATATTTTCTAAATAAGCCTTTAGTAATTTTCTCTGTTGAAAGAGGACCTAATTTACTGTGGGTAATTAATGCGGCCTTGGTTATATTAAGATACATCACTTAGTTGTGGATGGCTTGGGAAGCAGCACTACTTAATTTGCTGTGACTTTCCCTGGTCTCTGTGAATGACTATGACTAATACTAAGACACTTAATTTTCTTCTGTAGCAGCCACTTCCTTGTTAGTRTTTTCTGCCAGTATGATTGGTTTCTTCTGAAGCCATATTCTCAGTATTTCATTATGAACAACTAGAAACTTCTCTTCTGAAAATGAGAAAATTTGGGGAAATTACTGATAAGCCTTATAAAACATTTCCTTTATCATTACATAAAGTGCAGTATCTGTTGCACTTTCACATATATCTTGGCTTGGAATATTACTTAGTCACAATTATAATCCATATAAGGATGTAAATTTGCCCACCTAGAGGTACATATAATACACCTAAAATTGACCTTAGCATCCAGCATAGATCTCAGATGTAATTATCCAGCACTTTGTGTCCTGAGTGACTAGAGCTCATGTATTGTCCTCTACACAAGTAGTTTCTGTCCCAACAGATACATGGGATGAAGTTTGATTTATAAAAGACAACATTAGTTACCGGTTTTTATGTAAACAGGAACTATTCTGAAAATATATTTCAAACATTTGTTCTGCACCATAGTGACAGCTGTTATTTATGGAAACACTTGGTAGACAAATTCAGGATTTTGAAATGTCTGAGGAATGTAAATTCTTGCTGCTTGGAACCTAACACAGTGGACTTGGTCTTAAACAGAAAAGTGACGTGAAGAAGGAAACAGCTCTCAGCAAAGCAGACTCAGTCATGTGGAAGTTTCCCTGGAGACTAACAAAACTCTGTCAAAAAGCTCCCAGTTYTTTGCCTTACTCTAAGCAGGTCCTTCAATTTGCAAACAGTAAAGAATTTGAAGGAGTCTTCTCTTCCAGTTCTCCTCAAGTTCTCACTTTAGCCTTGCTATAAATAGATGGGGACACAGTTTCAGTTCTGCTATGGGCTTCTAAAAGATTTTTCAGCAGCTGAGAATACAGGAGAAGGTAGGAGCAGCCTGACACCTGTCTCCCATGGACACTGGTGCAAAATCAGAGTCCCAGCATGTCATGGGTTGTATAAATAAATGTCATCACATTTATTTTCTTGTACAATGCAGGATAGAAACAGATTTTTATATTTTTAAACAAGAATAGGACAAAACTGGTTTGGATTTTGCAGTAAAAACAAGGTGTRCTGAGAAGCTGTTTTTGCTTAGCTTTGTCTGACAGTTTAGACTCTCCCTGACTCACATCACAAATCAGCTGAAACAGAATCTGTTCAGAAAACAAAAGGGGTGATATCAGTATGTTACAGAAAGGAGGGAGGAAGCCGTGTGCCTGTCACTCCCTGCATCTGACGGCCCTGCCACAGGACCCACTGCAGACAGCGCTCAGGGCTGGCTCCCCAAAACACAGGGGAATCTCAGAAAGGCTCTGTTTTCCTACCAACAGCGAAAAACACTGACTGTGCTTTGGAAACAAAATTCATCCTTCCTCAGGATGTCTGGATGCTTACACACAGCTTCCTCCTCAGCTCTGCAGGCTCTATTCAGGCTGGTGAACTCGCTTCACTGTCCTTTCTCTACATTAACTTCACTGCAGAGATGAGTTTTGCCAAAGCAACAAGTATCAAGAGCTGTTATGCAGCCACACAGACTCCAACGAACCTGTTTGTATAGCTGCCCCTAAAATGTGTCGTGAGAAAAAAAACCAAAAAMCCCCCCAAACACTTTTCAAGTCTTCAATGCTACTCTGAAAAATCTATTTTCTCTTTATTCTGTTTGCATGGCAAGTTTAAATTCAAGTGATTGCCCCTGGAGTAGCAGTATTGATCAAGAAATTCAGACACAAGAGCACTTAGCAGCAAATCTCAGAGGTGGCAGAAATAACAACACTGCTCAACTTCATTCATCACCCTTCCTGGCTTTTTCTGCATCTTCACAAATATCTGTTAAAACCATTCTTGGGGCTTCATGCTTAATAGGAAGCAGCATCAGTAAAAATTCAGGTTGAGGACAACAAGGCAAGATGGTTATGATGAAAATTGCATCTGAAAACCTTCTCTCTTAACGTCAGTGTGGATCTTCACATTAAATAATACGAGAGGCTTAGGGCAATGATGTAGAGGCATTAATGGTTAATGTAGTGGGACACACTCCTTTGTAATTGCCTCCTGTCATTGCTGCAGTGCCTGTGAGAKATTGCGAAGAGACAGAGCCCAGTTTACAATCCCACATCAACGGATCTTCTCAAACTTGGAGGTAATTTTTCTTTTTGAATGAATTGTCAAACTCCATTGTATTAACAAATTTACCTGGAGGGGCATCACCTCTGGTCGAGCAAAGGAAAAAGGGCCTTCTTGCCAATAAGTTACAGCTCTTAGGAAAGAACAGCAGCAAAAACAGAAAGTCATGACCTGTGACAATACTTTTGGCTGGTGTAAACAGAATTCAGCTATCAAGAGGGTTTTCCTCCAAAGGAATTGGTATAATTGCTCCCCGGCATTTACATTTGTTGAGTTTGGCCTGTCAACTGTTCTGAGGAAACTAAGCACTCAGAAACAGAAGGGACATGGAAAAGAAGAAAAAGAGCAAACACTATCACAACAAAGTACTAATCAGCTCTGAAAGGCCAAGAGAAAATGGAACTTGAGCATCAATGGAAGCCTCCTGTCTAAAATAAATACTTTTAGTGCTCTAAAAGACACTTTTGGCACAGAGTACACAGGGACAGGCCATAATGGTGAAGCATTTTATTTTATGGAATAATTCCAGGAAATGTTTCAGATCTGTTAAATATTACTAAAGAGATAAGTGACACCAGGAATTGTATCTTAAAAACTTGTATTAATATAAATAACCTTACAAACTGAGCACTACTTTTTCCATCCTGTCATGGCATATTTTGCTTTTCTATTACCTTTCTATCCACAGTACCGAGTGTTGTGCATGTGTCTCTATTGATCACTGSCAGGTCCCTGTGCTATCTGGCTTTCTATCAGCTGCAATGAACCCAGATCTGTACAATACTCAGCACAGCAAAGCATACACCCAGCAAGACCCGTGCTATGGTCTTATCAGTACTCTCACAGCACACCTTGTGCCATTTCATCTTCTGTGGTTCAGCTCACCGTGCCTGCCCCTCCATTCRGCCAAGGACTGCCAGTGTTGCAATGAGCAGTGCAGAACTGTCAAACGCCCTCAAACTCACAACTCCTGTCACTTACAAGCAGCCCTAAGTCTCCCTCAGACCGTGCTGTACACGCAGTAGGAAGCATTTTCAAAGTCAACAGTCAGAAGAAGGGAAAGAAAGAAAGTCGTCCTGGAAGATTCGTGGAGTTGTTGGAGCCACCAACAAATCTTCATCTAATCACTCTGTTTCAGAACCAAACAGCTCTGAAACCCCAGTTACCTATCACAAAAAAGCAGCTTTATTACTTTTATAATCTCTGATAATAAAGATGGTTTAAGATACTATTTCCTAGAAATACGAGTTGGCAGAAAATACCCCACTATTTAATATCACATTTCAAAGGTTGCTAACAAAAATCACTAAAAGGGAAAAAAAAAAAAAGAGGAACCCTTGAGCCTGGGTCATTCTTAATTAGGAACAGAGTTCAAGGATACCAGCTCATGTTGCTCTGGGTTGGTATGACTTAGTTGTGGCTTCCCACAAATTCTCAGCTAGCTGGAGTGTCATCAGTGGAGTCTTAGTCTCCTCTGCTAGTCCGGGGCTAACACAGAGACATCAGGATTATCCTTGGTATGCTCTAGTATTGCAAGGAGATAAAGAAGTTGGACACTCTCTTTTAATCCACCATGAGGTCTCGCTTAAAAAATAAAAAAAGGGTTGGGGGACGAGGAGCTACACAGGATGGGAGTCAGATGTCTTCTTAAATGAAGGGTTGTTGTTTGCCAGAAGAATTATCCAGGCCCTCTACAGTGACCACCCCTTACCCCCCAAACTATAACATCCTTGTAAAACACAGCAGAAAATTATTTACACCTGTCACATTATTCAGGGATCTGGCACTGGCACCAGCATTTAATATTGCCCAGTACTCAGAATTCTAAGATCTCTTTTCAGATGCTTGTAACTAAACCCATGTGAAGTAGGCATCAGAGAAGCATCCTGAAAAGAATTAATTATTTTTCATTCTTCACAGGGTTTTTGCTTAAAGGCTAATAAAGCTTTAAAAGCCTCCACTAAATGCAGATAAGAAATACATTCTTAGTAACTAAATGCAGCAACAGGCCTATGGGGGACACAGTATCTGATCATACAGGTAAAGAGAGCTTTGTTGATGCATAACAGAGATGGTTTCAGGTTATATCAGCCAGCTTAATTAATTTTCTACCCTTTGACCTCTGTGCAATTTTAAAACTTTCTTTTTTTTCAGTCAGTATTTTTTTTTTTTTTTTGAGGTACAACTCTACAGCCAAGTAGGTAAAAGGCTTTAACAGGTAATTCTGGTACTTTGGGAGACTTTTCTGTGTCAGTTATATTCACAGGTAGAGAAAACCAACTCAAGGAACAAATTAAGATATTTATTTTTGTATTGTTACAAATTTGTGGGTTTTTTTCATTAAATGTATTTAACAGACAACCTATTTGCACTCAGGCCTTTCAGCATTTTAATACGCTAAAATAGATACTTTTGGTGCCATATAAATTATGGTTAAAAATAATTCTCAAGGACATACTGAGGGGACAATAAGCAAAATAACTCAAGTTGAAATAGTCAGTTCCCTTCAACAGTGGTTTCTATTTCATGAGATTATATTCTTTACACTAGCAAACTATATACAAACAATACCACAAAACTACTGTAAGTGCAAAAATGTAAAAAATATACACAAACATATACACAAATTGCCATGTTTCTGTCTGAGCTACAATTAAGAAATCCAGTACAAATGCATGATTTGTATTTATGTATTTGACTTGTAAGTATCTAATATTTAATTGTAAACAAGATTCAGCATGTAGAGCAACTTAAAACAGTTGTCAGAAGCTTAAATCATGAGGCCTGGAGACTGAAGAACTGTGCACACTAGGATCCAAACTGACATATATACCCACACATTTTCTGACTTACATTGTGGGGGGACTTCAGGTATTTAAAAGATTTAGAAGTATTTAACTACTCTAAACAAATTCTTAGACTTCATTGTTTTACAAAATGCATACATTTCAATATTTAAAGGAAAATCAGTATCACATTTGCAGGTGTATGGATCATGTTTGGTAAGAGTGTCTTGTTCATAACCATTGAACAGCTTTTTGGTTTATTAAGAAACCTTTCTTGGCAACTCAATTAAGGAACAGTAAATGAAAGCAAGCAATGGATGTTCACAATCAAACACTTAGTGAGCAAATAGAAGCAGACACATCCCTCAAGCACAGATGATCTGACGGGGACTATCCAGTGAGTCACTGATGATGCTGATCGTTAGGCAAGTACACATAGGGTACACCACACTGCTAAAAACCTGCAGGATTTACAAACTGTGAACAGACATCGGAAAGAAAATGGAAGCTGCCTTTGCATGGACRTGATGCTTTGCTGCTCTCAGTCACTGCTAAGATTCTTAGCAAGAATGGTTGGTTGGTTGGTTTGTTTTACAAGGGATGGCTGTCTTTTTTTCATGCACTTCCGAGGCACTCATCGAGGTATCATTTGAAATGCCTGGCTATTTAAGAAAACCCAGGATGACAGTTCTGTCTGTTAGGATTGTGTTGGACTAAGTAACAGGAGTAGCAGTAGTAGTGCTAGAGTTTTTGGAAAGAATTAAACATTGTCTGTGTCAGTTTATAGCCTCTACACACATGAAAACTGCCTGTATCTATAGCAACCGATTTCAGTGGAAARTTCAAGTACAACAGTATTTTTGCCCATCTCCTCATGCTAATGAAGAATACAGTAACGTTATCCATAAGCTTCCATTTCTAGGAAATATGTCCAGAGTCAAATCTCATTTTGTGTATTTTTTTAAGTGCTTGAAAACTCCTAGAGTATTAAGCAGAGCATTTGATGAATCCCTTCTCACACATGACACTTTCTGATTTAAAATACAAGCCATGCCATACAAGACACATTCTGAAAACTAGTCTTAATATAAAAACTAGTTTGGTAAGTTTTGTGATTTTTTTAGGTTTTTTAAACATTTTAAACACTGCAACAATGCAGAATATACACCCAAAAATTAAAAAACTGTTTCCAAAATAAGATGTTGAAAAAAAATTTAGAATCAATTTCACTGAAAAGGCTCAATAAAGTGCAAGCAGTAAATGAAAGGGCTTACATAGAGAAAAGTGAAGTTTAATAAATTTGTACAATCTGTATTGCTGACAATGAGAGACACACTATAAAAATGTTTTACCATGACATCATGCCCTCATATAAAAATATATTCTAATTGCCTTGCAGTACAATCAGATCTTGACAGAACTGAAAAAGAAAAGAACACTGAAATACCACCACTCCTTATCAGCAGTGTCTAAAAGGAAGAAAATATGTAGATTTATGCTATTGCAGTGTACTCTAAGTGGATGAACTGGACTAGCTATTTACTAGTACTAGGTAATTACTAGTATAGTAATTGCAAATGAAAAAGATGCACTGCTACTTACTTGCATTGACTCACCACCATTTCTTGAGAAGCATTCAGGAGGTGTCATATTGCAAACATGGAACTCATTCCTGTGCAAAATGCTCATGCTTTGAGCTCTCACTAGAGCAGAGCTCTCTAATTACCGAACAGAAGTATGCACTGCAGCAAGTACTTTCACATCAGAAAATATTTTATGTTATTAGATCTGCAGGTAGTTGTCCTCTCAAAAGCATCTCCTCGTGCTTGCAGCAAGTCACTTAACAGAAATAACCCGGTCTTCAAAGTGTACCACAACTTCAATGATTCCAGTGAATGAAAACAAAACTTTAAAATATCTGTCACCTAATGAAGGAATTTGTTTTTACCTGGAGCTTAGCTTTATGAAAAATAATAAAGCAGACCGCAGAAGTCTTCCCAACAGAGGGAACATTTTCAAACCATTTACTGTCCAGCCAGATTCTTTGGTGTTCAGGAACAACTAGTATAGTACCAGCACAAACAAGCAGCAATTATTTTCCTTCATACACTCCTGTTTGTCCTGTAAGGCCCACCAGCAAAGTTTCTGCTAGTAGCAGGTATTAAATAAAGAGAGGGAAAATACTTCCTCATCATCCTTTGAGATTGAAGTCTGATCAATAGCATCCAACGTCCCCCTTTCAGCGGGGATTTTCAACATGGCGTATAGGCAGGATTTCCACTTATGACTAGCACAGAAYTATGACAAACTTCCATTCTAGCTAGTAATTCAAACTTTAATCTATGGAAATTCAAAATGAGTATTTTTCTATTCAAGAGTCTTTACTTTTTATTCTCCAGTTTTTGCTAATACAAAATACAAAAAGTTCATTATTGCACAGCTATCGCCAAGACTTTTAACTGCCCCAAAATGGTGCAATGTCAGGTGATTAATAAATCTCTGGGAAGACTCTGGTCACCTACTAAATGGTAAATAATGTCAGTACCAACTTGGATTTTTGAAGTTTTGCTGTCCTTTTTAAAAATCCTCTCACTGATTCCCAGTTCCAATTAAATGACCCCAAATACTCACTGTCAAATAACTGATGACACAGAATCTAAATTAAGAATACCTTGTAAGAGCAGCAACTTTGCAACAATATGAACTTTAAATAAAAGCAGATTACTAAAATCAAGTCTGCATAGCCTTTTAACTATGAAATTATGAAATAATTCATTTTTACTTATGATTTTTCATTCTTACAAAGAAATGTTGGCGACAATTATAATTAATTGTTTTCCTGAAGAGCAGGTATTTTTAGCATTGTAATTAGTGTAACAGAAGACAAAAACATTTTTACATATGATGAGTTTAAATAATTTTAAGACACTTTTCTGTAGGATCATCATCAAATGATGCTCTTTTCAATAATTTGTGTAAGCTTCTAAACCACATAAAGGATAATGCACATTACATTTTATTCACACTATAAAAAAAGCACAATATACAGGCCATATCCTTTAAAGTGCAACACAACAGAACATTTCTGCAACATTCAGGTTCTTCAAAAACCCACAAAAGTAGGTATTTAATATTTAGGAACAAATTCTGTTCGTAGGTGTATTGACACTGAATCTAAACTCTGAATGGTTATCAAGCTTGTCCTTGCTGTAAGTGCCACGCTAAAAGCGATGCTTATGACCACTAAACAGTATTGTATTATCTGCTTCCATATTAGACAGCCTTCATGTCTCATGTCCACAATGAAAGCTTTTATCCTTTAGTAAGTGAAGAGCATCTGCAGAGCCCTTTATTGAAGGCAGTTCTTTCACTATGCTCAGAAAACCTCTTAAAGTCCACTTAGCTTCACCGTTACAGCTTCAGATGTCAAATCTACCAAGAAAAATATGGTAAATGGAACAGAGCAAGCATGTCTCTGAGTTGGCAGCGCATGCTTCACGATGGTTGGCACTATCTACCAAATGTATTGGTAACACACAGTATAAGCACGTACCAAGTTGTTTTCACTTCGTAAATATTTTTGGTTGGATGTTTTGCTAATAACAGCTGGAAAATCTCATTTGTTCCTGAGATGAGCATGACAAAACAAAGTGAGCTCCATCTAAAGCTGCCAACAGGACATTCTTCTGCATTTCCAGCCCTGCTACCTGCCTGCTGAGCCAGATTTATAATCTCAATCCTCCCCAAGGCGCCACTTCTGAGACTCTTCTTGACGCACATCTGGCCTGATCTGGTTTCTCATTCCACCTAGAACATTTGAGGTTGCCTCTGTGGCAACAATGAAAGGTTTCACCACAGTTGGTGGGATTTGGCGGAGGACTCCTCCTACTGCTCCCGTTACTCCTCTGTTCTCATGCTCACGAGCAGCAGTCTCATAGATGGTTTGGGCTGTGTCCGTAATCCCCTTTGAGAAAATAAAAGAACTCAGTTACATTGAAAAAGAAAAAGCAACTTCTCYTAGTTTTATGGGAAATTTTAAACTACTCAGCATTTTTCTTCTTGGTGATTTGTATTAAAACTATACTGATACAAATATGATTTAGTTCTTCTAATGAGGCTTAAAATAACACTACTATGAATTTAGAGATGTAAATATTTCATGTAACTTCYGGTGGCACATCTTGTGCATAAGGGAAGAAGCTGTGGGGTACTATGAACTATTAAAAAAATGGCAGAATTCACTGGAAACTGCTGAGACCTTACTTCAGAGACACTGTATCAGGTGCAACTAAGTGAAAGTACAATACAAAATACAATAAAAACAGGTCATCATTCTAATTTATAATACACTGCCTTGGTAGAAAAAGCTTTCACTTCTTTTAAATCCAGCATTATGCTTAAACTCTAATTACAATTAATAGTAACTGTGAAGGTGGTCGGGCAGAATGGGAAGGATGGATGACAYGGCACAAGAAATCAAGTTTACATAACTCAGAATAATTGTAAACCATCACAACTGCAGAGCACTCAAATCCTGCCCACACTCATCTGCATGACATCTTAGTTTATTTCTGCTTTTTCTATGCAAGGTTTCTGTTGGTTTAAGATCATTGATGAAGACAGTCTCGTTCAAAACTTAAATCCTCCTTTTTATTCGGCCAGCCTAAACTAGCATCTCTTATTTTACTTGCCATCTTAGGAGATAATTCTTAACTTTGGGTAACAACRGTTACTTCTGCACTCACCTCTTTGACGACACTGTAGGCTTTGGCTACACCTTCCCGCAGGTCGACTGGCTGATGAGCCAAACGATGGCGAGGGAACCGTTTGAGCTTTTTTGCTTCAATAAAGGTAGGCCCTGGTGACACCATGTCATAAGCAGTTTCTGCAGCTGCCTGAACATCAGGAGCAAATGCAAAACATGTAAGAAGCCTTATAGCACCCGATCACAAATTTAAAATACTAATAGGGTGATGTCACTGAAATAAAAGCATTCTTATTCCAGAAATAATATTCATTTACATCAGATTAAGGTTTTGTACAAGAACTTCTGGAATGGATGCAGCTGTAACTATACATTAACTTCCATAATGAAAGAATGAATGTTGTAGGTTTACGTGGGATTTTCTCCCTTCCTAATTGTTGTCTCTTCAAAGGCATCCTCTAAACTGCATAAAAGGCTCAAGACAGAAACCGAACATTTGATCAACGGTAACATTTCTTACAAACACACAAGCACACATACAATCCCACTCATGATTAATACCACTGGTTTTTTTACTGCATATGTTCAAGCTTAGGCACATACAGAATTTTTGCAAAATTAGGTAGTAAAAGTGTATTTTCATTATGTATTTTACATTAAGAAACACAAATTTATTAACACTTTAATCCAAGATTACATTCCRGTTAAATCCAGAAAGCTTTATAGACTTTGTGCAGATCTACAGAAATAGTATTGGGTTTGTGGGTTTTTTTTGTTTGGTTGGTTTTGTGGGCTTGTTTTGTTTTTTTTTAAAGAAGCACAGACAAGTGGACTTTTAAAAAAAGGTAAGAATCTGTTACTGGATAATACATATATGCAAAGAGCTCATCTTTCTCAATATCAGTGATTTTTAAGTGAAGCTGAAAATTTTAGATTAAACTGTACCTTGTAATACATTAAAGACACTAAGAAACAGGGCAGCTTGGGTGGTTAGTAGTATTTTAACACAATTTTCTAACCACTGCATTTGAGTCCACAGTTCTCACCTTACAGACTGCTCAAGTTTTGCCCAGTATCTGCTCTCCTATTTATACAGCTGCTTTTCTTTTTTTAATACATGCTCCTCACCTTAAATCTACAGCATTAATATATTAGCTTAATATAGAGTCCTTACTATCAACACCTCTCATTTTATGCCTAACTTCAGGAGTAATACACTATACCTGTATAGTCTGAACCATTCTGTTTGTCAGCTCCAGTGCTGCCATGGCAGTGGAAGTACCAAAAGAAGCTGCTCCTCTCTGAAAGCCTCTGACAATACGACCATCCTTCCGGTACTGCTCTATTGGCAACCACACCAGATCTTTCAGACCTTGGACTGAAAATGAAGACAGAACACCACAGTCAGAAAATGAAAACAAGGGTCAACACGGTTTGTGGTGGTTTTTGAAGAGGGAAAGGTGTTGTTTTGTTTTTAAAWAAACAAACGCATTCGTAAGTAACTGAATAGAAATAAGAATTAACTTACCTAACTGCACTAGTGAATGCATAGGCCCTACTCCTCCCAAAATTCCTGGTAGCTGGTTTTTCTTAATATCATTAAGCCATTCACTGATGGCATAGGAGAACAACTTATCCACACCTAATAAACTAAAGTAAATAGAAGCATTAATTTATTTTTAAACATACAATTCCTAATAAGAGACATGCATTTGTTATTCATTAAAGTAAAAGATATCGTTTAAACAAAAGGAAAGTTTTTTCAATTGTGATCTTTTGTTGCTATTGGCTAAGCCAAGCACTTCAAGTGTATACGCTTCATAAAACAAACTTAAAACTGTATAATGACATCCAGTTCCACAGGAAGTGAACATAAAACTAAGAGTTTACCACCAAGACTAGCACATATATTAGACACTGTTCTGAATTAGATGTTCTTCTTGAATGATATATATTTGGAAAAAAAACTAGAATCAAGAAATGTTTGTGAAGTCAGAAAGCATTTTGGATTTTTGAAGTGCTTCTTAACAGAAAATTTGCTTTTCATTTGCTATGTTCAGTTATTCACCATAAACTTGTTCAATTTGCAACAGCAATGTTGATCTATATTTTAATGAACTTACCCATGTCTGTAACAAAGTCTCTTCAGCTTTAATTCTGAGCAGTTCAACTGAGCAAGCCCAATCAGTATCCCAGCTAGTGTTCCCTGTAAGTGAAATATTTTGTTATCACATGAATTTACTCAACCTACTCAACCTGCACAACCTGTCAGAAATAATTTAATCATCTCAACTCTTACTGCAGGTATTCTGTCTAAACATTCTCCCCCAGTCTCCCAAATGCTACTCATTACAGTGCTATGAATCATGTTACATGGAAACATGCAAAAAATGAAATTTGGCTTAACCTGCTACTCTAAGAAAAACATCTGGATACAAGAGGGCTTCTTCAGAAATAATAAGATACAATAAATTATGTAACCATAGCTCTGGGTTTAGTGTGTTCCAGGCATTCTAAAGCTAACATATTTCATGTTTTGATTTCTGACAGCCAGGCAAATTCAAGAAGTTGCTGCTTTCACGTTTCCATATTTTAGTACTGATTTGCCATGACAAAGTACAAGCCTGGTTGTGCAAACAGGATTTTTTGATGTCTGCTTCTAAACTCAGTATGAGAAAGAACGTATATATTTTAAGAAGAACCATGAGCATTTTTTCATCTGTAATAGATTCTGCCATTGCCACTGAGGCCCATTTGTTACTAGACTGAAAGGGAAGGAAACAAGGAAAAAAAAATGATAATATATTTTTTTCCTCATTAATGCCAGAATAAAATAAAGTGCACAATTGTGGCATCAAACAGTGGTATCATACTTTGAGGGGCACTGCAGCTATGTACTATGATTCCAAGCCAATCACTGAGTTCATGAATGTGACATCCAAGTTCCATCCTGAGTTAATCATAGCTGGGGGATCCATCTTCCAGTTTCCAAATTAAGAGTGAAACAAGGTTAAGCTTTACTGAAACCAAGGGGGGGAAAAAAAAGTGTTCTACATTTATTGAGATCACATCATTAATGAGCAGGGAGCATAAAAATATACTCCCATTCATGGGGAGAAGGGAGGGGAAACCAAAACAAAAACCATCAAATTTTTGTTCTGTAGCATCAGCATTATACACAAACCTGATCCATTGATACATGTTTGCCATGGTAATCAAGCCGTATTGGAACTTCTGACGTAAAACGAAATTCTCTGGGACATAAAAAATAAATTTTATAGTGAGAAACACAAAAAGGAAATAAAATTATCCTTCCAGAAAGAAACTCATGGTTTCCCACCCTCCTGGAATAGGATGTCATACTCTTTTCTGTAAGCCATAAATCCTTTAGTTACTGTCTTAATTCTTCAGAAGAAATGTAGAAAATACAGTGGCAAATTCAGGTTTTCTTGGTTTTTTCACATCTAGTTCAGATTAGAATTCGTAATAAATTTACCAGTCCTGCAAAAGTGCTACTAAACCCGCAAGTGAACATCTTTCCGCAATCTACAGTTAAAAAAAAAAGACAAGTAAACAAAACCCCACAAAATGATGGCTCTGTGGGCCAAATTTAGTCCTGCAACTGGAACTCAATACAAAATTCTATTGGTAATGTATGTGGTGAATTAGAACCACAGCCATGCTCTTACAAATTAGCTCTGCACTGCTTACCAAAGCACACATCTATTGTTAGAGACACTTATGATCTGAATACATTTGAAAAAACTTCTGCATAACAAGCTACAATTTTCATAGTCACTTCCCAGTCATGACTACATTAGTTTCTCTTGTGATATTTTAATCTAATACTTCTCTCCCATGATACCCTTATATCCTTTTCTTTTATATACTCTCATCTCTGGTTATATTAGATCTAACTTATACTTTTAGATGTAAGAGTACAAACATTGCTCTTTTTATGTATTGAAAACCATCTCATTACTGGTTCTGTACATAGCAGAGCTTTAATCAATTTTTATATCCTTGTGCACAGTAGGGTGCAAAAGTTAATAAAAATCACTAGTTACCGTCTCATGATAGAAACAAATATATTTGATTTTCACAACCAGCCAATAAAAAAAACAAAACAGAAAACCACCTTGCCCTGAAGTCTGTGTAGTTTATCATCACACTTTCTTAAAACATTCAGCAGAACAGCTATGTGTCACTGGAAATTCTGTAACAAAAGTTTACCTGAAAAATACTGGTTGATCACTGTATGATGTTGTTTCTTGTGAGAAATGATCATCATCTCCATTAACCACATCCATAGAATCAATGCTGCCATTTTCATTTGCTTGCTTGTGTGATGCAAAAGAAATGACTGGACTTGGTTCCTTAAGGCTGCTGACGTGCCTGGGCAAACTACACGTAACTTCAGCACCAGGAGACTTTTTAACTAAGATAAGAAGTTATACACAGTAAAGTGACTCATTTTTAATGGTGAATACAGAAATTCTATTTACTCAATTACTGTGTCTTTAATAAGTTCTAATGCTTATTAGTAGGAATTACTAGCAGGACAATATTTAGATTCTCTTAGTTATTACAAAAAGTTATTACATGCAGCTTGAGTTTTATGCCTCAGCATAAATAATCCATCTGGTTCTAATGGCAGTACTGCAGAGTACTTCATTACCTATGCATTTCAGTATGCATAGGTAATCATCTCAACAGAAATAGGTAAAGTATAGCCACTAACAAGTGCGCAAATATAGTTAACATAATATAGTGGAAATATGCTTATCAATATATATACTGCTTTTGCATCAGACACTCTAACTGATTGGAAGTACTGCTTCAACTGCATACATATGTTATTTAATTGCGTAAAACAGTATGTTTGTCTAATAGCTTGAAGTTGTGTAACACACAGTTCAATATTATAARTAAACAGCACAATATATTTGTTTTATCTAGTAAGTCCTAGTAGTATATACACAGTTCTCAGTTTTTTCAGAAGCTCTTATGAAATATGCTCCAATTTTGGTGAAATCCTTTATAGAATCAAGATTCCAAGTGTTGAAGACCTTTGTTTGTATTTGCAAAATACAAAGCTTCAATACTTAAAGCTTCTGAGTTCTAAAAAATCAGTCACTAATGTTAGTGCTCAAACCCCAACACAAGTTTTTATATATGCAAGATTCACATGTGAATTTATAGACATGTACACACATTAAAGGACAAAAAAGTGGCACTTTCATGTTAGATTTTTTAGAAGTATACCTTCAGGATCTGGAGTAACTAAGAGTTCTACTTCTGTTGAAAGGCTAGTGAAAAAGTCCTTCAGGAAAAACAAGGCATCCTAATGGCAGAAAGTAAAATACAAACATGTTAAAATAAATACAAAGACCCAATTTTCTGAAAATATTATCTAGTATTCCAGCTCTATTTCTACACATATATGAAACAAAACACATTTTTTTCTTTTTGATGCTTTAATATATGCAGAAACCACATAGAAATCCAGGACAGAAACCAGGAAGACCCTCTTAGCCACAGCACTCTGCTCCATATAAGAGGATTTCATGATCTATCTAGCTCWGTCTTAGAAATTCAGGCTTGTTTTCATCATTTCTACTCTCATTTTGGAGACTGTTCCAGAACCCAGATATTTTAACAGCGATAAACTTTTCTCTGCTTTCCAGTAAGAGGGCATTTAAGTATAGTTTATATTCTTCTCTAATACCGTCAAAGTCAGTCAAATAGTTACCAATCAGGCCTCATCACTGCTTCATTAAAAGTCATTAATATCTATGGTGTTAATGTCTTACTAATGTCTTAAAGTTATTATATCCCATTTTTTTTTCTGACAGATGCATCACATTTGGTGCCTTATTCATCCTATCATTGATGACAACCACTTTCTTTTCCATTTTTGTTTCCAGCTGGTAAGAATGACACCTTAAGTAGTAATAACAAGTTTTTCTAATATAACTGCATGAAGTCCTGTGCTTCCAAAAAAGCTGTGGTTAATTTCACAGAAATTGTAAACGTGAATTTGGCTTATGGTACAAAAGATAAGACTTTTTACAAAGTAACCAAGAGGGAACACATTTCCTCCCTAGATGGCAGTATTCCCAGGCTACTTTTTTCTAATAGAAATTCTTGCAAACTAGACAGAGATCAATTTTTCTAATAGCAAAATGAAAACCTGGTGTCTAATGCGTGTTGAAAGAAAAGGTAGGTATGGAAATCCTAATTATGCTCTTAAAAAACCCAAACCCCACRTATCTCTCTAAAGATGACAAATTAAGGAAGAAATGCCTCAACAAAGAGTAGTAACTGCACTTTACATTTGTGTGCACAAACATATATAGTTCTGACTGGTTTAGAAAAAATCCAAACATTCCTTGAGTATATCAAATTTACTTTGCACAAAGGCCTGCAAAAGAAAGTAAACAATTTCTGTTCTTCCTGCCACTGCAGTTGATATCAAGACAAAGCCTTCAGAGTATAGAAGCATTTCTCAAGTGTCAAGTGCCCTTGACTAAGATGTTGTGAACCACTTCCGGATTAATGATTAACCTTTTTCAATTAAAAACAATGATGCCACTTCATGAACAAACAAAACTAGATCATTCAAGAATAAGTACGTGCTTATGAAAAGCCATTATTCCAAACCCTTTGAGATTATCAGAAGTTTCAGGAGGAAAACTTATTGCAAAAATGGCTTTCTCTAAAGATATTCTTAGTTTTTAAATAAAAAAAAAATCTAGTCTTTGTAATAGCTGGAGTAGAAGGCAAGTTCTAGCATGGATATAAATTCAAAACAGAGATCCAAAGATTAAATAAAAAATGTATCACACCAAGAAAATGTAAACCACAAAATACACATGATGGCTTAAAGTCTCTGGTTAAAAGAAACCCCCAGTATCATTAAATAAATAAAAAAATATTTTATTTTTTGCACTGGCACAACCAACCTGGTCAATATTGAGGCGAAGTGGCATTAGTGAAACACGTAAACAACATTCCTGTGGGGATCTGCCAGACTCTGGACGGACATGTAATGCTTTAACTGTTAACTGAAAAAAACCAACAAGATAAATAAAAGCACAGTTATTACACACACAACTATTAAGTCTCAGAACACTAGCTAGGAAAAACATTTACTGCAAAACCCCGGTACTAATATGATTCCACTTGGCAACTACTGTATTGAATAAAAACTTACTATGAATGTTACAAAAAAAGAAAGTTAAAAAACTCCCCCCAAAAATTARTAAGTCCTTTGTAGAACCAGTAAGATTACCGTATACCATAAAAATACAAATCTGCATGTGTAGTGAAAAGTCTCTTCACTCATACAAGCAGATGTTTATTCAAAACCAAATTGTGAAAGCTACCAAAATAGTCCTGCACACCTATTTCTTTAACTAACAATCTCAAAAACATTAATACCTGATACGCTAACACTCAATCTGACTTTTGAATTAGTTTTAATATACACAAAGAGTCAAGCAAATTATACCACTTCAGTGTTCCATAAACTCGTGTTTCTGCTTCTGCAAGATTAAGAAACGTACATAGCCCCCACAATGATAGTTCAACCACTCTAACTGTAACGAATTAACATATTTCATAACTATACCATGTTTGAATGTGCTTTTCTGGGCATCTCCTTACTGCAGTAGAGATAGAGAAATTTATTCATCTGTGATGTAGCTAAGCGATCTCTAATCTCCAGGTCTTGAACAATAAAAACTTGTCGTGACACTGGCTGTTCCAACAGACAGGATTCCCCTTCTGCACCAGCTGGAGGGTATACCTCATGCTGGAATTTCACCTTTTAAAATGGAAAGAAAACCAGCATAATCAGTTTCAGTGACAAAACAACATTTAACATCAGAATAATACTTTAAAAAAATAAACAAACAAAACAAAAACCCACACAAGAACTTTTACAGCTGTCTACTATCTTAAATTTACAGGAACAATGTTAGGATTTCTGAAAACTATTCAGATTTTTACACACCTAGCAGTAGAATTCTTCCAGTTTCTAGCTGTGTACATGTTCATATTTTAGGATGCAAATTCAAGCCAAAACAAAGAGTCAGTAGAAGATAAGGAATTAATTTCACTTTTTTTTTTTAACATTGACACTGCTTTTTCCTCTCAATCCTGACATCTTTCTTACTTCATGGTGAAGCCTGTGCCACACGATCTTGCCATTCTTGAATCCTCTAACACTTAGGAAAATAACATTTCTTCCCTATCGACTGACTTCTCAAATGGCTTCTTGCGGTTGTTTCCTTTTTCTTTACTCACTTTAGTCCGTATAAATTCTAATTCATTATTTTCCTTAAATTCTAAATGATCCTCTTTTGCTCACCCCTTGACGCAGTTCTCATTTTCAGCTGTGGTGACCTACAAACCATTCCCTGTCCCCCCAGTCCTGCCCGGCAGTGGAGCGCAGCCGAGCACACAYAGTGAGTGTGGCAGTGGCCTCTACCGGCCCAGCGCTGACTTCCAAAGAAACACCATTTGTCACACTTTTTTCTCCTTCATTTCTTCTCTAAACATTATTATTAAGCCTTGTACCAAGTTAGAGGTACAAGTAGGGGAAAACACCCTTATACCACCTGAGCGCTAACACCAACTCTGGTTAAATATCTGCAAATTAAGACATGGCTATAATTCTACATATAAATATTAAATGCTTCCTTTTTTCCTTTTTTTTAAATTGCAATTTCATGCTTTTTCTAGAAAAGGCTACCTTAAGTATCACATTTCTGGCAAGCTTTAAGTGTCAGCGGGATGAATTTTATGCTTTAGAAATGCACATAAAATATAAAAGGCCTTCATTTTAATGTAGTGCCTTTCATGTTTATGGAAATGTTTGATAAAATCTTATTTTAAAAAGATTTTGTTATCTATCCATTTAACATGCAACTTGTTTAACTCCTTGCCAATATTATTCACAGAACCAGAAACAAGCATCTAGTTCCTATGTTAGGGCTAAGCATAGCCTTAAAAACACCGGTAAGATACCTACGCCTGAAGGATGTTAACATCCAGTTATATGACAATATTGTTCCTGTGTTTCCCCTAACATATTAATTTCATATCCAGTTATCAAACTGGTACATTGAGTGTTCTCAATAGATCTACATCTTGGTTATTTTGCCAGAACATTTAATTTCATAACAGGTGTATCTATTCACAATAGAACTGAAGAGAGAAAAACAGAACAGCAGTTGCAAAACTTGGTTATAATCAACAAAAACTTTGAAAATATTGTAATAGGTATCCTTCATCTCTAGAAAAAAGCTTTTTAGCAAGTAAATATTATGCTAATACTAACATTTTTTTATTAAACAAATTCTACATTCATCACCATCAAAGAGATTGCTTACATATAGAAACAGTTGAAAGAAATAGTACTGAACTCTAATGGAAAGATGTTATCAAAGGAATATAACATGTAAAGATTTTCACACACACAGAGTCATGGCTGAAGCTGTTTCTGTCAGTCACTCACCTTGCTCAACTGTATTTCCATTAGGAAGTCTGGGTTTCTTCCTCTTCCCCCACATGCTGTATTCCGTCCATGTCTCGTTGGTGTATGAGAAGGAGAACTATGGGGACTTCTGAGGAAATAAAAAGGAAATATACACTTTTGCAGATTAACGCTATCTCACTGTTAATCTAAAACTAAATGCACTGGATGTAACTTACTAGTATTTTAATGGTTTTCAAAACCACATTGAAATTGTATTACTATTAGCCAAATAATTTCTTTTTCTTGTTCTAGCAATGCATACTTAAGCAGAATGCTAGGTGTATGTGTCTCACCAAATTAACATTCATAAAACATTTCCTTAATTTTGGCTGTGATAATTTTAATTACTCTTTAGCTTACATGACATCCTGTAAATCTGACTCTTATGCTCCTTAGCACTGATGTCTTTAGGAAAATCTGACTTCTAATGTTACCCCGAAACAAAATCCATCCCTTCCCACCCCCCCCCAAAAAAAAACCCCAAAAAAMCCCAAAAAAATCAGCAAAACCAAACCCAGATTATCCACATTAAGACATAGGAAAAACACACTCTGATGTGTGGAGTTAAACTGAAGATGATTCTAGACGATCTTTAAGGTCCCTTCCAACCCAAACTACTCTATGATTGATTCCTTGTGAGAAGGGAGCAAAGTAGCAGCAGCAAGGGAGACTTGGGACTGAACAGTGAGATTACTCCACATCAAAAGAAAATAAGGTATTTTTAAATGTTCTAATCCACAAAATTACATCAAACGCTTACATGAAACTTTTAGCTGGAGATGTTGGTGGTGCAGTCCCAAAATCCCTTCCACCATAAAGATGCCAAATAAGAGATATTTCCTTTACAACGTAGCGTACCAGAGGAACGGGAAAATGAAGGGGAGCTTTGCTTGTATCTGTTTTTTTTACAGGTTGGCTGAAATGATTTTCCTTTATGATAATTGCATCATCAACCATTATTTTTATAACTGGCTCTTCCTCTTTTTCCTAATTAAAAAAAGAGAGTATATGGCATTGAAAAGGTGAAATCAGCTTTCTTTATTGAGATGTCTAATTCTTTCCTAYGAAAAAGAAAACTATTCTGTACTGTCTTCTAAAGCTTATACAACATGATTGGTTTAGAAATGTTTCTTATAAAGACAAAAGCATATGAAAAAATTAGAAGCTGAGAAGTAGCTAACAACAAAAAAAACCCCCAAAACAAAACAAAACAATTCCCCACCCWAACTATAAAAAACCCTAAGTACTAGTTGAAAGCAAATAGAGAACCACAGAAGAGCCCAGGCTACCCTGTTAGCACTTTTGGAAACAAACAAGATCAACTATAACCGGGAAAACACAGCTTCTAATCAGGGACCCAGGAACTCTTTCTGTCTAAGAAAAATTAGAAATTTTTAAGAAAATTACCRTCAGAGATACTACAAACAATATGAACACAATGCAGAGGACAGACATTGGTGTAAAGTGACACACAAGCTTTTCTCTGAGGTTTGGCAAGGATCTTAGGTCCTCAGAAACATTGACAGCTTAGACTATGAGAGAAATGAATAAAAGATTAGATGATGTGCAAAGCTGCTATTTTGATAAATGTTGGTTTTTGCTTAAAATATTTTTTCCTAACGATGCCATTAGTGTAAGTCAAAATGGCAATGCTAAAACATGAGTAAAATGTAGGAAAACTGCCAATACAGTTTAATGTAACATTCGTATCAGAGAACAGCTACGTAGTGTTGAGATAAAGAAAAACCRTATTTATCTGAAAATACTTGCACTTATTCCTAACAGTTACAATGCATGAATTCCTTTCAAACAGAAAAATTATTTTGCTGCTTCTCTGCCCACTGATAAAAACATCACTAAGCAATCACAGAAATATATGAAATCTAATTTGTCCAGGTTTTACATAGGCTTTACTCTAACTCAGTTTACGTATGGACTTTTACTAGTAATTTTCGAAGGATCTTACAGCAACAGCAACTTTAGGTGCAAAAAGAATGCAGAAATCATCACTTTCTGCTGGAACATCTCCCATGGCCTCATTTATCAGGTGATGAGTAAACGAAGCATAAGTGGGACTTGGCTCTTGTGAGACATTTCCACTTTCATCCGGAAACAGGAAGAGATCTGAGCAAGATGGTTCCTGAGTTTGAGATTTGTCATCCAAAACTCCTGGGAGTTGAAGGAAGGTGGAGAAAAAACATATTTGAGTGGAAAAATCCTTACAAAATATGAAAATTAAGTAAGAGTTAACTAATGTTTGTTACTTCAATTATATCAAGGAAATCTGCTTATTATATCTTGAATCAATTCCTACTATAAATAAAATACAATTCTCAACTTTCTCATTCTGGTAGTAAGACCACAGCATCAAAAACTTTCAGTACTACTACAGTGACTGCTCACCTTCCACCATGGAAAAGAAGACCAGACATCATGGAAATAGTGACGTTCTCTATTCACAGTACAAAATCTTTAGCAAATTTAAACACGAATTACTCTCTAGCCATGATAGAGAAGCCATAATCCTGTGATAMAATCAACTATCGTCTTCTATCTGCTAATTGAAAAAATTCCTCATAGATAAAAGTCCTTCCTTTGACTCAGAACTGTACCATTTTCCTGGACTAACCTGATACATAGAAGAGAAGTTTTTGTTTCCTCCACAAGCAGTATGACATATAAACTGACTTCCTTACTAATTTATACTCCTTACAGGATTTGGGATCTTGACAGAATCCCACAGAGTCAGATTTCTTCCTTGCTGCTTTCAGTTTCTCAGTAGTGTGTATTTGACTAGAATCTTAAAGTACTTCTGCATTACTGTTATTACAAATAAGAATCGATTTCATAGTTTGAAGACTTCAAATATCCTAAGTACGTGCTCCCACTCTTATTGCAGCATCTCTACATACACAWCTTTCGACCCCGCTTTCTTTCCAGAAAGGTTGTACTGTATATGTAGTTAGGCCTTCAGAGGATTCTTACCATTAGACTCTTGCTTCATGGCAGAAGCAGCCTGTTGAGTCTCAATTTCTTCCATTGCATCACTCATCAAATCCCGTAAAATCTGCTGCTCCGACTCAGCGAGGACTGGTCCGTGGGAAGGTGGTTGGCTAAAGGTCTCTACCTGTAGGAGAGGAACTATACATAGTTACATCTTAAAGACAACTGCAGTAACATGTCGAAAAAGATTTTGCTAGAACAGCTTGATTCACAGCTCTTAAACTGCAAGAAGAAACACCATAACTTGTTAAATAGTCAAGTGAGCCGAAACACCAAGCTAGATGATTCATAAAGTAGGTTAGAACATTATGGTTCGGGGTATTTAGACCATCAGAGTACCTGGACAGCTCATAAATGTCCTGGAATTTTCTTCTTCAGATAAGAACAAAGTACAAAAGGAAARCAGCACAAAATATATTAAAATATTTAGTGACCAAAGCAGAAAAAAAATACATTATTTTAACTCTGAAATATATTTTAAATTAGATACAATCTATTAATTTCTTTGCAGGAAATCTCGTATTATTTGTAAATAGAATGGGGATTAAAATTAAAATATATTACCAAGAAGCAAAAAGTTAAGTTGCTATCACTTTGTCATTTTATACCTTCATTTTTGGCTTGCTCACTCCACGTTTAACCTCTGTCTTAGCAGGTGGATGTAAATCACCATAACTTGCAATGTATTGTATGAGATTCATTAGTGCAGCACAGGAATCAGAGCAGGTACGAATATGGATTACATCACTGGAACAGTGCAGCTCAAAACGTGGTTTAGTCTAGAAAGAAACAATAAAAAGATAAGAATTCACTTCAAATTATCCTGAAGTTCCATAAAAATAGCATATACACAATAGTTTCTAAATTATTTTACTTAACCAGTCAGAAAAGGACTTGTACTATTTTTTTAAGTAAACTGAAAAAGCCTCCTTGATTCTAAGTATAATAAAGTAATTTTCAAATCACAGTGTCCCATAAAGATTTTACATTTTATTTTGTTTATGATTAAATACTTACTCTTTCTCCATCAGAATCAGATTTTACTGCTGTAATGGTTAGTTCCAGCAGTCCCATATCCATAACACGAACATAATCTGAAATATGAAAATTAGAAAAAATATTATGACAATAACAAACACTCTTTATTTCTAGTTAAAAAAACATTAGAAACAGCATGAGCTATAAATCAATCTTTTTTATGAAAATCTTTTCTATCTCTGCACTTCCTTCTTTTATGAGGATTACTCTCAGAGTTCAAGTAGCTTCAGCTACTCAAATAGAGAACTCAAATCTTTTCAATCCAATCTATCACTCCCACTGCCACCATCTGTGTGCAGCATAATCTTTTAAGATATTTATCTTCATCCCATCTGTGTGAGTTAGAGAAACCAGGCACACAGAAGTTGAATGACTAAGCATTTTATCAGTTTTTTAGCTGAAGTGAGAGAGAACACATGTTCATATTGTACTAATCTTTCAGTGCCATGAATAACTTGTTTGCCCTCTTTTCTTGTTTAAATAAACCAGGCTTACCTGTCCCTTACTAGAGATCTCTTACCGGAGCTAAATGCACACGTTTGTGGGCACAGGGTTTCACTGCTTCTCCAACTCATTTATTAAATGTTGATTCAAGTTCCTCAGTCCTTAAAGGTTCTTAATATTTAAATGCGAGCAAGCCAGTTGGTATTATTCTTTTCAGAACCTAGAACTCTGTGCCATATAGCAACTTTCAAGTTCAACTGTTTAGAATATATAGCTCATAAAATGAGATGTCTTTTCTACGAAAATGTCTTTCTGTGAAACTTCACATTTTTAAAAATATGCTTTCTCAAATACCCATTATTAAACTCTAACAAGATACTAGATGAATTGCATGATGCTCTTCTCTGACATACTTCTGGATCCACAAATCCAACCTAGAGCACTCAGATTTTTATCAACACTACACTATTCACTATTACTCAACTTGCTGCTCCTTATCTCCTCAGATCTCTTTATCTATGCTGAATATACCCATAATTTTATTTCTTTAAGCTCTGCAACCGACACCTAAAACATCCTTACCTCTATTGAGGTTCACCATAACAGTGTTGCACTTGTCAGACAAATGCAAAGCAGCTTCATCTAAAATTATCCTGAGAGACAAAAACAAGATGCAATAAAAATGCTAGAGAAATTCTGTGAAATTAACCAGTCAAAAGAAATTAGTACAGAAAAAATATTTAAAGCCACAAACATACCTAGCGTATCTTAAATCCAAACTCTTCACTTTAACCTTTCATAATTTCCAAATCCATTGGCAATTAACCACTCTAAGATATTCTCCCCATCACTAATTATATATTTTTTGTATTTCAATTTATATATTTGATCCTTCCTAGGATAAGAAATAATGCTTTTGGCATACAGGGTTAACACTTATTTCCTTTTTGGCCTTTTTCTCTTTTTAATAAAGTTAAAAGGACCTTTGTTTCAAAGGTCACTTGAAAGGTTTTATCAATAAAAACAATCAATTTAGTAGATATTTCACATCAGAACAGGTATAACAATGATTATTCAACTGAAGTTGCAAGAAGAAATAGTAAAAGTTACAGATATGTTCTTTAGTCACTAAATATTCAATTGATTAATATACTGTCTCTAAGTAAATGATAAGAAATCTTAAGGTTTTACTAACTCATAAAATAGACACAACTTCATTTCAGGACATTTCAACCATATTAAAAATTATTGCTTGTTGTTAAAGAAAGCAATTCAACTAAAAAAATATATATAAATAAACAAAATTATTTAATCTAATAAAACAGAAGTATTATTTGTGAGCTACAGATGGAAACCAGTGTGGTCATTTACACAACACAGATACTTTCGAGGTCAAAAAAGGAGACAGGCATTACAAGTTTTACAGGAGCTGTAAAGCTGATTCACAATCACTTAAATCATACCTGAGAGTAGAAGAGGATTTATCTACTGCAACACTGCTGGAAATGCTGAAAGTTTCAACAGTAAGCAGAGATCTGACTGGCAAAAACAAGGGCCTAACAACAAATAGGAAAAACAAATTAATACTCTGTACCTATTTAGAAGTGCAATCAAAGCCTTACAGATTACCTAATTCCACCTTCCCAGGCCTAGGCAAGTCACATCCTAGTTTAAATTGCTTCCGGTTTAAAGGATTTCTGTTAAGTCCTTTTTTTCAAAATGCTAAATAAGTATTCTTTATAGTATGCAAACTCGAACATTCCTGAAGAATAAGTATTTGGCTGCAGTGCCACCAAGTGACACACCCTTGCATTTTACTTACCTGTAATCAAGAGCACAACTCCACAGATGCACGTGAAAAGTTGTAATTGTAGCTGGAGGATTATATCCCAGAACAGGCTCATCAGAAATATTCAAAAAATATAAAATCTAAAAATCACAAACATATTATTTTAACACTTCAATATCTGTTAAATTAATAAATAACTCTGCACTACAAAAGAGAAAATCTATAACCAGTATGACAATAAAACGTTAGATTAGTAGAAGGAAAAGGAGTAAACAGCCTCAGATATTTCAAGATGCTTAGTCAGTATCTTTTTATAGAAAAGCATGGAACATAAGGCAAAAAACCCCCCCATACTGTAAAATTATTGTTTGCTGAGAGTTTGCTGCATTTAGACAGTCTAAACTAACAACACCTGCTACCAATATATGTTTTCCTGCTTGCATTTCAAAGGTATGGAAAAGACCAATTCACAGACAGCCAAGTGGCTCCTTGTRCAAAGCCTCACAATGTACTTTTAAAACACTGCCCAAATACAGTCTCTTTCATCCTTCTTTGTAGCTGTTATTACAGTGTTTGCATTTTCTTTGCACTCTACCTGAAAAGTTAACTTTTTTTGTAATATTGCACATTGTTAAAGTTATCTTCAAGTTTTTCTTGGGGGGTGCAAAATAYGCTCAGAACCATGCACACATTCATTGTATTACAGCTTTTTTATGTATTACCACGTAATACTAAACTCCTACCTTCTTCTTAAAATCTGTCATAGTTCCCTCTCAAATCTGTTATGCTATAAAAGTTCTTCTTAAAATATTCCAAGCCTGGGGCATACCATCACTGCTACTTTGGACAATTTTTTATTTTACCCTTCCCACCCCAAAAAAGATTCTGAAGTGCATCACACACACTGAACTGAGCAAAAATTCACAGAGCAAAGAAGCAACACGGTGTAAAGCCGTGTGTAAAACACAAACCCACAGGAATATCATGCTGAGGAGAAAGAAATGACACAGCAGAGTCCAAAGCCCAAGTTCAGCTCCAAGCAGTTATACACTAACAATGCATGTGTAAAAGTCAGCATACCATATATACTGGAGGATAAACAGGGGAAGCTCGAATGTAAAGGTTTGCTATGTAATCCAGTATGGTGTAAGTACATGCAACTACACKGCTCCTGTGCTAATGGCATGTCTTGCCTCGTGCGTTCACACACAGCTTCCAGATCAAGGATCTCCAGCCCTGTCTGCTATGCTATACCCCTGTATCCACACCTGTGACTACAACCCTTCTCATTCAGAAGTGTTTGTGTAAACTGCTGCTCATTACCTCATCTTCTCCATTACTGCTATTCCAACAATACAAAACAGGAAACAAGTGAGAAATGAGACTTGAGGAATAAAGTGAGCASAAGGGAAAACTACAGAAATGCTTTAAGTACTGCAAGTAACATGATTGCTTGGTTTGAGGGTGTTTTTTAACTTAAGGATTATTTAAGTACTGGAATAGCATTGCACTACTGAGATTTTTCATCTGAATTTTAAACAAAACCCAAAAACCAAACCTCAAGAAACCAAAATAAACCCCCTCAGAACCTCCCTGAGAAGTTATAGGCAGAAATTTAGGATGAAAGGAACTGAACAAAGCAAACAGACAAGTAATAATTTAAAAGTAAGACTATCATCTGTCAATGGTCTCAAAAAGAAACAAGAAAGAAAGAAAGAAAAATACTTTCAAGAGCAGAGTACAATAATAAAGCACAGCCTAACATTAAGATTGTCCATCAAGGCTTAGTTTGATAGTTAAAGCAATGAGACCGAACTTGAAGATGTAGTCAAGAAAACTGTAGCAACCTGACCTGTTCATGCCAACTTAAACCCGAAGGCAGCACTCTATGCTGAAGGGTGGCTCCTCGTAGTCCAACAGCAACTAGAAATTCCTGCACAACAAAGTTGCGTGATTTAGTTTACAAGAAACACATGTAACTGTTTCACATCTAGATTATGAAACAGTGTCATCCTTCTGCTCCCAAAATCTCCAAGTGCCAAGAAATAAACAAAGGACTGGGCCAGGATTAAACATTCAAAAAACCCTGCTTCCCAATACAGAAACCCCGGATAATACAGTCTTATACTTTTTGCAATAGGGTAGTTTAAAAATGGCAGCTTTGTGGTGGTGATTGGAAGGATGGCCACCACAAAGCTGTACATTCATTCTGGGATTCATTAGAAATTACCAGGTGTACCAACCCAACGTAGTTTACATATGAGACAACTGAGTCCCTGTAACATTTTGCTGGTCTGCAGAACCTTTCTTTAGGTAACTCCACCAACCTGTTTGTCACCACTATGCCAGCTAGGACGTCATTTTTTAGCCACACTAATGAATGCTACTGTCTTTTACCAGTGCCATTCCAAATAGGTAAGCAAAGGCTCCCTATTAGATGACACTGCTAGTAAACTGAGCAGAAAGCTTTTAACTCTGTATTTGTTCTTGCCTGTTTTGGCACCAGAGAAACACAACAAAAACCAACCAACCACAACAACAAAAAAAAAAGGTCAACTGTCCAAGAAATGCATTCAGTACAGAAATAGTGTGATCAGCAAAGTGAAGCATTGGAAGAATTAGTAAATTAAGATGATACTTAAATTTTATATTCCACCCAAAAGATTCTAACAGAAAGTTTTAGTTTGAAAACTAATGTCTCAGAACTATATGGTTTCTTTCTGTATAACCCTTACAACTCCATATCTAGATGCTTCCATATAAAGTGAGATAACTCAACTTATAAAAGTACAAATAACACAAACCTTTGTATTGCTCTCTATTTTATCTGATTGGATTTTGACCGCAACYGTCAGCATACTTGGACTATCCACTCCCACACCATCTGAAGTAGTCCTACTAAGACCATCTTCTTCAGAAAAACAAATAGTAGGTTCTAACCAATGGGGACGTATTGTGCTGGGCAGTCGTACTTCAGAGGAAGGAACAACCCCATCTACCAAACCTGCAAAGAGATTTTGGAATGAGTTACCAAAGCTGTTACTGATGAAGTGTTAATGAAAATCTTTTTTTTATGCTTAATGCCTACAGAATTATTTTAATTGCCAAAKTTAGTCATGCACACTGACAACTAAAAACTGTCAAGGGAAGGTTACCGGTGATGCAATATTTAAAACCAGGGTTCTAGCTAAAATCTTCAATGTGACCATTAGGGATTGAGCTTTTTATTTGTCCAATAAGATAGCAAAGTTGAAATGAAGGATAGAAAACTCCTAGAGGTTACATGGAGAGATAGGAACATGTGTCTCCTCCTCATTTTATAAGTTAGTGCCAGGCTACCTTCTAAACACACAACAACTAAGCCTTGCACTGAAACATGAGTACCACTAATTCAGAGACATCTGACATTAAAAGGTTTAACTACATGGGGGTTACCAGACATACACCAACTACACAGTCAAAATTCCTCACATGCTGACTACAACTAGCTACCCAGGAAAGACACCGCAGCCACTGATAAACCGTAGTTTTTTGAATTAAACAACCAATAACATGTAGGAAGTGTGTATTTTCATTGTAAAGAACAGACTGTACAGCTAATTTGCGAGAGGACCACAATATCTCTAAAGACCAGCAGTTGTCAAGGAAAGTTGGAGGTAAACTGTAACTAAATACAGTTATCATGAAGTTGCGTTACTGTAGCATTTAGAAACATTAGCCATAAATTAAATCCATTGTGCCAAATGATACAGTATGCGAGAAGAAAGAAAAAAAAATGCAGCTTTTTCCTAAAAAGCTTCAAGCTTATTTAATTTCAAATTTAGTCCCAAAGCTGCCTCAATCTCACCCCTACCTTGATGATATAAATTGAGGCTGCTAGAATGGAGACAAACATAGTGTCTGTCCTCAAAGCCTTCATATTTAGTCACGCTGAAAAGGGAACCACTGTTGAACTCAAACCAAAATTCACCATATTTTCCTTCCAGTGTACTTCCATCATCTTGCTGCAGGAAGAACAGAAATGATAAAATTATTGTTTGCTGAGAGTTTGCTGCATTTAGACAGTCTAAACTAACAACACCTGCTACCAATATATGTTTTCCTGTTATTTCCTATTATTTCAGTTATTCTCACATGAAGCAAAGTCAACAGAATTGGCAACATATTGTGTTGCATTATTGTCTAGTTATAGTAGTATGAACATTACAGAATTGCTGTTAAAAACACTAGTTCCTTCCAGGTAAGTACATATGGCACGAAGGGGATCCCATGGTCAAAACAACAACTTGTTCCACCCCAGTGCCTCACCTTTACATCTGTGAATATCGACACTAATCCATGTGTCACATTTAGCAGAACAGACAGAAAGCTTTGTGAGTTCTTATTCTGCGAGTCGAGCTTTTTTCTCCTGCGTGAACGGTAGTTTGGATCAACAGTGGAATAATACTGTAGTGTTTCTTCCTCAGATCCACTTTCATCATCTAATACAYAAAATGAAAAACAACTCATTGTCTAGCTAGCACACATATTATGCCAATAACTCACTGTTTCTCYATTGGTAGTGCAATTCAATTTCACACTTATTTTACTCAATTTAACAGTAATCTACTTTTTTCTTCTTGGTTTAATTTTTCTCATATGTTTACAAAAGCTTTCCACTAACAGCTTAATCACTTCAGCCAATTATGCTTCTAAATCACTGTAGTTCTAGATGATTTATTAAGATGATGTATTACCATAATGAACTGCAGATTTAAATTGACTAAAGCTGTCTTTACTGAAAGTGTTGATGAGCTGGCTGGCCACAGATAGCCCAACACCGTAAGAAAGGTTTTCAAATGTTTCTACAGGAGATGGAGCTGTGGGTTCCCACAACAATAAATCATTGCTGATCCTAGGAAGAAATACATTATCATTACACAGAACATATGACTATATTCCCACTTAATATAAAGTCAGTCAAGCATAATTCCTTTGCAGACTTTATATAACAGATTTCAGATTCCATRAACAAGATAGAGAAGATAAAGTTCAAGAGCACAAAAAAGAATACATTAATAAGTAAAAGCAATAAATAATGGAAGTAACTTTTATTCTGTAATTATGGTACACACATATCAAAGTCTAACATTTGATAGTGACRCAAAAGCTTCTATAATTAGGTATCTATTAGCTCAGTAGGTTGGAGGGGGAGTTGAGAAAACCCTATTTTGATCACATCAMTTTTCAACTAAGTTGCAGGAAACATTCATTCTTTTGATTTCAAGTGAGTGTATTTGTCAGGGTAAAGACAGATGTGACATTMAGAACAGAAGTATTCCAAAAGAATATTAAATGGAAGGTTCTGCTTTGCCACTTTGGAAGTGAAAATACTCTAGAAGTAAAGTAATACCTATCAGAGACTAAAATAGATCAGGTCTCTCTTGCATGTTGCATACCACAGTACCAATCTAGTAGTATTTAGTTGTTTTTCAGACAGAAAACTAACAGAAATAAATGGTGAGCACCCATCTGTAAGCTGGGTTCACTTTCTCTAYATTTCTGTAAACCTTTGTGAGGCTTACAAAACTGGGTTACAGTTTTTTCTCTGACTGCCTTGCAAATTCTAGATTTTTAGGTGGAAAGAATAAAATCGAGTGCAACAGTTTTTGAAATATAATGATCTATTTAAAGAAGAAATTAGAAAGATTAGAGCAAAATGAAGCATTGTAAACAGAAATCTGAACAAAGTATTCACCAAGAGCCAAAGACTATTTAGCTTTACCTTTTGTTCACAAAATCTGCCAAACACTTTTTAGTAGATGGCTGTCATGGCACCAATCAGATGCATGAAACAATGGTGTCTCTGATATTAACTTGGAAAAATGTTTATATAGCATTTTCTGTTCTTAAATAAACTATACAAATGACTTCCTGCTATATCTGCTTAGACAATTGTTTTTATCAACAGTGAACACAGAACAGAGTACAGGTCATGATAACCCAGGAAAATAATTATACTTGCCTGTTGTAAAGTTTTTCATAAAAGCTTTTGTTTGGTAACGTTAAGTGAATGTTTGGTAGCATGAGTTCCAGTACATAATGAGAATTACTAATTGTTTTATCCTGAAACTCAGTCATTTCAATTACATCTCCTGGCATCACCATCTGAAAGAAAAGAGAAAGAAATTCTTAAGTAAAAATAAACAAAACCAAAAAACAACAAAGCAAAACCAGAAGTGGAAGCCAGAAGTCACATGTAAAGTAGTGAGAATGTATTCATTTTGTCTATCATAAGCACAAAGCAATAACAAAATTTTAGAGTACCTCTTCATTTTCAAACATGACCCTACGAGAAGAAAAAGGAGAAGGCTCTGGTCTTCTAATATCACAGACATCCTTCAAAGAATGAGACCCTCCTTCTTCTTCCTCTTGAAAGTTATTATCACCTTCTTCCTCCTCAGCTGCTATCCTTTCCAGAATAGAGTGCACAGCCAGAGGGTTTATTTTCAATACAATCCTGACATTGGAGAAGTTATGCAGAATAAGCCATTAGAGATGCTTAYAATATTTATATTTATGCTCTGTCACATGTCCCCTAGTTCTATTGGCTTGCCATTAAACGTGCATAGACTAAATAGCTTAAAAGACCAGGGATTTTTTTATTAGATAATAACATTTTTTAATACCCAAAGCAATACTACTAAGAAAAAAAAATAACTTATACACACAAAAGGACACAGAAAAGGTACCATCAGGTGAAAGAAAATGTCAGGTGTCTACCTTTTTCAACTCCATCAGGTGACCATATAGGTAACCTAAGAAAAACCTAGCACTCTCCCAAAATATTGCTTGTTTTACTAGACCATTAACAGCTATTAAAAAATGTTCTACTGCATGATGTRGCATATTACATGTAAGCACTGTCACAGAAAAATGTATTTGTGCCATTATAAAAGAAAAAATGTCCATACAAACTTACTGTCAGAAAGCCACTAAATTTTCTGGCAAAAAATGTACACAGCAAATTCTGTAGCAAATCTAAAATTGCCTCTTTAGGCATCTTATTACATGCTTCAGCTGCCAGGTCCTTCTCTTCAGTAAGTCTGAAGTACTGTATTGCCTTGCATGCAATAAGTCAGTCACAATATAATTATTCTTACTATTGTTATGGCTTATAACAATATTTTGAGGCAAAATTTGACTAAGATGGGTTGTTTGGTATTCAGTCCTGGATGCAGGAGTAGGAGAAGAGGTGAAGTGAAAAAAAATGAGAGAAAGTTTCCAATTGCTCATCATTTACCTAACTTTCACTGAAATTTAATCAAGTTCATGCAGAAGCCATTATACATTAAAACCTATTACTATAGGTTATTACTATAAATGTAGAAGTTTCAGTTTGGTTTTTTTTATAAATTCTTGGGGTCTTTTCAATAGTTACATGCCCTTTCTTCGCAAAKTATTTTCAAGCATTTACCACACAGGCATTCCACATTAAAATTAGAAAAACAACAGTGCTTCATAAAAATCTAAACAACCCACACTAAAAAGACCAAACTTTATTTTACCGAGGCCAGTCAAAATTGTCAGATGATGTTGTTATATCTCCATCTGTGCCACCAGACACCTGAAAAAAYTTTACCGGTGTTTCTGCATTATCTTCTTCAAATGATCCTGAATAGAAAGAGATTTTTTTTAAAAATTAACACAGGAATGACAACTGCTAATTTCAGGTTAGACACTCCTCAGGTTGGAGTCTAACAAGACTAACTTGTCAATGCTACTTACAAAGCTACTWAGGCAAATTTTTTCATCTCTTCCTCCAAAAGATTAACTTTTAGAAACAAAAATTATTTTGCATTATTTTCTAGATAGCAGTAGTTAGAAAATCAGATTATTCTAATGCACAGATATCTGCATTTAYATTTATAGCATCACTATATTTTGTCACATCCTTGATTAGGTAAACAAAATGACACATCAGCAGAGAAGGTTGCAAATATGAACCAATCTCACAGACGTATTACTTTGAAAGATATTAGAGGCATGAAATTATTAAAGTTTTTCAGTAGTAGTTATTTAGGGAATCAATCACAGAATCACAGCATTGTTAGGGTTGGAAAGGACCTCTGGAGATGATCTAGTCCAACCCCTCTGCCAAGGCAGGGTCACCTAGAGCAGGTTACACAGGAATGCATCCAAGGTGGGTTTTGAATGTCTCCAGAGACRGAGACTCCATGAGCTCCCTGGGCAGCTGTTCCAAAGCTCTGCAACCCTCAATGTAAAGAAGTTCTTCCTCATGTTAATGCGAAACTGCCTGTGTTTCAGTTTATGGCCATAGCTCCTATTCCTGTCACTGGGCACCCCTGAAAAGAGCCTGTCACCATCCTCTTGGCACCTGTCTTTGAGATTTTACAAGATCCCCTCTCAGTCTTCTCTTCTCCATACTGAACAGGCCCAGCTACCACGGTCTCTCAGCATATGAAAGATGCTCCAGACCCTTCATCATCTTTGTTGCCTCTGCAGGACCCTCTCCAGTAGCTCCTTGTCTTTCTTGTACTGAAGAGCCCAGAACTGGACGCAGCACTCCAGATGGGGCCCCACTAGGGCCAAACAGACGGACAGGATCACCTCCCCGGACCTGCTGGCCACACTCTTCCCAATGCACCCCAAGATATCATTGGCCTTCCTGGCTGCAAGAGCACTGCCAGCTCATGGTCAGCTTGTCATCCACCAATACTCAGGTCCTCTGCAGAGCTGCTCTCTGCTAGGTCACCCCCCAACCTGTGCTGGTACTTGGGGTTACTCCAGCCCAGGTACAGTGCCTTGATCTTGTTGAACCTCATTAGGTTTCTCCCCACCCAACTTTCCAGCATATCAAGGTCCCACTGAATGGCAGCACAGCCTTCAGGTGTATCAGCCACTCCTCCCGTTTTCGTACCATCACCTAACTTGCTGGGGACACATTTTCTCCCCTGGTCCAGGAAGGGATATTTCATTTCTATACGAGACTTCTAACTTGCATAGCTGTAAGAACGCCCTACAAAACTTACCCTGGGATAGAGAGTGCAGAGATACACTAAATTGAAACAAACGCAAGGATGCAAGCACTACACCTGTATACATTAGCCTCTCCTCCTAGTAGTACTGTTTTGACTTAGCTTGGTATTTAGTACAGAACACAAAACTACAGCTGAGATATGTACACCAAAATTCAGGTGGAAAGAGACTCCCTGTGTTACTCCATATGAGAGGACATTTTTCTCAACTATGTCATACCTGGGAAAATAAAAAAGGACTTTCGACTATAATAATAACATTCTTACCAGTTAGCTCTTTAAAGGTAAGCTCTAATTTAACTTGTTCTGGGGTTGACCCTCCTATAAATTCAGTTTTAAATTCCATATCTGCAAATTCAAGATGAAGAATCTCCTTCTGAAGTGATTTCTTAAACCATGGTCCTCTTTCCTGATCTGACCGTAGATCAGGTATTGGGAAGCGAACAGAGAGATTTAATGCTGGGGCTGTGACTTGAACTGAAACTCTACAGTTTGCAGGAGCATGTGAATCATCCAGAAAAACTTCAGTAAATGCTTTATGCTAAAAAAAACCAAAAAACAAAACACAAATCAGAGTGAATGAAAAAAATTCTAAATTAGAGAAAATAGCATTAAAAGTGACTATAGGGAAAGCTTTTGATGATAATATCTAAAAATGAAATATTTATGTATCACAGAAAAAACACATTAAGACCAACTGCTATTTTCTTAGAATATTCTTCTATTTTTGGTGCCATAAATATTCTACATAGTTAGAAGYCAAGTATTTGCAGAGATTAGTAATCTTTCAAAACACCAGCAATTTTTGCAATTTTTTTTCCTCTTAAATTAGATAGTGAGAGTACCAAAMAATACTCAGCTGCAGTTACAAAATACCGTGTTCTCAGACACTTTTTTAAAAATTGCTATTATTGAAAAAGTAGGAATTACTGTCATGTGTGTCCCTTTCAGGAAGTAATGGTGTCCAGCTCCTGTCACTTTCATGTCCTTCAAATCCTCCCCTTTTTGCTGATCATTGAAAAGAATCAAACTCAAATATGATCATAATCATATTAATAGAAATGATTGATGTCTTACAATTTTTTTAAATAAGGATTCTCTTAAATAGTTTTGAAGGCTGATTTTTCTGTAATCAATCAAAGCAGCAATAAAATTACATGAAGGTATTTGTTGTTGTRTAGAAAATCAGTTAATTGCATTAATCATTCCTCTAGTATTTCACGAAAAGTCTTCAAGTTTAATGCTATTGTGACAACCCAAACCAAGACAAATAAGCTCCAACTTCTTCTGTGGGTCCCCAATCACTACAGTGCACTCTATACGATCCCCATCCTCTCTGCCACCTACTCCAAAAGCAGGTAACGCACAGCAGAGGCAACTGGGCTGACTGTGACAACTAAAGATCTCAACATAAATGTGGAATTGTCAGCAACAGTTTTTATCAGCTGCAGGAGAGCATGACGGGACACATTAGGGATGAGAACCCAGTCAATATTTCTCTTTTTTGCCCACTTCTCCTTGCTCCAAGAAGCTGAGAACTAAGGCAGTTTGTGAAGCATCTATCACTGCCTTTAGGTCTGCTATTAAGCACACAATCACTGAATTCAGAATTGAGACTAYGTCAGATGGCTACTGTTCTGTGTTAGAAGTTAGAAAAAAACGAAAAAAAAATCCCAACCAACCAAAAACAAACTCAAACAAAAAAACCCATCACACTAAAATAAACCACCTCAGCCACCACAAATCAACCAACACTAAACAAGGCTTAGTGCCATCCTGCCTTACTCCTGCAAACAAACCCCAGCAGGTGTATTAATCAACTTCACTTTTAACTTACCAGACTTATGTGCTTATTGTAAGAAGCATACATGTGAGATGCCATCATCTCCACTGTAGTTAGTTTCTGGGGTTGAAGTAAGGAATTCAATCTGTCTACAATACTAATATCCAGCTCACAAGACACTGGACTTAGCTTTATTTGTAACTCTGCTTTCTGTGGAACAGAACTGAGTCTTCCTTGACTACCCTGAAAAGAAAAAGAAAAAGCACTGCAATCTTTAAAAACAACACAGTAAAATAAATTATAATAACTAGGAGTTAAGGACTCTGTTTTACAGTTAGATAGCTTTCTGTTCAAATGAACCAAATTAGACAAAGGTTATGATACAGAAACTTGGTCTTTTTAGTCTTCCACCTTACCTGAGGTCCTCTGTTATCTAAATGCTTATAATGCAGCTGAAGGCATGGCATAGCATGAGAATCACTTCTTCCTTCAGAATGAAATGTCAGCAGCTTCAGAAAAAAATTAGAGTTAAAAATGCTTAATAAGTAAGAAGGAAAGAGTTGCCACARGAAAACATATTTATGACATATTACCTAGAATACATAGGAGGTAACCTTACATTCAAGTCAGTGAACAGAGCCCCAGCGCAAGTGTTTACTCAATGCACGAATTCAGCTACTTTACTGGATATCTCTGACCACTAAAATAGCTGGAAGAATAATCACCACCCAAAGAAACCTTTGCATTGCTCAAATCCACTGGTCAGTTTTTGGAAAACATTTCCTCTAATTCCCAAATGTGTTAAGCAGATTTAAAAGAGAAGTAAACTAACAAAGATTGGCTACTTGGTGCTGTTCCTGTCAGGTATGACAGAAGTTGGTTTCATTATTTGAGCTCAGAATTAAAATGTAAATTGTATCTTAAAACTATAATATATTTTAAACAACTAAAAAATATTAAGAAACATTTAAATTACAACAATTTTAAAATCTAGCTTTTTCAGTTATACAATAAGCATTTCTTTTTTATGGAACTCCCCTTATTTTTTACATACCTCTGTATAGTGAGGCTGCATGGAATGAGAGTCAGTAGAAAAAAGGCATTCCAGGAACTCCATATTCCCAATGGATAAGTCAGTACTAAAACTTCGAGATGCAGTCCTTTGTCTTTGCTCATAAGACACTTTGATGCCAGTACCTATAAACCTGAATCRTTAAAATTATGAATGATTAAAAGTAGCATAAAACAATAACAATGATGAAAAGTCAATATTTAAATATGCCAAAAAGGATCACTGCAATCCTTTTAAAATCATTAAAAGTACCATAATTTCTCCAAAAATATGAAAATATCTAATTACAACAGATTTAGCAGCAAAGACAAGGAGCTCATGTTACACATTCAACAATGGTTAGCATAGAGAAATTTATAAAGAACATTTTAGACATCTAACCTGAGGTGCAATTCACATAAAACTAACATCCTTAGATAGACAATGAAAAAGTCAAATGTCTCACAAAGTCTAAATTACATACATAAGGTAAGAAAAGGTATGTACACCCTTAAATATTTTACTTCATACACTGTACTGGGATGGTAAAAACTTCTGCAAAAAAAGACTGTTGACTGACTTTATCATTTTGTTCACACTTATGTTTTATCCCTAGCGATATAATATTTTGCACTAAGTAAAACTCTAAGCTCCTTCAAGCAGTAATCACTATATTGAAATAAAAATAGTCCTGTAAAAAACAGCTATTTCTAAAGAAATAATTTACTTAATGATTCTTGACTCTCTAGACTTCTGTGGTAGAAACTGTACCTAGTTTAATTCGTCTATTAAATAGCTAGGTGATTTTAATGTTTATTCTTTTTTCTTCTTCTGTTTAAATTAAAAAAAAAGTCTTGGACAACAGATGTCAAAATTCAAGACTATTTTGAAATCAATAAAGAAGTCTAATGCAATTCAAATATTAAGTGACACAATTACTATGGAAATAAATGTACTTTATTCAAATTTACTTAAAATATATTTTTGTTAATTATATTTATTAATAAGCAAAGTTATACCTAAGGTGATCATGAGAACAAGCTTCTGCAAATACTTCTCGGAAGGACAGAAAATCTTCTGTAGRAAACTTAACTGGCTCAATCTTTTCTATTCGGGCAAAGAAATCCCGAGCCATTGGTGTCAATGGGTTAAGGTTCAGTGAACTTTCAGGTGGGGGTAAAGGGTCAATATGAAGTACAGACACTGAGAAAGTTCCAACTGCCAGTCTAAAAAGTAGCTCAGGTCTGGATTCATCCACAGAAACAGATCTGGATGGAATAGCTGAAATACAAAATTAAGTTCACGTAATTTTTCAGCAATAACACATTTATAAAATCATCTTACTTTTGATTTTCATTTCTTTTTACCAAGTTGCTGCATGACAATTCATTTTCAGAATTATCTATCTGTCGTTACTTACATGTCCTTCTTAAGGAAGCCTGGTGAACCATATTGGCTGTTAGCGAAGAACTTCTTGGAGGCTGTGATTCCTGTTTTTTACGATCGAGAAAATCACCCCAAGTTGGCTGAAGCTAAAACAAAAATATATATGACCTTAAATTTGCAAAGAGTTGACAGACATTAGATCAAACATAAATAATAAGGTAAATGAACAAAAAACCCCAACATGCATAAACAATCAACAGTGTGCCATTTCATGGAGTATTAGCGCTCAACTTATCAATGTAGATGTGCATTACTTTGGGGTACACTTTTTAATTCCATGAGCATCTAAACCCACATTTTTAAAGCTAAGGCTGCACTCCCCATGAGCACTCCTATTCCTCTGTAAAAAGTACAGCTAATTCTCCATGGCTTTCATTAAGGAAAACATTAAGTACACAACAGATTTGGGAAAGGTGATAACAGAATAGTTTTTATGGTGTTTGAGGAAAAATGTAATATAACAATTATGTACTTTTTAAGTCATTGCCTGTGTAAGCCGTATTAAAAGAAAACCCATGTGGCAAACACGCAGTAATTAAAAAGAAAATAAATCATAAATCATCCTACAAAAGTTTCAAGGCATTTGAAAACACATTTCCTAGCTTAGTAGCCAAAGAAATGAGAACCATTCCAATACAATTTCCATAGCAGAAAAGGAATATTATCAGCTCTAAACATTTCAATTGTTCTAGAATTTTGCAACAGTTCTTGATTTTGTAAAGAATGCAACAGTTTCAGACAAAAGTGTTAATTTTTAAAAGATTTCAAATGCAGTTAATACTATACCACTGTAGTGCTCAGTGGAGATCCTGCTGGTGTAGTTGTGTATGTGCTGGTTAAAGACAAGTCTAGATCCATGGTTGGAGGGTCTCCAAGAGGTGGAAGGGAGGAAAGGCTGTGAGACATGTCCATTTCAGCCATTGAGAAGAAAACTTCTTCTTCTAATAAAAACCATAGATAGTAGAGTTATTTTCTAAATAAAAACATAACTTTAACAGAAATGGATTCATAAGTGCAGAAATCCAACTGCTAGACAGAATAACCAGCTAAATATATCAGAGAAGTTCCAAGCTCTCTTGACACTGAGACTAGTAGTATCTACGGAGAGAGATTTAAATAAAAATCAAAATCAAAAGGCAAAAAAGYCTAATGAATATCAAAACGGTTAAATATCTCATTTTCATATTCAAGTTGGCATAATTTCTATAAATTCATACACTCTCCTTTTGAAAAATCAAAGTTCATACTTTCACATTAAAAAAAAAATTAGCAAAAAAGTATTCACATAAAAATATCAGGGAAACACAACTATTATTCTAGATGTAATTTCCTCAACCATGCATTTGAAAAGATGTCACACTGCATGTGTAKTTACCATGTTGCACATTAACATAAACTGAACAGTTTTAATGAAATACTGAATCAAGTCTAGCTTGATGCCTAAACAAATTGTTAATTTTTTACTGAACTTTACAATTAATGGCATACAATTACTTTACGTCAAAGTTATTTTAATACATAAGTTGATAAGATTAAAAGATGAACAATCAATTTAAACAATCTTTACAGGTTATTTGCTCTGTTGCATCATCTTTTATACTTGCCACGACTAGAAGGCGTTCTGGCACTCTCTGTCTCATAGAAGCTTTGTTCAGATGATGCTCCTGCAGATAAAGACTCTTTTCTTAAATAACGTTTCAACTCCATCTGAATCCGGTACTCATCCTCCTGCTGCATTGGCCGGTTCTTCCTATCTTTATTTGACAATTCTATCCTGCTTAGACTCTCTGAATTAAAAAAAAGGAGAGAAAGCCGACTGTAATTTCCTTAACAGTACCCCTAAGAAAATTCAAAAATTATTCTGAAAATTAGCCATTGTTATATATATGTATGCATCTGTATTTTTATATATATACACACACACACACACACATCTGTTACATATCAGATATGTATATTGGTGCATTTTGTTGGTTTGAAGATTTTACTTGTTCAGAACAGATTACTATTTCCCTAGCATTCATTAACTTCAAGTCTGATGAAAATATTTAAACRTTGTATATGCAGTGTGTTCACATGCAATATTAGCACACATTTCTCTTCTTAGTCAGCTTTAGGGACTAAGACCACAATCTCTTAAAGGTTTTACTATTAAGGAATTATTGAAATTTGAGGCTTGAAGATGACACACATGGGAAACTGTATGTAATGCTTCTCCAGTTGTCCAAAACCAATGAACAAGTTCACTACAACAAATATATCAGTATATCAAAATATTAAGCACCTACCCAGGATATGACAAATCTTTTCAAAAAGATTATCTACCCTAATAAGTGTTGTTACATAAGGTAGATGGGGGGAACAAAGCAAAACACTCTCATACTTGTACTGCAGTAGTTGAAACACTGCTGTTAATTCTTCACAAATATAGACAAACTCGATTACTGTCTGTCCTGTATTTTCTGTGCCTGTCACTAAAACACAGGACAGAGAAGCTAAGTTCCTCTTGTGAAACAGAAGCTACAAGAACCAGAATTGGTTTGGTCTCCTGATTTTCTCCACTTAGAATTTCCTCACCTCTTGTCCTATTACGCAGTTACGCGTCAAGCCTCAGTTTTTTTCATTACTAGATGTACAATTTACAACTGAAGACAATAAATTGACCACAGTCCTAACTCAGAGCAGCTACAAAACATTTCAATAATATCAGATAAAAATTTATAACAATGTCCTACCACAATTTTTTTTCAACAGAGGAATTTTTTTTTCCTTGCAAAGTTTATTTTAGTTTATTGTAATACAGCTTTAACTTTTACAGAATGTTCACTTGCCTGGTCCAGCAATAGCTGCTACCATATCCAATAGAAGATGCACCTGCCTTGGTGACAGAAACAGATGTACAGAGTCTATTTGTCCATCTATATCCAACTGAAAAGAAAAAGAAAGAACATTGTCAAAAACACTCAAGGAATTTTTTTTACAAGACTTGAATCAATTATTTTGGTAATAGATTTTGATGTTGCAAAGAATATAGTCATTCCAGCAGTATCTTCATCTTGTACACAGCAACTAGAAATTCAGTTTTGCATTTTTTCCAACCTGTAGTTTGGCAGGATAAATGCAGATGTGTTACTAACTACTAGCTTAAAATAAATACACAATCTCATAATAGAAAAAATCAAGAATTCCATATATCTACTAATTGAGGTTTTTTTCTTTAACAATTCCAGAAGTAATCAACAACACAAAGTTAGTATTACTTACTAATTATAAGATATTGAAGTCAGCACCTTCTGAAGTAGACCTTAAAACTGTAAAGATTCTGTTCAGGACTTTTTAGTACAGAGATGAATAAATTCACATACTTTCCCCATGAAGAGTGGGATGTTTATAGAAGTCAAATTGGTTTGTGATGGTATACAACAAAGCAAGCCACTTAGCTTCTGAGAGCAGATAAAACTTAAAATTATCTTAAGGATTTGTATAGATTTATTTTTCAATTCAGAATCCTGTACTCCCAGACATCAGTTCATCCATGATTATTACTCATTGTATTGGGCATAGGTGACAAGGTGTTGGCAGCACTTGGCACTCTCTGCAGGGCCAAGAGGTCAGGGTCTGCCTCATGCTGGACAGAGCTGGTTCCAGCCAGCCCTGTAAGGGACTCACCTCAGGACATAGCCAAGCCTACCAGAAAAACTGGTGGTAACTCTTTGAAAAGATATTTAAGGAAAGGCAAAATGTTGCAGGGGCAGTGAGGAAAAAACAGCATGAGAAACAATCTTGCAAACACCAAGGTCAGGGAAGAAAGAGGGGAAGAAGGTGCTCCAGCTGCCCGAGCCTCTGGAAGAGATCACACCAGAGAAGAAACCCAGTGCAACTCATGCAAGATCTCACTCTGCAGCAAGCAGATGTGCCCTGAGGGAAGTTGTAGCCTGAGGAGAACCCACACGGGAGCAAGCTCCTGGAGGTGTTCAGCCAATGGAGAGGAGCTCACACAGAAGCAGGTTCTCCTGTCAGGAACCACAGTTCATGGAGAACCCATGTGGGAGCATGTTTATCCCACTGGATTATAGTCCATAGAGAGGACCCACACTGAAGCAGTTTGTGAGGGACCATACTGCAGTAGGAGAAAAGCACCAGGAAGGAGGAATAGCAGAGAGGAACTGCTATAAACTGGCAGCAAACCCTCAATTCCCCATCCCTTCATGCACTGCTCAAGGTGGTGAGAAGGTAGAGGATTTGGGAATGACAAAGTGAAGTTGAGCCTGGGTAGAAAAATAGGCRAGAGAAAGGTGGTTTAGTTTGTTTCTCAGCATTCAACTCCATTCTACCTGCAAATAAAGTCAATTACTTTCCCCCAAGTTGAGTCTGTTGTGCCTGTGACAGTAACTGCTAAGTGGCCTTCCTGTCTTTATTGCAATCCATGAGCTTTTTCACCTCATTTTCTTCCCCTCTCCACTTGAGGAGTGTCAGTGAGAGCGGATGGATGGATGGATGTATGACTGCCAACCAAGGTCAAGCTACCACACTCATGGGGAAAAAATACAACCAAACAAACAGGCATGCAATGGAGTACATTAATATGAAAATATACTTTTGCTCACACAGACCTTAAGGGAATATTTACCTAAATGGGGAAACTAAATGATCATTTAGTTTTGTATATTGCTTCCTACTATTTTTTCCATCTTTCGTAAAGAGCTGTAAGAAAATGAAATTACTGAAACTTGTGTACTTGACATGAAGTTATAGAGTGCATTTTGTAGTTTACACGCTTGAAACTTCTATTGTAATGTAATTGTTTCCAGAGGAAAAAAAAAAAGCTTAAGCTAGACTAAGAACTATAACAATACACTGTATCTAATGTTCTATTCAATGAGCACAAACTCTTCTTGATAAATCAAAAACCAGATCCTTCTTCAATTTTGTGATGTAGTATTAAATCCATTGCCTAGTTCAGATGTTGCTGTTATTTAAACTAACAACGTTTTACCCATACTCAAGCTCAACTTGCAGAGATCACTGCTCTGCATTCTATTATATTGAACATCTCCTATAAAACAAAAATTACTCTCAACTCTGCCCTTGACATTTTTCTTCCAGTTGTATAAAAGTAGATCTAACGATATAAAAGTGGAAGATTTTCAGCAACATCGGGATATCAGTAAATTTAAGGGTGTTAATTGCATTCACTCTTCATACTTTTGAAACAGGKATCATTTTTCTATTTCACACCAAAGAAAATGTTGTTTTAGTTTTCAAGGACTCTTAACTGAATAAACAAAAAAAGTTAAAGATTGACTAGAAATTGCTGGACATCAAAAAAACTTGTCTACTGTAGTAGAAACTTTATGCTTTCTGTAACATATGGTACATTATACAAGACAAGGCCACAGCCAATTTAAAAACTGGAGACAAGGGGAATATATTTACACAACTTTACTTATATACTCACTTTTTTAGAAAAAATATGCCTTTATTTTCAAGTRCTTTGCTACCTGTATCTTTACATAAAAGTCAAATAAAGTATTAATTTTACTAGTAGCCCTTAAATATAGCATTATTATGTACTATGATTTCAATATAAAAATTTAGAAGTAGAAATGTTCATGTGAGTTTTATAATGCTGCAATGCTGCAACCTAATTAATCATTTACAGTTTACTTGTAATTGTTGCAGTAAATTACACCCTTTTAAAACCGAAGTGATTTTAATCAACCACCAGTTAAACATTCCACACATATGTAGGCAAATCAGTCATAGTGCTACAAGAAAAAAGAATAAATGAATAGAAGCAGGAGTTTCATGAAAACAAAATAACTTTCTCAGAAGTAACTCCAATACATAATTGCAGAACAGAATCAGAGAATCATTAAGGTTGGAAAAGACTTTCGAGATCATCAAGACCAACCTTCAACTGAACACCACCATGCCTGCTAAGGTATATCGAAGTGCCACGTCTACTTGTTTTTTGAACACTTAAATTCAGTCTCTCTCTAACATACAGGAATTATCCTCTAACAGATTTCAGTGTGCCACTGACTCATCTGGCTACTTACAGGATGTCTTTTTAGATATATTTATTTGTTTAGAATGTAAAGAAGCTACATAAAAACTAAGCCAATCCTATTCCCTTGAGAATCTTACAAGTTTTTTGTATGTAGTAGAAAAAAATATAAAATTCTGCAGAACTATTAAAGACCAGGAAAGCATGACTAACCTTAGCTCCAGGAAGTACTTCATTTTGCTTTAATGTTAGGCTCAACTCCATTCTACCAATCAGCTTACAGATCTGTACAGGGTCAGAAGGAGTAATTTCTGGCAAGTTTCTTGTTAATTGTGGATGCGGCTCATAAATGATTTTTGGATTCCAGCTAGGTGAAAGCTTTGGTTCAGTTGCCTTAAAAAGTTACAGATAAAGGAATAAGAATGTAATCCATTTCCTTAGAAAAAAAACCCAAACACAAGCATTCCAAATAAGTCTATCACACAAATGATCATTTTACAAACTATAAATTTGACAAGGGCATTCAAAACATGTATTGATAACTGAGAAAAAAACAAGGCATGTGAAATGTGATGCACCAGGCCTTTGAAAAGAGAAGAGCAAGTTTCCACAAAACAGTGTATTGCAGGGTTCTTAAATGTCTAGTTCTTAAAGTTGCAACCAGATTCCAGTACAATAYATCCTAAATTTTACTTAGTCCTAAAGTCTCTGTTTCCCTCCCCCTCCTCAAAATCAACAGGAAGTGATGATAAAACTTACTAAACAGAGATTTAAGTACAAGTTCACTCCTGTATCTTTCAGRATTACGCTAATATACTAGTGTAATAATATATTCTTTCATCAATTTACATCCTTATACAATGTATTTATTTTTACCAGTTGTGTAGCCGAACACACTGGGGAGGACTTTGCCGATGCAGGAAACTCATCCCAGAAGAAAGAGACACCTGAGAGCTGCAGCAACTTGTGAGCAAAAGCTGTGGGCTGATGTACATTAATTCCAGAGCATTCGTCTGCAGTTTCATCACAGTACATAGTTCTGGGAGGAAAAAGAAAGGAAATAGAGGCAGCGGGTGCATGCAAATTGTTACTTCTATTGGGCCCTTTASGCTTTCAGTTTCTATATGCTGTCTCTTCATACTATTTACAGTGCTGTTCACTGTCATGAAAGGAAAACCCCACCACTCTTTGGGAATGGGTGGAATTCTCAAATTTTCTACAGGACACCACAGGAAAATTAAGACATGCTTCCAGTGTGAACACAATAATCTGAAGCTTATAAACATTTAAAACCAAATATATTTCATTAGCAATTCTCAGTAAGCATGAGTTTTATTAGGTACTGATATCAATATTTTGCAATAAAGTATGATTACACTGTCCCATAGGTTAAAATTWATGGATTTTAAGAACATATACAGTATTTAGGTTCAAAGTAATTACAGAATCCACATGGGCTCTTTTGAAAGCTCATATAGGACCTAAAATCTTTCAGATTTTTTCTTTTTTCAGGACTGTACCTTTTTTTCTGAAAGATAGGAWGTGTCTTACTCAAAAGGGTCAGTTCCCTTTTGTACATTGAAGAGATGGCCTGATGGGCCAACAATATACATTGGCTGTTGGATATCTGAGAAATGGCATTCATTAGCTGTGGAAGCTGATGAAAATATATATTAGGAAAAAACCAGAACTCTTTCAATTTGATGGTTAAATATCTTTAGTATAAACATGCTAAGTGGAATCTGAATGGAGAAAATGCTCGCTGGCATTATAAAATAGGTGCTCAAGAGCTAGTGTCTAACTGTATACTAAGAACATGTGTGCATTAGTAAAGTGTATTTTGCAGGAAACGGCAAAAAGTACCTTAGGAAAAAAAATCCAAAGATTWAAAAAAAAAAAATCTTTACCTTTCAACTCTGATTTCAAGTGCAGTTCCACTTTTAGAGTTGTCCGGCACATGTTCTATTCGCAAAACAGTATCTAGAAAGGTAACTTTCACTCTTCTTAGAACTTGAAAGAGAAAACAAAAGAATACAATGTAGGCAATGAAGTTACTGAACAATTACTTTTGTAACCATATTAAACAGTCTTTCATTTTGTTTTAGTTCTCAATATTTGTTTCAGTGGAAATAATCAATTGAGTTTAATAACTTGAAAGACATCAAAAGATAATGTAAACTCCTACTAAATCTCCCATATGTACATTCATAGCATACAACTGGTCTTTAAGGCTTGGCTATTTGAGCAAGTGACAGCTCAAACCAAGTTGTTCTGTAGCTCAGTGTGGATGATCCTCAAAGAAAGTGTCTCCTGCATCGTGCACCATGTCTGAACTCCCAAACGTTGCTGCAGCACCACGCTGCTTGGACTGAGTAATTCCACCTCCAGATTGGACTTCAAACATTTCCCTTAGCTCAGACATTTCAGCACTAGGTTCTCCACCACACAATGTGGTCATCAGCCCTTAGTTTCTTCCATTTAGAAAAATCACCTCCAACAAAAAACAGTTTCTGAAGTACTTCTATCAACATGGTGTGATTATGGAGATGCATATAACAGGTCAGCTTTGCATAAAAACACCTGAAAAAACATTCTCCATTTCTCCTTCAACAGCATCACTACTAACAATTAAGTTTGTGTGATGAATTAAACTGGCATCTCCAAAACTAAAACATCTCACCAACCACTCAGGCACAGATTTAGCTGGATTTATTCTGTTGAAAACAAACACCAACTTGCCCTGAAACAGGGTTTATTCTGTCCACTGAGGGAAGTATACAAATATTTTAGTAAGTAAATGAGGTGGATTTTCTCACTTCAAAAGCAAGATCAATTGTCCTGCCTTCCTCTTTAAATTTCACAAGCAATGCTGAAAAGTGAAAATTTGCCAGGTAAGTTATGGCAGTTGAGATGCCATTTTGTAAAACTGAGACACAACACAAACCGATTCAATCTCAGATGTTASTTCAGATCTCAATAATTGATTCATACCTGTTTCAATAGTTTCTGCAAATTTCTCAAGTCCTTCAAAAGGCTGGGACCCTTCTCCTTGCTCATCTGTCAATTTTTGGCTGAGACACTCTTTTGCAAGCTGCATACTACTGGTCATAAAACTTGACCAATACATAGGCTCAGAACCAGATGCTGTGGAGTAAAATAAGTCTTAATAAATTTAACTACGAACATTACGAAACTATAAAGACAAAGCAATACATTTGGCACACCCAGAAAAGAGTTTCAACAGCTTAGTAAGAAGTCATACTTAMAAACAAATTTAGTGACAATGTATCATTATAGACTTTACTACTTTAAGATTACTTTAACCTATTTGGGCTGCATTGGTAAKATTCTGGTATTTCTAAATTCAGTGTAAACAAGACGAAATCAGGTAATCAACAATGTAATCAATTTTCAGCACTGATTTAAGTAATTAAATAATTTCTTGAGTTCTTTTACGATATTGGTATGCTTTTGCAAGCATAATTGGCAAAGTGAAGTAAGTTCYATTTTTAAAAATTATTACAAGGTTTCTTATTCCATTTGAAACATATCCTACATGTAGAAAGGCTAAGCAAGGTTTAAGATGTTATCTCAGCATATTAAAACATGTTTTAAATGCCTAACACAGACCTGACATAGTAAGTAAAACATAATAAAACYCAAGAGCACAGCAGGTATTAAGCTGAACAAGTTTTTCATCAGTCAGATTAACCTAATTGACAGTGCATTGCGATCAGCTAATGCCAAACCCATTGTGAGYAAATACTATAAAACTGGATTAGAAAAGTTAATCAAATTCAACTACAACACTCTAGTATAGGCAGACAAAAGTAAAACTAGCACAAACACAAACATGTTCAATGGGMAAAACATTTCAGTTAAGCATTCAGGTCTGGAAACATCCATGTGGCTATAGATGTGTGATAAAAACAGCACCATAGGGTTTTTTTCTCCACTATTTATTCTATTATAAAGCACTGTGCAACAAAGAGAACTAAATGGATGCAAGAAGTGAACTAAAAGTTTCCTCCTAATACAATCATTCTTTCAAAGCAATAATCTTACATCAGAAAGTAACTGGAATTAAGTTTTGAGGTATCTTAAACAACTAAGGATGAAGTGTAGAGTATATATAAGCAAGTAAGTTATTTAAGCTAACTTGCAAAAGACAAAAAGTAGGTTTTATGCATTTATTTCTCTTCTTTATGATACATTTAAAGAAATATTTTCTTCCATGTTCTCTACACTATAAAAAGGAAACCAAACTAAAATCCTTCAGACATTCAAACAATTTTCACAACTGAAAACACACTATGTGCTCCACAGAGTTCATGGAGGTTTGATGACCAGTAAATATTTATCACCAGGACAATCTAAACTAGATCAGTTAGATTGATCTGGATACAGACAAGCTAGAAGAACTCAGACAAACCTCTTAGCATTATAACCAAAGGTAGTAGGTATTTATTTAGAGTGCTTAAAAGTCATTATTTCAGACTGTGATAGGAACTAARTTGCATTTGTTGTTCTCTAAATATACAAGAAGATGCCTCTTTTAGTCTACAGTAGCTCAAGAAAGCCAGAACCTCTCTCAATCCCCACTCTTAGTCTTACACTAGGGTGTTGTCCTACTGCCACCCAAGAGCCAGATACTCACAGCACTCGGCAAACAACACCCAAAACCACAAACKAACAAAAACTGCTTTCCACACTTCCATTTCAATAGCTCTGAAACAGTTTGGAAGAGATACAACAGTAGGAACATTATAAGCATTTTAGGTTGTTTAACAGAGCAACAACTGAGTTGACAAACAACTCACAAACAGCTGACAGTTCCTTCTTTTTATTAATTCTCCATCATTAATGTATATAAATTAAATTAAATTTTAAATAAGGCTAAGAATTGACTAAAGCGAGGGTAGACTTTTGACTCAGAAAAACTGTAAAGAATCTCCTATTCTAAAATCAAAAAATAAGCCTACCAAGCCTTGGTCTTGGCCTGAAGACCATCTCTAATCCTTTTACTTCTAATGCACAGTTATCCTGTAGCAACGACCCCCACGGAACAGATAAGGAAATTGATTGGATAAATCCATCTGTGACTTCCAGAGGTGCATCTGCAGACTCCAGGATCTCATTAAGACACTAGAAGAAAATAAAAACCATAATTTTTTAAAAAATTACATCCATAATTTTGCATCTAACAAATAAAACACTTTGAGGCTACTAGAAAACTAATTATACTCAGACAAAAAATGGACACTTTCAAGTATTCCGATTCCATTGCAATTCCACATTTATTACCTGGCTTTCAGAATAACACAGATTGCTCTGTGGTAGCTGTATAATCTGTATTTTTGCACCATACAAAAAAAAAGTCTACTAACTTAGTCTTAGAAATACTACAGTACTAATAAAAGTTGATCTGTACTTTTTTTTGACAGTACTTGAAGAAAACCAAAAACAGGCTGACAGTAAAAGCACAAAAAGTACCTAGTTTCTGTGATAGGAGTATTTCATAGCATGTAATTTCAATGTAATGTTCATTTTTGATTTCTCTGTGACACTGGAACAATGGAACCAATCATCTCGTGCTGTGTAATATACTTGCCATTTCTAAATCATATCTTTATAGTGGCGTTACAAACAATGCCACAATCAAGTTGCCCAAAGTATCTTACAAGCTCTGAAGTAGTAACTTAAGATTTTTAAGTCTTCCACAATCCCTTGTTGCTCTATATAGGTTTCATTACATCCATACAGATGAAACATATTCTTCGCATTTATGCTAAAAAAAAGAGTGAGTCCCTGTTCATGCCCTGATTCAAAATGTAGTAAAAACTGAACTTATTGAACATGAACTACCTAGCCTGTTTTAATGAAACCAAAAAAAATCTACATCACATACCAAATTTGGTGAGTGCAACTTTCCAACATAACCAAGACCCTACTAAAGACTGTGGTTGTAATAACAGGACATAATCTTCAACCGACAAGAAAAAGTGTGGGTTTGACCTTCCTGCGTTGAACAAGGCCACTGATTTTACCTGAGTGAATGCAGAAATTCAACATCAGAAGTTTTGAAAGCAAAGCAAGGATTTAAAAGTTGCTTTGCATTTTAATTGTGTTTAAAATGTTGCTCCAATTACAAAGAATAACTTAAAAATAAACAAAAGAAGTTTTCAGAAAATTACATTTTTCATTCTTATGTCTCCACGTGCAACTTTCCCATCATATTAACTTGTTGCTCTGCTTATGCTCTTAATAACTTTGCTTTTAGAAGTTTGTTTGCCTTGAATGTTCAGCTTTTCTAGTTTCTGTTCCAAAATCCAGTCAAGCAGTTGGAAGACACCAATTTTAAAGAAATAGAATGTGAACAGTCCTATCGGGAAAATATTTAGGAATCACATAACCAAGTAAGATTCAGTGACTCAAAATTATATTTCAAACTCAAATATGAAAGTTCAAATATAGTTGAACTTTAATATAGGAATTATACATGTGGCAATAGCATAAGATAAGATAAAAATAATTGAGATGAAAACTTTATTTTGAAATACCACAGGTTCACTTAAATTACTTGAACAAATTTACAAAGTAATTTGCTATAGCAGGAAGTAAGTTAGCTACCATATTTTGAATAAATCTGACTGAGATGTCTTCTTGCTACCAATGTGCATGGTGATAAAAATAAGCATATTTTAGTACACTGCTTATTATTTTAGAATAGAAATTTACTATCTAAAAGCAAAAAAAATGAAGTACTCTTGAGCTAAATTGCTTCATAAACAGGCCAGCTGTTCCTAGAAMGAAGTAATTAGAGCATTCCAAGTGAAATTTTAAAACTGAAGCACAGCCTTCACATCAGGACTTGTTTCCACATTACTGACCAAAAGTCTACAAAAGCATTATTTGATATACATTAAAATTCAACCACAAACATCATGCATTACATTTTCATTCTTCTCAACAGCCCAGGCCCCAAAAGGCAAAGGAACTACATTAATAGCCCCAGAAATTCCTACATATCGCTACAATCTATAAACACACACAAGGTTGGCTAAAGTACAAGGCTGAGGGAAACAGAAGTATCCACAAAAAGGGATACTATGTAAAAATGCAGTCTTTATGGTGATTCATTGGGAACAAGGTTACAATGACCAGGGGGGGAAAAAGGAGCTGTAGTACTTCCGCAACATCTGCTTTTGCAATCTGTCATACACGAGAGTCACGTGCAAAGAACCTCAAACATGTCATTGTTTACAAGTGGAACTGAAAAATGCTGATCCACGAATGGGGAAGATCACCTGACCATGATTGCATATTCATTTAATCATTGTGTAGACATAATGTACTGTTCATTTAGTACTGSCCTGCAACTGCCATGCTACAAAGTATTCACATTTTGAATAATATTACTTTGACTCGCAAAGAGTGCTCGATACCCACTAGAGGGCATAACAATTCAATTAAAGCAAGGCAGCCTTACTGTAAGCCTACTACAGAAAACAAGCTGCAGACACAGCCAAAAAAGACAAGGAAACAAACAAGCAAACAACAAAAAAAATCCACACTCAAACACTGGTAACGTTTAACATTTGTGCAAATGTCTGTTCCCTACCACTTTCAAACATATTTTCACACAAACAACTGGAAAACAYCATATATTCACAAGTATTTTGAAACGTACACAGCATGGCCTAATACCAGTACATACTCTAGTAAAAATGTGTTTTGGAAAATCTTAGCAAAGCTAAGTACCTATTTATGCTACCCTGGAAGTCAGTGACACACACACTGAAGTGCTTAAGGCTCCTCATGACAGACATCCGACAGGTAGAATTCAGTAATACTGGCAATTAAACCAAGAAACTTTACAAAATATCACCAAAACAGTAATCTAAAGGTCTGTCTCTACAATATACTGGAAGTATACATGTGTGTATAGACATGTACATATAAAAAAACATACATGCCAGGACTGGGAAAAAAAAAAGCCTCAGCTAGTTCAAAGCATGATAGGCCACCTGTTAAGCAAACTCCAGCTAAAACCAGCTTCCCATTTGTCAACAAGTACTTTCACCACTACAAAACTTGGGGACAATCTTTAGACATCTACATGGACTAAGCTCAGCATAACATTATCATTAAGTACCAAGATGTCTCCAGGATGAAGACAAAGCCTAGATACCACAGGGATTACTTTGTTTGTACCATCTCTAGTAGTCAGTAAACATACTTCTCAGTACCTACACGTAGTTTGGGCTACACTAGTTCCTTCTCYCTGAAATAACAGAAGCTATTGCCTTCTTTCAGTTTTTGTTTCCGTTCTCATAATTAAAAATTATGCAATCGAAGTGTGGTTAGAAAAACATATCTGTAATAAATGCCCAGATTTTTTTTTTTTTCTGAAGTGGTAACATATCAGAGAACAGTTCTCTGGATGAAATGCTAATTATGGCTATAGCTTTTTACATAAAGGAGGCTGGGTATTGAAAATAAAGTGGGTGGCAGCCGGGGGCAGAGAATCAGCTGGTCCCTCAGACGCAGCAGGAGCCGAGGGGGTGAAGCGCCGGCATCTCTTACCCACTTATCCAGAGGGACCTGCGTCAAGGAGCCGGTGCCCTGGTAGAGATCCAGGCTGAGCTGTTCCAGGCTGAGCTTCTCCTGCAAGAAGTGGCCCAGGTACCTCTGCAGCAGGTACCTGCAGGCTCTCTTCTTGATGGACTCCGAGAAAGGCCACGGCATGGCGGCGGTGCGCCGGGGGCCGCGAGGCTGGGCGGCGGGACGGGGCCGGAGCCGGGTGGCGGGTGGAGAGCGGAGGTGCGACGGAGCTGAGCCGGAGCCGCCAGGCCAAGCCTCGCCCGTCGGCGCGGGCTACCGCGGGGGCTCCCCGCTGCCGGGTGGCACCGCCGCCGCCCCTCACGCCCCGGCGGGGCGGMACTGCCCGCCCTAGGGCGAAGAGGCGCTGACAGGCAGCTCCATCCTCACTCGGACGCCGCCGCCATCTTCTCGGCGGGCGCGGAGAGGCCGCCGCAGCCGCACTGCGCGGGGAAAGGGCAGGCGTCCGGCGGGCGCGCAGCCCCTCCCCGTCAGCTCTGCGCCGCCGGCGAAGACGGCCGGACCGATTGCGGCTGTTCGTCTCCTTCCTCCCGGCACCCCGCGCCGACCACCGGCACCGTGACGTGCGGGAAGTGGCGTCGCCGAGCGGAGGAGGCGGGGGCGGAAGCGGCCGCGGGAGGGGGCGGTGGGGCCGGAAGGCGTCGCGTAGCCGGTGGTGCCGGGGCCGCCTCTCCGGGGAGCGGCCCGGGAAGCAGCGGGGCGGGCGCTGTACCCCCAGCCGAGCCGAGCGGGGCGGGGCGGCGCGGCGGGCGCGTCCGGAGCTGTGCGAGGTCGGGCGGCGGGGCCTCGGCCGCCCGCCGGCGCTGGTGGGTGCGCTCCGGGGCGCGGCGGGGGCGCGGTCCCTGAGGGCGGGAGGCTGCGCAGCTCCCCGGTTGCCTTCAGCTTCTTCGGAATTTGTTTGCAGGTGCAAGGTGGGATTTGGCAGAAAGCGGTGGATCTCRTGGAGTGAATTACCCCGCATGTTGCGGATCGGTGATTGGCATCCCCCATTTCCTCCTGGCAGCAGTGCTCGGCTACCAGAGCTCTCGGGGCAGCGTCCCAAGGGGCTTTCCCTGCTGCCTCAGGCAGGTTCCCTGTGGGTGTCAGTGGCGGCCTCCTGGAGACACTGGTACCCGCGGGGCCACTGCCGGAGCCGCGGCGGTGACCCCGCTCGGGCTGTCCCGTTTTGGTACCGGTTGCTCCCGAAGACTAGCAGCCTGTGTCTCTGAAATGTATCGGTAGTTGTGCGTAACAGATGAACAAGAGCTTTATTCTTTCTTTAGTGACTGTAACAAACAGCTGCCGTTAATGCCTTTTTAGTCTCTGATAACCCATTTAGTTCACAGACTTTTCTAAGTTTTCTTTAAATTCACCAAGAGTAGGTTTTTATTTTCTGCAGCTATTGATTTCAGTTTTTCCAGGCATGACTTGTCTTCCTCCTGCATTCTGGATCAGCAAAGGGTAGAATTAATGACTGCTGAATCATAACAGTCTTATACAATGCGAGTTAACTTGCCTAAGGAAAACTAACTTCAGTGATACTGATACTGTTTCTATATGTTCATGTAATCTTCTTCAGCACTTGTTCTTAACATCTTGCTTTTGAGTTCTCTGGGCTGTCATTTCATGAGTTACGGAAGTCATTGGGTCTCATAGTTTCCTTTTTTTCGACAATGTTAAATATGCTCGCTTAAAATATAATTTGAGTTTTATGGTGTTAATATATATTGAGTGTAGTGGTATAATAAATCTAAAATAAATGTTTCCACATGCAGAATGGAGACTGATTGCAATCCTATGGAGTTGTCCAATAATACAGGGTTTGAAGAGGATTCTGATTACAGAGACTTTGAAGGAACAGACGTGAAAGATATGAGACTAGAAGCTGAAGCTGTTGTAAATGATGTTTTGTTCGCTGTTCRCAACATGTTTGTCTCAAAAACCCTTCCCTGTGCAGAGGATGTGGCRTACATCAATGTGGAAACCAGGGAAAGAAACAGATACTGTCTGGAGCTCACTGAAGCAGGACTCAGGGTAAACTAATTTGTTTATAATTTCTTCAGCTTCTTTGTTTTGAATAATGAACATGTTCAAAAGGTGTCTAGAAAAATATTCACTGCCACTACAAAGCCATACATATTTCTCTTGTACTTTTATGAAAGCCTGATCTACATGTTTTCTCCTAGAAGAGGGAGTTTTAACTAGTTACTTCCAACAAAGCAAGAAGGGAAGTTAATAAAAAACCAGGAATTTATTGGAGACATGAAATGATGAAGATTGAAGCAGCAATTTTTTACAGGCGTGTCAGTCTTTGAGTTTCTCAGTTACCCAAAGAAGTCAATAATACAGCATCTATACAATTCCTTTTTGCACCATTTGTAATTTTTGTGCAGACATGTAGACGTGAGACTTCTTTTTGAAGATCATAATGATATATTTTGCTAATATTCTGAGTTTTGGACGAAAGGTATTTGAAATTGTCTTAAATACTGTAYAATGAGTAAGCTCCACAGTAGAAAGCAGAGACTGTGATTTAAATCTGGTATCTTTTGTTCTCATGTTACTGTACAACCCTGACTGGCAAAGTTAAATGTGCTACATGTGCCAAGGTGATCATAACCACAGAAATTTAACCACGCAATTCTTCATTGCAGGTAGTAGCTTATGATTTTGATCAGACTGATGACAAACTGCAGACTCCATACCATGAAACTGTCTACTCCTTATTGGACTCTCTCAGCCCTGCGTATCGAGAGGTGTTTGGAAATGCATTACTACAAAGACTGGAAGCCTTGAAGAAAGAAAGTCAATCATGATTTACCCAGATACGAGGAAGCTTTAGTGCCAGAAGGAATTCTTAGTATGAAGCACTGAGATCTTCCTTACAAACATCTTAAGCTTCATTTGTTGCATTAAAGTCTAATTCATGCTAGTACATTATTATATAATGTTTATATGTTATAACAAGTCTATAACATTTTGCTACCATGGATTTATCACAATGCTATTAAAAGCCACTCTGATAAATAACAAAAAAATTTCTTAATTTTGCTTTCTGGTGTAAGTGAGCACGTAAGTTGCTTCATACAATGTTCAAGAACTTTGGTCTCTTTTCCGAGTGTTACTATTCAAAACTAAAAAACCAGAGACTGGATGTTATAGATATAAGTAGTATTTTTTTGTGTGTGTGCTTACTGATAATTTTCGTATTTGCTTTTTAAAATAGAAGCTAACTACTTGCTCTACCCAATTAATGAAAAAATAATTGGGAAAACTTCTGCAAAGAATTTCAACTTGATTTGCTATACATAAATATGGAAGTTCTCAGCTTTGTTCGGAGGAAAGATAGTTCTTCTACAAGTGAGCATTGCTTAAATAGTGGCACTATCTGAGTTAAAAGCAAGGCTCAGCATTGATTGATCTGTCCTTGTCTATGGCAACCAGCAAGCTCCAAATAATATATGAGATAAACTGCTTGTATATGAATGTATTGTCTGAACTGCAAATGATTAAGCACAGAATTAATGGGCTACACATTTCCTAAAAATGATATTATATATGCTACATATATGTATGCTATATTGCAGCTGTTTGGGAGGCTTGGAAGGCATTTTAGCCTGTTTACTATTTTGAATGTGTGTTTACATGATGTACAGGATATACTCAAGAGTATTTTTGCTTCAGCCTTTACTTTCTATAATACAGTACTTTGGTACTCCCGATTTTCACATTTTCTCCCTCAATTGTACAGCATCCTCTCCTAATTGCATTGTATTGGTTTGAAACCAAAGGCTGTATGAAATTTGCTAAGACAAGTTGGAAGATATAACTTGTATTTTCTACTTAAAAACTGGTACAATTCTCTTTATACATCTATTGTTCTGCTGTAACTTTTCAAGTATGTACTGAATGGTAGAGTTTTTAAAAATTACAGTTGGGTAGAAATGCTTGTACTGTTGAACTGACATTCTGTGACATTCATACTTTTTGTATTCTTCTATTATTCTGTATTCGTGTGTCTTTATTTAAACAACCCTGCCATTATTCTTCTATGCTTTTGTGACAAGTACATGCAGTAGCTTTTTTGGAGCCACATTTAGGGATGTATTGGTTCTCACAGATTCCAGTGACTTCAGTAGAGCTATGTTGACTTCTACCTGCTATGGGTTAGTCATTGATCAGAGAWGCCTAGTAGAGCTTTTATAATGGCTTTGGGCTGGCAATGTACAGCTATGACTGACAAGACAACTGTAATTAGTGCTTCTGTTTTTGAGAGCTTAATTTCATTATTATTATCTTTTTGGGTTGAAACTTATGAAACTAGTCCTCTGCCCTAGGGTATGCGTGCGTACTCCAAAAATGGTTCATAGGCTCTCTTTTGCACACAGGTCTGTGGCACGTGGTTAGTCCTCTGTGAGGAGAATGTACTTTAGCAAATTTATATTTGAATATTTTTCCTTGCAACTAATTTACTTGTTCAATTTCAATGAATTGAATTAAAGAATTAAATACATGCAGCAGTGTCTTRTAGTTTTCTTGTGGGAGGTGGGGATACTGCAAAGTGGGGAGTCACACCTGTAGAGAAATCTTAAATATCAAATAGCTGACAAGTGTTTGGAAAAGTGGCTGCAAACTTGTATCTTCTGAAACTTTGTCACAAAAAAACAAGATATGTGATTGTAAGGAAGAACTTGGAAAGGGAATGTTAGAACACCAAGTGGAAAAATGCCAAACTAACTATTTCATTGCTAAGCTTTGGGTTTTGTTTTTTTGGGGTTTTTTGTCTTAGATGTCTTCAAACTGCTTTGTCATTTTGTGTGTTTRTTATAAACATACTTTCAAACCCGGTATTTTGTAGGTGTTAACAGAAGAAACTTGTATCCTAAAATGCATTGCAGTGTTAACCCGAAAGTGGGACAGCAGTGTCATTCCTCCACTTCGGGGTTACTTAGCATGACAAAAATATTCTCCCATCCCTGTACTTGGGCATTGCTGCCCCGATGGAGGGAGCTTCTCTGCGGCACTGACGAGGGAGAATTTCAGTCGGTCTCCTTCAGCTGCCAGTTGTTTTCATTATCCGGACCCCTGCGTGAGTGCTGCTACCGTAGCTGTTAGTCTGTGAATTGCCTGAACGGCCTCATAGCCTGCCTGCTCTCGGAAGGGAGGGCCGACAACCCAATTAAAATCTATTTTTGCCTCAGCAGTACCACCTATCTCCTGGGCCGTGCGGGGCAAAGTCCCGGGTGCCGCGGCTGCCGCCGTGCCGCGTGCGCAGGGCCGGGCCGGGCCGGGCCGGCTCGGGCCGGGTGCGCAGGGCGGCTGCGCGCAGCGCTCCGGGCGGCGCCCCCAGCGGCGGCTGAGGGCAGCTGCGCCCCCGCCGGTCGCGTGGCAACCGCCGCGTCCCGGGGCTGCGGCCATGGCGGCTCCCGAGGCGCCGCGGGGCCCCCGCGTTTTCCTCAACCACCTCGACTCGTACTGCGGCCACAACATCGGCGAGGTGACCGCGGGGCGGCCCGCAGCTGCTCCCGGCCGCGGCTTCTTTCTGTTTCGGGCATCTCCGCCCGCCAGGGAGCCGCGGCCGGTCCCCGGGGAGCTCGGCCGGGCGGGCGGCTGGGTCAGCTGAAATAGCTGCTGAGGACGGGGACCGGAGCAAGAAAAGGGTTAAGAAAATGAGGAGTAAAAATTAAGAGTTAGGAGCAAGAGGTGTGAATAAAGCAGGTGGGGCGCGCTCAGGCAGCAGCTGATCGCTGTGCAGGGAGATGACCAACATCCCTGTGAGGTACCCCCTGCCCGAGAGCAGCCAGGTGCACGGCAGAGGCATCCAGGGACTCGCCGGCACCTTCGGCTTTGGGGCGTAGGTCAAGACAAGGCAAGACAAAACATTCCAGCTGAGGCTGAGTAGGTGTTCCCTGAGGTTTTCCTGCTCAGTGGGAAGCTGTTTCTGAAGCGCATTACCAACAACAGGAGCAGGGCTGGTCAGACGGTGCTGGTCTCTTCTCGAGATCACGAGAAGCTGTGTAGGGCTCAGTAGATATTTGCATACAAATTAAGTGTCTTGTATATTGCAGTATTTATCCAACTGTATTGTTGGGGCGACGCTTGGAAGCCCAGAAGAAGAAGAGGAGGAAGAGGAGGAGGAGGAGGAAGAAGAAGAAGATGAAAATAGTTCAGATGTTGAGGTTCCTAGTACCGCAAAGGAAGAAGTCTACCAAATAGTGGGTACTCTTTCTAAACCAGGGAGTGCTAAGCCACGTTTTGCACAGGAAATATATGCAGTAAGTATGGGTGTTATTTCAGATTGCCATTGGGCAACATTAGAAATATTGCAAGTCATGTAAAATGACCTGCACTAATGAAATGGTCTTTTGTTCCTGCTGGAAGCTGTATAGATCTATTTTATTCCTTCTGCTTCCTGCATGCTCTCTGGCTTACTCTCTTCTAGGTCTGACACAGCAAATAGTAAAAGGAAGGAACTCAGACACAAAATAGATTTTTTTAAAGAGGTTATGAACAGGACATCATCTATCTTGATGTTCCACAGGTCTGCTTTCTTTTTCCCTCAAAACTTACACCTCAAGTATCTCTCATCTTCTCTTGTCTTTTATCACCACTTTGAAGGTAGTGGTGCTGGAATCAAAGTTACTGTCCCCCTTAACTTTTCACTGAAATCACAGCTTTCATTAGCACCTAATTGTTCTGAATACCTGCATCTTTGTATAAAGATGTGTATGTCCATAGTTTAGTTAACTAAAGGAGGCTTGCTCTTAAGAATGTGATTGCTTATTGCTTTAGTTTTCTGAAACTAGAATTGTCTCTGTCTCAAACTGCTTATTATAAATTGATTATTATTCTTCTTATTGAAGAATCTCTTCAAACATTTGAAAATTTTGATTCAGATGTCTATACAGCTGAACTCTTCAATCAGGAAATTATGGCTGGCAGTATTTAGTTTTAACCACTGCTTTTGCCCAAAGTGTTTGCTGGATTTACTCAAGTGATACAGACAATCTCCACTTAAAAATTTACAGGATGCTATCTTGCAAGGAAATGGACACTTTTTTATGTCTTCTCTATTCTGCCAAGTGATAGTTGTTTAAAATATCTGTACAAGTAATGAATATTTTTTGATACTCACAAATGCACTAAAAATATGGATCCTAAAATACCATTAAAAGTCCATATTTTTGATCTACGTTAATGTGTACTCTGAGTTAGAAATTTCAGCATTTAATTTACATTTCATCAACTTCCTTTTACCTGGTAGATGGAAGTTTGATAACTGTCTTACAAATTATTCCAGCATCCTAGAGTTAGAAAACTACGTTCTATCCGGAAGTTAAGCTTGAAAAAAAAATTTTTTTAATTTTTTAAATTTTTTTCTTTTTTTTTTTCTAATGACAGAATCTAACTATTTTTCCCTCAGGTCTCTCCTGAAGAAGAACTCCTAAGTCACTTGCTTGAGTGTGACATTGTTTTATATAATATCACTGAGGATGCAAATCAAATTAAGGAAGCAATGTGGGCTGCTTCTGGTTAGTATAGATATACCTGAACAGAAATTTGGTTTCTATACAGCCATCAAAAATTGCCATAAATGTATAATGAAATTATCAGGGATTTATAGTTCACTGTAATATAAAGCTGGGTTCCTTAATGGAGAAATGCTGCACAAACTGTTTGATTAAATAGCAAGGAACCATGGAATGCACTGTCACATTAGGGACAGAAGGGAGAGAAGCTGACATGGAATGGTCCAACTCGTCAAATGACACATCCGTGTAGGCAGTAATTTCCCTAAATAACTGTCAACCATCGTCTCATCTATTTGCATTGGGAGGTGGGTAGAAAATTTGGTCCTGTGACATTCAAAGAATATTTCAATATTTTATATAATTATTTTAAGTGTATTTTGACTTTAAAGTCCAATAAAAATACTGCTAACAGTCTTTTGGAAGATTTCTCCTGATTGTTACTTCCAAATTCTAATAGACAGCTGGAATGCTTTTATGGTGACAGTGCAATATTGTTCTTTATATGATAGCTAAACTAAATTATGCTTTCCTCTTTAGAGTATGAACACTCGGGCAACAGAATAATTTGCATAACAAAAATCTAATTATTTTGTTTGATATTAAAGTGAACTTTGCTTGCATTCAGTAGCTTTTTTTTCCCTATCATGAAAAACCCACACTTTTTAATTTTCTTTCAGTATTCAGCAGTCAATAAAGATGAATCATTTCCTCACATAGATTGTTTTGTTAGGGATTTTTTTTCCCCATAATATGTAGTTCTGTGGCAATTATGTCAATTCCCAGTAATTTGATTCTTTATTACCATTATTTATCTATTTTTTCTCTTTCCTGATTTATTGTTTTTATTTTATATGAACTCAAAGAGCCTTTGCTTAAAAAAACATATCACAAAGAACATTATGATATGAGTATCTATACAGGAGCTTTATATAAAAGCAAAAATACAGTTTGAATAATACAGTTTAAAATAAATTAAATCCTTGCTTTCATTCAACAGCCCTACATAAGGAAATAGAGAATTTTGCAAAACCAAAGTCATTCATCCTCATTTCAACAATAATGACCTGGGGAAATACCAAACCCCTTGACCCTGTAAGTAATATGAAAACATTCATTTTTTTAAACTAAATTTTGCCATTTAATGGAAAATATTAATTACATCCAATTACACAATGTATTCTAGGTGTGTACTTCAATGATAGCTGTTAAAGTGAGAGGTTTTTTAGGATTCTTTCACTCTTACTCACTACTTACTGCCAAAAATGTTAAATGTATTCCACTGACAGAAAAATTTAGGCATTGGGCTATAATGATACAGAAAGACATAAGGGGTTGCTTGGTCAAGAGGCAAGACAAATGCTGACCACGGTATGCACTGTCTTTCAGTCATTAAAAAAAATCCCATATTTAATAAAATACATACTTAAAATCTATATATATTCATATAGATATATGTTAAGTATTTTCAGGAACCCTGTTGGGCACTTTGTAGTATACTATTGTAATTCTCAAATTTAGTGTTACAGAAATAGTTTTTCAACTTTGTGTAATGTTATATATAATAAAAACTGGTTTTTTTAAAGTATAAAAAGTAGTTAAAAATCTTTAACTGTGAAAATTGAAATTAAACTAAAGACATTTTCAAAAAGTTGAAGCTTAAGTATCAGATTCAGAAACCTCAAGAATTTCAAATGAAGACGAAGTTAAAACAGATTAAAAAATACTTTTAAAGGACTTACTTGAACCATCTAGACAGGTAACAATTGTTCTGGTATAAGAAATGTATAACAGTCACATTTTTTTCTTCACAGGAAAATGCTGAGGCTCCTTTTAGCGATGAAGACTATCGCAAAAGAAAATCTCATCCTACCTTTATGGATCACATAAATGCTGAAAAACACATCGTGAAACTTGGGAAAACTGTATGTAAAACTGTAAAATTGTTTGTAAAAATAGGTTGTTTTGTCTCCTTACTTAGAGCTTTATCTGAGAAATGAAAATTACCAACGATTTGAATAAGTTTTAAGACTATGTTATTGTTTTTATAGATATGGATGATATAAATTATTAATAAAATATAGTAGTATAGAGAATACTATAATGTCTTTTGAAACCCAAGCATATGCATAATATAAATCCCAAATTCTGTCTTTTTTTCCTTAGGTAGGGAGTAAATCATGTTTCTCTCATCTAATAAAAATATAGTTTCTTTGGTTGTATCAGAGAGAATCAAAGCTGGGGCCTGTCTGGGGAAAGATTCGAGGAAAAAAAGATTGTAGAGGAACAGTATATTAGTACAGCTCTAAAGAAAAGCAGCATCTTTAAATACTAGAAAGCTATGTTAGTATTATATCTCATTTAAATACTTAAATGTTCTGGCCACACCTAGCATATTCCTGGATAGTTTGTGCTCTTGGAGCAGAGACCTTGTTGACTTTTATTCCACCCTATAATTCACTTTGAAATCATGGCCATAGAGCTGACACAGAATAGCTAAAATATATTATCACTTTATATTTGTTTTAAAATCCTTTCCTTCAGCTTTGTTTGCTTTGATCTGATTAGACTATTAATCTTACTAGAGAACAGACTATGCCTCTCTTTGTATTTAAGAACTATTGTTAAATAAATACCAACAGTGGCTCAGTTTACAATTCAGGAAAATGGGTGCTGTTGTCATGAGTGGTGGAGTAGTGTGGAGGTTAGGGAGACAACAAAATACATGGTATGATGAAGGTGTCATTTGGTCATTCTTGTGTGTTAGCAGTGTCCCACAGTCAATATAATTCAGTGTCCATTGCAGAAATTTATCAGGCTAATAATAGAGGGTGAAAAAAACTTTTCTCTGATTTGAGTATATATTTGTCATCTTATGCTCTGCTGGGAGAATAGCACTAGAAATTATATCCTGTTCTATTGTGGGTCTAATAGTACAGGAGACAAGTAAAAATTTGGTTTACAGCTCGAAAAATCAGTCATAAGTTGGTTTTTCTTTTACTGTGCTAACATGGAGTTGTAAGACCATGGGATAAGTTTCACACTTGTGATGTTAAAAACATGAAGATTGTAAACAGTGTCCATCCAACCTTGCATTAACTTCTGCCACCACTAGTATCCAGATGAACTATTGACTACATTTCTGACTAGTCCAAAGCACTGAGTCGCTTCATACCAAAAGTATTAACATAATTAGCTCCTAAGTGTCTGTCAGGCTGAACATCTGTTGAGAAGACAGATATGTAGCAGCACATGATAAAGCAACTTGAATATTTTCAAGACATACCTGCTGTAATCCTTTCAAAAGGAGCTCTTTTCCTCCGGAACTCCAGTGTCAGCATCAATGGGTATCACTGCCTCTGCGGAGTTTCTGTCAGCACTTTGGAACAGGAAGGCTCCAAAGCATCTGTTCGTCCCACAAGATCAGCTTTGGCTTCCTGTGATGGCTGGAGATTTCTGGATTACCACTGAATTTAGAAATGAGTAAGGATTGTATCTAGGAAATGTGCCATAAGTGAAAGAAATTACCATGTTATCACTCCCTGCACAGAGCTCAGACACTGGGATTCGTAAGTCTTGTCAGCCAGGTAGAGAAGCTCTTGCACCAAGAATAGAAGGGTTTCCTAGCCTTGTTGTCTGTTCTGAGTGCAATTTAATGGCAGTTGTTTCTTAAAGCAAGATTCACCTCTCTATTTTTTGATTAAAATTCAGTAAGAGTTGTGAATGAAAGTCTTTGCTTTTTATCACTAGCAATCTTTTACCTTTACCTTTGTGGAAGGGCATTCAGGCTGCGTAGCTTTTCTCAGAAATTGCTGTCTCTAGGGTCCTGCCAAATTCAGAATCTTTGGAGAAATATCTGCCTACCACAGACAGAAAAGCTCTTTATCTGCCACCTCTGTTCTCACTGACATTACAGTTCCCGAATCCATTAATTTAGACCTGTTTCCCACTTCAAGCAATTTATTAGAACAAAACAAGCATAAAACAAGCACAGCCTGGACCTGATGATCCCAGCTAGAAAGTGACACCTAGTGGCTTTAATGAACATCACATGGCAACGTGACATGCTTTACCCGGGACTAAACACGCTGTGTGGAGCAGCAGCTTGTCTAAGAATTGCCTTATTTTTCGAATTAACTATATCCAAGTAACTTCGAGTGGTACCTTCTCATGTGTGTGGCTTGTTAGAGGACTTGAACCTGTTTTAGAGGTTTGTACTTCAGTGAAGTACAGCACTCGGTGGTTTGTCTCTACATGTGGCAAGAGTCAGCACAAGGTACATGGAAGAAAATCCTGTGTTAATTCTTTTTAAGGGAAATGAGAAACAGCACCTCCTGTGCATTCCCAAGAGGCATGTTTTTCCTGCTAGGAGATGGAAATTACTACGTGTCTTCTGGGATATGTTTGCAGTTTCTCCAGAGCAATCCTGGGAGCTGCTGCTCTTAGGGTACAAACAATATATGTCATGGTGCTACCCAAGCAAACTCAGTCTGTGTTAAGATCCGAGTAGTGAGAGATACCTCTGCCCAAATTAAGGTGAAAACAAGACCATATGCAGAAGTCAATTTTATTTATTTATTTATTTTATGTAAATTTTATCTAACAATGAATGTGATGCAGAGATAGAAAGAAATAGAAAACAGAGGAGAGAGAGAAATCAAGCAGAAGATAGTCACCACCCATGGATCCAGTGGCATCCTGTTGGTTCTTCTTCACACTGGGCTTCTCGGTGGTGGGGGTCTCGAGGTCGTTCAAAACTCTTATTTATACATTTTAGCAAACAAAGGAATTGATGTTCCTCAGCTACACAGTTCTCTAATTCTGTTGGTTCAATTGTTCCCTCACTTCTAATGCTAATTAGTCCAATGCTCAGTCTTTCTGTTCTTTCGAGTTGATGGGTTTCTTGGGTTGGTGGGCTGTGAGTTGGTGGTTGTGCTCTTCCCCTGCCAGAATTACCTTTTACCCAGTCATAGCTGATTTCTGCACAGTTGCTGAGTTGGCTTTCCTTGTGGCCTGTAAATTCTGCAGTCTTTGTGATAATTATCAGGAAAACATTCTTCTCCCCAGGCTTTGTTAATGTCCCTCTGGGATAACACCCAGACAGGAGCACCACCTTTATCTTATCTCAAGTTGTCCCGTGGTGGCTTATCTTACAGTCCAAGTTCCAGGTATCCATGGAAGCTTATTCAAGGGGGCTTCAGTGATTGATGGTAGTCAAAGACGCCATCTGATCCATAACTTGGAGTGATCTTTGTTTGACTAGTGATATGTATATGAGCAGTTTCTTCTTTATACTGTTTGCTGCAGTGAGAATTTTTGTCCAGATGCGTTAACCAGGATGTCCTAACCGGAGCTTGCTCCTGCCAGGCCTGGAGTTAGCCTTATCCTGTTGCTCCCTTCTGCGTTTATCTCATGGCAAAGTCCTTCTGTGTCCTGAACAGTGTTTGAGACAGACAGCTGTTCTTACAGTGTGGAAGCTCTTCTGCTATCTGTAATGTCTTCTAATTTTGGTGTTTCTCATGATTAATAACAAGCTGTTGAATTCAAGTGAGTTGAGGTAGTTTTTATTACAAAGTTTTGCTTTGTAAGTACATAGATAAAAACACATACATAGATACAATATTGCAACTTGTCATCGCTTTATGTGACACTTTGCTTATATAATCAAAGATTGGCTAAGACCTTCCTTACTTTTCTGTTTCTGAAACATTATAAAGATGATAACAAAAGGTTCATTTCCCTCCCAAAAAATGTAGATCTCAAATCTGCACATTTATTCCCACCGTTGCTTAAGGCAGGTTCTTTTACATGGTATGATGGAGATATATAATGCCTAGGATCTTTACAATATGAGAATTATTTAATTTTGTTTCATCTTAAAAATTTCAAAGTGACTGGTCCTAATTTAGAAGACTCCCTTGAAAGCTTTTTTACTCCTTCAGATGATTTAAAAATCTTTTTTCTTTTTGTCTGTATAACCATCCTCACCATTGATCCAAACAGTAACGTGTATGTCCAAGCAGACAGGCAAATTTATGACATTACACAATAACAATCAGCCAAAAATATGTGGGTTAATCATGATGTGTGATTAGGAAAACATTTAAATATTTCATAGATTTATTTATTTTTTTTAATTGTGCATCAAAATGAAAGTAAAGAAATTGTAAAATCATTAATCCAGCATTTCCTGCTCCCTTAGGCAGCCAAATGCAAGTATAGCACAATTGAAAAAACAGCTGCAATGAATGTCAGTTATTTTTTCTTGAAAGTAGAAATATGAGTTATCCTGTTCACTGAATTGATTTACATAACTTCCAATTTTTTAAAGTTTTAATATTTTTTTTAATAATTTTTGTTCAAATGTAGCCAGATCAATTGTAACTGAGCAATGCTTTTTTTGAAGGAAGTAATAGCAATATGACTTAGGAAACTACAGGATATGCAACAATTGATCTAGTTACAACTTTGAAGTGATATAGTTTACACACTTTGTATATTTAGTGCACATGTGTTCAGGTTTCAGTGTAATCCTGTATCCCAGTTGCAGTATGAGATTTTAATAAAAATTCCTTGCTGATTTTACTTTACAGAACAAAAGTAAGTTTTCAACTTATGTTGTTGCCTCAGGACATCAATATGGAGCTGAAGAAGGACTCTGGCACTACTTTTTTAAGGTAGACATTCAACTACATTTGAAGAACCATTTGATTTCTGGGGGCAAACTGCACTGGAATTGAATGCATTTTTAGCAGCCTTGGTATCATAAGCTTAATGCTTTCATGGGGAGAACTGATTATTTGATCCTTTTGAAATATTTTAGCTCCAGTGGAAGTATTTTTCCCTTTTTTGGCTCTATTTTTTCTTAGATATTGCTAAAGTTTTTTGGACAGTATCTCCATATGTACTTTCCAGCAAGAACATGTCTGTCATATAAATGGAATCCAGGGAAATGTCTTTCTTGTCAATGGTACAGTTTTCTTTTTTTTTTTCCCAAGAATTTGTTTTATGGGGGATACAAAATAATACTTGTCAAGATTAAAGAATAGTCTTAAAAAAAAAAGTTTCTTGTTTTCATTAGGCTGCCAATCAGTATTTCTCAAGAATTATCTCCTGTATTGCAGTTCCATTAATCATTCAATAAACTGAACTTTAAATCTTGAATAGGCAGATTTGCCTAGTAATCAAACACTCCTTTTTTAGCTCTAGTTAAAAGTAACCTTTTTCTCTTCACTTTTTTTCTTTGTATTTTCAGATGTGCTGGCTTAGTGAGACTCCCGCAATACCTGTTTTTGAAGACGGAAAGAATTTTATTCCAAGCATTCATATTCTTGATTTAGCAGCGTAAGTGGAAAAAAAAATTCCCCTGAGCAACAATTGATACCTAGCTAGATAACAAATCCAAATCCACTATAGAGTACTGAAGCTTTTAATTTGGGTGGATTGGTTTAAGGCCACTCTTAGGCCCTTTTAACTGAGTTGAACAGACCCTTCAGTTTCTTTAGAAGTAGATGTGCCTTCTGGAAACCTTATCTGACTGTTGCACTGGTGCTTTGTTTTTAATAAATGACGAGTCATGCTCAGTCTAGGGTGTGATACCAGATAACTGGCACAGAACTGGAAACGGATTGTGGACTCTAATATAATGTCTTCTATAGGTATAGCTTTTTATTCTTTTAGCTTCTTTCCAAATAAAATACGTAGCTGTGCTTCTTTATTAAGTAAAATATATATGAAAATGTCGTGCTCTGAAGTATTCTACAAGCATTTACAGACTCTTGATACTGTTCCTGAACTGCATTTAACAAGGAAAGCCGGGTATGCCTCACCAAGTACCAGCCCGGGCTGTACGTGCTATGTTTCAGAGTGTTGCAAAATGTAGCAGAGCACAGACCAAACTTTCAGTATGTACTTGCGGTAGACACATCAATGCACACGCTTGAAGAAATAGTAAAGGTAAGAGATTTAATAAAAGTAAGAGATTTGATTTTCTTTTTTGTTTTTTAAGATATCTGTAAGGTTTTAAAAACTATACATTTTACTGAAGTAGAAGTTCCTAGGTCTTCCTGAATTATCTTGTGTAGTAAATTACATGGAAGATTATTTTTAAATCCTCCAAGACTTCTGTCCTTTGAACAAAATACATAACTCGGACATGATCTTGCAGAACTAATTTTTGCAGTATTATCATTAACTTAAATAGAAATTTTACCTAAGGAAGTTCTGGTGAATTGTTATGGGATTCACAGTACTGTAATTAGATATTCAAAGTCTTTACCGTGTACTTTGCTTCATTTTGTGGAAGATATCTTGTTTTTCCATGCATTTTGAAATTAAGGCTAGAAGTAGTCTGGATGACACTGGTAAACTATACACTGTGATAGTGAGAGTCAACTCCTAGGAGACTTGCTCACGTAGATTGAGCAAATATTATGTAAGGACCAAGAATAAGAGGCCAATTTTTTTGGTTGTATCAAAGAGTGTTTAATGGAACAGTGTGTTAGGGAGCTCACAAGAAGACAAAACCTGTGCTCTGGTTCAGGTAAATATACAGGGTCTCACTGAAAAGTTAGTAGTTGAAGACGCGTTCTGTATGTGCGACCATAATGCAATTAGTCAACATTCTTATGGAAGAAGCAAAGCTCAAAGTAACTTTTGAAGCTATGGTCAACCATAATAAAGAATATTATATGAAAAAATGGTCACAAAAGGCGTAAGAAATATTAAATCCTTGGAGGAGGAGGGTAGAGGCTATTGAAACTTACATTATTCGCCATGTCAGTCTATTACATCTACTTATTAAGAAAAGTTTGAGAAAGAGAAAAATGAAAATTAGCATGGTTAAACTGTAGGTTGAGGAAAACAAGATGGCAAACTTCAAAAAGGTCTGATTCTGTCCAGATGAATAACATAAAATACTCCCATAAAATCTCACGTGTTAAGTGAAAAACACAGCTATCAGGAAAGACTCAAAATTAATATTATTTTTTCAAACAATTAGAAAAGTCAGCCAGGAAATCTATAAGGTAAATTGATGATTATGGAATAGAAGGATCATTTAGAGAATACGAGGCCATAGCAGAGATACTTTGCATTAGTTCTACGAATTCGGGATCGCTTTGTGGATAACTTGTTAGAAGATCTGTATAAAACTAAAGTAACTGTAGAAAAGCTTATAAAATGAACTGACATGATGGAAGGAAGTCACCGAAATCTGTGGCACTCATTGAAGAGGTCTAAAATAGCTCAAGGATGAAATAACTCTGAAATGCAAATTCACACATACAACCTGCTGTTTAGCACTGTCCCAGCACTTGAAGACTCAAGGATGATAACTCTGGTGCTGATGAGAGGTTCCTGAAATTTTTGGGAATTACAGGCCAATATACCCAATAATGTTGGCTAATAACCAGGTACATTTTAAGAAATTATAAGAAATTAAATGCATTAGAGGACATCCAGATAGATATGATTCTACTTGAGAAGAGTCAATGTGACTTTTGTAAAATGCTTTCACGAGAATACTTTCCAAAAAAGTACTCTCAAGTGTTTTGGAAATCTCCTGAAGTTCTTTAATATGACCAGCCAATGTAGGTAAGGGTGAACAAGATAATGTAGTCTTACCTGATTTTCTCAAAGGGTTTCAAAGAAGTACTTCACCAATAGCTGTTGAGAAGCAGCTAGGCATCCTAAGGAGAGTGGCTGGTGTTCTTTCATGGGTATGTGGTTGTTTAGAAATGGGAAATAGAGGACAGGCATAAGCAGACAGCTTTTGTAGATGGGAAGTTGCCAGTGGAGAGAGTGCTACAGAGAGTTATCTTGGCAGGGAGTTGTACCAGGCGAAGCCCAGGCGAAGACTGGAAAGGGGCATGGGAGAGAAACACCTGGGGAGTCATAGCTGAAAATTAGAAGTTTGGAAGGAGTATCATATATGCCTTTCCCACGCTTACATTTAGGGGTCTGCTAATTGGCATCACTGGAGACAGAATGCTGGATTATTTGATCTGATGGTCTGTATCAATGTTCATGATTTTATGGACTCTAGTGGGGTTTAGATCTGTTTTAAAGGACTGTAGGAGTAACTAGCAATTTCTGTCTGATGATGAAATGCTAATGATATATGGAGAGTTATCAGTGGCAATGACCTGAAACTCTTCCTGATTGTTAACAGAATTAAATACCTCGGGAATCTGAATTGAAAGTGCAGGGGAATAATAAAGGTCTCCAAATGGATCTTAACCACTAGGAATTTGTGCATAGATTTAAGAGCTTCATAAAACTTTTCTGTGGATTTGGGTTGTTTCTTTGTTTATTTTTTTTTTTTTATTGCAGGGACTAAAGAGGAAGTGTTATTTAGCAAACAAAAGCTATTTAATACTAACATTAAAGTTAATATAACTGTTCTTAGATCTATTTCAAATCAGTATCCTGATTTTTCAGGTACAGTGTAACATATAATTTGAAGCACACATTTTATCCACAGAAATCCTGTTCAATTTTTTTTCTGAGACTGATTTGTTACGTAGTTTTGGTGTGGGTTTTTTGTTTATTTGTTTGTTTGTTTGTTTATTTTTCTGATAGTGTATCAGTAAAAATGTTGGACCAGGAAAAATTGAGAAGACTTCTAAAGAAAATGCATTCCTGAGCAAAGATCTAACAGTCAGTACTTTTCTTTTTTTTATTACTTCAGGAGAGTATGTAAACTTAAAAGTATAATATAATGAAATTTATAATTTCTTTTTTTTATTTCACCAGAAAAATTTAACCCTGAAACATGTCTAAAAATATATAATGTGAGTCTAGATTTGGAAAATAAGCAAAGCAAAGTCTAGCCATCATAGAACAGAGAATTTTGAAGAGTTACAGCCTGATTTAAAAGAACAAAACACTGAAGCTCTTATGTCGCTTAGACATAAGTCGTATGTTCCCCTTAGCATACTGAAGCACTCTAACAAAACCTACACAAAATGATAAAAATAACAAAAAAAAGTTGATAATGCAGTGCTGCTAAGGCTGATGAACACAGCATACATAAATTATGTTGTATTCATCTATTTATCTGGAATAAACTGTTCATAGGAGAAATAAACAAAATACAATCCAGGTAGTTTTAATATAGTACTTGATAAATTTATTAAAGAGGTGATTCCTTGCAATTACATGAAAACTTCACACTGTACAGATTGTTTAGTGTTGCATGTTCTAATAGATCATGAGAACAATTAAAGACAAATATGCATTGAAAATGAATATTTTTAAAAAGCCTAAACTATCTATGCAAACCTTCTTTCCCAGAGCTTTAATTCTTTCTATTGTCCCCGTCCATCGTAGCTTCTCGTTTCAGCTAACTGTTCTTTTAACATGCATAGCTGAAGTCTGTAAATAAATGTAGCTTTGTTCCCTCAGCAAATGCAGGTGGATATGCTCCTTGTGAACCTGCGAATGGAATCTAATTATCTGAAAGAGAATTTCAACATTAAGTGGGTTGCTGAGGGAGGACTGATAGAGAACATTGCCCAACTCGTCACGGAATACAAAGAAAGTCGAGGATTATTGGTAATGCTCTGGTATATACTATTTTAAGGTGTGCTTTTCTCTCTTTTTCCCCAATAGAAATGGTTATATAAACACAAGTCTTAATTAAATTAAGTAAAAATACATAGAAGATGGATATAGATGTGAAATGAGTGAACATAAAAACTCAAAATTAAATATGAAGAAGTTAAATTAGAGAAAATATAAAAGAAAATAATAATTATTCTGTTTTATTTCCTTTATGACTAAAACTGAAATTCTGTCAATGCAAATTAACTTCATGATGGAAAAGCTGCTGTTCTGAAGCTTGTTTCTTTATGCAATATATGGTGCTCTTGGTACATCTTACTTCGAGAATACAATAAGTGTATCTTTTATTTAAGCTTTTTTTATAATAGTCAATAGTGAGGTGAGTATTCTGTGTCCTTCTTTATATTTAGTGAGTCAGGATATTCAATTGCAAGGTAGCCTTCATTTTACCCCACTCTGTTGTGTAATTTACTGGGCAGCTTCGCTATTTCCCACTTTAGCTTGATATTTAGAACTTCTGCATTCTAATGTATAGATTATTGAAAGGTGCAGGAAAATGCTTGTATACATTCAAGTATTGATTGGTATGATAAAGCTGTTCAGCATCTCTAAATCTGGTTCAAATTTTGAACAAGAGTTCAGGGCATGTAAAACAAAATGAAGCTACTATTGTTCAGGTTATTTGTTGAAAGTCCCTTCATAGCTCTGAAAGGTTTATCAGATCTGTGTTTGGGTTAAACTTTTGCATCTGAGTACATATGCGTCTAATTAAAAAAAACAGTACATACCAGGTAGCAAGGAGAAGGAAGGCTAGCTAGACTGCCTCTGTCACTACCCTATTGCAGAGTTTGTACTGTCAGAATTACTAAATTAAGATAAGCACTTAATTATGTATGATTTTGAGTTTATTGCATAACATATTTAATAAGTATATACTGGAATCTTAATTACACTTGCTCATCCTCAGGCTAGACAGGCTGAAACGAGACGTCACTTAAGATTGTGATGGATCTGAAATTTTGGAAGTCAAAATAATCATTGTGATGACAGCAACTCTATTTCAGTCAGAAAATAGAACTATTGCATATTTATGGTAGAATATCTGCTACCATATTCCAAAATTCACTGCATCCTATCTGTGGGAATGTGTTTCATCTCTTTGGATCATTCAAACATTAACTACCCACAACAAATTGGTCTGTAAATCTACTAAATAGAAGTGTACTTTTTCTCCAAGAGTAAATTTCTACATTTAAGTAACTATGTTACTTGAGGCCTGTGAGTGATATAGATCATCTTTAGCAAGAAATAAATGAATAAAAGAAAGATATATTTTAATTACAATTTCTATCTCCTATTAGTTATATTAAACATGTTGTTGCATTTACATAAAAGCATCTGTGCTGTTTGAATAATGTTATCTTTATCTTTTTTCCCAGCCTCTCAAAGTTTGCATTCATGGTCCTCCCGGGTCTGGCAAATCTACCATTGCTGAGGAACTCTGCAAACACTACAAGCTACATTACATTAGGATAAATGATGTAATTTCTGAAAGAATTGCAAATCTGGTATGTTGCTGTTTTCTAATATTCCTGTTATTTTAATTTCTGTGATTTTAAAATGTTTGGCAGCATTTAAAAATCACTTATAATCCCATTATTTTAGAATGGAAATGTCTTTCGACATAACTGATCATCTCTGGGGGTTGCTCTGAAATCTTTTTAGAGAATGAAAGTTGCTCAGTATCTCACTGATCATGGGCATACATGAAAGGAATTATTTATTTTTTTCTTTTATTACATCTGTGTATAAAATAAATCTGGCTATGGAATTTCTGAACTAATTCATATTTCTGTTCCTGTTATAAGGAGCAAATCGTGGCTAAAGAACCTGAGAATGTGGGGGGAGGAGAAGAAGAAGATGATGTAGAGGAGCAGGGTGAAAATGTAGAAGCAGCACGGGAGTTATTAGCTGGAATAAAAGAAAACATGAAGCTGCATGCAGGTAGGAAATACAAAGATGGGATTCAGGTAACTACTGCAACCCTATGCAAATGGAAATCAGGAAATAAATTTGTGCTCTAGAACTTTTACTTCCTATTAAAAGCAAGAATCCTGCCCTGTCCATTTGTACATACTTTATTTAAAAATAAAGTGCGATATTTTACATTCCACATTACTGTGGTGGCTTGACTCTGGCTGAATGCCAGTTGCCCACCAAATCAGCTCTATCACTCTCCTTGTCAACTTGACAAGTGAGAGGAAATATAACGAAAGGTTCATGAGTTGAGATAAGGACAGGAAGAGGTCACAAACCGAATACTATCACAGGCAGAAGAGACCTGACTTGGTGAAATTACTTAAATGTATTACCAATCAAAATCAGAGCACCCACCTCCCCTTCTCTCCTGAATTTAACTTTATTTGTGGTTCTCTACCTCCTCCCGCCAGCAGCACAGGGCGACAGGGAATGGGGCTTATGAAAGGTTCATCCCATGTTGTTTCTGCCACTGCTTCCCCCTCAGGGAGAGGAGCCTTTCCTCTGCTCCAGCATGGGGTCCCTCACACAGGGAACAGTCCTCCATGAACTTCTCCAACATGAGTCCTTCCCAGGGACTACAACTCTTCACAACCTGCTCCAGCATGGGTCCCTTCCACAGGATGCAGTCCTTCAGGAACAGGGTGCTCCAAGCAAGGGTCCCCCATGGGGTCACAAGTCCTGCCAGCAAACCTGCTCTAGAGTGGGATCCTCTCTTCACAGGTCTACAGGTCCTGCCAGGAGCCTGCTCCAGCGTAAGCTTCCCATGGGGTCATAGCCTCCTTTGGGCATCCACCTCCTCCATGGGCTGTAGGTGGATCTCAGCTCTCCCATGAACCTCCATGGGCTGCATGGTGACAGCCTGCTCACCATGGTCTGCACCACAGGCTGCAGGTGGATCTTTGCTTTGGCACCCGAAGCACCTCCTTCCCCTGCTTCTTTGCTCATCTGGGTGTCTGCAGAGATGTTTCTCTCACAGATTCTCACTTCTCTCTTATCTGGCCACATTTACCTCTGCACAATGCCTTTTTTCCTACTTAAAATATGTTGTCACAGAGCTGATAACATCACTGTTGGACTTGAATTTGGTCAGCAGCAGATCCATCTTGGAGCCATCTGGCATTGACTCTGTTGGCCATGGGGGATGCTTCTACCAGCTTTTCAGAGAAGCCGCTTCTGTATGGACTCTGGCTATCAAAACCTGTCCACACAAACCCAATGAAATTATATACCTTGTATATTAAAAGTGATATATATTTTAAATACTTTGGTGTTTCTTTAATTGTAGCACTTTCATCTTTCTACTTCTTCAGATTTTTTTAATAACATCATGTTTTCTTCTCAAAGCAGAGAGCATAATTTATGATATATAGTAAAAGTAGAAAGTAAAAAATTGGTGAAATATATCTTTATCAAAATTGCAAAAATAAAAGTATTCTAGTAAGAAAAAGAAGTAGTGCACAGTTGTATGGGATTGTGGGGTTTTTTTAACTACCTCATTTGTCATCAGAAAGTAGACACTGTTTACTGAATTCTGGAAAGAATTTTAAAGTCTGCAGATTGAAAAAAGGTCCATAAAATTGCTGTTGCTGAAAAGTGTTAGTTATCATCTATATATGAATAAAGCCCTGTAGTTTTAGACTTAGTGCTTAACATTTTCCATGTGGTATAAAGTGATGTCCCTTAAAAATGCATTCTATTGCTAAAGGTTTACCTGATTTGGATCTTGTGTACCTGCAAAGCAATGAACTTCTCACACACTTGGAAGCTTCAGTAATGAGATCTATGGCAGCATTGCTCCCGCGTGCTTTGATTTGTTTTTTAAAATAATAATGTCTTTTGAAATAGTAAGATGCTTTTATGACTAGAATGGTTTATAAATTTCTAGGACTTTTAATAGCCAAAGTAAAATAAAGTCAGAAGCTGGAGACAATGTTTGCAAAAGGACAAAAAATCAGGTCAAATCTAACTTTTTCCTCCTACATATTTCCTCAACAATGTAGGACAAGTTAATAAACCAATTCATATCTCAACCTATTTGTCTGAAAAAGGTTCTACAAGTTTCAATGTCACATCTCTTTTGCAAGACTCTCTTTAAGTCTTACTGTAAAATGAAAATAGAAAATTATTGCTTTGTCTCAAGATTTTTTCTATAAATATTTCTTTACTTCTTTTATTAAAATCTTATTATATTATTCAAAATAAAACTAATTTCATGTTTAGTATCATATAAGTTCTAACATTTATATCCTTGTAAAAACAAATGTAATTTTATTTTATATCTACAGATTCATATTCCATAGATCACTGACAACGCATAATATACAAATAGTAACTCAAAATATATAACTTTTTTAGGGTCTAAGTAGAAGTTTCTCTGATAAATGTATTAAAATGTTAGTAAAATAATTTCAGCTATCTCGTTTCTATAAACTAGGTTCCTATTAACCTTCTTTGTTGTAGGTCGTCTAGATGATCAGTATACTATTACACTGCTGAAGGATAAGCTCATGTCTATGCCTTGTAGGAATCAGGGATATGTTTTAGATGGGTTCCCAGAGACCTATGAACAGGCAATGGATCTTTTTAAAGGTATGTACTGCTGCTTTTCGTTTTTATTGCTGCTAATATTGTCATTTTCGTTATTGTTCTCAGTGCCATACTACTTGAAGTGCACCAGCACTGTAATGACTGCAGTGCAGGATACAAACCAAAGTTGTTTTCATGTGATTCTTAGAATGTAAGAAGAATTGTAATGCACCTTATTTAATTTATGCACAAGATGATTTTGAGACTGACTATCTTTCCTGGTAAACTAATAAGTAAATGCACAAACATGAAAGATGATTTCTTGTTCTGTGTTGGACTACTCCACTTAAGCAAGCTCTACAGCAGAATTTCTTCATAATGTTTAAGGGCTACTGAATGAGAGGATCCAGCCAGTGCACCAAAACATGTTTTGTAAGCCAAATTAGAGTGCATTTCTTAGATCAACTACAGTAGATACAACTTCAGAGAAGCTCCGCAACATACATTTCAAATTGTGAGCAAGCACTGTCCATATATTATTAAGACCAAGAATCACCTTCATGTTTAAATTACAACATGAAGTTCGAAGGTAAAGAATAAACAGTCTTTTTCAGCTTAGTATGCTGTTCTGCAAATGGTCTTGCTCAACTGATACTCTACAGGCAGTTTTACTGCCTATTCATAACAGCAGACACRTGGTGGCAAAAAACATTTTAACCATATAGCTGTAAAACATTTCTACTCACTGTTCTGAGCCTTGCCTCTGCTTTTGTAGAATAATTTACTTGGCTGGAGGAGAGGCCAAAGATAACACAGCAGTTTTAAAATTGGAGATATTTTGAAATTGTGTGTGCATGTACATACTTCTATAGTATAAACAAACAACTACTAGAGTCCCATGGTAGAATTCTGTGGTGGCTGGCAACATGAATTACTTACTGAATTCTCTCAGCTGGTGTCAAGGTTAGATTAATTTCCAACTACGAGTATAATTTGGATATAGGCAAACCTGTGTTTTTACTGGGCACATTCTTAGTAAATACAGTGAAATTGTTGCTTCAAATGAAAACGTCAATCACTTCTTACTTTTGTTTTAGTGGAAGATGATGAAGAAGAAGGAGGAGAAGAAACAAAAGGCAAAGTACCTAAATTTAATAAAATAATCATACCTGGTGAGTTTGATAGATTTCTTTTTAAATAAACTGAGGAGTTTTGAAACATTGCTGCCACCAACAAGAAGTCTAAAATATCACTCCATCTGTTCCTATTTAATTTAACTTCAAAAAAATATATTTCATGCAACACTGCTGCCCTCATATTTGAAAGTGAACAATTAATCATAGAATCATTTAGGTTGGAAAAGACCACTAAGAACATCAAGTCCACCACTAAGCCATGTCCCTAAGTACCACATCTCTGTATCTCTTAAATACCTCCAGGGATGGTGACTCAACCACTTCTCTAGACAGCCTGTTCCAAAGCTTGACCACCCTTTTGTTGAATTTTTTTCTTAATCAAAAGGAAGGGTTTGGATTACTTTGTGGGTTTTTTGTTTTTTTGTTTGGGTTTTTTTGTGAAAATGCCATCAACTGTTGGCTGATAACAAGAGTAGTAGCTGCCTTTGTTGTGATTACAGTAGCTAATAGTGGAATAAAAATGTAATGCATTGGTTATGCTGGGAATTAAAATAGAGTGGTTTTCGTCTATGTAGAAATTACTTTATCCTGCTGTTTTTGCTTGATTTCTTTGGAAATTTGTATATATTCAAACAATATGTTCTTCTTCACAGAATTTGTTTTTTCTTTGACTGCATCTGATGAATTCCTCATAAACAGAATAATAAATCTGCCAGAGAGTGTCGTTGCTGGAACTCGTTATACTGAGGACCAGTTCCTGCAAAGTCTGAAACTCTTCAGACAGTTAAACACAGATGATACAACGGTTCTCAACTATTTTGATGAACTTGAAATACATCCTCAGTTTATTGGTATGGAATAATAAAATTAGTAGATAAATTATGAATAAAAATGTTGTTCTTACAAATTTAACACTTGCAAAAATCAAATAAGTGTCCCTATAAAATAATATTTTTATTAACATTGCAGAATACATATACAACAAGAATTTATTTATATACCTGCAAAAAATGTTCTTGTAAAATTTACCTGCTAAAAATTGGGGGTTAAGTTGTTCATTTTTGCAGGCTTAATGTTAAAAATAATTTTATGACTTAGGTTACAGACCTCTGCACCGGCATCCTTTCAGATAGGTGTAAGAGTACATTTTCATAGACTTAAATATTATAGTTCCTTGTATTTTTTTCTTTTGACTTATCCTCAGATGCCATTGCTGTCCACAAAAATAGGGTTCGTTACCTGGTGTGCAACAACCCAATCATTACATGCTTGAGAGACATTGATTGTTTATTTCAGAGTTGTGCAAGCCTCAGTGCTTGGTGGTACTTCACAAACCAAGCATCCCGACTATCAAAACTTTTTGCTATGTATACATTTTAGCAAACAAAGGAATTAGTGTTCATTGGCTACAAGTTACATAGTTCTCTTATTAATTAGTATTCTATCTTCTGTCGGTTAATGATTCTCTTGTTTCTTATGCTGGTCTTTCTCTTCTTTTGGATCAGTGGTCTTGAGTCGGTGGTCGTGATTTCCCCACTGCTGGCATCACCTTTTACCCCATTGGAGCTGATTTCAGCACAACTTCCGAGTTGGCTTTATTAGTTTCTTCCTTATCTTGGGAATTCTGCCAAATGTCCTTGTGGCCTGTAAATCACCCTTTGTGTCCACTATCAGTGGTACATCCTTCTTCCCAAACTTTGTTAATGTCCTGTAGGTCTGAGATCATTAAATCTTGTCGAGCCCTAAACCTTAACAAGGTAATTTTATCAACAAGTAATTTGCTTTTCTAAAACTTGGATATCATTTAAAGTTGCTAGCTGCTATCTATTTCACAGATTAAATCTGCCTTCTTGTTGATCAGGCTTGAAAGTACACAAAGATCAAACATCAAAGAACATAATTTCTTAAGAAAAGTTTTACATATTTCACATTTTGCAACACCATGACAATATCTGAGTAACCTGTAAATTAAGAAGCATTAAAGAAAATTATTAGAAATTAAAAGGTGGAAGGCTGGGACTGAATCTGTTTTGCACTATACCTGTATGTGAGAAAATGTCTTCCCTACATACTATCTAGAAAATTGTGATCACTGGGAAATCTTGAGAAGAGTACTATAATCTGATTATTCAGAGCCAGTGAGATCACGGTGACAGCATTCTACAGAAAAGGTGGGGTTTGCGGGGAGGGGAGAGGAAGGAAAGAACAAAGGTGAAAACCCTGCAACTAAAATCAAACTGCTGATGTTTGGAATGTCTATTTAAGATGAATCATGAAAAGTTAATTGTTCAACCCACTTAGTCACAACAGATTTTCCATGTTTTTTTACTTAATGTCAGTCATTAAATTATTATTAATGGAGATTATTTTGGGAATAATACCATACATGTGTTGTTAGGAATTGTAGCAGTGGAAAAAAATAGCGAGTTGGTATAATTATTTTAGAATTTAGGAAATTCTACCGTGGAAAGTAAGTGTAAGAAATGGTAAATATTAAGATGTGATGCCATCAATTGGTCACATTCTTAGCTTGTACACTTCTGGATGTGCAACTAGTGGCACTGTCCAAGACTGAGTTTTATTTTGGGGGGAACTCTAAAGTGTATACTCATTTGTTTACTGATTTTAATTACTGAGGTATCATAGCTGTGATGTTCCAGATGATTTTCACATTGAGTCTATAGCATTGATTCTCATTTCAAGTGAGTATCATCTTTAGGTCTCAGAACTCTCTCTTTACCTATGTTAACATTCCTGGTTGTTACCCATTGAAGTATGCAAGCGTGTCGCTTCTGTTGTAAAATGGTAGGGACAGATTGCAAAGACAACCACTGAGGAACCTCTGGCTCAGCCAATACCCCTCCATTCTAGTCAATGTTCCAGTTCAATTTTCAGATGCATAGAATTAAGTAGCATTGGATTTAATCAGAGACCCAACTGCTTCCTCAGTCATATTCTAAATAAGGGGTTAAAAATGTGCTTGATTTGTTAAATATTGTTTCAAAATAATAAAACTTTTCTCCCACCTTTAATTTAGAAAATCATAACATATGGTTTTAGGTATCATTTTAATGATTATTATTTTTTCTGAGTCTGAAATATGATTACTACAAAGGAGTGGGCTTCAAGATTCTGGAAACTCAACTTTGCTGCAGTGACTCACTGTATGAAGACTGCAAGTTGGTTATCTTGTGTCTTGTTTTTCTCTTTGCAAATTGGGGATGGTGACACAGGCATGTTAGATCTCCTACAAAAAGGCATATTAAAGTTATAATAGCAATTTCCTTTGAAGAACTTAATTTATTAACTCCTTTTCCAGTGATCTTTCAACTAGCATCAGTGCTAACTTCATTTTTCATTTAAAAGGCATTTATTTTTGAGGATAAATGTTATGATTGCTGTAATATGTGCGTTGTACTCCTCTGTGGCCATCTAAGAAAAAAAACAGTCTTTGAGATCTCAAATTCAATGCTGATAGCATTCTTAGCAATAATTTAAATGACCAGAAAAGTGATTTTCGTTGCAGTTTGTATATCCAGGTGCAACTAAAATTGTAGAAACAATGGACTGCTTGCATAGCAAATGTATTATTCCTTAATTTGGAATACTTCAGGAGTGTAACTCCTGATTTTTAGAAAGAAGAAAATTAATTTTATCATGTAGAATTATGTTGGTTTTCTCCTCAGTTCATGATCAGAGTTTGGACTTGAGGTCCAAATCACAAACACTTGGAAAAATATGTTAGTATTTGAGAGTCTGATTTTGCTTGAATTGGTGATTAGAAAGAACTGGGAAGAATGCTTTGCCAATAACTTTCAAAATAACTTTCTAAAGCAGAGAACTATGAAGCAGAGACTACTGGATTCTCATCTAAATTCTGTATTCTAATTGTTCTGTCTTTTTCCCTTCATCTACTTGCTCTCCTTATCCATTTCTGTGCTTTTACATCTTCCGTTTCTTGACTCTGAACAAGCCCTTTATCTCTGTATTCTCTACCTAAAATGCCCACTTTTCCTCTTTTCCATGTACGTTCCTTTACTGTTTCTGCTTCCCCACACTGAACGCATACAGAAACTGGAGAGCCCTGGAGACAGTCTTCATTCTTCTGTATTTTTTCTTTTTTTCCTTCTTTCTTGTCAAGTTTTTGTCTTTCTTGTTGTGTCCACCAATTAAAAGGGAGAAGGAATAAAATGAAAGAGGTCTTTTTCAGTCGCTATGTTCCTACGCGTTCCTACAAATTTGTTTTGTAAATACAACACAGTAAAAGATTGACTAGAGAGATGTCTGTGTATTTGTAAATCTGTATGAGTGAAAACATTGGTGTTTGTGCCAAATCCTAACAACCTATTGTGTAATGTTCAGAAGGGAGAGAGAAGGACAAAACTGATGGTTTTAGGCATCTGGAGAAGTTGATACAAGATTGGTGTCAGGAACGCATCTGATAGTTGATAGTTGACCTCATTTTTGTGTTTCAAAACCTGGGTAAGCTGCAATTGATAAAAAATAGGCGTAAAAATTATTTTAATACATTTCTTCATTACATGATCTTAAAAGGCAAACTGTTTTAGCTGAAACCAGTAAAGAAAATCAGATTTATAAAACTTCATTCTGTGTAACAAAAAATTGTCATTTAGAGGCAATTGAAAACAACATCTTTTACTTGAAAATTCAAAAAACATGAACACATATTTTTAGATCTTGTCAATAATAATTGATAATTGACAAAAGCCTTGAAACAGTTCTCTCTTGTATTATTTAAAAGATGTAGCTGTATATGAAGATCCTGAGAACAGACTCACTGTACCAAAAATCATCAAAGAAATTGGAGAACCTAGGAATTATGGTTTGACAGATGAAGAAAAGGAGATTTTGGAACACAAAGCAGCTGAAGAACGCCTTGTCAAAGAAGCTGAAGAAAAAGCTGAACAAGAGCGTAAAGAAGCTGAGGAAAGGGTTGAAAGAATGGCAAGATGGGAAGAGTGGGTAGGTTAATACATATTTTTGGGAAAACATTATTTCTGTGTTTTAGATGGCTTCAAGTAACCGTTATGTAACTACACTTGGGAAGCATGGCATAAATTCTCTCATTCCCTATACTTTAGATCTGGGTAGGCTATCTTCACAGTGYGTTTTGAAGCCCATCCTACAGAATATAGTCTCTTTCCTACAGTCTCTTTTTTATTACAGACATAGCATTTTTTTGCATTTTGGTATCAGCATCTCTTTAAAATACTTTTATGGTACTCTTGTTGTTGCTGTGCTGTAGCTCTTCTATTTTACAATTTATAAATATCTACTATAATCAATGGTGATTTTCCATACCAAGTCTTCTAGGACTTTTGCATTTCCCCCATTTTATTTCTAAGCAGCTGACCAATTATCAAAATTATCAAACTAGATTTTTGACTCWACACTGACCAATATTCCAGCTTGCATTGCAGAAAAGTTTCTGAGCCTGCAATAACATGTGTGAGAGCTGAGTACCCAGTTCAGTAAGGACCTGATGCAGTCTCAAGGATGTTTTTTGTTTGCTAATAATCTAATAAGTACTTGCTATTTAGGCTACTGACCTCAGAGGATTTGCACATGATGCTTTTTCCTTATTTACTTTGCCACACCTAAGGACATTTTAGTTAAATAACCTGAAACGCTTACTCTAAGAATGTTCTCGTTCACACCCGAAGTAAGGTCGTTTCACCAGAAGGCAAGTTTATTGTCTTTTTTTAGAGCTATTTAAAAATAAACAGATCATTCCACAGAGAAGTCTTTTTCTTATATTTGAATGCCCATACACTTCTATGAGGAAATAATATGCTGAAATTACTAACTTTTAAAGAAGCATTTACATTCCTCTGATGCTGGCTTGTGAATAAGGGGTTTTTTATCCCTGCTTATTTACAGCTTCATTCATCATTAAATAGCATTTTGTACCCTGTGAAGTTCGAAAGGATAGTTAACACACTTTAGCTGTATTCAATCCAAATTGAATTAAACCTTTAAAAGAGCAAACTGTGCATTAATCTAAGCAACTGTTCATTTGCCTTTGAGACTGTAGATTAGCTGCTGTTTCTAGTGGTGACCAAAGACCACTTGCAAGATTTATTCAATAGCACTCCTGGATTGAGTGAATAAGGTAAATATTGCTGTATCTGTTTTATCTGAACATTGCTTTTGTGTTGTGCCTGGAGTATAGAAAAGCAGTCTTCAGAGTATAGTCTGTATGCTGTATCTATATATGACTCAGGCTACTGATGAATCAAATGAGAAAAAAAAGGACGATGAAAATGAGTTGGAGTAATCTTGTTGCTAAAGCTACTGCAAGTATGCGTGCTACTAAGTGCTATTGAATGGAAGAAAGAAAAGCTTGCAGCAGTTTTATTTCCTCATCCCTCCCACTTTTTGAGTGTAATAATTGTATTTGATTTAACCTGAATTCGGAAATAAATTTAGCTGGTGTAAACAGATGTAATTCACTGTGGTTTTAGTCTACTTAACTCTCAAGCCCCTCAAAAACACTAATGAAATAAGAATAAAACAAAGCAAGGAAACCATACACAAACAAACCAACAAACCCAACACAATTTACCATTTAAATATTTAGAAAGCCAGGGCTTTCTGCTGAGTAAAAATACTCTTCTTTCCCTCTAGTTTAAAGAACCCTCAAGAAGCCATCTACGTTTGCAATAGTACTAATTTTTTAAGTGCTACAGTGTATTCCAACCATATTTTGCCAAATAACTTATGGAAACAGGACCACTGGAAGACTTCAGAATACACATCCTTTTGGGTGTTAAAGAAGAAAAATAAAATCATTTTTGTAAAGAGATTATGTCAGTTCTCATCATGTTCAATTCTTTGTCCTCAGTGTATTGTGTGCTCTAAATTTAATAAGCAGTTAATTTTTCGTGTCAACTTGTTTTTTAAAGTTCTGTCCACAGCTTCTAACACTATTTTTTTTTCTCTAGGCCAGCACTATTATTTAGCCAAATGCTTTTTGATAGATGTCATAAACATTTTTATTTATTATTTTATTTTTTCTTCATTATTTGTAGAATAAACAGCTGGAGGAAGTGAAAAAACAAGAACGAGAGTTATTGGAGGCCCAGTCCATTCCACTACGAAATTATTTAATGAAGAATGTCATGCCAACACTTATGCAAGGGATAAATGAATGTTGTAGGATCAGGCCAGATGATCCAGTCGATTTTCTGGTAAGGTTTTGTTTCTTAAATATGTTTGAATATTCATATACATATTGAATATGTAGACCCAAAGAATCTCTGTTAACGTAAGGACTTAAATTCTTTCTCCCGGCTGTCATGATAACAACTAATTAATGATTAGTAACTGCAATTCTGCTGATATTATAGTGAAAATTAAAACCCAGCAACTACTCTTTATGGGATCAGTTGATTTTGTGTATCAAGTAAGGGTATAATCCAGTTTAGTTAAACAGTAATAGGACAAGAATCACTACCAGAATTTGTTTCCCTTTGGTATGTGCACTCTGCACATCTTATGTACCCTGACAATTCTTCTGTGACATAGGGGCCTGCAAGTATAAGAAATTTTTGACATTAGGCTTTCATTTCGATTAGACTGATTTGCCCACGAACCCATTATGATATCTGGTAGCTGGAGTTAAGTGCCTCAAAAGAGGGTCCACAAACAAAGAAATGCCTGTAAGGGGTAATTATGCCCTTATAATCTAAACTCCCCATCCCTCACGGGACAGTCGGGACCAGCAGCCACCTGAGGGTCTGATTGCCCTCATTGTTTTGCTGTCTGTTACTACGGGGCTGTTAAGGGTCACCTCCACACCCTCTTAGGTCGGTTTCAGTGGGGGTTTCGGTTGGTTCTGGTTGTTACCATAACGTGGTTGTTACAGTTCATATACCACGATCTATGGGCTGTCCACTCCAGCTATTAATTTTTAAGTAATGTTTAAGCTGCAGCTTTGTCTATTCTAACTATTATTAATGTTCAGATTGTTAGTGCCAGGTTTCACTGTAATCCATCTTTGACTTAAAAACATAACCGTATGGTTCAGGTAAAGTTCAGCTTGCAGCCTAAAAATTCTAGCTGCTTATGTCTACTTTCAAATGATATAAAATTGTTAACCCTTCAGAAAGGGGTACATCACTTTCCACCCCTCTAGGCAACACTCGACATATTGTTGTAATGATGAATGAAGGCTCTTTGGTAATTCCCTTTACAATACATAGAGAAATTAAGGAGAAAATCCTATAGGACATTCATAGACTAATTCCAGCTGCAAATGACCTCAGGAAGTTAACCAGTTCAACTTTTGGCTGAAAGCAGGGTCAGCATTGCATTCAGACAGGAATCCAGGTGCTGTAACATTATTGCTGTGCTGCTGTTCTTCCCTCACATCCTAACCAAGCTATTCACGAGCTGAAACAGAGCATTTTATTAATCAAGCAAAAGCTTAAAATTAAAGCAATAATATTACAATCGCACTTCAGCCACTAGGGAATGTTTTCTTTTTTCAACCTTTTTGCTTACTGATGAGTGACAACTACCTGTAGCTGTAGGAGCATGAGATCTTCCCTCATAACTGCATAGCTTTTAAAAATCAGTGTCAGTGGGTCCAGAAATCAGGCCCTAGGGTACTCCCTAGAGTTTTCCATGGAGTGACAAATACTGTTATAAGTGGCTCACTTCCTTCTCTTGCCCACAATAGAAACAGGGTGACTGCTACCGAGAGTGAGTGAGGTCGATGGTATTTTGGATGGAATTTGGGGGAAAGAAATTTCTCTGAAATAGAGAAATTTTCTGCCATAAATTACATTTTATAGCCATTTAATACTTTCTGCAGCTTTGTTTAAAGCAGTTATTCACTTTCTCTTTGTTATTTTGCATACATTTCAAAGTTGGAGACGTGAAAATCATTGTAACTTTGAAACTCTTCTTTTTATAGGCAGAATATCTCTTCAAGAACAGTCCTGATATCGACTGGAATAAACGTTAAATCCTAGCAGCAATAGGAATTGTGACACAAAAGGGGAGAAAATTCCTAATACATTTTAGATAAAAATAGTTTCTGACATTATTTTTGTTCAGGCTTATTATGTAATCTTTATTTTTATTTCTCATACTTTATTACTATGTTGCACTGGGTTTTTAATATTTCTTCTGCAATAGGTCCATTTGCACATATTGATTGATACATTTACACATCTATATTTCATATGTCTGCTGGAAACTACAAATCATAAGAATCTCTTCTCTTTGCAAAGTCTTCTTCCTGGGTTTATTTTCAGCTACACATTCTATTTAAGCAATATATTATTTTCCTGATCCTTAGTGAATGTAGGCAGCTAGCCTGAGAAAAACGTTATCCAAAAAAAGAAAAAAGTGTTTTCACTGAAAATGGAAATAAGTAGAAGCAGCAAGCTCTCTTATTTCCCCTCCCAGCTGCCAAGAGGCAAAAAGTCACACAATACAGTCATCTTGTGCTGCACCGAAGACTGACTCTTAAACAGTTTCCCAGCATACGTATGTCATAAAACCTGTATTTGAGACCAGAGTAAAACACATGGGTCTAGATCTCATTTAATTATCTTCAGCATGCAACTCTCGATCTATATTTTTTAGAGATTCTTGAAGAATCTAGACTTTCCAGCACGTGGCTGTCATTCTCAATTTTACTGACTTCATCCAGCCCTGACAGGAGCTGTATCTGTGCTGACTGAGCTGAAACTGATGGCATACTTGGTGTGGATCAAATCCAGGATTTTGTCAAAAGAGAAGGCAAGGACCTTTTGTGAGAAAGGAGGGGGAAAGGAGGAAGAATTGAAAGAATGGTGATATAGAAACATTTTACACCTATTTTATCTGTAACTTTTAGTATCAGAATTTTAGATGTGTTAATGCCCAATGTTCTTATTCAGATATATTAGTATTTTTAGAGAGTCTTATTTCATCAGTTTTCACACAGTCACACAGACAAGTCAGGAATAGAGTTCAGAACCATCATCTCCTACTCTAAAGAAAAAATTTTTTGTGATCAATATGTTCTATATGCTGTCAGCCCAAGTTACGATTTATTCTGTGAAGCAGTTGAAGATGAAATAAGCAGTAGCTTTGAACAATTTTTCAGTCTGAAAGTCCTATTTTTCAGAGTAAAGATGAAAACTGGACACTTAAAAAGAGCAGCTAAACCAGGTTTTCAGTAGTTACTGTAATGCATTTACTTTTCCAAGAATAAAGTTTTGAGCTCATCCACAAAGATAGTGACTTTTTTTTTTTAATATTCTCAAGAATACTGCAGACTACTCCAGGCAGATGTTTCAAAAACAACTCTTAGGATATTATCTGTTTGCTTTGCGCAGGGCACAAATAACAAAGTGAGCCTCACGCGGGTACCCACAGCCAGGCACGGGGTTGCGCTGGAACGAGCCCCTTCCTCTCCCGCCCGGGGCCGGGGCGCCTTCCACGGGCGAAGCTCAGGACCCTGGGCGGCTCTCCAGGGGCGTTCGAGCGTCCCGCGCGGCCGGTCCCGAGCGCAGCTTCCCGGGTCCAGCCCAGGCCAGCCCGCGCTCCCCGCCCGCAGCCACGGCCTGGCCCCGCCCCGCCCCGCCCCGCCCCGCCCCGCCCATCCCATCCCGCCGGGGCCCTCCGGCCCCGCCCGACCCCGCGCACGCGCCGCCCCGCGGCCGTTGGCGCTTTGTTTTCAAACTCCGGCCGGCGCCGCCGCCGCCGCGCTCGGGACTACATCCCCCAGCGTGCCCCGCGGCCCCGCGGCCGCCTGCGCACGCGCGGCCGGGCGAGCGTGAGCGCCGTGCGGGGGTGTCCGCCGCGCTGCGTCAGGCTCCCCCCGCCCCGGGACGTTGCTGTGGTAGCGTCCGGGCGCCATGTTAGAAGGCCGGAGGGGAAGAGGCGAGTGAAGCGGCGGCGGCGGCCGGGCCCGGCACAGCCGCTCCCTCCGCTCCCGGGGCCTGGCCCCGGCCCGTGCCATGGTCGCGGCTCCCGCCGCTCCGCGGGACTAGTGACCGGTCCGCAGGCGGCAGTGGTGGGGGAGGACGAAGAGGCGGAGGGAGAAGGGGACGACGCGGCGGTGGTGGCGGCGGCGGCGGAGGAGGAGGAGGAGGGGCCGGAGAGACGATGCCGTTGTAAGTCCGGGAGCTCGCGGGTCGCGCTCGGGGCCCGCGTTGTGGCCTCCCCGACCCGGCGCTCCCCGTACGCCCGGGCCTTTCCTGCCGGCACTCGGGCCCTTCCCCCCTCGCCGTCCCCTCGGCCCGGGCGCTTCCGCTGCCGCAGTGTGCGGCCCTGGCGCCGCTGCCCGCGCCGCCGGGAGCTCCACGCTGTCCTTCTCGCCCCCCTATCCCCGTGAGCCCCGGAGGAGACGCTGATGGGGCTTTTGCGTTGTTGTCGTCGCCGTTGCGACCTCGCAGCGGCAGCGTGCGGGACCGGGCGGACGCGGGGCGGATGCGTGCGGCGGCCTCCGCCCCCCGCTGCTGGGTCAGGGCGCATGGAGGGGCGAGAGCCGCGTGTTAGTCCCTTCCTCGCCCTGGCCGCCAAGGTTGAAGCGCTTTTTTCCCCACGAGCCCTGGCAGAGGCTCTCCCCCAGTGGCCGCGCGGACGGTTTTTTCCCGTTCTGGGGACGGGAGAGCCCGGGCCGCTGGTTCCAGCGGGCGCCCCAAGCCCAGCGCGCTGCCCTTGGAATCCCCCGCTCCCTGTGGCTCCGGGCAGGGGCCCCGGCCAGCAGAGCGGGCTGCGGGCCCGTGCGTGTGCGCATCCTGCCGCCGGGAATCCGGGACGTTTGTGCCCTGGACGTGCCGAGCCGTGACCCTGGTGGCAGTCAGGAATAACGAAGTGTGGCCTTATTCATCCCAGTTTGTTCGCCGGTTTCTTTCACATCACCCCCCCGCCCCCGCATTTTTTTGCGTTTCCTTTTTTTTTTTTCCCTCCTCGCTGACGTTTTGACGATTCCTGATTGAAACGACAAAATTTGCAGCTCCTCAATTCTGTAGTTCATAATCTTAGTATTTTATTACGTTACGCTAATCGAGGGAACCAGCGATGTGTAGGTGGCCAAAGGACTAGTAAGAATAAGGCGTGTCTATATGTTTTTTTTGGTTGGTCAGTTTGTTTGTTTTGGTTTGGTTGTTTTTTTTTCATTGAAGGAGTAATAGAATGAATTTGTTCGATTATTCGCTCTTCTTCACTGTTATAATTTGGGAGTATTCACTGTTGTATTAAATACGTCAACTTTCAAGAGAAGAATAGCTAGGCTTGCCTGTTGTGGTCGTTTAATTCAGTCTAAACTATTGCAAAGTTAGTCATGGGGTAGATGACACGATTGAAACTTACCTGAAAGGGTTTGTGGTAGGGGAAACAGCAGCGGGTGAATGCAGGAAGGAAAATGGTCATGCCAAGTAGATTCTAACGCTTGTATACTGAAGCGCCAACGTCCTTATAGATAAGGTTTGCACGTCTTCATTATGGCAATGAAAAGTTACCCGAAGTCAGCTTTGAAGTTGACTAGGCTTTTCAGCCTCGGGAAAATGGGAGGGTGTTTATTCTGCTTGCTTTCATTCTTAGTTTATTTTGTTGTGACTACATAAATTCCAAATGCTTAGTAGCAACATTTTCAAGTTTGGGCTACTTCTATGAGTTACAGTAATAGCGATCTTCAACTTTGAGAAGTTTGGAACGATTTAATAATTTTTCTTACTGTAGGTGTCTACGATGCTTTAACTAGAAACTCTTAAATAACAGCACATGGTTATATTTGCACTAATACATTCCTATTTTCAGTATAGACATTACTTGGCGACTTAACTGCTATGGGAGGTTTATTGTAGTTAGCAAAAGCGAAGCTTTCTCAGTTTATGCATTTGTTCTATCATTTCTACCTTTGACATTATTGACTTCTTATCATTCAGTCAAGACTTAAAAGTGAATATTTTAATACTAGTATGTAGGAATGCTACTAATGTTAATTCTTGAGTTTATGAAGTGATACCACTGACTTTATAGGAAAGAAAGAAGCAGCTTGGGAAGTTCTTTTTCGGTATAATTCTTTCCAGTTGATTCTTTTTTCTGGGTGATAATATGTTTGAGTGGAAGTGGAACACCACTATGTTACTGCCAAGCTTTCATGATGACAAAGTGTCCCCCTTTTTTTTCTGACCTGATCTTTCAATATGTCCCTTAAACTTCATTTTCAAGGCTGGTGTTTACAATTGTCAGGCGTGATCAAAACTGATGTCCCATAGAACCGGAGATTGTCATTATTCTTCACTTGAAAGTTCCAGGTTCTCCCGAGGTGGACAGCAGTGTTGATACTGCACTCTGCGTGCGTGTGCTTATTAACGGTGTGCTACAAAAGTATAAAACCAAGTAAATTCTTAATGTACATGGCACATCAGTAGTAAGACTGCTGTTGCTGATAGCTGGCATTTGCAGAAGCCTTTTAATGTTTAGAAAAATACTAAATTTATCCTAGAAACTTATGTGACTTTTTGTTAAAATCCTCATGTGTGAAGGGATAGCAGCTGTATAAGGAAAAAACCTTTAACAAAAAGCTGATTAGAAACAAAGATGACTACTTCCCCTGTCATAAAGATATATTTCAGTACAGTTAGGTACAGAATGTTCCTGTGCATTATCTGAAATGTAAGATGCCAGGGAAGAATGAAGCTCACTAAGCTGTTCATGTGTTTTGGTTGAGTCTGGGACTTACACAGAAAGGCTCCTGACTCAGTGAAGCTGCAGCTATGTTTATGTGAGTGATGATGTAGTCTTTTCATGTAACCTGGGCCTTTCTAACCCTCCAAACAAAACATGAATCTGTTTCTTAGTAAGCTGTTGAAAATCTATGTCTGCTAAAATAATTGCAAAACACTTTTGATATGTTTTGTTTTTTTCTGTAACCAGAAGTGGAAAAGTGCATTGAGTCATTTATCTGAACATTTAAAAGTGCCTTCAGTGCTATAAATTTTAAGAATTGTAAGTAACTTCTGTATTAGAGTTTTGGAATGTCATCAATAATTATTCTTTCCAGTAGCCAGTCAAGCTCATTCTCACTTCTGAAGTAAGACTTTTCATGTTTTCTTTCACTGAACTTTGCTGTAGACGTATGCAAAGTCATTGTTTTCTTGACTTTTAATTAGCAACTGTCAACTTGCATGCCAGAAGTACAGCACTGTATTTAAAATGGCTTGTGCTGATTGGGAGTGGATAAGTAGTGTGCTTTTGAACAGAGAGAGCTGAGGATTTTATAGGCTGTTAGGAAAGGAATTAAAATTATTCTTAACTTTGCGAAGCACAGGACTGACTTTAGAAGAATAGTTGCCATAGTATAAAGGGATAGCTTTCTTAATTGAGAAGCAATTAATACAAAAATCTGTACTGAGAGTTCATTTGTTAGATGGCAAGGATATGGTTTTGCAATAGCTTTCAGTCATTCAGTATCACTCAAAAAAGGACCAAGTTTATACCTGTTGATATAGAGGTACTGCACAGAACTTGGAAACCCAGTTACTTTGGGCTGAGCAGATTTCAGTGCTGAGACAAATCAATGTCTTCCAGTGAAATGCTTTGTGGGATTCCTAGTTCTTGGTTTATACTTCCTGTTATCTTTTGATTCAGCCTTACTGAATTTCTTAAATTGCTACTCTTGAGTTTTTTGTCTCCGGAATAGCAATAAAAATAATTTTTAGTCTAAGTTCTGCCTGTGTAGTTCAGTAGCACTTTCTTTTCTTTAAGCTTGAGAAACTTCTCCTTCAACTGGTATTAGTAAGAATGTTGTGGTTGGGTTTGTGTTTGGACATGCTGCCTTCACTATTCTCTGCAAAAAGAAAAGCCAGAGAGCTCAGGAGAGAGTCCCAGGTTAGCAGAGTGTGTATGAATGATTTCCTTTAGCCGCAGGTGAGTCTCCTGTAGCCCTGTTGACTGTCATTGCTCCAATACATTCAAATCAGTTTTATGTATCTTTAAGATGTCATACTGACAGTTGAAGACTTAATTCATGGTCTGAATGGTCCAGTGGTATTCTATTAAAACTTTCATTCAGGAAGGACAGCTGGATTGTCTTCACCATTTAAAACATATATTCCCTAGTAACTGGTTTGCACAGGCTGCATTAAGGTTTCCTGCCTAGATTTTTGAAAGTTTGTGTGGAGTGATGGTGTTAGCGTTATGCTAGAAACTTCAGTCTGAAACTGCCAGTCACTTGTTGTTGGAGGAAACTTTAAAAGAAGCAAAACCCCTCAACAGAGTTTCTCTCAATCTGGACACTGTGGAGTATGAGCTCTGGGAATTTAGCTGCCGGCTGATGAACCAGATGGTGTGATGACCAGTATTATTTCAGGAATCTGACTTGGGTGTCTTACGTCAGCAAATAAGAAGGAATAAATTTTGCTGAGGTAATCAGTAGAGGCAAATAGAGAAGTGAGGATAATCATTGCGATTCCTTAAGTTGTGTATTTTGTCTTAGTTATCTGGTTGAGTTTGCAACTTAAGGGGGATTTAAACTGTTACAATTTGTTCAATACTATGCCATGTATTTTTAATATTTCAGTTGTTTGTATTGTCCTTTTTTTTTTGCGGAGTATCCCACATTTCAGGAGCATGATGTTTAGCTAGTGTGGTGCTGATTGTGTCTGTATTTTGTTTGTGATAAGAAATGTAAAATCTTAACACAAATAGCACTGTAAAAATACTACTCTTAGAACAGGCAGAATACTGGGAGAGAAGAGGAACAAATGCAAGGAACAAAGCAAGATGGGTTTTCATGTGGAGGTAGGAGTTGGGTTAATTACAAAGCATGCCTGGAAAAGGAGTTCATGACAGGATCGTCGTTTCTTCTGAGGATGGAGAAAGGTTCTAGTGTAAAAAAATAGTCCAGAACTTGTAATTAGTATCTAACTCTTAGTTATATATGGGCCAATGTTAGACAGGTACACCTGTATTTGCTCCAAGTCTATGTTCAGTTTACATGTATGTGTTCAGACTAGAAGTTGATCTTTAAAAGGTGCATTGTTACCTCTTCTCTTCCTTAGAACAACATACAGTCACTTCCATTTAAAGGAGTTCAGAGGTGTACACTCTGGAAACTGTAAAATCTCTTACAAGCTTTATTTGTTATTTTTCCTCCACTTTTGCACTATGTTTAAAGTGGGTTTTAGCAGAGACCGTGTTGCCAAGGTCTGCTCTTTTTAATTTGGTTGTTACTGATAACAGTATAAAAAGATACTGCCTACCAAAACTTCGAATTCTGAGGAAGAAGTTGTTTGGCTGCACTGCTTTCAGCTTAGTACAGACTAGAGGTTTGTGTCTGTGTTTTTATATGGGAGAAAACGTACATATGCATTTCTTACAGATGAAATTAATATTTGAATATGAAATACTGAATCCTAATACCTTAGAATTAATCCACTGTAGCTGTTGCCTAACTAGCATATGGTTTAAATTGTCAGTATATGTTCTTCACAAATTCAGGTTAAACCACAGCTACAACAATAGCATGTTAAATTTAACTCCATGTCATTTTCTGTAACTCTATGTGCAATTGACAGATAGCTTGTAGTCATCTCAGAGTGAGAAGATGATCTTCATGTTTATATGTGGTTGACTAGCAACAAATAAACCAAAAAGTCCCAAACTGTATCTTAATTTTCTTTGTGAGCTTAAAAAGAAAAGCTTAGGAATTTTTTTGTTTGGTTGGTTTACTTGTTTGTTTGGGTTTTTTGTTTTGTTTGTTTTTCTCTTTTTAGAAAAAGAAACAAGCCCTCAACATGCTTTCAGGCTTTCAGTTGTGTCAGACCTTGACATGGTCTGCCAAATCTGCCTCTACTCTTATCAAGAGTGAGTAGCTGGGATGGAACTTCCAGTTGCTGTTTAATACTCCGCTTTTTGTTAATGTTTAACTTTAGTGACTAGCAGATGTGACCTACCGTCGAGGTATTGACCCCCCAACAAGGCCTTAACGTCTCTAATCCTCTTGGGTAGAAGGTTAGCACTGATACCTCCCTGGCTTTTCACCTTTCTCTTTGAATAAACTTGGTAGTTTAAGCTCTTCTCTGGACATGTCACAGGTAGAAGCTAGAATGTGCATGTGCCCATATGTGACTAAGAGGGAAGATATTGGAGTATGAGTATAATCTTCCTGGTTATAGAAGAAAGTAGAAAGTAAGTCTAGGAACATTTATCATTAGCATTTTCTGGCTAAAATGTAACGGGACTACAGCACTAAAGTTGGGCTAATGAGCACTTAAAGTTTATTTCTCAGAGATAATATTTTACTTTAAAAAGCGGGTAGCAAATGCTTTATTTGGAATTTCTTGGTTTAGTGGGAGGTAGGGGGCAGAGAGAGGATATACCTTTACAATTGATTATAGTAACTTTCATGCTGCTTTTTAAATGAATGGATGACCTAGGACAAGTTAGTTTATTCTATCCCTCTTTAAGTTTAACAAACCTTCTTGCCATACCATTTTTTTCTGTAATTTTCCAAAGGAAATTTTCTCATGTCCTTTGGTGTCCTACAGAAACCTTAGACTAGAGTTAACTTTGCAGGTGTGAACAGCTGAGTTTCAATTTAAATGTTTTTATCTGGACATAACATACATTCTCTTCAGTATACGTTAAAATGTAAGCTTCATCCTGTCTCCTGCAACTGTAAAATCCTCTTGAAGGCAGCTGTGCTGGGAATTGTTACACACTAACCCAGTGAAACTGTTCTTACTCACTCCTCAGCCTTTAAACACAGGTGAGGCACTTGTGTTGGGAAGGTCCTGTGCTGTTGACTTCGTCGTTATTTCGTTATTAGAAAAGTAAATACAAGAACTGTAGCTGGTTTTATGTTGTATGCATGATGTATATCTGTGATTGATTGAATTGGTTGTTTGAAGCTGTCGTTTTAGTGAACAGTTTCAAAGCTTGTTTGTGCCCTGTGGCCGTCCTCTGCTGGTCCTATAGGGGTTGGAGGTAATACTGGTTTAGGTCCTGGCAATGTGGTGTTCTGAAGGCAGACCTGCACATTGCACTGCCAGGGTTGTGTGTAACCCAGATTAGGGAAGAGAGCTGATGTTTGGTTGGGGTTTATGTACTGTAATTTTATAGACAAGGTAAAGGATTATTATTAGTTCTTGAATTGGTGAATCATGGCCCTTAAAAGTAGGGGGGATACAGAGACCTCTGTCAGCATTGCTGACTTCAGGAATCAGCTTCACAGAATATGGTTTTGAGTGACATTGACTCTTTTTTGAAATCTAGTAACAGCATCTGCCAGGCTGTGTTTTGCCAGCCCTTTTAATGAAGTCTAATATCTGTTGAATTGGATTCAGTTTCTTGCTATGAATGGATAAAAATTACAGTTAGACCATCAGGAAATGGTTACACAAACCTAAAATACTAATTGCTTTGTATTACTGCTTTAAAAAACCTGTAAAAGTAAACTGAAAAATCATAAATTAAAAAGCATATTTATTTTTTCAAATTACCAGTTGGGAAAGGGGGAGTAATTGCAGTTCAAATTTAACTACTTGCTTTGTGGTATAAGTTAAAATATTCAAAATATCCAAAGGATGTTTATATATTGACACTTTCTGTTTTCTGGCTGCTTTTTTTAGATGCAACTAAGTGGCTGAAGCTCCTATTTGTGTTGGCATTCCTAAAGTGTTTTTTTTTTTTTTATTAAGAGACAAATATGTTTTATGGACTTCCTTTGTCCTTAATTTGAATTACTGTTTTATGGAATTCATCTGAACAGCTTTTTTTTTAAATGTTTTCATTGACACCTGAAGTCTTAAGATCTGTATGATTTGTTCAGCTCCTACCAAATTCTTCATTAGTTGTTGAAAACCTCATAGCTAAAGGAAGCAGTATCAAATAATTTTCCCAGACATTGCCCCAGCCCCCATGATTACTTGAAGGTTAATTTTAGTGTACACTTTTTGAACATTTTTTTCCTGATGTGCTTTTTTTGAATTTTTGCTAATGAGCAAAGTGACAGATGTGCTGAAATTTGCATTGTGACTGAATTCTTGATTGCAAACAAATTGTAGTACTTAAAATTATTATAAAATGGGTTTAACTTGTGGAAAATTATATCACGTTTTGTGGATTCCAATCAATTTTAAGTTTAGGGTTTTTTTTAATATTTAATCTTTACAGAAATGAGGAATGAAATCTTGAGGAGACGATGACAAATAGTGGAAGTAAAATGAAATCGGACCATAGTTAGCCTGATGAAAATAGTCCTCATTATAGAAATAGTATATAATATGTGTAAACATGCAAGACTGATATTACAGCAATATGCTGAGGAATGTTACGCCTGCCAAGAGTGGGACTTCCACTTTTGCTATCAGCTTGACTTTTTGGCGTGGAGGGTTCTTATGGCAATCAATATTAAGAGTTGGTGATAGGTAATTCTCTTGGTGTCCTTAATAAGACAGATTAACACAGAGTGATTTGGGATGAAAATGCTAATGCTAGGCCTAACTTTTTATATCCGTAGTATGTGTCTCTTGTCTGCTACTCTGATGAGAAAAAGTAGATTAATTGTTTTGGTTTGTTTCTGTCAGTAACTTTATCTAATTGCCTTTATTAGTCCCGTTACAACCCAGGGATCACAAACACAGCAACTACAGAAGCATTATGGCATTACCTCACCTATCAGTTTAGCTGCCCCCAAGGAGTTTGACTGCATGCTTACCCAGAAATTAATCGAAACCCTAAAACCTTATGGTGTATTTGAAGAGGAAGAAGAGCTGCAACGCAGGTGAGTAAGCCCTCTGTTTTTTGTCCCGTCTTGAGGTTCATGTAGTTGACTATTGGACCCTAAATGTGCTTGCGTTCTTTCAACTGCTTGCTTAAAAGACTAGTGGAATTGTAAGCTTAACTTTTCTCAATTAAGAGGAATACTATGAAACACGGGAATTAAAATGGCCTTTAAATTTCAGAGTGGTTTGCATTTTCCCCCCTTCATCACTACTTGATCATAATGGACCTCATACTTTTCCTTATTAAGCTTTCTAGAGTTTTTTTTCCCTCTCAGTACTGCTTCTCACTGTTCTTTTAGATGAATGTGTTATATGAATTAAGGTTTCGTTTTGAAAATGAGTAGAATTCATATACCTAAAATGCGCGTATGCCGTGCATTTTTTTTGAGCTTACATCACTTGAATGTCTCTAAGGGGGGAAAAATAGTGGGAATGTTTTAAGAGTAACTTTCTTTTAATATATATATATATATAAAAAAGGATCTCTAATTAGATCTACAGCGTTAGTCTAGTTGACTTAGTGTGTAATGATAACAGTCTTAAAAAATTTTGCTGGTTTTGTCTTAAGTTCATAACCCATCATTCTGCTGTTTTATCAATAGGATTCTAATTTTGGGAAAATTAAATAACTTGGTAAAAGAATGGATACGGGAAATCAGTGAAAGCAAGGTATGAATGTATTTTACATGGAGTTGCCAATACTGATTCTTAGACTGCTGTAGGAAGACAATTCCAAAATGTGTTCCTAATCTAAACAGAGTAAGCCTTAGACTTGGGGATCAAAATAAGTGCCATCCTTGTGTAGCTTCTTTTGTTTTACAGGCAGCATTTCCCCTTTAATGTAGAACCTTGTCAAAGAAAGAAACTGATAGATGTAACTTGACTTTTTGTTAAAATTCATGCATATAGTACTGTATTAATTACATGCTTAGGTTGTTTGGCTTTGTGAAACAGTGCTAGAGCTTCCTGCATCTTTACGATCTGTGCTCTTTTTCTTTAATGTCAATCCTGTAATGTTACTTTTGTAGATTGATAGTGCTGATAGTGTCTTTGCCAGGTTATGGTAATCCCTGCCCCCACACATCTTTTTCGAATGATGTGTCTTGATCTTTGAAAACAAAATAGTGAGAGTATCATGACTGGTGTTAAGATTGAAAGCTACTTAAGTTAATCCAATATACATTGCAAAATAAGATTTTCGATTTATTTTGTCTTCTGCTGTGTAAACATTCATGGAGGGTTTCAGATTGTACCGCTGCATCCTGTTATGAAAGGATAACCCTCCTTGTCCATGGTACTGTGGATTCTACAGTTTTTTAAAGGCTCGGAACTTTAGTAGATATACCTAAAGAATTTAAACATAAAATAGATACCTCTCCCAAACCCAAATTTTAATTAGTAGACTATAGTATGGATGTCTCTGAAAGTAACTTAGCGCTGATACTGTAGACTGTTTTGTGTTGCTCTAAATTGGAATCCATCATCGGTTTCTGAGCCAGTCTGAAATGCCTGAGTGTTAAGCAAAATGTTTTTGATGTCTGTAATATTATAAAGCTGTTGCAGCTGAAGTGTAGAATTGGTGTAACAATTACCAGGTTTGAGGCAGTAATGTGTAGTGTAGTTGAAATGCTGCAAATAGTTCCAAGTGGTAAACAATCCTCAGTCTTTTCTGTAAATACTGAGGTTATTTTTTCAGTGGTTAAACAGCATAAATTTTGTGCAGTATTTTTCCTCTTGTTTGAAAATAAATTGTGTGTGTTGCTATAACTAATAAAATAACCAATTTTATTTGCTTCATTTAGAATCTTCCACAATCTGTAATAGAAAACGTTGGAGGAAAAATTTTTACATTTGGATCCTATAGATTAGGGGTTCATACAAAAGGTAACATTTCCTTTTATGATAAAAATCGATGTGTTTGAGTTAATGGCTGATCTTGTGGTCTTTTGAGGTGGTGTTAGACTTCTTAATTTTTTGGTTAGCCATCTCTAGTCTTCTTTCTAAATAAAAGCAATATTATATTTTCATCATGGATTGAGAAACAGGCAAAAAAGTTGAAAATTATTTAAAAATAGAGGAAGTTGTATATTTACATTTTCATGTTTTGTTCTTTGAAAATTAGAAGTGTTCCACAATTGAAGCAAGAGTGTATGTGTTGTGAACATTTAATGGCCATGAATTTTTTTTCATTTGGTGTGGTTCAGTATTTCCAAAGAAAAAACATTCCACCTGATGAGAAACTAAATTTTCCTTCTTAATTATTAAAACAAAATTGTATATTGCTGGCGTTCCATGCATGTGAAGTATTGAGTAATTTACTTCTGCTAATTAACAATTTCAGGYGCTGATATTGATGCCCTGTGTGTTGCACCAAGACATGTTGAAAGAAGTGATTTTTTCACATCGTTTTATGAAAAACTAAAACAACAAGAAGAAGTGAAAGATCTGAGGGTATGTGAAATGCCTGATACAGCTTGCTGACCTGAGGATTAGGAAAAGTCAATAGTGAAAGATCATACATTAAATAAGTAAATATAACTTTACTGTTAAGGCTTGCAGAGAATTTTTTGTTAACCTGTCATAAGAGTCGAAATCAAGAGATTCTTCCAAATTTTCTCTGCTTCCACTTAATAGATACACTCATTTAAAAATTTGGATGGCAGAACAATTTTCTAGCATATGTGTTAGTGTGGCAAAATTTCTACTTACTCACTAGCAGCAGGCAGATGCAAATGTAAGTGTTAGCTTGACAAGGATCAGGACCAAACTTGTGTGGTTTTAATGAAGGTTTTATGCTGCTTTTTTGTAATTTCATGTTTATATAAACAGTTGATACTAACTAAATGTTTTATATTGGCTGTGAACTGTGCATTTGAAAAGGGAAGCTCTGTTTTTAGTGTGTCTCATTATTAAATGCTTGTGCAAGATTTTCAGCATGTAAAGATGAAGGTTTCCATTGTACTAGTGGAAGACAGTAGTTAATGCAGTATTTTGTTTCTGTTATACCTAACTGACAAGCCTCCCTAGGTCAACTGGTGGGAGCGTTAATCTTGTCAGTATTGGTTCAGAGTAAGTTTTCACTGCTCCAATTTTTTATTTTTTTTTTAGATGAAGGTAGTTGCTGGCAAGTCTTTGTTAGGTTTAGCCCTGCTCTCATAAAATAAATGGAACTGTCTTTGCAGCATTCTTCCACTCTATGCATCCTGTAGTTGGTAACTACCAGGGTAGTGGAAACATCTGGTGCTATATGCACTGAAACAACTGTTTTGAATGCTTTATTTTCTGAACACTTTGAGTAACCTTTAAATCAACGTGCTATATTTGAGAGGATTCAGATTTCCATTCAACTTTGCTGTAAACTCTTAACTCCAGGTGATGTAGTTGATTTAGCAGCAAGGTATGTATGCTATTCAGTGTAGCTCTGCAGTGATAGAAATAACATTTAGGTCGGGGTGTCATGACACTTTTCAGTCATTCCAGCTAGTTCTAAGAGTTTGTACATCTCCATCTTTAGGGGAACATAGACTTTCTTAGTGGTTACTCTAGTGAGTGAGTATGAGAGACTTGTGAACTTGATATTTTGCTTAGGATCCATCCTGCCAACCAGTAAGGTTAAGGTAACCTTAACTAAGGTTTGAGCACAGACAGTAGTGTTGTCTCCTCATGTTAAAAACTGAAACACTCTTGGAAGAGTTTATAGTATTTCTTATTCAGAGGTAGGCAGTGTTCTTTGTTTTTATAAGAGCAATGTGCTGCAGATCTGCATTTAGTTCAGATGCTCAATTCAGGAAAATGGTATTCATAGCTGATTCCAGAGTAGATGTGAAGTTCCATAGTTTCATCACGGATACTGTTTGTCCAAACACCTTATTGTTGACCACATTTGAAAAAGTTGCTGGAGCTCTGGAGACTGGTGACTTGCAGCTGCTTTAGGTGAAGTCAGACTGCATAGCTACTCGGTTTTCTCCTCATTTCTCATAAAATACTATTTGTAGAAATAGAAATAAGAGGCCTTTTAGAGCAAGATTCCCCATAGCCTGGACTTGGAATACTTAGAGATACTTGTGGGGAGTAAAAGATGCTTGATCACATCCTGTGTGTAGGGAGAAAGACGGCCAGACCTTGAGGTAACATCATCAGCTCTGGTTGGTACAAATTTGGATTATAATTAATCTAGACAGCTGCAGCACATAGTAGGTCAGTGCTTAGTGCATAAATCCTCAATGGTGGAGAAAGACATTGCTGACAAAAATCAACTTGAAAACAGAAAAGCAGTGATATAAATAGCATGTCATTATGATTGTTTAGACCTGGTAGGTATTGTTTATAAATGTTCTCTGTACTGAAAATAAAATACAACTTTTTTTCCCCCAGGCTGTTGAAGAAGCTTTTGTCCCAGTTATTAAACTTTGTTTTGATGGAATAGAGGTAAAGATCATATTTTAATTTGTTTTGGCAGAACATGGTTTAAATGAAGTTTTTAAGATCTTCATAACTCATTATTCTTAATATGAGTGCTATTAAAGTGACTCTTAAGTTCATATTCAAGATTTTGACAACAGTCCTCGGTATTGTAATTTAAAGTGGAGATTTAAGACTGAAACAAGTTTTTCTTGATGGACTTAAAGCTGTGTGCACAGTATCTCCCTGTTCTTTTTTTTTGGCACTGCTACCCACTTATACTGAGTAGTTTACTGATGTGTAGAGTACCAGTATTAGTATTATTTAGATTTAACTTTTAATAAAAATTTTATTCATAAATAATGTGGTTTCAAAATTTTTTTTGACTGCTAATGATTAACTGTCTAAACATGAAAGATTTCAGTATGTTATGTTATAGAAAGTTGTGGTCTTTCACGATTTTTCAAAAATGTGCTGCTGGAAGGCAAGCTCGATGTTCCTTTTGTCCTGATCTCTTCATATATCTGTAAACATGTGACCCAAAGAGTGGTTTTGGTGCCTATAGCCTTATGGATCAGCTGTCTTGGAGCACTGAACTTGCTTAACTTGATTTTTGCTAAGAAAACAGAAATGGTGCTTTCAAAAGATACTCTTATTTGTTCTGAGACTGTTCTATGGTCAATCTTTTGATGACAAGACAAAAATATATGAACTGTTTGTACACACAGTTCATGAGAATTGTAGCTGGATTATGTCAACCAGCAACTGGTGGGTATAAGAAGGTTGCTTTACAGTGGGGAAGGAATTCCCATGGTAATCTTCAGGCAAATGACATGGTGTAGTATTGTACACAAGATTGGACAATTCCTTCTCTCCCAGTCTGAGTTAAATCTTTGCTTTGCAGTTAAAATGGTCATTTAGGTAGGGTACTGACAATTTTTATATATTGGGAAGGTGAACCACCCTCTTAGCCCTCATCAGCCCAGCTTTGTCTTTCCATTGACATTTGTGTTGACACTTAGGCAGAGAGGTGTATTCTCCATATGAGAGGGGCGTACCTGGTATCACGTTTCTCTGCAGTAATCTAGCCTGTGATTTTGTATCTGTTAGCCATATGATTACTCTCCGTATACAGTTGGTTATTAGGAACATTTTTCTGGATAATCCGTTTTTTGTTTATGTAGCTTAGATATTCATTCTTAATATTGAAACTTGCCATAGCTGTCTTCTGGTCAGTTTGGATTTTGTATGTTCGTGGTTTTTTTCTCCAGTCATTTACGTTCAAGCCAGAGTTGTCTTTCCTTTTTAAAAAGTGAAATTCAAAATACAAGACCAAATAGGGCAAAAAAAAGGACTGTTTGCTCTAAAAGAAGTATTATCTTGTTCCAATATAGTAATTTATGATGGGCTTTGATGGGCTTATTACTGAGACTTAACTCATGTTGCTGACAGTGCACGAGAGTTCTCTCGTCTTATCATAACCACACTCTTTGTATATACCAGTGTTGTTGGGCCACACTTTCTCATAGTTTTGTTTGTGCCTGGCTATGTCAGTATCAAAAGATTTTAGTTTAATTTTCCTTTTGCTAACCCAGGCAAAACGTGCCAGAAATTAGAATTGAGGAAAAGGACTTTAGTTTCGTGGTGATCCTTCAGAAGTTTCTGACATTACCAGTTTTTACTTATGCATTTTATGTTCTTGTTTACAATAAACAACAACTTTCTTCATTTTTTTGTTTTTCCTGTAGAATACTTTGTATTTGATTGCCAGCCACCTCTCCCCGAATTACATAGGACAGACTTTTAATTTCTTTATTTGAAGATAAATGTCAATGAGCTCTGAATCTTTAGAGGTGCTAGACCTAGAGACCAGAGCAGAACCTCAAGCTGAAGTTAATTTTGAACTTGTTTTACATTGAGAAGTAGTACTTTTGACTTAAGTAGGCACTTCTACTTGCAATACAGATTGTAAAGACCAGCTTTTTGAAATAAAAAATGCACTGTATACGTTAGAAATATTTTTCTGGGGAAAAGTGCTTCGTAGGTCAAAACAAATGGATGCAAAGTTTTAAGTACCTACAAAAAGTCTTTAAGATATCTTCAGCTTCACTTTATCTGAAATAATTTTAATGTAACAAAACCAGTTTTGTTCTTGGTGCAATAGTGGTAGGTATTTCATTGTCTTGTAGGTCAAGTAATAGCCAGTTTGATTAAAAGCCTCATTTGGTGAAGTGCCTTTGTTGCCTCGCAGACAGGCTGCTGATACACACCTTATATTCTCATCAACAAACTGACGGAAAGGCAAGCTGTGTCTTCTCCGCTCTGCAGTGTCCTTGTGCGTGGAGCAATGTAAAACTTTAGCTCAGGGCTGCATAGTATTTTAGATTTTCTTGGCCTAGAAAAACTGTTATGGTTAAGTATTGCAGAAGTAATAGCGAAGAAATTGGACATAATTTCAAAACGTATATACTTGCTCAGCAGCTTGCTGAATTTTCAGAACTTTTTCTGTAATCAGATATGTAGACTCTTCATAGATACTGGTCTTACATAGAGTCAGCTAGTTACGTGTGTGCTTTACAGGGCTAGATGGGGAAAGGTCTCCTACTTTTTCTGTAATTTAGTGATAATTTTCATAGAATAGGCTGAGTTGGAAGGGACCCATCAGGATCATCAGTCCAACTCCTGGCCCTGCGTAGGGCACCCCAAGAGTCGCACCATGAGCCTGAAAGCATTGTCCAAATGCTTCTTGAACTCTGCCAGGCTTGGTGCTGTGATCACTTCCCTGGGGAGCCTGCTCCAGTGCCCAGTTACCCTCTAAGTGAAAAAGCTTTTCTTGTTATGTAACCTAAACCTCCCCTCAGGAGGTTCATGCTGTTTCCTTGAGTCCTGTCACTGGTTATGAGAGTGAAGAGATAAGTACCTGCCCCTTTGTGGCCTTCAATATCTTCATGAGGGGAAGCAGTGAGGACTCCCCTCAGTCTTCCCTGGAATTCTTCTCTAGAATATTTGAGAATATTCAGGTTCAAACCAGGATTATGTTTTCATGATTTGCTCTGATGTGGTAGAATTTTGTATTCTAGACCTAGAAGTGATGCTTGTTCCCATATGATTTTTATTTACATTGACAGTCAACATAGTTTTTGTGTGTGTGCTGGTTCTGTATTAATCTAAATGTGTATTTTATCCTCTTGAAAAAGGAGCCATAAGATAGATGAAGCATCTGAAAATTTCTTTTAGTGTCTGTGAAGGATGTTAGTATGTATTATTTAAAGGAATTCTTTGTACTAGGAAGACTACTGTTAGTAAACTTGATGAAAATTACTTACAGAATTCTATGGAAGAAAGAACAGATTTCTAATGTCTTACCTCTTTTTTTTTTCCTTAAGATTGATATTTTGTTTGCAAGATTAGCACTGCAAACTATTCCTGAGGACTTAGACCTACGAGATGACAGCCTACTTAAAAATTTAGACATTAGATGCATACGAAGTCTTAATGGTATGTATATACTGTTTTGTATATCAACTTGTCTAATCTTCAAATAACTATGCTAGGTTCTTTGATACAGTAGTCGTGGATTTGACTGAAAATACAGCAACTTCATATCTAGAAATAAATTTACAGCCAGTTTTACATGTCTTTTTGGAGAGAAGGGTTGTTTCTTGTTGACAAGACTATTCAGAATTTTTTTCTCTTGTTTGGTTAGTAAATGGTATTAGAAATTAACGGCACTTGCAAGACTTTTGTGTGGAGCATTGCCTATTTCTGTAAATAAAAATGTGTGTTTGTTTTTTAACTTGTGTTTGCATAAACATAGATTAAATGTTTCAGTCATAAATTGGAGATATCAAAATGCTGTCAGTTTGAGGTCAGGTCTTTAGTAGCTTAGTAGCTTGTGTAACCCTTAACTTCTCTATAATACCTTAGCTTAAAAAAATGGTTATTTATGTATAGGATGATAGGGGCTTCAGCCTGGCTGCAGCTTGGTGGGGAAGAGGAGTATGTGAGATATCACTGATTGCTGTTACAAGCTAAAAACTTGGTAATTTGAGATTATCATAGCCACTTAAACTGTTTTGTAAAATTCACATTTGTGCAATCTCTAGAATTTTACTTGCTTCTTACTTGCTTTGAAAGTAGTCTTAGATTACTATTTTCTTGCAAACAACTCTCTGCACCTACTTAGTAACAATGAAGTACTACTTATTCCTGATTAAAAAAACCTAAAATCAGGCAGTTAATATTGCCATCTGTAATGTTAGAAAATATCCCATTACAGTAGCGATACAACTAGGATGTTTAAAAACTATTCTTTTTAGCCTGTTCTTATAAATTCAAAGCTTTGACCTATGACTGGCAGTTTTTCTGTAGGTTCATGAAGACTTACACTTTTTAAAATTTGCCTGCACATTCCGTAATATACTGCATGTATTCGCGTAACAGCAGATCTTGTTTCTTTGACAGCTTGTACAGTTCATTAATAACAGAAAATCAAGTAGCAGCCCAAAACTGTAGTAATGTGCCATAAATTGTCTACCTTACTGTAAAACAGCAAAAATGAAAAAAGTTAAGTGAAAATATGTTAAGCTTTCTAATTCAAAACAAAAACGATCAGAATTTGAAATGAGCTTCCAGCATGCTGATCTAAAAAGTTTGGTAGCTTTGAAGGTGAGGGAGGATAAGCAAGCAAAAAATTTTGGAGGCAGCAAGTGTAACAGATCCTTTCTTTTGCAGGTTGCCGGGTAACCGATGAAATTCTGCATCTAGTACCAAACATTGACAACTTCAGGTTAACACTGAGAGCTATCAAATTGTGGGCAAAACGTAAGCAGTTTTATTCCAAAATCTGTGAAGTTTTCATTACCTTTTACGATTACTGATCTCTCTCTCCTTTTTTCTCTTTCCTTCTCAATCCACAGGCCACAACATCTATTCCAATATACTAGGTTTCCTTGGCGGTGTTTCCTGGGCTATGCTAGTAGCAAGAACTTGCCAGCTTTATCCAAATGCAATAGCATCAACTCTTGTACATAAATTTTTCTTGGTATTTTCTAAATGGTATGTTTTTGGTTTTTTTTTTTTGGTTTTTTTTTTTGTTTGTTTTTAATTTAGATTAAACTAAAATAAAATTGTTTGTAGACACTAAATTTTAGTCCTGTTTTTATGGTACCATTTTCAACTGTTACCAGGTTAAGATAAATTAGAAGCATTGTTCTTGCCACCAGAAAGTTGTTAGCTTAGTTTTTCAATAAGTCATCCAACATGTCTTGTTTTTGAAGTATCCAAACCAAAACCACCCACTTCTTAATTAAAATTTTCTCAAGTAGTTTTTGTAACTCAGCATTACTCTTCAGAGAAAATACTTATACAGTACAAAATAGTAGCAGATACCCCAAAATTTAAAGTCTTAACATTCAGATACTGGGATAATGGATAAAGGAGGTGTGGCAGCATCTGGTTTAGGTACATAGCTTAAATGCAGTTTAAGAGAACCAGTGGCAAAAATATGGGTTTTAATCTTGTCAGTGTGAAGTGGCAGGTATTTCAGAATTACATGCAGTTTCATACTCTTGAGCTAATTAGCTCAGAAAGATGGTTTGAATAACTCTGATGGGAACATTCCAAGTAAATTTAGAACAAGTGGGACAAAAGTGAACTTTGCAGATTACAAATGAATACTGTTTTTGTTGAAAGACCATGTCTGGATACCTATATTCTTCATGAGACACTGGCAGATTTTAAGAATCATTTACCAGGGTGTTGCTTTACTTCAAGTATAGTGTCTTTTCTTCTTAATGTGAAGATAATTTGCACACTTCCACTGTCTTGCATTCACAGGCTTTATAGCCTCCTTGAGGTATGTAGTGTTCAGTAATATTTTGCCACACTAAGCTAGTAGAGGGGAATTGGTTGCAATCTCTGTTTAATGTGTTTCTTGTACTTCTCTCCATTTTATATACGCATAGCATAGGAGCATTAATGTACAAATACCAAGAGGTTAACTGACTTCTGCTCTTTATAGGAAGATAACTTTTATTCAGGGGGGTAAGATGACTTGAACAGAAGTGTTACTTTTTAGTATTTCATTCAACAAGGTTTCTTTTTTTCTTGAGTATAATTTTCTTTTAATACGTATGGTTTGTAATGATGCTGTAATGCTGTAATTGTGCTGGCTGTTTGTTCTGTAGTTTGTCCATGAAACAGCTAGCTTGGAGGTGGACTCAATGTCAATCTTCACAGAGGAATTTCTCTTTGATTCGTATATTTCAGGAAGAATTTAGAGGAGTTTTAATTAGTTACCTAAACCAATGGTTATAAACCTCCAAGACTACAGAAAATTCATTGTTCTGATGCCCTGGAGCAGCTAATTGCAGCTGTATTGTAGTTCAGCAATACAGCTTATTTTAACAACCCCAGATAGACCAGCCTAGTCTTCAGGAAATGGTGCTTTACCTTGAGAGCAGAGTTAAGAAGGATCGCATTCAAAAGTATTGTTTGTTGAACATACATGGTTGTATCCAATAGTCTTATTCAGTGCTACAATCTTTTTGAACAGGGAATGGCCAAATCCAGTGCTATTGAAACAGCCAGAAGAATGCAATCTTAATTTGCCTGTATGGGACCCAAGGGTTAGTGTGTTATTTTTTCCCATCTAAGTCACACTGTACAATAAATTTGGTTGCTTAAAAAATCCTAGGTGAACTTCATTTTGGGTTTGTTAATGTTGTGGTGTTAAATCTTCGTAAGTAACCTCTAGTTCTCCTGAGTATGGAACAAAGTTACCCTAATTTTCTGAACTGACCGCTTGAAGCACACTTGCTGAACAATGTACTTTTTACTTCCAACTTTTGCAGTAGGTGATCTTAATAAACACTCAGCATAAATAGTTATATTTCTTTAGCAATTTTTCAGAAATTCATTGTTTTATCTTAAAACGGTTTGCTTATGATTTAAAGCTTGTTACTTTTGCAAGCATCTTGAATTCACTTCAGTGCAAGTCACGACTGGATAGGTTTGGTTCAATATAGTTGTAGTAAAGTGTCTTTTCATCTTGGACCAAAGAAGATCGTAACTTGAGGTCTTTTAGCTGTTTTATAAATTATTTATAATACTTGATCTCCATCTTTGTAGCACTTCCACTAAGGACATTGGACATTAATGTCCTTCAGGCAGTCAATGAAACAGCTTGCAGCAGATGCACGGCTCCCATTCTGAGGTTTCAGTAGGGCATAGTATGAGTGTGTTCAATGCTGTTCTGTCAATCATAATAGTTGGTGTTGAACTAATTTTTATTTTGATGAGTAGTGTAAGCATCAGAGGTTGAGTTGTATGCCCCTTTGTACTTCAAATCTGTTTTTTCTGCTTGACAAAAGTTCACGTTTAAGTATGTGAAACAGTTGAAAACGTGTTCTTGAGTCTGTTATTCCTGAGATAGGAGGTTTGAGGTCAGTGTGTGACATGAACTGCCTGTTTTGTAGTAGTTAATCAAAGTGGGTTACAGTAATGACAGGGGTCTATTTATTTATTTTATTTACCTTCTACAAGATTGTTACCCTGATAATATTTTAATGTATTTTGCGTGTATATGTTGTGTCCCTTCTTTTTTGTTACTCTTTGTGCTGTTAAATAAAAGATACGTTAATGCAAGTGATGCTTCTGTCAGGTTACATAGAGCCTCTTTTCTTAAGCTGGCTCTTAGTGTTCAGTAGTGCTACAGAAAAAAAATACAAAATATCTTCCGCAAGGTCTGAAGACAGTCCTTCTGCAGAAGGTGCTCGTATGGTGGTGAGGCTTCGTGTGATCACAAACTAATTTCTATTAAAGAGGGAAATTGTTCTGTTCGGTTGGCATTTCTGGACTTAGAAATGCCTGCAACTTGATGTGCTGACAGGTTACAGCCCTCCCACATCACTGTGGTTCGGAATGATGTCCTTTGAGAAAGCAGCATTCTTGTTTTCTAGACTTTCTCTGAACTCTTGGTCTGCAAACTAAGGTCTCTTAGAACTTAAGAATGGTTGTAGTAAAGGGAGAAATCCAAATTTGTTAACTGATGTGTATGCTTGAAGAAAACTGATTGGCTGTTGTTATATGTAGGTAAACCCCAGTGATAGGTACCATCTTATGCCTATAATTACACCAGCATACCCACAGCAGAACTCTACGTACAATGTGTCCGTTTCCACACGGATGGTCATGGTTGAGGAATTTAAACAAGGTAAGTATTATCTTATGCTCTCTATATAAATGTTTTCACACAGATGTAAAATAGTTTTGTTGCGGGTAGGCTTTGCAGGGGGGAGGTGGGTGGATGTTAAATAGCTTATTGACATGACACTATTTTGAGGGAGGTAGAACTTGGCCTGTTACGCTTATTGTTGCTTGAAGTTGCAAATTTAGTAGATACTTCTGCAGATCTGTCCTTCACTCTTAGAAACTGAGAGTAATGAAATAAAATGCCTTGTGCTTTAATAATTAGAACTAATGATATAATAACTATTCTGGTGGTTTAGATTGTGTCATGCTACATGAAAGATTAGCATGGTAATTCCACTTGATGCATGTTTCTAGGCCTAGTATAAGGCAATGTACTCTAGAAAAGTAGTCCTCTGGATTTACCCTAGTAACATACTTGAATAATTACAGCAGATAAGAGAAGATGTTAACAAAGCAAGAAGTAGACTTGATGCAGGGAGCAACTACGGGTAGCTTTCTCAGACAGCAGTACCTTATTGTCTCACTGTTCTTTGCTTTGTACGATGCCTTGCACAAAGAGTGGTTCAAATACTATAAGGAAAAAGATGTCTGTTCTTTGAACTGAATAGTTACTGTGGCATATGCAAAAGATTAAATGGAGCTATGTTACACTGCAGAGCAAAAGTATGTGAGATAATCAATCTGATCAATTAACATACATTTCTATAGAGATTATGAGGGTTTTTTAATAATATAATTTGTATAACTAATAACCAAGTATGACTGAATTATAAAGCTTGTTGATAAATTGCTGTGAATTTGAAGGGAGGAAATAGTTCGTAGTAGCCTTTGCTAAGATAATAAACTGTCTTTACTCTGGGTATTAAACTGCATTTAAAAAAAAAGGATTAAATTTTTTTTTTTTTATAATTTAGGTCTTGCTATCACAGATGAAATTTTGCTGAGTAAGGCAGAGTGGTCCAAACTTTTTGAAGCTCCAAACTTCTTTCAGAAGTACAAGTATGTATTTTATGGCATGGCAGAATATTTTAAGTTTATCAGTTGAACTACCTAGTAATGCTCTGTAGCACAGGATCATAAATAGACATACATTAGATGTCCAAAAAGTGTTTTAGGAATTTTCTATACAGTGTGAAAGTGAATGCACTACTGTCCTTTCTCTTAGAAAGTAAATAATTTCCTCAGGTACTTTTGTGTCTTAAACCTGTATTTCAGAAACCTGTTAGTCCCTGACCAGGTATTTAGAATGTCACCAGTTAGCTGTAGAATTGGTATGCTACCAATAACATCGAAGAAGTATCATCTGGTTTGACTAATAGAAATTTCTTTAGTGCTGTCAGTAAGCATTCTAAAAATGGGTCTTATTCCCAGGAAAAAAGATGTTAACTTATTCTGAAGGTCAATATCTAAGATGAATAAGTACTTGAAGCTGTATGTTTTCTTCTGTCAATATAGTCAACAGTTTACTCTGATAATAAAAGATATTTTTGCAATTGTGTTGACTAACTGCCAGTTGTACTAGTTATTACCAGATTTTTCTTTAAAGCTTAAGGCTTTTGGATCTTTATTAACTCTTTCACACCTAGCTTTTCTAATTTTGTAATGTCTCTGAGGGAAATACTGAAATTCACACTTCACAATTTTAGGGTTTCTAGTAATATGCTTGTGGGGCAGAAGCTTGTTAAATGTATACGGACTTGCTGAAAGTTGTATTTTTATAATAAATATGGATTATTAAAATACGGAGTACATCTTCTTTGCCCTCAGTTGAAATTGGAGACCCATTTTTCTTGAATCAAGATCAAATATATTTTACACTTGTTTGTGTTGGGTGGTTGGTTTTGTACTAATCTAAACAAGATTGAAATATACAGTTCCCCCATTAAAAGAGACTGATGACCTTCATAATGTGTCTGTGTTTTGTTTCTATACCTTTTGCATGATAAAAGCTTTAAAACATTTGGATGGCTTTTATGTTGTTTTTTGGAGCTTAAGATTGAAAACACTTAAAAGAGCACTGTTAAATTATATTAGGTTTTAAAGTAAAAAATGGGCTGCAGACAAATCAGTTTCTGGTCAAAAGGTTGCTAATAAGTTCCCTAGCACATCTTCTTTGTTTCTTTCAGAAGTAAGAAAAAATAGGAAGCATTTAATATAATTTGAAATAATCTCCATTGTAATGTAGGCTTTTTTGTGTACCAGCTTTATCCATTTTACCAGCTGTAGCAATAAAAACTTCTCTTGCTCAACATTATATATCCAGGTTTTGTGTTTTTCACAAAATGTCTTTGCTCTAATTTTATTTTTTTAACTGTGGAATGGTATTATGGAGCCTTCTTTAATTTAAATTACCCGAGATTTTCTCTGTTTTCCCTTAGTAGGTTAATTTTAAAGTTTTGGTTAGTAACCTTTATAAAGCAAATAATTATATGCAGTCATCTGTGTGCAGTAAATGTGGCTCTCCTGGTCAAATCTCCTTCTGAAAGCTAGATGTTTTGGATTTTTTTTCCCCTCTTCACACTCTTCTCCTGTTTAAATTGTAGATGCCTTGGCACGTTCTGCTGAAATTCATAGCAGTGTGTAATGCTCTGCCAGATAAGAGAACATCTGATCCTTGCTCTGAGACAAACATTTCTTTTAATCTCTGAAAGCATATCTTAAGTAATCTCTATCACTCTCAATGGCAATTAGTTGCTAAATATCTGTTGTTTGTAAGCACTTCTGACTTCCTGTCTGTGTTTAAAATAAACCTCAATGATGAGTGACTAAGGAAATCTGGAGGCTGCTGCATACCTGCATGGTAGGAGCAGATTAGAAATTGGGGAAATGAGGAAATCTGCTTTTAGTTACTTATTTTTCTCTTAGTTTTTGAATGTCAGCAATTACTTGGAGTTAGGGAGTTACAACTTGTATTATCTGCCCTTTGTGTAGATTTAAATTTTTCAAAAGAGGGGGGGAAGCAACGACAAAGAACATGTACTTGCTAGATACGGTGTTTTCAGGGAAGTGACAAGAATCATTTCAAATGGATATAACAGGAGTTTGAAGTGTTGCATGAGAATGAAATCGTTATAGCTTACAACCAAGAGAGCAGTGTGGTTTTGAGAGAAATAGCATTCATTTAATGAGCTCTAGGATGTTCTTTCTGTGTCATAAAAAGAGACATTCTGCTAAATAAGTAGGATATAAATATACCTTTTAAAAAGGTGGTTTAAGGCTCTGTAGGACTTTAAAGTACTGGATAAAAGGATAATTCCCAGACGGATAATAAAAAAAAATGAAATTAGATGTTCAGGTGTTCTCAGTTGTTTTTGTTTGGTTTCTTTTTTTCAGAAAGTAGTATGACTTAAATAATGAAGGGTTTTTATTTGAAATACTTGTGTTAATTGTGTATTACAGTTCCATACTTCTATATTAGATTATTTTTATGGAAAGAATGCTGAACAGAAGACAGAATACAGTCTCTAAAAAAAAACCAGTTTCTAAAAACACCCCAAAAAACCCCTAAGCCCCCAAAGAAACAAAAACCTCAAACATATATACTTCAAATAATACCCAGAATCTAAAAGTCACCACTGAGAGGTAGAAGCTTAAACCAAGACCATTTTTTCTTTATAATGAAGTGATAGATACTTCCGAATTAGACATATGCTTTGTGATAAAATTATGAATGAGGCACTGATAAGAAATCTTGTGTAGCAAAATTTAGCAGTGAGACCTTGGTCTCTTGAAAATAAGTGTGTCTTAAATAGCAGTTGTTAAAAATTTTTACTGAAAATGTTAGTAGGAAATTTCTAGTGAGTAATTCCCTCTCAGCACTAACAGTTGGGGGGTGAATGGGGAGAAATTGGATCTTTTACTTTTTTCTTTTTCAGCAAACACTACCTGAGCAAAAATAGTTAATAATTACTTATTTTTTCATCAATAAGGCTTAGGCTTTTTTTCTAGGGTTCTTACCAGCTAGTTGAGGCTTTTAGACGTAGCCAAATTGCATTTTTTTTAAAATGGTTTTTCAGAAGTTTGTTTCAAAGAGCTGTTTTTAACAGCTCCAGTTTAACTGGAGAATTGGTTTCTTCAAATATTTGCATATTTGAGATTTGTCTGTTTCAATTCAGACATGGTTAAAAAAAAAGCTTAAACATTGTCTTTCCTGCTGAATGAAACATACTGCAAGTGTCTGGTGTGTGTGATGTAGGAATCTTATTGAGAGTATAGTGTTCCTTAGAATAAACTAATATTAGTAATAAGTAACCTCTCATACAGAACTAAAGTAGGGGACCCTTATTACTTCTTTCCATAACATTTTTATGTGAAGCAGTTAATACTGCCAAAATGCAAAATGAATAGAGTATTTTATCTCTATGTTGTTCAGAATAGGGAAGAAGTTTCTTCAAAATTCTCTCTTCCAGTTCTCTTATTTCATTGACATTCTCTGACTGAAATCAGAGGACTGTGGTATGTAGCAGGATTTTCTCTTGCCACTAAAGACAAGTACAGAAACATGTAGCTGCTATTTTGATCTGTTGATTTGGATTTGCTGTTGCATCGGAGGACTCTGCACCATAGTTTTCCACTGTCATTGACCTTGCTTTCCTTTTTATGAGCTACGTGTACTAGGGTCTGGTCTTCTGTGTTACTACTGTTCTTTAAGTCCTACTGTGAAGGTACCTAAATGTGCCATGTAGTATAGAGTAGTGCTGCACTGGATGACTTAGGATGTTAAAAAAGACTTCCCAGCTAAGCTTCTGAAAAACCTGGCTCTAAGCACGTGAGATTCCCTCTGCTCCGTTATTAGGAACTCAAGTTAAAAGTAATCTTTTCCCATTCCACTGTCCTTGGGCTTCTTTGTTTAAAATACCATTCTTGTTTGTATACTGTTTCTTTTGACATCTACTTACAGTGGGTATACACTGATTATCCTGGAATATAATTGAGAGCTTAAGAATTATCATCAGAGGAAACATTCCTTATGAAATCTCAGATAAGTGTCTTCAGACAATTCTAAAATGCAGATATAATTTTTTTTAAACCACATTTAGTGTTATTTTGGATTTTGAACAAATGTGTATGTGCTAACCACTCTTCTCACTATTCAGAAATAATGTTGCGACTAAGACAACTGACATGTAAAGGTAGTTGTGAACTGCTGTTTTTTCTTGATTCATAGTCAGTTAAATCCCTGATCTCATCAGGTATTGGAATATCTGTACTGTTTTTCAAGCAGTGCTACATTCCTAACCTTATATTAAGGCTACTGGTATTACAGTGTAGTTGCAAATGGCCCTAAACTCCAAAATGTTTTGAAAAGTCTGTTAGTCACGCACTTGGGACATAGCCCGTTTTTCTACTTAACAATGCTTAATTTAATGTAGGGTATATACTTAAGATAATAAGCTGTATTTTACAATGTAGAATTTACTGTGAAGCTTTAATATTAAGGTTTTAATGTCTAGTTTTAGAAATACATATAGAATAGCATATTGTCTTTATCTCCAAAGGCATTATATTGTACTTCTAGCAAGTGCACCGACAGAAAAACAGCGGCTAGAATGGTGAGTATAATCCTTGTGATTTAAAAAAAACAAATGAAAACAAAAACACCCCCTCACCAAACAACAAGAACAACACCTCCCTTTCCCCTCCCAACCCCCATCAACCTGGGACACAAAGGAGTATCTGGTGTATGAGGTGTCTTCTTAATGAAACAAAGTGGAGCTTCAGATTCAAAATTAAATGGATAAAGATTGTGGAGTTCTGAAAAAACAGTAAAAAGTAAAAACTGGGGAGTTAAGGCTGTTGCTTGAATTTTTGCCTAACAGCACCATCAGGTTTACTTTACAAATGCCGTGTGCACTTTTTTGAATAAGCAGTTTAAGGAGGTGTGTTTTGAGTCACTGGAAATGCTGCTGCTTAAAACAAAACTTCCCCTTTCCCATGCTTCTGCTCTCTTTTTATTAGTGAAATTTTACAATTGGCAGGTACTGGGAATTTCTTCCCCTCTTAAAATTCATCATCTGAAGCCTAAAGAATATTGGATAAATATGTGTTAGTTTCTTGCTGACTGCCTTTTACATGTGTAATGTCTTGCTATTTAATTCCATTTGTAAAATCAGGCCACAGAGAGAGCTGCAGGGCATTCTTAAGCTTCCCTTGCGTCAGTTTTTGTAACGCCTTCACTGACTTTATTGATCTGAATTAATCTGACGTGCACTAGTCCATTAGTAGTCTCAAGTATTAGTATAAGGATAAGGAGAATGTTGAGGTTTTTATCCTGATACATGATGTTAGATACTTCTGTAATTTCGTGTTAATGAGATCTTGCTAATAAATGACATTTATGCAGGGTGGGCTTGGTGGAATCAAAAATCCGTATTCTAGTTGGAAACCTGGAGAAGAATGAATTCATTACACTGGCTCATGTGAATCCACAGTCATTCCCAGCACCCAAGGAGAATCCAGACAAGTAAGCAAATGCATTTTTTCATTTAATAGGGCGAAGCTAACTTAAGTAAAATACAATTTCATTAATAAATAAACTGACATTTTTATAGAATCTTAAAAGGATTAATTTTTAATGATAGCATCTAAAGGCAAACAGTGTTAAGCTCTTCTTAAGTACTATTTATGAAATTAGATATTCTTTATTCTGTATAAAAATGTTTCTAAGTCAGAAAACACAGAAATGTATTTTTGTTAATAACTGTTACTCGCATGATTTCTTGCCAATAATATGTGTAAGTTACTGCTACTTAGTTGATGCTGTTTTAATTGTGAGGAAGCACTGTGAATCTGGGAGAACATCGGGCACTGTAGAACAGACCTCTTGAGTAACTAAGTACATTTAAAGTTATAAAATTTAGCAGTTGGGATGAGTATAATTGAAATCATAATGACTTAGAATTTGTCAGTTACGGAAACAGTAGAGAGAATATCACGTACTTAAGATTGTTGAGGATTTAAAATGTTTTTAGACTCCTTCCCTCTGCCACTCCTTCCTCCCCCACTCAAAACAGTGATTGCAGGTGTGTGGGGGCCGAAAACTCTTTCAAGACTATTTCTAGATAGTGTTATAATTAATTTGAAAGGAATCATATTTTTGTGTGAAGTCTGAGAATGGGGAAGGAATTTGTCTTGATTGGGATATGTGAAAAGCCTTAGTAGCCTTGCACAGAGCCTTCTCCACTCATCAACTGCTTCAAGTAGAGTGTGGTGCTGCTTTTTTTTTTTTTTTACAAGTTATATATGTGGTACATGCATGTTCCAAGTAAAATTGGACAAAAGCAGGCAGTATCTCAGCACCATTTTAGTGGATGAATACAGCTACAACTGCCTGCATGATGACAGGGTCCAGTTAGCTCTTACTTCAGAGGACTTGATGCAGGCAACACTTTCAGGAAAGGTTATCTTCCCAATGTATACAAAGGATGTTCTTTCACCTTCCCATAGGAAGGGAAGCTGTCAAAGGGAGGCTTCTAGCTGAAAACTCCAGTTTGTGGTCAGTTACAGCTTAGAAGTTTGAGCACTGAAGACACTTTTAGGTGGCAAAATGAAAGTTGCTTAGTTCGGAAATGGATTCTTATTACTTTCAGCTCTCTTTATAATTGCAGTGTCAAGTTGTATCTACATGAGAGAATCTATATGGGAGCACTTTGAAGTAATCTACTTATGATTGTAGGTTATTTGCTGGAGGTAGATGGGTAGTGTTTCATGACTTCTATATTGTGAATGAAAAGAGAGTGTTGTTAGTCAGCTTTGGTTTTTACCTTTCTATGGCTAGTTTCCCACTGCTACTGGAGCTAAAATGTACAGCTGTTGTCTGTTGCAGCAGATAACTTATTTAATTCTGTCAGTATTACATGACTGTTTTATATAAAATTTTCCAGGGAAGAATACCGTACAATGTGGGTGATTGGGTTGGTGTTTAAGAAAACTGAAAATTCTGAAAATTTAAGTGTTGATCTTACCTACGACATTCAGTCTTTTACAGACACAGGTGAGTTTTGCTTTCTAGGTGTTCTGGTGTTAGTAAACTTGTTGAAGTTACTGTCTTTGCTCAAAATGTGGTCTTTTTTCATAATGCTCATAATAGTAGTAGAATTGTATCTGCACAGAGTAGAGGGATTCAGCCAAGGATTTAGGGGTTTTATTTAATGAAACACATTTCCAATGAGTTTTAATACTTCTAAACACTTCAGACTAATCACTTTCAGTTTGTTCACATTAAAAGTGATAAAAATAACACACACATCTTGCAGATCTCACTAAAAGTGGTACATTATTTTATAATCTTTATTAAACAGATGAATTAGTTATCATATGCGAACTAGCAAGCCTAACCTCAAAAATTTTCAGTATAGTTTACATATTTTTGTTACTTGGTGAAGCTAAATTTATCAGGTGATTAACAAAATGTCTTTTATTCCATGGTGTTTCATACTAGATAAATGATTCAGTAACTTTTACTTTCATGTCCAACACTCAGTGTAAGAAAGCTTTTTGACTTTTTTCTGATGTTTACTTTCTGATTCACAAAAATAACATAGTACACACGAGAAATTTGTAAGCAAAGAATTGGTAACAGCTGGGGAGCGTGACTCCTGAGTGTAAGGAACAGTAGCTTTGACATATTTATCTAATAAATTTGCAATTTTTTTTTAAGCAAGCAACAGTTGAGGCTCAAGTATTCTGTGTTTACAGAGTTAAAGGAATAGGTTTGAGTGTTACGTAATGCAGCCCTGGTCTCTGGATTACTAAGACTCAGTAAGTCTGAGGAAGCAAGAGAATTGAGTACCTTGATCCCCCTCCACCTCACACCTGTGAATGCAAGAAATATATAGGTATATTTATAAATTGTGCCAAGGTTTCAGTATTCTTTATTGTCATATATAGCTGCAGAGAGGCATCTCTCAGTCAAAAGGATTTTTATTTTCTTAAGAGGTGGAATATTTTTTGTAAGTGATAGAGGTGAAACTATAGGAACATCATCCTAATTTTTGAGAATTTAGAAAAGACATTATACCTTGACTGCTGCTTTGAAGGTGTGAAGGAATTCAGAAGTTACAGTTTCTCGGGTCTTTTATTGTTTATTAACAGGTATTTCAATAGTTTACTTGTCAGAGATCTTTGGTATAAAAAGACTAAAACTTGCACTTAGGATTTTGAATGTGGTTATTTGCACTATATTCCTGAAGTCTGTCTAAATATATGCACTTTTAAGTGGAGTAGCATTTCATCAAAATCCTTGTAAACTGTGATGCAGAGTTTTTGATTTGTAAACATACTTCCAGAAGTAACAATCTAGTAAACAATTTCTGTTTGTGTGTTGTGGTTTTTTTGGTAATCTGAATTTAATGTGGATCTGTCTTTGTTGTTTTTAATCCATCCTAAAGACTTCTTTGCCCTGTCTTTTGGAATAGACCTTGATTTTATCAAAACTAACTAAGCATTTTCCAGGATGAAATTAAAGAACAGCTTGCTTTTTAGTGGGAGCAAGGGGAGGAAGAGAGACATGAAGATTGGGTTAGGTTTTCCTGGTATGGAAACTTTAAGATCTAATGTTAGGAATATGGAATGCTTTAACCATGTCTGGTTTTGCTGAGTATGCTTCTACCTTAGTTGTAACCTGTATAATTTTTTCCTGTATCATTTTTTTACAAAGAGGCTTTATGAGCTTGTTCAATTCCAAGGGGTAGTGTAGTACTCTCTTTAATACTCAGTGTTACATGTTCACAGACTATTCTGAATGTTTGTAGAGTAGACAGTGAATAAGGGACATAACCTCTTGAGTTTTTGTATTTAAGATTTACAGAACCATTTTTTATTCATCCATCTGCCATAGCTTTGTTCAACGTTGAGGAGACAGTTGATGTGAAAAAACAAGCTTTTCATTTTTACCTGGCTTTACCTGAACCTAGGATCCTGGGTTGCAGTGCAGTTCTTTAACTAGCACTTACCATGAATCAGATATTCTGAGGTGAAGAGAAATGGTTCATTAGAGCAGACAAAATTAAAAGAAACAAAACCCAAACAAACCCACCAAAACAGCCATATAAAATAAAAAAAAAAATAAAACCAAACCCAAACAAAAAAAACTAAAGCAAGAAAAAAGCCCCACAAAACAGAAAAAACCCAAACATTAATCACTTTTGTATTAAAACATAGTGGTATATGAGTTGCCAGAGTAATTTGTAAGATACTAGCTGGCATATGAGCACTCCTGAATTAAAACCCATTTGTTGCAGGAGCTGTGTAAATAAATCACCTGTAAAGAAAATGATTTTATGTAAATACTGTAATTCTTATGAGGAAATCTTCTTTCTATCTTTAGTCTCTTGGAGATGAAATGAACAGTTTGCTTCAAAGCTCTTACTGTTAAAACTTGTTAACGATATAGTTTAGAGAACTGTGTGCTTGCAAGATATTTTTCTTGAAAAACAGGTCCCCTGTTTCCAGAGCAGTGTTTGTGTTTGTGCTATCAGTGCTGGCATGGCAGGCAGTTCACTTTCTTCCTCTAGAACAAGGAAACATTATGCTTGTTTTTGAGCGTAATAAATGCGCTGAAATGCAAATTGTTTCTGCCTGGGCAAGTAAGTGGACTTTGCAAAATGCTTCAGTATGTCTTAATGTTATTGTAATTGTGTAGTTTATAGGCAAGCAATAAACAGCAAGATGTTTGAGATGGATATGAAGATTGCTGCAAGGCATGTGAAACGTAAGCAACTTCACCAACTGCTACCTAATCACGTGCTTCAGAAAAAGAAAAAGGTAAACTTCACAAATATTTGAGAGCAAAAAAAAAGCCATTTAGAAAGGATTCCTCAGATTTTTAGATTTACTAATCAAAGAAGTAAAATAACATTTTGAAATCTTAATTTTACCTGCAATATGATCTCATTTGATCGTTGCACTATTATTAGGTGCACTAAATATAATGCTGTATTTCGGAGAACATCAACAATGTGTGGGTAGTATCTTCGGGTCTGGCTGAAATACTATGTTTTGTTGGCCTTCCTAAGCTAAAAAGATTTAATACAATGCAATTAATAGGGTTTTAAAGCACTCCTAGCATTTTAACATGCAAACAACCAGACAAGCGATTCTTGCTATCTCCAGCTTTCTCCTCTTTTTTGATTTTTCTGTTAGGCTCCTACCTAAATGTAAAATTGCCAATCATCAAATAGAAACAGAATAGAATGCTGAACTGGCTGCTGGAAGTTGAACTTTTTGTCTTTTAAGACTGTGGTGTGTTGCTATAACTGAGATTCAATCATTAGGGTTAATTCTTCAGGAAAGTATTCTTCAACCTGCAACTTGGCGTATGCTTTTAATTAAAAGATTAAAATGAAACTTCTGACATGAAAAAGTTGCCCATTTCCTGGCCAGGGTTATTTTCTCCCTCAGTGTGTATAGCATATGAGAATGGTAGCGTTAGTTTTTAATTAAGGTGCTGTGTTGGATATTGTTTAATTTTAGTGGAGTCAGGGAGAAGGGTTGGAACACTGAATGGAAAATTCAGTCTATTTCAAAATCCCTGCTACTTTGTATTAGCTTAATCTGAGAGCAATACAGGTGTGCTTGGTTTTTTTAATAGCTAAACCACTGTTGCGTGTTCTAAGTGTATCTGAATAGCATGCTTTATTTCTATAGCTGTTTTATATTGAATGCTGTTTTAAAGACTAGGAAGTCTTTATAGATACCTTTCAGAGAACAATGTAAATATTAAATAACACATCTCTTTAAGTAGTAGTACTATGTCAGAAAAGATTTTTTCTTCTCCACAGACTAATTTCAAATCCACTTCTAAATGTTTTCATGTGATTTTGATGTACATCGGTTGCTTTAAAGTTAATGAAAGTACAAGTCCACAAAACCAAAGAAATAAAGTTGAAAATATAATCACTAAATACAGTAACAGTTCATTTTTGAACATGATTGGTTCAGACAAATCTGTACCAGAGTTGTGAACATGAAAATGTAAATGCTTGTAGTGAAAGGATAGTGGATTATTTACATGTAAAAGGATTTGAAAATTGTTCATTTAGGTTTGCATTTTGAAATTACTTTAATCTCTGTTGATTTTTAGACCTTTAATTAGCCCAATAGAATTTTCCTTTGCCTTGTGGTTTGCAGCACTCTACAGAAGGGATCAGGTTGACAGCTCTGAATGACAGCAGCCTAGACTTGTCTATGGACAGTGATAACAGCACGTCTGTGCCTTCGCCTACCAGTGCTATGAAGACGAGTCCATTGAACAGTTCCGGAAGTTCTCAGGGGTAATGACGACTTTCAGTCTTGTTGCTGCTCTCTCTTCCTGAATTACTTCTGTTAAAACCATGGCAAATACTGCGTGTGTGAGACACTACCATTCCCAAGGTGTGAATGTTCCAAATTGGGTGGAGATTGTAGACATTCTTATTTCCAGTTTGAGCACTAGAGCTAAATTTGGGGGATAGGGAGCACGGCACTGGACTTGACATGAGGATTTACAAAGTTGGGTAAAAATGCTTAGAAGAGCATGGTGATGTAAAAACTTGGGTACTGCAGTAGGAGGTTATGAGAGGTAGTGAGCAGGTAGTTGTGAGGATCAGGAAGTATTTTGTGAGTTGTGGGTCCAAATGTGAGACAGTAGAGAAGTTAGATTTTCTGTCCGGGAAATCAGTAGTGCTACTGCTGTTACTGATGATATCTATGTTAATTAAGCTTAGGAACATAATTTCCCATTGTATTTTAAAAGTGTACATATTAGTGTTTTCTTAATACTAGCTTTCTGTATTAAGTTTTTTCCTACCTTAACTTCAGTTTGCCCAAATAAATGAGTTTACTCTCTTCTTTCAAGAGTCTCATGTTCGTCTCTTTGATACACAGAGAAATTATCATCAATCTCCTACAATTCAGTGTTACATGTATATTATAGGATGTTGTGTAGGATGAAATACTTGACTCTAGTCCTTTTGACAAGTGCTCTTTTAGTCTTCCTTTGTAAATGATTAACAATACTTGATACCACTAACTGTGCTATTGAAACAAGTCTCTGATATCTAGAACGTCACACTTGAAGTGGAAATTGCCCCGTGTTGATTTTAGACACGTACTGCTTCCCAATTTCTTGAAAATGAAAAAAAAAGGAATATTTTTTGGTTACTTGAAGCCCCAGGCCTTTGCTTGGGAAGTCTAGACTGAAGGTATCGTTCTAATGGTGTATGTAGATTAAAAACTAACTTTCTGTTCTAGTCCTTCTGCACTGGTTTTGTTTAATTTTTCGGTAAATAGTTACTGTGTTTTCTCCCGCACCTAATTTGGGCCAACACTGCTTTAATTTTTGCCTTTCTTTTAAATACAACCTTTTCCTGGTCTAAAAAACTATCATTGAGAAATTTAAATTAAATAGTTGAAATAGCTTCCATTGCTTGTGTTTGATAGTAGATTGCCAGTGCTCATTTTTATCTTTTTACTGACATAAGTTTTGCTCTGTAATGTAGGTAAAATATCAGCTATGGTTACTGGTCACACATAGGATGTGATGAAAGGCAGATCACGTAACACCATAGCTTAACTACTGTGTTCAGCATTTCATAATTTTTCTCTTTTTAGCAGAAGCAGTCCTGCGCCAGCTGTAACAGCAGCATCTGTGACCAACACACAGGCTTCTGAAGTCACTGTGCCACAAATAAATTCCAGTGAAAGCTCAGGGGGTAAGGAAAACGACATAGTATATTGTTGCTATTGAATTTTTGGGTAATGTTTACAAGGCAGTTTTTCTTCCAGTTCAAGTATTCTAGTCTTTACTTAACACATTCTGTAACATGTTTTCTGTGATAATAGTTAAATAATTTCTTTAGGATTCAGAGAGGAATATTTGTGCTGTGATGTTAATTTCTTTTATTCTTAGGGATTTATATTTGCCATTCACAATAGCAGTAGTGTTCCAATGACCTAATGCAGGTCTGTAGTTCAGTTGGCTAAATGAGGAAAAAACTATGTAAAGCTGGAAGAACAATTTTTATACTTATTTTTAATTCATTTTGTAGTTAAACTCAACGTGGTTCTGTACTGTCTTACTGTGTGCTCCCATGTTCCTGCTCCTTGTGCTTCATGAAATTGATTCTAGGAATGAAAAAGACTCAGATGTAAGCAGAACACATGTTCCTTACTGATGCCTGTTCAGATATGTCCCACTGTGTGTGCTGACTTTATCCTCCATTTCTGCAAGAAGACGTACACGTCACTTAAGAATAATTTAAAAATCTGACTTTTTAGTCAAAGAATAAAATCATCTGCTGAAAATGTTCTCTTAGAGTCAGCTACTCTTCTTTTTTGATGGCGCTTTAGCTGTGTACAAGGAGCAAGTCAGAAATAAATGGAAAAGGGGAGCGACTGGTTAGCTTTTCAAAATGAAATCTCTCATTTCACTCTTGACATGTGGTATGGTTTAGTCTTACTTCTCTCTGGTTTTTATCGTGTCACAGGTGCATCAATGTGAGTAAGTTTCTCCATGAGCACTTAATGGAGCTTAAATGGCGTGGCTGGTTTTTGGATTTGGAAGCATATCAGAAGTTGTTCATTCTTATATTTTGGTTAATCAAAATGTTAATCACCTGATAGTTGTTAATGAAAAATTTCCTCAGTGTATTTTTTCTCATCCTGGAGCATCTCCCTATGTGCKCTTATTGGTTTGAGGTAGGCAATTGATGAGATAGAGCTTTGTCATATGGAGCATTTTTCAAAAGGATGTATGTAATATCAGTTCTTTATCTGATGCTCTGTGATGACTTCACATTTGTCATTGCATAATCTAAGCCTGAGAAGTGATAAACTTCATTTTTGAGTGACAAAGGGAGTATCAGATTGCTCTTGGATTTGATTTAAGACAGTCTTGGCAATGCATATATATGGCTGAATACAGTAACAGTAGAACTTCTTTGGGTACCACAAATAATACAGCTGTATAAGTAGAGAGCTCTGCCTGGGCTCATGTAGCCTGCTGTTAAACAGGGCTAATTAGACTAAGCAGAGTGTCACTGCCATAGCTACCCTGTGCCTGGCACAGGAGTTCTTTCTCAGAATCAGAGAATGTTAAGGGCTTGGAATGGACCTAAAAGTTCATCTATTCCCAACCCCACCTGTCATGGGCAGGGACACCTCCCACTAGACCAGTTTGTTCAAGGCCTTAGCTGACCCGGCTTAAAACACTGCCAGGGTTAGGGCATCCAGAACCTCCCTGGTCAATCTGTTCCAGTGTCTCGCCATCCTCACATTAAAGAATTTCTTCCTGATACCTAATCTAAACATCCCCCCTTTCAGTTTGTACCCATTACTCTTTGTTCTATCACTACAGTTCCTGACAGAGAGCCCCTCTCCGGCTTCCCTGTAGGCCCCCTTCAGGTACTGGAAGGTTGCTGTGAGTTCTCCACGCAACCTTCTCTTCTCCAGGCTGAACAGGCCCACTTTCTCAGCCTATCTTTGTAGGTGAGGTGCTCCAGTCCTCTTATCAACTCCTCTGGATTTGCTCCAACAGTTCCATGTCCTTCTTATGTTCGGGACACCAGAACTGGATGCAGTACTCCAGATAGGGTCTCACAAGAGCAGAGGGGAAGAATCCCCTCCCTTGACCTATGGGCTATGCTCCTTTGGATGCAGCCCAGGACACATTTGGCTTTCTGGGCTGTGAGTGCACTTTTGCCATCTCACGTCGAGCTTTTCATCAACCACCTGTCCCAAGCCTGTCTTCTCAGGGCTGCTCTCAGTCACTTCTCTGCCCAACCTGTGGATGTGTCTGGGATTGCCACAACCCAGGTGTAGGACCTTGCACTCGCTTTATTGAATTCATGAGGTTTGCATCAACCCACCTCCAGCCTGTCCAGGTCCCTCTGAATGGCCTCCCTTCCCTCCAGCATGTCGAGCACACCACGCAGCCTGGTGGTGTCAGCAACGTGCTGAGGGTGCACTCAAGCTCAAGAATGAGGTTGAAACTAAACTGTGCTGTGTATGCACACCCTCTGTTCCAAACATGATGCTTGTACCATTAACTGTACCACTTCCTTGATGCCTGCTTGATGTCAGGGGTTTTGATTAGTGACCAAAAATACCATTGATTGAACTGAAATGATTGTGTCGACTCCGCGTGTTGAAGATCTTTAAATTATTTGTCCGTAGGTACTTCAAATGAAAGCATTCCTCAAACTGCCACACAACCAGCCATTTCTCCACCACCAAAGCCTACCATCTCTAGAATTGTTCCCTCAGCGTATCTATTAAATCCATCACCAAGAACTTCAGGAAATGTTGCAACAAAAATGCCTAGCCCTGTCGCAGCAGTGAAAAGGACATCTTCTCCCCATAAAGAAGAGTCTCCTAAGAAAATTAAAATTGAAGAGGTATTTGAGATTTTGAGATCATACCATAGCAATGTTCAAAACTTTGAGTATTCATTTCACCCAGAGTGCTGATTCTCATATTCCAGGTTTCAGATATTTCCTAGTCTGATTGCATTGCTGCTTGGTGTTTTCAGCTTGCCAAGGTGTTAGTATTTTTTATTTTGTTGATATTCATCACGACACATGTACTGCATTAGCACAAATGCTTAGAATCTAAATTCTTATCTTAAAAGCAGTTATTTTGGTAAGCCTATAACATGCTACGTCTTGCAACTAATTCTGTCCTCAAAAACACTTTGACCTTATTTTCTTGTTGATTTTTTTAGAATATACTTTTATGATTTTTAATAGTTTGTCTGTTTGCTTTTCAGCAGGATGAAATAAGTGAAGATACTAGCTGTATAGATTTGAATGAACATGAAAAAATGGAAACTAAGGTATCAATGCCAAGACTATATAATTTTGGGACTCTTCGTTGTGAAAATTACTGTGTTTCCCTCTAGGAATGACTTAAGAGTGTGTGTAGATATAGACTCTCCAGTAAAGATATCAAAATGATATGTTATGTTTTTAATGTTTATTGTCAGTATTCATGAATTGCAGTCCATTACTGGCTGCCAGGCTAAATGGAGCCTGAGTCCATAGTCACATAGGACTGTCATTTCTTTGCTGGTCATTCATATGGTATTATGCATGGTGAAAAAACTAGTAATGATATTTATATTTCACTTTAACTCAGATCAGGAATGTGTCAATATGCCGTGTTTTGCCTGCATTCCAAACGTTGTTTTATGTTAATCAGTGAAAGAACAATTATTCTATGCATTCTATTGAGAGTTTTGCGTGTTGGGCTGAGAATCCTAAAGCCAGCCACCTTATTCACTTTTTAGACCAAAAAATTTCAAGTGATAATATGTAAATCTTCTCTGACAGTGAAATTATTGTATGAAGTTACAGCATACCATTTGGGGACTTGAGAGATTCAAAGTGCCCCTCTAGTTGTAGTTTAGCAGATAATTGTTCTGCTTAGTGGTGAACAGAAAGGGTGATGGACTCCCTTTAGCCTTTTGATAGCAACTCTCCACTTGAGCATACACCATTTTTATGGGGCACATTCTGTTGTCTTTGGAATACTCTGGAAATTATGCTTATGCTTAAACTTAAATGTAAGTGCTTTGGTTTATAGCTTCAATGCCTTTAAGTGAGGCATTGTATCCTGTTATGTAGTCACCTTGAAATGTCTCTGAACTTAAGGTAGGTGAGGGCAGAAATACATTTAAGCCCTTAATCTTCACTTCGAAAATAGATCCACTGGATACAGATCATTATAAAACACATAGGTAATCTTGTTAGTTTTTATTGGCAGTCTCTCAGTCTTTGTCTTTAATATTAATGGAAGGAAATGGCAAAATTAAATTTTTAAAGTTAACATAAACATAGGTTTTTCTTCCATTGAAATACATGCCTTTTTGTTAGGGTATGGTTACTGAATGGTACTGTTTTAACTAGCAGACTGTTTTTATTAAAATGAGAATGTGCCGTTGTTCTGCTTTAGTCCTGCAGTCCCACTGTTGTACCTGAAAAACAGTCTGTGACACTCATCTATTCAGCCAGTAAGCTGATTCAACCCATTAAAGCAGCAGGAAAACTGTCCTGGCAGAATGGCAAAAGCTGTGAAAAAGCAGTTGAATTTTCAACAAATTCTCTAGCTTTTCACATGATCTTCCTTGATAATATACTTTCTATCTTTAATGAGTTGAATGATATGTAATGTTTTCCTGTAGGATTCTTTATAAAAGGTGCTAATCGGTTAAATAAGTGACAACTGAGAAGTGATATAGCTTGTGTTGATGTCAAATTCCTAATACGCAAAACATTCTCTAGTGTGGTGATTCCTACATTATAAAAAGAAGGGTATCAATGCAGCAAGCACTGATGCTTGCCTTTTTCTGTATATGCACAATATAAAACGTTCTGGTAAAAGGAGTTCTATGTAAGTAGCTTTTATAATTGGAGGTGGTGTAACTGGGGTGATGCTTCTGGTATTTTTCAGGAGCAACTTGAGACAGAAGTGAATGTTAATTCTCAAACAGAAACTCTTCAGACAACTTCTCTGCAAGCTCCTCAGGTACTGTTTTTAAAAGCAGTACTGCCATGCGTATGTGTGTGTGCTAATCTGTGGTGAAAGCATTGAAATTGAAATGAGTCCAGATGTTAAAAATTAATGTATAATTTTAAATATAAATCCATTGTATGGAAAGCTTCTTGTTGTTACTGTCGCAATTTTTGTGTTTTAGATGGTCATTGATCTTATTGAATGTGCATTGTAGCTAAACATGTATGGCTTGCCATACAAACTGACCGAAGCTGGATTCGCTCTTCTGAATTGTGCCTTCAAAGTAAGGGGCTCAGTTTATTGCTTTGTGCTTTGCACATCACAGAATAATCCTTTCTGACAAGGAAACAAATGCTTTAAATAGCTGCTGCTCAAAGATATGCAGGTAGTGGTTGAGAATGTCTGAAATGTAACTTCAGATTCTGATATTTGGTATGAGAGAGAAGTTGTAATCTTGTCACTCCTTAGCCAGCTGTTGTTAGAAGTGTAAGGTCCTTTGGAAAAACAAACAGTAAGAATTCTTTGCCATTCACTTAAATTTTTGTTTCTAATATTGTAACAACTTTTAGAGAGCACATCTTTGTCTGACTAGCATTTTTAAGCTTCTCTTAGTGCTGTACTGATTAAAGCATCACTATCACAAAGCATTTTATGCACACTTGAATCATTAAATTATGTGTAGTAAATATGTTGGTTGAAAATGGAGATGTATTGCAATAGCATTAATGGTATTTCTTACTGGACATTTTGAATTATATGAGCAGTACTGAATAAAGATAGCAAAATTGTTTGGCAAAAGCTGTAGATGCTACATGGACTCTCTAAACTGCTTCAGGGAAGTTTTTAGATCATTTAGTAAGTACACCAAGTTTATTTCACCTGTTGTTGAGAGGGGATTATATAAAGCTTTGTAGCTTTTTTACAGATTGTGTAGTTGTCACTTTAGCAAAAATAATCTGGAAACTACAGAAGAATGGTGAGCCTCTTCTGTCATTTTTCGGTGTTCTCATTGTCTTTGTTTAAAACACTGCCCATGTTGCAGAAAATAGAAACATGTCAAACTGCAGATCAGCACCAGCCAGGGGGTTATGGAGGGCAGGGGTGATGCGAGGTTCGGAGCTATTTTGCCCTGGGTCCTTGTTACTTTGTGCTTTGCTACTGCATCAGTCAGTGTTAATTTGATTGATTTATTTTTAATAGAGAAATAATTAAGAGCAGTCATTTTCATGCAGTTTCCCCCACGTATCAAATGTACCTTATATTAATTTTTATAACATAAGAAAACATTTTATGATAAATGATGTGAAGTATTGCATAATAACTGGGTTATTGGGATGGCATATAATGTGCAAGAGTGGAAGAGAAAATACTTTTAAAATTAAATAAAAAAACCCACCCCAACCTTAGAGGCTTGTAAAGCAAGTGAGAAATTAATGAATTACACTGAATCTTGAGAGTGTTTCTTTTCTGTGTTTTCCTTTGTTGGCTTTAGATATAATTTTGCTGTATGGTATATAAGTCTTATAAGTGAGAAAAAAGTGTTCAGATTCTTGTCAAGGTGGAATTCTTAGCACATTCGTACAACACTTTTTTAATGTTTATACCTTTTTTCACGTAAATCTAAACCAATATGAAAAATTGGAAATTTTACTGGAAGGAGTTTTCCAACAGTCTGGAATGTGAATGTATGAAGACACAGCCTTTGCATTGGAAACAGTTTTTCATCACTCATCTGTAAGGGGCAGAGACTTAACAGTGAATTGTTAAAAGGCATTTTTAAATACTAAACATGTACATCAGATAGTAGGTGTCACTGATCAAGCACCCTTATTATGTGGATATTAATGTTTTACTGTAATACAGGTTATTAGTAGACTCAGCTTTATCTGCAGCACTTGCTAATTTCTTGCAGTTTTCGACAAAGGAAAAGCACACAAAGATTCTTGTACAAATTTTCTTTAGTGAAGACTGTGTAGGCAAAGGAAATACCTGCTTCTATATTTATAATATGTAATTATCTTCATATATTCCTAAAAAGTAATTTTAAGATATTTCTTTTGAAAGTTAATGCAAATTACTACAATATTTTTCTTTTAATATTTACAAAGTTAAAATACAACCAACCTTCTTTTTTTTCAGAAAACACCCAGTACAGACCTTTCAGATATCCCTGCTCTCCCTGCAAATCCTATTCCTGTTATCAAGAATTCAATAAAATTGAGATTGAACCGGTAAAAACAACCTCAGGGGTCCATAAACAGTATCTGCCAACTCAACCTGTTGTCTTCTAATGCTAGAAAAAAAGGAGAACGGAGGGTGCAAGACTAGAACATAATCGCAAATGGATTTAGGTATATTTCGTGCACTTCCCTTTCTGGACTAAAGTCGCCGCTTGATTGGAAGTCCAGGTTAGTATGTGAAGCCAGGAGTACAATTAATGTGTTAGCAACAGTTACATTAAATATGCCGAAGGATTACTGCCTTTAAAAACATGAACACTATTTGTAGCCATATTTGACATTCTGATTGAATTTGTTTGATGCATTGTTTCAAAATTGAGATAAAACTGGCATAAGAATCCCTTAAATGCACTTTTATGTACTTTTTTATTGGAGTATGACTAATTTTAGATCTTTAGCTGGTAAACTTTCATTTTATTGAAGAATCTCTTCAATAGTAGTAATTGCAAATTGGATGACATTCTATGATATACTATACATTGAAAACAAAGTGTATAGTATATTTAGTTCAACTGCCATCAAGCAGCTGTGAGTCTTTAAAATGTAATGTCAAATCTTGGGGTTATAAGACATAAGTTGAGGAACTAATTGGGAAGTTTTGGTATTGGTGGGACATGATTAAGATGTGGTCTACTTTTATTTATAGGACTGTTTTAAGGTGCATACAGATCAGCAATCAAACAGTAAATAAACTTTCTTCTGAGCTAATTGAACTCCTTATTCCCTTTTTTGATCCCTTTATTTCTTGGGAAAAGCTTTTGCATTTAATGTTGGGGGTATTTTTGTGGGGTGGTTTTTTTTTTTTTTTTCATCTTGTATGCACCATATAGGACAATAGTTATTTATACAAAATAAAAACAAGCCATTTACTCATTTGAGTTCCCCCCTGCCCCTTACCTAGTCATAATACCTTGTGACCTCTAGGCACAAATTCAGAATCTGTCCCATGACTAAAGTGTTTAGGTAAATATTGTGTGCCTGTGAAATACACCACCTGTCTTGATGGCCTTTGAATCACTAAATATGATTTTTTTTGTACACTCCATAAAGGTCCCGTATGCATTTAAAAGCTTAAAATTTTAAATAAAGGCAAAAAGATTTTTCCGTAAGAATTTTAACCTTTTTATTTTTAGATGGCTCATCAGAAGTAGTTTTACATACTGAACAACACCGAATTTTTAAAAATCATATTTCTAGTAAGCACTTGACATCTAGTAAGCTCTCTTACTCCTATTTTTTGTTCTTGTAGTCCTATCAAAAAGTAACAACTTTTTCTTTTGAAAGAACTGAAGCTCTCACAGCAAAGAACAGCAGTATTTGAGGAACATGAGGGATACCAACAGTAATACCAGATGTAGATAACAAACTTCATGTTACTATTACTTAAGTCTGAAATATGTGGGATGTCAAATCATACTTCCCATACTTTGATTAGCATGTTCTACGAACTCCCTTCTCCCATTGTGCAACATCCTACTACACGTGCATCTTTCATGTTACAAGTTAAATTACTTACACTCTTCCCCTTATCCTTCTAAATTAATTCTCCAAAGTCAGAGTGTAGCTTATCTTTTACTTAGGCTGTGCAGTAACTGAAGGGGTTTTTTTTTCTGCCATTTGTCTAAGATGTCTAGTATACAATATTTCTCTTTTCCTTGCCCTGTGCAGCCTGCTGTCGTCCACCCCCCAAAGAAGGTTATATCTTAACAGTTGAAGTGTACAAGCTGTCTGTGTATTTTGTGTAGCTATGGAGTTTAGATCGAAATTGCCAGGCACAAATTTAGTCTTGTCATTTTGTTTACACATCGGAAAATCTTTTTCATTTTATTAAACGTTTCATGTAACTGCACCCAAGTTTTGCCAAGCTGGAAACTTGGAACCTTTCTGTATAGTGACTTTTTAATTCTAGTTTTCATAACCTGGAGATCAGACTGTTGCTTTCGCATGATGTACGTAGTGTCTCATGACTGGAGTTTGCTTTGTTTTATAGTATCTGTACTCCTTGTATTTTTCAAGAGCTATTTTGTAAACAGATGATGTATTTCTCCATTGAAAACACAATAAAAAACAGCACAATCCCATGGTTGTCTTGATTTTTCTGAATGTACTAAATTGATTTTATTTTCTTAATTTATTCTTAGCTCATGTATTTTCTGCTAAGGTGAAATACGGTATGGCCTAAAGGAAATAGTACATAATACTTAGATAACATTCGTTTATGTTTGCAGTAGGAAGTGGAAGTAACACTCAGAAGGTTGTTGAGTTCTGGCATTAAAGGGAAAGTTTGTGGATGGTGCAGTGTCTTGGTGGGGGCAGAGTTTATTGCCAAAAATACACAAAACATTTTAAAAGCATCCATTCCTTCTCTCCATCTTAAATTCTTAAAAGCTGACAAAACTAGAAGAAACATGTGCCTAAACAATTTGAGGATGCACTATTTTCTGCAAAAGTTTGAACTTCATTTTTTAAAAACATCGGTTGTAAGAGTTCTGGCACCTCGGGCTTTTCTTGCAAGTGCCTATTCTTTATGTCAGCAGATGGCACTATTTCTCTTCTTGTCAAATAGTTTAAGCATGTCCTGAAATAAAAGTAAAAATTACAAGTAGCTGTACATCGCTCGATTGATCTTTGTATCAGCATGAGCCCAATCCTCCAAATGCTTGATGTGAGTAACTTTAATAAGTAGTCTCCTTTTGACTAAAATTTCTTTACCTGCTAAAACCACTGATGATTATGGTCTTCACAGTATAATTGCCCTGCCTAAAACAATAAACCTCTCTATTGTATATATTTTTTTCACAGCATGCAATTTCTTGTCTTGTTTAAAACAGATTCATCATCTTTGTGTCTTGCCCACCACATCTCCCTTTCATCACGGCTGATGATGTTATTTATGGCTTTAATTTGTCTTTTTATTTTCTCTGACCAATAAAAATCGGCTAGTAGATATACGAATTTCTGTTCCATGTTTTTCAGTCTACTGGCAATAGGTTTCAGTAACTTGTGTTTCTGAGTTGCCCGTCATCAACCTCCAGAATTAAGTTCACCGACTCATAAGGATCTGCAAACAAGAAGCTGAAAATTACTGTTTTAGCCAAAATAATTAACATTAATAAGCCGTGGGTTAACAGATGGCTTTAGACATACTGATTTGAGTCAGACACTTGAGTTGATGAGTTCTAGCTAAAGTTATGCTTCCTTGCTGTAGGTACTATGTTTGCCACTTCTTATTAAATGCACTTCTTAGTGCATTTCTTGGTTTGGGGGAGTGGGTTTGGAGGTTTTTTGGTTTGAATTTTTTTTCTTTTTTAAACTACAAATTTTTTCAACTTGTAGCTACAAGTATATGGTAACTGAGTAGTAATGAATATCAATTGATAGTAAATATACCTCTTAATGGGAAAATGAGTTTTATTAACAGTAAAAGATAAAACAGTTCTTCAGCATCTAGAATAAGCAAAAATAATTCAGCATAGCAAGAACACACATGATACTGCTGAGCCAGAACCTATACTTAAATGCACAAAAAACTACTGTGATAGTTACTGAGGAAGCAGAATATATTTATCCTCTCATAATAGATAATATTTGGAAGTTGCTGCATTTCTACAATAGGTATTTTGCATGTTGAAGTGATGCTGGCATCATTTATGTAACTATGAACACACTAGTCAGGTACCTTTGCTATGATTAATCTCTTTGCTGTCATTGTGGCTGAACAATACTTAACCAAATTTCATCACTTAATGTGCAGGTCTTGATGGTACAGTCACAAATATCTGAATGCACATATATTAGCTGAATACTTGGTATGTTCACTTTTTTTAGAGAGCCAATATTCATATGTCAGTAATAAACTGGTTTTAATTCAAGTTAATAATCATACTAGAATTAAATGTCCAGTAGAAACAAACCGTCTTGGGTTTGTTGGTAGAGGCAGATGCAGTTTGATAAATTTGCAGGGTTCAAACTAATAATTTGAAATATCTACAAACATCAAACATCTGCTAATATTGTCACCAAGAGAGTGCAAACTTTGATATGAAACTTCAGAGGGCATGTTTTATTATGAAAAAGATAATAAGGTTAACCACTTCTGGATATTCAATCTGCTTTTTGGATATGTAAACCGAGGGGGTTTTTTTAATGAAGTTTGGGTATATTTTTATTATTCTAACTAAATTCTGGAATGCTGTCTTCGGGTAACTTCTTTTTTCTTCCTTCCACACTTAATGAATTAACCAGATTACAGGTCCTATTCAGCAGCTCTGGATTACTTGATTACCTCAGTATTTTTATGATGTCTGTTCTAGTGCGATGTTTAAAATAAACTAAGAATGACAATGTCCTACACACTTCATTAAATTTTTACCTCATGAAGTCTACTGAATTTAGAAAAAGTCCAATTTAAAGGTAATGGTTGGGAAAAACTGCTTTATGGTATATGTAGATATTATTAGGCTTTGGTTTTACAATAAATCACTGTCTCTAAATAAGAGCCAGAATCCAGGAAAGTAACAGGAAATGATAGAGAGGAAAACTACTATTAATGTAAGGTGATAAAAACCTCAGCTTATTGGGTGAGGAAAGCTGCATTTATTTATTTAGCTTAAGAAACTAGCCAGTGTATCTAAACTGCCCCATGGATACTGGACATCTTACAAGTGCAAGTGTCCTTTTTTTCTCTTACTTGTGATCCAGCACTCCTGTTTTCTGTTTGTCCTTTTAGAAGTAAATTTCCTGAAGAAGGTTACTTTGATAAATTTTTATATGCTTAAAGTGTAAAACTTCTCAGTTCATCTAAGCTTCTTTCTGTGGTACTTGCTTCAGTTAGGGTAATATGCTGACCTAAAGCAGATGAAATTATTAAAGTTGAATGGAATGTTAGGTCAAGTACCCTTTATTGATCGGGCACTTCAAATGGCATAAAGGTAAAGCTGGAGGCAGGATGGCAAATCCTTGATGTTTAAGAAACAAGTTCCCCCCTCCCCACCTCTCCTCGAAGAGAAATTTGATTCTAAGTAAACATAATAAACATGGTACTTCTTAAAACAGCATGGAAGAGTTCTGCACTACGGCTTCCACTTCAGCAYTACCCGAACCGTGCCCTGAGCGCTGCCTTGTGCCGTGTGCTTCCAGAAATCTGGCATGCGCGCTGTCCTTGTTTGCGTTCTCAGTCTGCAGCGGAGCTGTTAATAAAGAGATTGATGATAAAGTTGTCGAAAAGAGACAGTTGGACAGGACTGCTCGCCATGAGTGACAGAGGGCACGCTCTGCCTTCACAGCCGAGAACGCTGCCCCCAGCAGAGAGCCGGCCATGCCTGGACGCTGTGCCAAGCCTGTTCAGCGCGTTGGGAGAGGAGGCTGCAGCTTGTACCAAGGATTTCAATTAGATTTGGAGCTTGTGCTCTTAAAGTGAGATTTCTCTTATTTGAGATTAGCACGCGATTTTTTAAAAACTTGATGTCCTCTTGAGGAAAAATGTAGTTTCAGCATAGATAAATTCTGAAATTTTTGAGAATGATTTCCTAGGCCTTTTAAAATATTTCATTGTGGTCTGGTTCAATGAAGTGAAAGGGAGATTCTTATAATTAACATTTTTTGCTTTTATGGGGAATAAATGAATTATTAATGTACTCAATCTAGATATTAGCTTCTGTAGGAATCTCCCTGCCAAGATATCGTAAACTTGATTCAGCTCATTCACGTGGCTGGAATAAGGGAAGGCCAGGATGATGGATGGAAGCATTCATTGTCTTATCCACAGTTTATCATGTGTAAGTTTTATCCTTAGAATGTAAAAAACAGAGACTGATAAAATGTTTGATAGTTTAGTCATACTGGTCACACAGTATATTAGAGTTATTAGTGATTATTCCTACTTTCTTACCATAATCCAGAACAGCGTGTGGATTTTTTTTTCACTTGTGATCACCCTGACCACTAAATGCAATATCTCAAGTGGGAGTACTTTTTTTCTTGTAGCTTCTAGTCCTTGTAGGTAGTAAGATAAAAAGATCCTCACAACCTGAATCAAGAAAAATGCCTTAAAAAGCAGTTTCAATAGCCCACACTTCAGTGTTTTGCTTTTGAATGTGTTTACGGGAGGAAGATCTATCCTTTTGGTCTGATTGCATTTTAAATGGTGGTAGATCATTTTTCTGTGGACAAATTGTACAAATACCAGTATAGACCTTTTCCAGGATTGTTTCCCACAGGACATCATTTCATGTTTTGTTTTGGGTTTTTTTTAGTAGTTTATTAATGAATTAATAAATTCATTCTTTATGTATTATTTCTCATTCTTAAACAAAAAATTGTTGAACCAATTTAGTACCATTTTTCTAGTAGTTGATATAGACACAAGGAATTTTTTCCCACCTTTTAAATTTTGTATCTTGACTTAGGTTACTTTAAAAAAAAAAACGCAAAGTTTATTTCATGAAAATGCAGGTTTAATCTTGGAGAATCTCAAGTCTGCCATTTAACTGACTGATTATAGTAACCTAAGAAGCCTTTTTTTTTTTTTTTTTTGTAAATGTAGGGATGTAAGCTAACTCACACTTGCATTTATGTTTGTTGTGAAGGTGTAGGAATTGGTTGATAGCCTCAGCAGTGGTTGCTCTGAATAGGAACTGTGTAGCCAGAAGCACACCAGATGTTCTGTCTTTGTAGATAAAGTCAAAATGGAAGTTTTATTTAGCACCATTAGGACTTTTTTTTTTTTTAAGCTTAAAGAATGCTTTTATGTTTGATTTACTATAAGCTGTATTTTTAAAAATGCATGGAAGTCACACTTTGGGTTGTTGCAACCACTGTAGTGTGTTTTCCTTTCTGGCCTGTTAGATTTTCGAGGGTAATTGAGCATTCATTAGAGAAGTAAGTGTCTAGGTTTGTTTAAAATAGAGATGTCTTTAGCTTTCAGTACTATTTCATGTTCTAGTATCACTAATTTTTATTGTCAACACCCATTGTCAAGTGTGAAACTGAGTGCAGCATGACTTACCTGACAACATTAAAAACTTTCAAAGAATTGTGGGAATGAGCTGTCCATTCCTGTGCATTCCATCAACGTCACGTGTCATCAGTGTGTTCTTCAGCTGTAACACCCCCTTTTGGTGCTTCCTATAACAAAATAATTCTAGTGGTTTATTTCCTTCAAAATTAGAGGGGTCATGGGCATATTGTTTCAAAGGTGAATCAATTTTTAATGTGTCTATATGAGAAGTGTTGTATAATGTGTGAGCAAACACACAAATCCCAGCTATAACTCACCACTGTGATGTGAAGCAGTTTGTTGGAAAGGCTGGCTCACAGCAAAGCCAAACCTAAATTCTCGTCCTGGCTTGTGTATGTGTGACCTTGGCAGAGCTAGTGACTCTTTGCTTCAACCTTTTTGTAGATGAAATGAGATTAGTGATTATCAGATGTTTCACAAATACTGGCTGTTAGCATTTGAGAATGTCTTGGAATTTTCATATAGTAGATACTTTGTTCCATTGGATTCTCCTATAGGCGTGAATCACACACCACTTGAAACGCATACGCTAGTTTTCCAATCTCTATTTTGTATCAGATATATCATCTTTATATCCTGCTGTAAATTAGTTCTAAAGAACATGAAAGATGAAAGGTTCCTGTGCATGCTATTAGAACAGTCTTCCAGTAGAGGAAAACAATAAACTGGGCCACTGGGTGCTGTTTTTATTTGGAGACACACTGCATCCTATTTTGCCTTTTTTTTAAAAAAAAGTATTTTAATATAAACACACAGACCCACATTTGGTAATTTTTCCCCAGGAAAAATAGAGGTTTAGATCCTGAAAGCTGTATGCCTGTTTGCTATTCTGATTATCAGCTATTTAATCCTGTATGGTCTGCAGGCTTTCTAGCTCACCAGTACATTGGTGTGATGCATATTGAGTATAACTCATCTGAAAACAAATTTTAGCTACTCCCTTTTTCAGCTTCTGACAATACAAACTAAAGTTGTTACGATTTGATATTAAAGTCCTCTGCCCAAATTAAGGTGCAAATGAGACCAAATACTGGCTCGACAATACTGACTTTATTTGTGACAATAAGTATATAGGRAAAAGAGAAAGAGAGAGCAAGCAGAAGCTGGTCACCTCCGTGGATCCAACAGTGTCCTGCTGGTCCTTCAGTGCCCTGCTCCCCTTTGTGGTGTTGCGTCCAACACCGTTCACTCCCTGAGCTGCTTTTCTACACTCTCATTAGCATGAGGCGAGGGTGAGGAGGGGTCTCGCCCTTGCACATGCTTGGGTTTTAGCTTGGTGGTCACTGGGGCTCTGCTCTGGGGGCCATATGAGGCAAATACCCCCGAAGTCAAGTGTCCTCTTTGTGACCCTGCTTGTGCAGTTTTGCACTTGTTCCATGACACACCACAATGGAAGGCTGCCGCGAAAAGTATCAGGTTCGGTCCTGCCTATGCAAGGCCAGAACTGAAACTTTGCTGCTGGGTTTCTGCAACAAGTTTCACCACTGAGCAGGTGTTTAAGGCATATACTCCAAATGTTATTAACCCTTTCCTTACAGATATAGATCTGTGGTATATTTCACCTTATGAACCAAACCAGTGAAGGTGTTGAGGATGTCTTTGAAAGATTGGCTTCTCATGTTCAGCTTATGAATTTTCTAGTTGTCCAAGCTCCAGTTGCTTTCATATGGAAACATCTGAAAATTGGGGAAGACATTATTGTATGAGTTTTTTTGTGGTTTGCATTTAGGTTCTTCACAATGGTAATTGTAAAGGGTTTTATTTTTTTTAAAGCCAACTTAATTTTGAAGTGCAGTTTGTATAGGAATTACAAAAAGAACCTACCACTTCAATTTCCCATTGATTAAAAAGAAGGAAAAAAAACCCAAACCCACGTGCTTTCTAATGTAGTATGTCAGAGCAGCAGAAGGCAGTGCTTTGCTACACCACTGCACAGCTGCAGCTGCACTACCTTGGTTTGTATAGAAGCTGGTCTAGGCAAATGGTGGTAGTTCAAGTTCACCACCTTTTGAGGGTCAGTCTGTGCAACACCTCAGAACGAAATCTGGAAGTAACTCAGGGACTCCTCTTTTTGACAACTAGTTGTAGGCTGGCTGACTTCATCCAGAAACAAGTGTCTGTACTCCTATACTAGCAAATAGGATGTGCCCTATGGTGATCCCATTTTCCCTCAGATCTTCTGAACACCTTCCACTTTTTTGTTGTTTGCTTCCAGCAGTCTTCTAAGCAGTCCTGGTATTTTGAAATAACTCCTCCTACTTTATTCTACCTGGAGGACTGAACTGATGCTGTAAAAACTAAGCCTAGTCGGGAGTTATGTTGATGTGTGCTGTGCTGAACGATTGCCAGTAATGCTTTGCTTGCTATCCCCATGTTTTATCTCTTGTTATCCTAGCCTGTCTCTGTAGGGGGCACCACGAAGTATCCAGAGCTTGGCCTCATGGCTGCTACTTTAGGTTTGTTTTTGTGGGAGAGGTTAACACAGCTCTTTGCCCTTCCCACACAAGCACGTTTAAAACCTTTGTTTCTGGGAGGCAGATTGCAATTAAAACCCGAGAATACAAGAGGTGGGCCAGGCTTTGGTGTGGGCGGGAGGGGATATACCACAGCATTGAGCACGTCCATCTTCAGCTGGCCTGGTCCTGCCTGGAGTAGGACAGTGTTGCAGTATCTTAGATCTCCTCTGTGAGCAATTCTAAGCTAAAACTACTTATCATCAGGTTAGGAGAAAAATTATGAAAGCAGTGTCATCTGATGGGGATGCAGTCAGCTGAGGAATAGAGTTTACTTGGGATCTTGGATTTATTTCTAAGTCCTCAGGGAAGAGGTTAATAGCAGTGACCTAGATGCTATAACATTAGGATCCTTGGGGAAAGAGGAGTTTCTTATTTATTTAGGCACTGGTTATATGCCTGCAGATATTAAATTCAAGCTCTTCTTCATAAAACAGTCAAGGGAAGATGCTTCTCAGTGTCCATTGATCAAAAAATTACAGTATATAAAAATGTTAAATCAAACTCCATGTTTGTGCTGCTAACTGCCACTGGGAATTTTTCTATAGAGTATAGAATCACTCTGGAGAAAGGACTTCTTTTGTGTTGGAGTTGAAATATAATATATGTCTTCCCAAGTGATCTTTTAGAGCTTTCTAACTGTTTTCAGATCTACAGGCTGTGGTGGCTGGTTCTGTACACAGTGGAACATGCATGAGACTTTATTTAAACAGCCGCGTATATTCCACTGATAAACTAGAAACTGAAATATGGACAATACTGATAGGAGAAGCCGTTTGTCCAATTGACTGTCTTGGCACCTGTCCATTTTTTTCTCATTGACTTTAAAATATTTTAGACCTTTCATCTGATGATCTCAAAGCTTTTTGCAAACATTAATTAAGCCTGTTGATGCCCCTGTGAGCTAAATAAATACAATAGGTGTGGTTTAGATGGGTAAATGAAGATACAGAGTAGTTGTTTTGTGCAAGGTCGCCTGGTAATGCAGCAGTGAGCTAAGAGGTAGAAAACTGGCTGCCTGACTTCCCTTTCCAATTCTAGGTTTAGATCAGATTCTCCCAGAGAAATGCAAACAACCAGACTTTCACACAGGGAAGATGGAAACAGCACCCTAATTGCAATTTGTATTCTGACAATGACCAGAGCTTTTCTACAATACTAAATTGTTACTAGTCTTTGCAAAAACAATTATCTGCTTTGTGCAACTAGCCCAGTGAAAGAATTAAATAGTAATAAGAAAAAAGTCACGACTCAAAACTGCAGTTCTGTGTGTTTAATATTTCCTGGTTTTACCTAATATCTCTTAAGACGTGTAAACCATGTCTCTTCATGACTTCCTTATCTGCATCCAAGAAGAGGCTATCCAATACTTTAGAAACATTATGTATCAGGAATGGGACTAGCAGGAATATGAAGTAGGGATGAGAAAATAAACAAAAATGGAGATAGATCTCAGAGGACCTTAGGCTTAATACTTGCAATATGAGTTTGTTTCTCATCATAACTTTATTGGAACTACCTTGTCACCTGAATACAGAAGGCACATACCTACTTTTGCTGCTAATTTGAAAAATGGAGAAATCTGACTTCCAGTTCACAGTATGTGGAAAGAGTGAATGCACAAAATGGTACATCATGTGAGAGCGTTACCTTCACAGAGGACGCTGGTCTTGCCTTGAGCAGGCTGACTTTATTTCTCATCATTCTTTCAGTGCGTGAAATGTCATTTTGGGATGTGACAGTGTCAGACTTGTAGCCTCTGGTTTGATTCTTCTTGCTACTAGTACAATAGTTAATGCTGCTAGTTAATTCAGTGATAACTTAATTCACCAATATATTTTTGCTTTCTGCATCAAATAAGGCTAAGAACTTGTGAACAGTGTCCTAACTCTGCCGCTGTGTTTCTGAAGAGACTGTTGCAGATGCTGTGCTGCTAAACTCGCACCTTGCAGTGCAGACTGCAGAGGGAGATCTGCAAGCAGTTACAAATTAACTTCTGCAGGGAGATTCATACTTTGTATGCAGTGTACTGGTCCAGGAATAAACACCTCTAATTGTTCTGATACTTGCTGAAAGTGGCAAAGCATTTGGCGACAATCATTTTGTAGGCTGCTGAAGGGCCTTGGGAGACAAAGGTAGATGTGTGCACGCAGCTTGATGTAACGACTTTTGTTCTCCAGTGAGTGATTCTCTTGCTTTTTGGTTCTGCCTGTTCCTGGTGCAGGAATAGGGACACAGCTTAAGTCTGGGTCTGGGAAGTGGAAGAAAGACTATTACTTTTTGAAGAACTGATCACAGATAGAGTTCTATCTTCATATAATTTTCCTGCAAGTTTGTTTAGGGGACTTGATGTATTATACACGTTTATTCTATTATAACTGCATTGTGTCTGTTACTTTTCAGTTTCTTTTTACATTTGGCAAAATACGTCGGTCAATACCCAGTGAAACGCAGCCGTTTCTGGTCTGGCCGTCCAACGGTACATCAAGTGCAGTGCAGTAATGATGGAAAGCTATTAGCTCAGTAACATCCTGTGCAAAGTCAGGCTGATTTGACCTTACAGTACCTTGCTTAACTCAGAAGTGCACACCGAAATTATTGTGATGGCCTTGTTTAGTCAGGAAAAGCAATTAATCCAAATCAGACCCAGAAAGCACATTGTAGGGATAATCTTGCAGAGTGTAGTAAAAGGAATAAAGATTTTAATATATTTTTGATCAACTCCAGTTTATAGGCTAGAATTGAGTATCTAACTTTTTTTTTAACATGTCCATATGAGTATACATCAGTCTAATTAAAAAAATTCCTATTTGAAGTTCTAATTATCTGCACAAATGTCTGTGAAATTAATCTAATTTTCATTGTCCACATCTCATTTAGGAACATTTTTTTCTTAAGTACATGTTTAATCAACTGTACATTAAAGAAAAATCCTTCTCTATCAAGCTGTGTCATGTATGTTATTCTGATTTTTGGGGGAAAATCCTGAGAGATGAGTTTTGCATCATGATCTGAAGTTCAAAGCACACGGGTCCTGTCAGATTTGGCTGACAGACAAAGCAACTTCTTAAGATGAGGAGTGGTTTCAATAGACTTCCTTCTAAACCACTGAGACATGATACATCTATTAAAAAAAAAAAAAAGAAATGCCAACACCTTCTGCTGGCCAGGGTACCTTTTATTAGTTTGGAGAATGCTTTGGCACCTACTGAGCCTGAGTCCTGGGAATGGGGAAGTGCTTGGCTACTGTGTCTGCAGCAACGCTTTGAGGACTGGATAACACACATAAGATACTGGGCTCATACCGTGGGCAGGACCAGGATGCAGCACATCTGAGAGCTCGTAGGCTGGTTTGTGAGAGCTCCCTGCACAGCCAGTGCTGCCGTGTGCTCCCTCCTTCAGTCCGTTGCATCTCATTAGCAGTCTCTTTCCGTGGAGTGTAAGAAACTCCTTTTGACCGGGGCATGTTGTTTACTTCCAAACCTGTGTACAGCTGGCATAAATCCCTCCAGGCTGTGGTCAGAGCTGGAAGCTGGCCATTAATACAGGCTGCTTCTTTGTCATGATATAGACTTAAAGAAAAGAAAGCAGGTGCCCTCCTGGCATTTTATAAAGAGTCATTCATGAATATAAGATAGTGCATTTTGCATATTAGTGTGAGTGCCAATATAAACCCAGCTGTGTGCAAAATAAAGTGAAATATGTATTTCCAAAACTAGGCCACAGCTTTTCTATGGCGCAATCTGAAAGCATTTGAATCAACTTTGCATATGCATAGCCTTTTCTTTTAAAATTATATTTTTCCTTGGGTTTTTTTCCCTAGGTTTTTTTTCCCCTCTCTTTTCTTTTCTTTCCTTTTTTTTTTTTTTCTTTTTTAAAATGTGGTGATTTTGTGACATTTCTCCCAAGGTAATAAGACAATACCACAAACAAAAGCTGAGGAAAACATAGGCAGATGCCACAAAATGCATCTTGAATGTGCACCTCTATGACAACTTTCCATCTCCTTGTCTGGTTGCAAACCAGAGCTCTCCTCTTATACTGAGCTGGGGTTCTGTTCCTCCATGTGCAACCGTTTTTGAGAAGACAGTCAACAATTTTGCTTGGTGTTTTGTTATACTTTAGACCAAACTCTGCGTACCTGAAAGTTCTTTACTGCTGCTTTTCAGCCCTAAAGGTTGAAAAAGTGGATTTTTAAGGTCCCTTGTATACAACTGGTCCTGGGCAATCCTCGTGCTGAGGGAAGGAGAAATAAGAGGGAGCAAGGGAGTGCAGGGGAAGAAGAGAACCCTCTGAGGTGTTGTGGTGGAGTTATCCACAACAGCAAATAGCACCCACCAGGCAGAAAAACATCAGGAGTCACCTGTTTTGTGAGCCCGAGTGTAACTTGTCCTTTCTTGCTTCCTGTATCCTTTCTTGCTTTTGTTGCCTTCACAGATAAGTGAACTGTTTTAAGAAACCCTTGTGTGGAAGTAAAATAGATGTGCCCAGGTTTTTATTGGGTAAGGAAATAATTGAATTAGGGATGTCAGGGACATTAGAAGGATAAATGGGCACTCTTCCCCTTTGCCCCAAGCACCCCCTGCCTTCCCCTCTGCACAGTCCAGGGACAGGAGGGGTTACTGCTGAGGAGCTGATGGGCCAGGCTGGAGTGTCTGGCTGTGAATGAAGGTGAAAATGCTCTAGTTTCATCAATGAAGGTATTCAGGTGCTGTATCAACCTGAGTCCCAGGGTCACAAAGGGAATTGGTGATGCTGCAGGAACCACCAGCTATGTTTCCAGGTGCTGTAATCCAACCAGCAGATGACACAACSTCTTTTTTTTTTTTTTTGTGCACTTCTCTTAAATCCCGTAATGGATCCATCTGCATTCATATGCAGTTAAAAAGTCTGATCTGATGACAACTCATTTCTCTGCAGCAAATTGTGACTGACAGAGTGTGGTGCTAACAAAACGAGAGGCATTTAAAACTGGGTGTATGCACTTGTGAAATGAAGATGTGGGGGTTCAAGATGCACTGATAGTAGAAATTAATCTATGTCTGATTGATTTTGATCTATGGTTAGCCATGTTTTGTTTCAGGAGGATTCTTTGGCTTTTTGCTAACAGGCACTTGGCTTTAACAATATTCTTTCACTCTTTGGTTCTGGTAGATTTAATAGCATAGTTGCTAAATTGAGTTTAGATAGCTTATCCTGTATATATTTAGAGATAAGAAGTTCATTTAGGGATTAGGGAATGCTTCTTGTATATGCACCATTAAGCATAGCACATCTGGTACTGAACTAGCAATCAGCAGAATATTGACAAAAGTTATAGAGAAATCTTTTTTTTCAAATGAACACGTTTATATCTGAGGTTTAAAAGCTTACATGACAAAAGGAGTATCTCCAAGAGTTGTAAATTAAAACCAAATTCACACTGTGCTTGGATGAAATACGAGTACTGATCTTGTTTAGAAACTGTTGTAGTGGGTGAAACAATTTAGTGATAACAAAAATCATCTTACAGCAAAGAAGACCTTGTAGTTTGTACTTTTAAGAGAGAAAGAGGAGCTTGTTTTCCAATATATGGAAGGAAGCTGAAGAAGCAGTGACTTGTGAGAATGGTGAAAAGATAAAAATGAAATGCAGATCTTGACATTTTATTTCCTATAACTAAAGTCAGGTCTCTAAAAGTAGCCTTCAGAGCAGCAACTAAAATAAAACATTTTTTTTCTTAAAACAAACAAACAGAACAAACCAAAGTGCTTTAAATAATGGGGAAACTGTGAAAACTCATGGATTATTTGAGAGTGAAGGGAGACAGAATGACCACATGACAGATGCTCACCAGCTGGTAACCAAAACCAAGGAGGGAGTAGTGACAACAAAGGGGATTCATCCAAATCGCCAGGTTATCTTGTCTTTATTCATACCAAATGTAATGCTTTCTATTGCAATTAACAGAAAAGTGATTAAATCTTTGAAACGTGGAGATGAGCCTTTCAGACATGCAGGTGGTTCTTCTGAAACGCCTGTTTGTGGAGGAGAGATCCGCGTGTGTGTGTATGCATGGACAGCTCTCCTCCCACCAAGCAGCTCCAGGAAGCTTTTCTGGGCTATTTTTATACTTTATGGCAGCCTGTTTGCTTTCGAAGTGGAAAAGCTGATTCATGCTGGTGTGGAAGCTGATTGTGCTGCCAGTGGGAGACGCAAATTCGAGGTACACGAGGATAATTAAGCAGGAGATGTGCACGGTTCCAAACCAGGGCTCTGTTTTTCTAAGGGAGACGTTCGTGTCAGTGTGCGGGGCTCAACTGCAGGTGTCACTGTTAGATCTCAAATAATGGGCTGCTCGTCGGCTGCGGCTGCAGTCACAATAGGCTCTTTTTTCTTACCGAAGTCACACTTGTGATAGTAATGTAAAATCCCGAAAATGTGTAGTGAAGTGTGATCAATGCGGGCTCTGTGTGAGTGCCTGCGTGTGCACGTGTGCTTCCGTCTGCACGCAGGGGGTACCTGCACACCTGTGCTGGGAGGGCATCTCTGCCCCCCGACACCCCACCAAGAGCTATCTCAGCGGCAACCAGCTCGAACACCTCTACAAATTACACTTACAACTTTTATTCCGAATGTTTTGAAATCCTCCCATGCTTTGGGATGGGTATTTAACTTCTCTGACCCTTAGCAAAGTGATGATGAAATCTTTAATACAGCCAGCAGCTGAAATTTTTTACCGTGATTTGCAGTAGCTCAGTAATTCCATTCTCTGCAAATGAATTTGCTTGGACTTCTTTGTGATTTTTTGTTTGCTTATTTCTTTTTCTTGGTTTTTTTTTTTTTCTTTTTTTGATCAAACAGGCCTGATTCTTCCATCATTTTTCTTCAGATAGTGAATAAAGTGCTGCAAGTTTACTCTTTTTTATTACTTTTCCTTTTTTTCCCTTCGCTCTTCTTTCAAGAAAAAAAGAGAGAGTGAGAAAGAACTGAAAAAAGCGAGTTAAAAACTCTTAGCAAACTCTTCTTTGGTGCCTAATTCGAAACTACTATGTTGTTTAGAAAGTGGCAAAAACACCACAACAATTCTGAGTGTATTTTGGAGTAGCTCCTCAATAGCTTTGTAAACGAAATTTTAAGAGAAATGCAATATTCTCCTTAAGTACTAATCTCCACAGCCTGTTCTTCCCCACCTGGATACCATGCCTTCAACACTGGTAGCCTGGTGCATGACATTGATCAGTTCCCTGTGTTAACATTTATGATGCTTTGTTTTTTCCTTCTTGGTGGTAGCTTTCCTGAAGTATTTATGCAATTTGTGAAGTATATCCCTTGTCTAGATCACTTATTACTTTATTCAAATTTTTACTTTTTAAAATGTTGTGTTGCGCACTTACACGGGATTTTTTTTCTTCTCAAATCCTGCCAAATGCTTTTTGCTAAAGCAAATGTGTTTGTGAGACTGAAAAATACTCTTCCCTCGAAGCAGACAATGGAGTTTTTCACTTGCACAAATAAATGTATATATCACTGAGTAAGCTCACTGTAATTGAATCCTGACCATTCTGGAGGGATTTAGCCCTCCCTTTTTAATTTTTCTCTAAACAAAACCTAGAAATGAGAAAATATTTTGAGGTGGGCAGGAAAGGGAGGGGGAATAGAAAAATAACGCAAATAAATTTTTGAATAAGAATGACCCATGTACTGTGACCAGAGGGCAAATGCAAATGTCTGTTTTCAAACACAGACTCGTGCATTCTTATTAGGGGTTCGTGACTGTGCCTCCAAGCACATCATTACATATTCATAAGTGTGAGGAAAATAGACTCCTTCCACATTCAGGTGTGTTCAACTAAATGCTACCCCTTTAATCTTAAAGAACAGCTCATTTGGTCTATTTTCTTCAGTTCACAAAGTGTTAAGGGAATATGAGATAAAAGATGCACACACACAAAAAGAAAAAGAAGCAGCAATATTCCACAAAGATCTTTTTAGTGTCAACTTAAATGCACACAAATAGCAGATGATGATCTCTTTTATTGGACTAACATTTATCCACTAATATCCACACACTTTTAAAACCATTGAGACCTCCTCTTCAGGTGTTCATTTGAATAGAAATAGCTGAATGAGTGTTTTTATAATTGATCCCCTGAGTACTGAATGTCTAGTGCTGCATAACCAACATTTTCCCATTGCTGATTTTTTTTTCCAAATTGCTACTCTGCAAAATTAGGATTTTGTATAGTTTTGATAAGAAAATTAACCTTCCAAATGCCAGATCCTCTTAATGTTACTTAGGAACTGGTGTGAAGGTGCAACTGGAACGCTTGTTCTCAAATGGATTTTTTCACGTATGTGAAGAAAAAAGCCCACCTTTCCTTCCATGAAATTACACAGAGACTAGAGGTGCCCCCCTAAAAATAGTTTGAAAGTTGTTTGTTTGGCTTTGGTTTCTTATCACTGTCCCTTAGATAAGCACTTGTCATTTTTAGACTGTGCTAAATGAAATGCCTTTGCTTTCAACAGCAACACAGAAACTTCGTAGTACTTCATTGCTATTGTTTCACTTTTACACTGGATGAAAAGTCTGATATCTTTTTAATTTTTCTTTTTATCTTTCAAGTCACCTCTAGATTTTTCTTGAACCATATATTGTGTGTCATAAGAACTAAATTTCCCTGAGACAGTGTAATTTTTCTCTTTTTTTTTAATAGGGAAAATACTCAGCTAGTGCTTGCAATGTTGAACGTGGATTTTAAAAACACTGATTTTGTTGTAGAGAAAGAGAGCAGCTGAAGTCTAACAGCATGCATTACAGGTGGCTGTTCCTTCAGTAGCCCCTTGAAGGAAATGGAATTCCTAATTGATTTGAAATCATTTTGTAGCAGCAACACCTGAAGAGTAGAGAGAAAGGGAAGAAGATATGATAATGACTGTGTGATAAAACCGGTTAGCATTTGTGTGCCATAGTAAACACTCATGAGTATAAAGAAAATACTAGCTAGCCACTAGAGATATCCACTTATGTTCATGATACAACCACTACAAACTCTAGTTCTATCAAACTAGCATCAAGCACAAGATCCATCTTTAATTAATTTAATCCTATAGAGCTGTGACTCATTTTATTTGTGACTGTGCAGAGAGAAATTACTTTTCATACTTGCCTTGAACTTCAACCTTATCCTTCTCTATCAGTCATATTGAATAACACAAAAGCACATGCTCTGAAATTCATGTCCTGGGTTTTTTTTTTTTCCTTCCAAAGATTATTCAGATCTTTCTACATGTGGCTCACTCAATAAAAAGCACAGAAAATGCCTCCCCCCGCTCCTCCTTCTTTAGGAGAAAGAGTGATTTCTGTTGCAGGGCAAAACAGCTTATTAAATCAAAAGCCTTTTTCATAATGAATAAAAAACATGGAAATTCTAGAATAAGGCCCAAAGATTTCTTTCCCATCCTCGGTACAGGAATGAACAAACCATGTCCCACAGAGGGCCAGTGCACACAGAACAGTGTATTTTCCCTTTTTTCTCCCCTTTTTAAAAGCGTGCTTTGCGGAAATTACATATTCTGCATGTGTTGCTACTGTACAGCTACTTGCTCTAGCAGTAACCTATTCCAGCTGCTCTGCAGGTGTCATGGCACAGCAAGGATACAACCGTGCACACTGCTGGGATCTGCCCTGTAGTGAGGGTGCCAAAGTGTTCCTTGTGACGGACTCGTTTCCCAAGTTCAGCTCTTGCAAGGAACAATACAAAAGTTCTTTTAAGCGTTTTTTATTTTTGAAGGAGACAAGGGCAGAACACTGACCCCCCCCGGGAGAAGCAAGCAGTGGTGAGTGCTGCGTGAACCTTTAAAACAGCACGATTTCGAGGGCAGGAGTGCTGCTTCTCACCCTGGGTGACCAGACTCGGCGCGAAGTTGTGGTATTGCTGCATAAGTCATGTGTCAAGGTTTGTAATATCCCTGATACAGGCATGAAAACACGTGGATTGAAAAAAACACCCTGTGCATCCTGGTGGCACACCTTTAAGGTGCAAAAGGCCCCAGCTTTCATGGAAGCCTCTAATCATCGGCCCCAACTGTGATTCTTGGGGATGCAGGGGAGAAAGTTCCTCACCTGCCACTTCAAAACAGAACAGTATCTCACTTTTTCCTTCAAAAAAATAGGAAAAGCTAAAGGAGTGCAAGAGCTAAATTCTAAGATCTAAAGAAAAATATCGCTGGGGTTTCCTTTACCAGCAGGCTGCTGCAAGGCTGTATGTGCCTTTGGTCCAAAGCAGGCCTTTTGCTTTGGGATGTGTCCCAGGGAAAGGTTTTCTTTCTTATAAATTCTTAGGTGAACCCTGTATGCATCAAGTAGACTGGCAAGAAATAAGGTTTGCATGTCAATTAAATATGCATAAGATTTTCTCTGGAGAAGAAAAAAAAAGCAAAATTTTTTTCCTTTTTTTTTAACCACATTATCAAAACAACAAATATAAGGCTTGAGCTAGGTTTAAAATGGGAAACATATAAAAAGAATGTGGAAAAGTCCAGTCCTGATGCCTGTGTGAAGGAGAACCTGCAATCTCCCAGGTGTCTCCTCCCCTATCTCCATCGGTAATTGTGTAATTCCACACCACAGCCACATTGTTTTCCCGCTTTGGTAGAAAATCTTAAAGAATCACACAGTTTGTTTTGACCTACAGAGGAAACACTGCCAAACTTTGTAGAGAGCTGCTATTATCTCATTAGATTTCCTCTTATCCTTATGGTCATTTGTCAGTCTTTAAGCCTTCTGGCTTGTTCGGAAGAGAAATCCTGGCCTCAGCAAACACCCATTTGTAAGTTTGAGAATCTCTGTGTTTTCAAATAAAATGACTGGTAATTTGTAGGCACACAGTAACATTGTAGTAACACATCAAGTTAAACTTCACTTTAGATTTGGACCTATATCCAGTTTACTGACAGGAAAGTGCAGAGAAATAATAGAGACAACCTCTTCAAATTGGCCAAACAATTTTGTGATTTTTTTTTTTTTTAACTGCCAAAATTGGGCAGATCTCAGGCAAAATTTGTACATGTTTCACAATTTTGTTACTTCCAACTAAATCTGACTCCTAAAATACAAGGCCCTCAGTGCAAGACACAAAAATCAAGAAAAATCTCAAACGGTTTGATCCAGGGCTCTTCCAATCTTGCCCACATGAGCTCTTACCTTCTTTGGGAGATTACTGTTATGCCTGCTTCCTATTTTTTTTGCTTCAATATTTCTGTTTTCTCTCACACAGAAGAGGAGAGAATAAGAGAATTAAATGTCAAGAATTATCTCATTTTAATATGTGGGATTTCTGTGATCAGAGCCTGCTGCCAGCCTGCCACTCAGCATAGCCAAGTTCCTGTGTTTTATCATCAGCTTTATCAACAAGGCCTTTGCTAATTCTTCAGCGTCTACAAACACAGTCCTTGTTATTATTTTTCCTACTCAAAGTCAGTCCAATAGCTCAGTTCTAGCATGAAATAGCACTGCTTTGGTGTTAGGTTTCCATGTTTCAGTGTCTTGTTTCCCTTTGTCATTCTTGGCTTGCATTAACTCATTCTCCTGCCTTTGGAGTCACCTTATTTTCCTTTTATGAATTTTACTTCACTGATTGAGTTCCTGCCTCGTCTTTTGTGCCTTTTACTCTGGTGTGGAATAAAGGATGGGTCTCCTATATGAATATTTCCTGTGCCAGGCCACCTTCCTCTGGTAATGGAATTGCCCCTTGCTGTGACTGAACAAGGGAGTTATTTTCCACCCTCCTCCCTCTTACAAAGTCAGTTCTGGCTCTTAATTCCACCTTCCTCTGCTTCTGTTGTGGATTTATCTTTCTTATGGTCTAATAATAATAATACTTACCTGCCTCTCAGGGGTGTTGTGAAGATTAATTAGTTAATGAGCTCTAAAGATGAAAAGTGCTGCATCATTGCTAAATATTATTGTTGTTCTTATCCTGTACAGATTGAACTCATCAATATCGGTATTTCAATTATAAATCTCAACCTACCATTTTTCAATTAGTTGGACTAGATCATGTTATCCATCACTCACTCTACCCTCTTGTTCCTCTGGCTTATTTCTACCTTCCTGCTTTTGAGAATAGACACATAAACACCATATATTCCTATAAATAAAGGATTCAGTTTTTGTTTCAGAATGCTTCCATCTCTTTTTAATATTAAATTTAGAGTCCACAGCAGTCACTGAGCAAGGTGATAGTTCCTGCTCCTTTACCTGAAGTAAAATCATCTTTAAAGTCTGTGACGTTACCTACTGAACACTGCACCCTCAGCAGAAGTTACCTGACCACCTGCCTCCAACACCTCTCTCCTGTTGGATCACCATCATGAACTATATTTTTTGCCTTCTTTTAGCAGTTATCTTTCATTCCATGAAACTTCCTTTGCTTCTGTGGGTTACAGTGGGTCTGCTGAGTGAAACAAGAAGTAGGAATTCCCCAGAATTTTTCAGCTCATCCAGAAACTTATCCTGCAGTGCTGCTATCACGCAAGTCAGGAAGTACCAGGCCTTGTTATTCCTTTCAGCTGGATTGAAGATGTGCCTGACTGTTCTCTCTGAGCAGAGTCTCCAGTTAGCCCCACTGCTTTTTTTCTTATTTATCTTTTCTTCTTTCAGCCATGGTTCTCATTCTGGTTTTGGATGCTGCTCAGTCTCATATTCTCTAAAATGTAGTGGAAAGATACCTTGGGAATGTAGATTTGTCTGTGACTCTGTGTCACCTACTGCATCATTTTGTCTGTTCCTGTCTCTTAATCGACACTATCCTGTTGCAGAAAACAGGATGACTGTTGAATAAAAAATGATCCTTAATCCAAACTCCTACAAGTTCCCTGGGTACATGTAGCAGAACCCTTATAGTGAGGGCTGCTGTGCCAGAAGCATGACAGGGAGCGCAGAGATGCTCTGGTTTGGGCTTGGGGTTTCCCTTTGCTGTGCTGTGTAGTTTCTGGTGCAGCAGGCAAGGATTACTCGGGAGCAACTCCAAGATTTCAATTTCTGTGATGAGGCAAGTCTGCAACTCTCTTGAAAAAGCGAAATCATGCCCATCACCCTGAATACACATGTGGGAGGGGACATAAATTTGGAACAGAGGCAAACTGCCTATTTACATCCCAGGCAAGCGCCCTTGGCCGCAGACTAAAGCCAGGCTCAGCCGCCCTCTCTCGCTCTCCTCAGAGCGGTTCCACTTTGTACAAATAATTAAACAGTCATTGGGCCTGGGAGAGGGGGGCATCTACAACACCCCTTGCAGGATGGGAAGGACATGATCAGCCCAAAGTGCTGGCAGAAGAACTTCTAAACTCATCACACTCTGTCAGACATCCTAACTCTCCTGTCTCATGTCTGGACCTTGGGAAGCATAATCTTCCTTTGGAGACGCATTGTCAGATCAAGTAGAAATAACGCTGGCTGAGCTTAAACAACAACCATATTTGATATTTTCTGCTGATTGAGCTGTCCAGTTGACTGGAAAGGGCTGACAGCAGAGAGAGCCCTGGTCTGAGCAGAGCAGCTCCCAGGCCAGCTGGCGAGGGAATGGGTCTGCGCCAGGTAATTATTGCCTAGTGCAGAGGTCGAAAGCCTCAGAGAGGCTGATGTACTAATGAAACACAAATGGGACATCTGTGTTCAGGAGTTCAGCAAAGCACAGAAAACGGAGCTTTGCCAGGGATATCTGTACTACTGAAAGCAAACTCCCTTTCTGGAGCTACGGGAAACCCACTGAAGAGTAAAGGCATAAGAAAGCCTTTTGCAATGGACTTCTTTTTGTTTGCTCAACAGCTCAAACGTTTCTAATGATTGCTCTGGACACTGCAACATTGCAGAGGGGAAATGGAGGCGCTGAATAGAGTGATGCAAGGTCCCATGTGCATATGAAGGAGAGATGAAAGGAGTAGTAAAAGAGAAGTCGAGGTAAATGAGGTTATTGAGAGTGTTGGGTGACACGAAAGAACAGCATGGTACTGGTGGTGTGTTGTTACTTCTAACTGGCTGTAGTTACAGATACAAAAGCCAGCATGTGAATTCAGGGTCTGTCTTTTGAGACTCACACAGCCATGTCATTAGAGCTGCATTTCAAAAGTTTCTCTTCTTAACAGTGGGAAAAAGTGGACATATTAAATAATATACATGCACATATATACATTTGTAAAGGTGTAAGATAGCATTTTCTTCAAAATAACCACCAGAAGGCTCAGGGCACTGGCATTACTGAAATAACACTGTCATAGTCACATTTAAGTGGAGATTTAGGGCATGTATCAGGTAAAAGGATTTTGACTTCAAGCTGGCACATCAAGAACAGTCTTTCAAACCGGCCAGACGGATTTGAGCAGTTCCTTAGGGGCTGCCTAGCAAATGAATTTAGCTCCTGTTAGGGGATGTTAGTTGCCCATTCTGGAGGTGCAGGATAACTGGGTGAAGTGAGGTATGGAGCTGAAATTCGCCTTTTTTGACTGGGAAACAAAGTGTAATTGTGATATCCTTCGTGTCTCTGCAAGCTTCACCAAAGCCAGGCGGGGTGGAAGTAGGTGCCCTGAGGTCTGTGCAGGCACATCCTTGGCCTTGGTGCAGCCAAAGGCATACGGGAACCTATCCTGCTGCTCCCAGCGGTGCACAGACCGGGTGGGAAGCACCAGGGCCGAGGGCAGGTCTGTGTTGTCACCATGAGGCTTGAGGGACAAAAGGCCCCAGGTGCTGCTCGGCTTCCAGAGAAGGGAACCAGCTGGGCATCAGGACTAGTCCCCATATGAGCAGCTGGTCAGCAGGGAGGGAAAGCCAGACTTGTCCTTGCCCATTTCCAGCTTCATTCACTTCCACTAAGTTAGCAGTGAGGAAGGCAAAACATTAGCTTAGCTGGAGCTGCTACACCCGGATCTCTCCTAGCCACAGAGAGCCTTGCTGTGTCCCCTTCTCAAAGTTACTGAGGTGCTCTCAGATCAGCAGGACTTGGAGTTAGGTGTCCTTCTCTGCAGAGAAAAACACGGTGTTTCTGATGTTTGGAAGAGGCTTAGTAAGTCCACATGTTGTCCCTGTGAAGGTGAGTGCAACACTTTTCTAATATTTCATTGCAGTGTCACTGGTGGGTCTGACAGAAGATGAATCTAAGACCTCCTGGCTTGGAGGTGAGCGTGTGAATGCTGGCACAAAGGTCCTGACTATGAAATGCTGGGAATGAACTTAGTTTAAGAGTGATCTCTACAAATAAATAACAGCTAGAGTAGGATAGGGGTTTCTTTTACACCTCCTGGGTTACTGGCTCTAACATTTTTATTTTGGCCATAAACTATTTGATGACTTATTTTAGAACTAATGCCTCCACATATACGGAACGTATGCATATTTCTTCCATTATATGAAGATGATAATCAACAACGGCAGGGTTAGAGCATTTGTGGCCCAGGAAATCTGAGCTGGAACTGGCTGGTGCTGTGACAGCTCAAGTTGTGACCTGATCAAATCCCTGTGGCAAGACAAAAGGAGGCTCCCAGGGCAGTACACACTGGCTTTGGTGCTTAACAAGGGCACTGTTCCCATTCAGAAGCTTCTAATTCTCCTTCATGGCAGAAAGGACTCAATGTCTGGCTTCTGTGTGAGGCACAGCCAGGGTTTTTGGCACTGACAGCTTACGGTATTACCTGTAAGAACAGGGACATTTGCTGCATCCTCTTCCTGGCCACTGACTCAGGTAATTCTGTTCAGCATGTATAAAACACACTCCTGTTTTCCTGCCTGCATGCAGTATTCCTTGTGTTCTGTGCTGTGTTGCTGTATCATGTTCCTTTGCCTTGTTTGGACATTGATCTTCATCAGCACTAACGACTACATTTCAGTGATGGATGAATCATAAGTGTTTAAAATTGAACTTCAGTTTACTGAACATGGTTTGGCTAAAGACGCAATTTTTATGTCATTTGCTATTGTAAGAAAATCCACCAACCTACACTTGAACAATGTAATGGGGCACATAACACGACGCTGTGCTCTGCCACCGCTTTTAAGCCTTGCTTGGATTCTTTTCCCATGATTTTCAAATTAGCAGTTGTTATTCAAGGCTTCAGCACATGATCACTTATGCTGAGTGATGTGCTTTGATCAGCTGCCCCAGCCTGCTCCTTTCACACTGCGCGTGCTGGCCGCTACAGCGAGCTCTTGGTTCCTACATTTGTGTCCGTGTGCAGACAGGTCTGACTTGTTTGGAGAGGCAGCTGGATAGTGATGAGTCAGTGGCTACTGGATCACCTGGGACCTTATCCTAGTGAACACTGGATTAATTGCTAAATCGGAGAAAAAAGCATTTGGGGAGGTGAAAACTCATTTTTATTGAAGAGAAGCAGCTTTTTGTTGCTTCTGGCTCTAGGGTGAACTTGCAGGAGTAAATGCGTAAAATGTACTTGGCTATTGCTGTGATTAAATCTTAACCCATTTGTCTGAACTACCTGTGTAGAAAAGAAGCAGTCTCTCTTTAGACTTCTCCTAGTTTTGGCAAAACTTGCCTGCCCTTTGTGGTAGCAGGAAAGAGAAATTTAGGGGAGCCCTGAGTGATAAAGCCCAAAGAAGAGGGAGGAACAGTAGTGCAGCATTATGCAGCAGAGTTCTGGAACCAGACATCACTGGAAATAAAACCAAATTAATATAGATAAACATGAAATAGTCAGCATAGCTAAGAAAGAAGACCACATAGTCTTTTGTTTCTCTATTAATAGAATTAAAGGTGGGAAGCAGGAAATGAGCTGGGTTTACCTTCCTTAGCACTATGTAGAAGTGCTATCCTGTAGCACAAGGAATGATACTGGATCATTTTGTTCATTCAGATAGCGTTCCTCATGTCCTGCCTTCTCACTGATGAAGCTGGCTTCTGGTTACTCGACTTTAAAGCAAATTCCAGACACAGCCAGTGCAGCCTGTGCTGACACACATACAAACAGCTACAGTTTAACAGAGGTGTTAATTGCTCCCTGTTAATATTTCTGGGGCTTAGTGGACACAAGTGAAAGGAGAGCATGGTGTGCCCTGTAGTGAGGGACTGTGCCCGTCATTTGGCAAAGACAGAGACTGGTTGGACACCACCAGGTGAATTAGCCAGGTGACACTGGGAGTATGGGGTCAGGTCCAAGAAAAAAGCTACAACAAACAGAGGTATAGACCTGGGATGTGTCCTGCAGCCCTGGAAAAGGTGATTGCAGCTGGCACACAGGTGTAATGAGAGACATGCAGCTCAGAGATTGCTTGTGGGTTTTTTTCACACTGCTTCTCGCCATTACAAATGTGGGAATTTGAAGTCTGAGCACTGTGGAGTGTATTGCCCTCTTAGCCAAGGTTTATGCTGCTAACTATTCTTTCAGCTACATCTACAACTGGTGCAGAGACCAGTAGGCAGAGGCTAAAATAGGAATTTTACCTGCCCTATCCATGCCCTTCTCTCTGTGTATTATATCTAGAGTTGAAGTTTTCTTACATTTTCTTTTTAATGCTCTTTTTTCCTTATACCTGAAAAGAAAGGGAAACATCCCAGAGAGCCCTTGGGAGACAGAATTACCTTAATTCAGTTACTCCACATCTCAATCCAAATCCTTTGAAACTATTTTTTCAGGAGAAATGGTTAGCCTGAAAAATCTGGAGTACTGCACTGTATCTCCAGCTGGGTGGCTTTGTTTAATCTACTCAGTGACTCTACAATACACAAATTAGCTCATTTAATATGAGGCAATGTAGAGGAAGCTGGAATCATTTGTCCTAACAGCTTTGGGGGAGATTATCAAAAGGAACTAGAACTGGAGCCTAGAGAGAAGAGTGGGGAAATCTGTCCAAGTTCTCCAGACTATCACTGTCGGTGGAAATTACTGACAATGGTAACCAGATAGGAAGTTTCCCTTTGGAAAGAAAAGGGTGTGAAAGTGATGTCCCTTCTTTGGACAACTTCTTTAAGTACAGTTTCTGCTATGCCAGAAAAATGAAGATGTGTTCAAGATGAAAATCTCTTGCCTGGCAAGAAAAAGATGCCTCTAATACCACATGAAAAGGGTAGTTTGGAAGTGTATGAGGTCAGCTTGTAGTGGGGGTGACTTTCCACAGGCTTTCAGACAGCAATTGCCCACTGGGTGAGGAAGATTCAGTCTAAGCTTGTTCTATCCTCATCACCCAACTCTTTATTGTCCCTCTGTTCTGTTCCACATCCTAATCTGCATTCCTTAGAAATGAAGGAACATAGCTGAGCTTTCAAAGCCATCAAAACCTACTTGTGCTTGTGTCTTTGAAACCATTCTTGAAATGGCTTCTAGCTTGGACTTGCAGGCACCTTATCAAGGCTTTCCTTTGTTTTCACTGTGCTATGTGGAAGCTCCATCCACAGCTCAGAAGACAACATGCAGAGGACAACCATGTCAGACGTAAATTTTCAGAATGGTTTTGCAGTGGTCCTCTTCCTTCAACATCTCCACATGTCTGTTGGATAACTAATTGCTCAGCTGTCTCTGTGAAGAGGCAGGTCCTCACTACCAAGAGGTGCTTGCCCTCCTTTGGTGACCATTTAACTCCCCAGTGTTTGCTTCTCTGAGCTGCTTCAATCTTCCACCACTCACTGGTTCCACAATCTGACTGGGGTCTGTGGAGCGTGGCCTGAGCAGCACCAAATTAAACAGTGTGCTGTGTTTGGCTGGAGTAATTTTCTTCTCAGTGGCTGGTATGAGGCTGTGTTTTGCATTTGTGCTGAACATAGGATTGATACTATAGAGATGTTTTTGTTATTGCTGAGCAGGGTTTGCACAGAGCCAAGGCATTTCCTGCTTTTTGTACTGCCACACTGGAGAGGAGACTGGGGGTTCTTGGGTGGTGGGAGGAGGCACAGCCAGGACAGGTGACCCAAAGTGACCAAAGGGATATTCCAGACTATGTGACACAATGGTCAGTATATAAAGTGGAGGGAGGAAAGGGAAGGGCATTTGGAGTGACAGTGTTTGTCCTCCCAAGTCACCGTTACAAGTGAGGGGCCCTGCTCTCCTGGAGACAGCTGATTCTGCCTAGTTCTTTGTTTTGCTTTGACTGTGTGCACAGATTTTGCTTTTTCTATTAAACTGTCTTTACCTCAACCCATGGGTTTTCTAACTTTCACCTTCCTATTCTCTCCCTGATCCCACTGGTGGGGGAATAAGTGAGTGGCTGCATGGGGCTTGGCTGCTGACTGGGGTTAAACCATGACAAACAGCTGCATTTTTATCATCTTTGAGGGTATATGGGCACCCCTACTTCCAACCCTTGCATGCAGGAGTGTGATTCTTGCTCCTAAGGACAGTCATCACTTGGGCAGGGACTAGCCTGTTCAGGCTCTGTGGGACCTTGTGTACCTGTGCAATGAAAGAACAGGACCAGTGCAAATACCAGAAATGTTAACAGCCACAGACCTGTTTCATAAATGCCTGTAGATTTAGGCATGACTGGATTATTCAAAGTGTTCCACTAGCCTTGAGTCACCAAGGGAAAGGTCTCATTTTGGCACTAAGATGGGAGATGCCGAGCTCCTTTGAAACTCTGGCTGCAAATGTGGCTTTAGAAAGAGCAGGACTTCTGGTGCTCTCAGAAACCTAAGCCTGAGATGTATAAATAGGACCTGAGTGCTGCTGGAAGAAAGTCTGATGTGGCATTGGGTGCTGAGAACTAGAAAATGTGACTCAGAGCTGCACTTCAGCCGTGGCTCAGAGCTGTGAAAATGGGTATCAAAGGACACTGTTGTGTCTGAGCTGTCTTTCACACGCTCATCACGCTGGCACGAGTGATCACTTCATATGGAGCGCAGTGGAGAGGTGGGTGATACCACATGAAGGCAGCCAGGGGCCAGGGTGAGTGCTGACAGAGATATTGAGAGTGCTGAGCATAAAGGGAATGCTGCCTGAGCCCAATTTTGTGCTCTGAGTAGATAGTACTATTCCAAAAAGGCAAAAAAATTATGCTCGAGTCTTCTAATAAATTTTATACTTTTACTTAAAAGTGGAAAAACCAACCAACCAAACAAAAATCCCCAAATAGGCTTTTAATCTTCATAAGTGCAGATGATCTGTACATTCCACAAAAAAGAGCTGTAGAAAACACACACACACCTTTTAACTAGTGAGCAATTTAAAGACTAATAGGATTCATCCATAATTACATAGTTAAGTAAAATTTATGTATGAAGGAATTAACTGATTTCCCTGAGGGCAATATAAACCATAGAGACAGTGCTCTCATTTAAAAGTACCATCTCAATGTTAAAATACTTTGTCATTCTTCTGTAGCGATGGTTAGGTGCTGTGAGAGCCACATGGAAGTTTATTTACTGATCCACAGACAACTGATAACAGATCTCTGCTTTGTTTGGAATAGAAAACTTGAACAGCTTGTCTGCACCTCTCCACTCGGACATTAAATCAACATGGCTCTATTAGTGGCCCTAGGATGCCAGCTGAGCCATCTCTAAGCCTGTCACCGTGATGTCTTCATCTGTAACCAGAGCAGACGTGAGCTCCTGGCAGCTTCGGGAGGTGACAACAAATCCAATTAGCTCCTCTCCATGGCGCCACAATACTACTGTGAAACGGCCTGACAGGGAGGGTGGCTGCAATACCCTGCACAGTGGGCCATATCCTTCGTATTTAAAAAAAAAAAATCTACCAACACTTAATTGCTGGAGTGACTTTCCAGGCGGTTGCTGGAACCTTGTGCACAATCTGGTCAGAAATGTGAGCTGTCCTGGAGGGCTGGATCATGCACAGCCTGGGGAGGGCTTTGCGAAAGGATAAAATGCTCCAAGAGGATAACTGTGTGCCAGCACTGTCTCCCTCCCTCACAAGGAAATTTTGGTCTAGAAATCATGCAAAAGCCAACTCCTTCCTGCTCCAGCCCCATGTTGCACAGAGATGGGGACTTTTGGTGCCTGGAGGTGTTGTGTGCTCTGTACTGTCTCTTTTGGCTACAGTGTAAGCCAAAAGATGGAAGAAAAATCCCCACTCCAGACTTTGTCTGCTGGAAGTAAAGTGGGGGCTGTTTGGAGGATGTAGGATTTGGAAGCAGACAATTTAGTCAAACTCTTTGAGCATTGGCTGGGAGGGGTTGGTGACACTGCTCAGAAGTTCAGGCTGGGCAGGCTGAACTTGGACAGTTGTATTTAAATCTGGATTCCTTCCTTCCGAACTAGTTAGCAAGTGCAAAGAAATATCTCACATACTGATTAAAAGTTGCTGATGTCCCATGAGGCATAATGCATTAAGTCATTTAATTCTTTCAGGCCCTCACTAATGTGATATTTTTGCTTTTTCTGACCAATACTTCTATCTAAAACTGCAAGGTGAAGTAGGCTGGGGAAAAATAGAGACTGAATTTAGCGTCCTCTTGGGTGAGAAATTAAATTTAGTTTCCTCTATTTTGTTCTCAAGGTCATAGAGGCGATCAGTAAAGCCTGTGCATCCCTGCTGCTGAGACATAGCATACTTGAGATGCAAGAGTGMTACCCAGGGTTTGTGTTCCCGTGTTCTTTAACCCCATTCATGTAGGTAAATTCTGTCTGTTTCAACATTGGAGGCTGTTAGGAATCATTGTAACCTCAAGTTCCTCTTAGAGAAATAACTCAAGTTAGTGACTAGCTTGGATTTCTCTACTTCCAGTCGAGTGGTGAGCCTGCAGTTACATCAGGGTATCTGTGCTACCCACAGATAGTGATCGTGGTCACTAGACTAAATCAGACATCTCCAACACCATTAATTCCGTGGTCCAAGTCAGAGAGGATGTGCCTGTTTGCACATCTTGAGTCTGTGTGGGTGTGTAATGCAAAGCACCAGTAAAAAGGTTGCATTGCCACATACCTGCAAACTTGTCTGAATGGGGAATCTTCATTCCTTCAAGGAGAGTGTGTTTTAAACCCAAGCAAAAGCCAGCGTTCACCTGGAGCCTGGATCTGCCTTGTCTGTGTGGTTACTAGTGAGGGGGGGCTCAATGAAGGGAAAATCAACTCAAAACATGCAGAAATGGTGTTGGGAGGAAGCACAGGATTACTGTTTCCAGCAACTTAAATGCATACTTTTTATCTGGTTCTTCTGATGCTCAGCTTCCGTGCTTTAAAAGTGCAGTGAGATCTCTGAATATTTCAGCAATAGTCATGATTTTTGAGGATGGATTTCTCCAGGGAGAGCATATTGCAGCAGCGTTTGCCTCCCAGAGCCAAGCACACACTCCAGTCAATGGGTAGCAGTTGGCAAGCCACCTCTCCCTTGTCAAGAAGCCAGTTGTTCTGTTGTCTCCTGCCACATCCCTGAGGAATACCTGTGGGCACTGGCAGTCACACAGCTGAGGGAAAGGGAAAAAGGTGTAACCGGGATAAAACAAAGGATTTTTTTTTTGACAGAAGCAGCTTGTTGCAAATACACATTGTTAAATCAAACTCATTCCAGATGAATTGGGCACAATATCTAGGCATGTGGCTGGTTTACAGAGCAACCAAACACTCAGTGAGCTTTGGAACTAATGGACTGGTTTTGGAAAACAATTGAGTGCTGCCAGGCCCAATTATTTTCAGCAACATCTTTCTGTTACCAAAATGTGGCAGTGTGGACTTTGGCCTGCTTGGTAAGAGGTACTCTGCAAGCTCACTGAGGAGCATAATCCAGGCTGCAGACCTTGAAATAGACCTGCAGAGCATGGAGAACAGGACACTCTCCCTGATCATCATCACTAGGCTGTGTCTTAACCAGTGATTGTAGCGGTTAAGCCTGAGTTTCATTTTAAGAAAATTACACATACACTGCGTGTAACTGCAGTAAGCTGTTGAAGGAAAGCCTTGCAGTCTACAGGATGAGACTGCAAACAGGTGATGGGATTTAAAGTCTTAGTTATCCCAGCCTTGGATGCACATGGACTTCCATTCATACAGCAAAGAGAAAATTTCAGATAGAAACAGTTTTAGAGATCTAGAGAAGGTTGTGAGGCCATAGAGCTGATTTGTTGGGGAAATACTCCCAGCACAGCTCACATCACGGAATGCTCAGCTGGTCTTACTTGACCACAAACATCACAGTCAGGCCTGCTCTGCCAAGGCAGTGGTGGCTGATGTCGACACTTTGCAGTGAGTCTGATTGAGGAAGTTCGTGAGTCAGCTGAGAATTTACACTATTGTGTTTTAAGGCAAGAATTTGTGTGGTTTTGATGGTAGCAGCTGAGTTTTACTTTGCCAGTTTAGGGAGACTGAAAGGATGGCTATGAAATGAAACTTGATGATTGCTACTTCTGTGCTGGGTGTCACAGAAGCTTTTAATGAGCCTTTATCATCTACCCCTCTTAAAGTTACACACTCATAATGTGCTTACAGACAACAGTACCCCAAGAATGATGACTTGATGCACAGAATGAAAGGAGAGCTTGCTGTGACACCTTGGCAATGGGAAACAGAACATTCTTTCCTGTCTATTTTATCATTTCCTAAAGTCCAGCTTTTATGAAGATTGCAAAAAAAGGCTGGGCCATAAAACACTGAGTCTCACAAGGTTACTGGATGCTGAAAATGACACTGAGAATGCAGAGACTTGAAATACAGAAACAAGAGGAAGACCAGATATATTCTATCTGGGAACTCAGAGGGAAGAAGAGAAGTAAAGTGACAGCAGAAAGATGTAAAGAGCAGGGAAGAAGTGGAGAAGTTATTTGAGTGGGCTGGAAATGGAGGCGATATCTCATTTCATAGCTGGAGGTGATGAAAGTCCAAGAGAAAGAGGGGAAGGAGGAAGCATGAGACCACGAGCTTCTAAAGCAGGTGCATCAGGGAAACACAAAGATGTGGGGGGTGGTGGTGTTAATTTTAAAAATTTTATTATTGGATAGAGCCCTGAGCAACCTGGTCTAGTGGAAGGTGTCCTTGCCCATGGAAGAGGGGTTGGAACTAGATGATCTTTCAAGTCCCTTCCAGCCCAAACCATTCTAAGATTCTTTGATTCTCTTTCCTGGAGGTTTTGCACCAGCTGATAACATTGTCTATATGGAGCCCTCCAACCTCCTTCTTTAGCAGACCAGTGCAAACTGAATGCACATACTAAAAAGTCTAACTTTCAGCTGTTCTCTAGTTAACAGTAAATATTGGCTATAATTATGTTTCTTGACAAATCTTTTAATTCGATAGAACCTGTATCAAAGCAAAACATATGGCTTCAGTTAATGGGAAGTCTGGGAAAATTTAGCTGCCTGGATTATCAGAGGAGCTGACAAACAATTCTTGAGACACTCTTTAAAAGGAAATTTGAATAAGAAATTATGCCCTTTGAGAACTGAAGGTCTTCTCTCCTCTAGAGGTCTCTGAGCTACTGCTTTACAAAGATTTGACAGCAAAACTGTAGGTTTTTCTAGGAAAACCCTCATCAGCTCTCATCTATCCAAGACAACATTTGCTCTGTCCTGAAGGAGGAGTTCCTAAATACTGCCAATCTCTTCTTCGCTGAGGGCTGTGGCCAGCTGTGACCAGGACTTTCTTATTGAAATCACTGAGAGACACACTGTGGATGATGGCGTTTGCATAGTCAGTTGTAATTTCAAAGCTACTAATCACAGTATGTCTGTGAGCATTCCCAACCCATTTAAAGGTTGGAGAGGCATCTCACAAGAGCTGGCATTAGTCAAGCAGCTCCCTCCCCTCAGCAGAGAGAGGGTCTGTTCTGATAGCCTCAGGGAGCCTATAGTTTAAGTCAAATGGATTTTGTTGACTTGTTTTCTTTGAATGAAGTTTCTAAATATGTCAGAGGTATCTGCCTCTGTTGGATGCAGAGGGTGGTTTACACGGTTGTGTCACCAGACCTACTTCCCACTCTGTGATTTCCTCTCTTTAACTTGAAGAGAAGTCAACAGTTTTAGAAGCTATAGTTTTACAGTCTCCTGGGCTCTCTTGCAGCCTTGGCTCCTGGTAACAGTGCAATCCAAGCTTTTTAAAAAACATGCTCTGAAATGGGAGTCTTGGAAAAGTATAGTGTTGTTATGAAGCAAATAGTTAGCAAAGATGGTGGCACATCCAAGACGATTTCCCCTTGGTTTTTGGCCAAACCCTCTGGTACTTATGTAGATGCCATCTGCATCTTTTCTCTATGGCACTGCAACTCCTCATAGGCTTTAGGCTCTTCTAGGCAAAGAAACATAATTGCACCAAAAATCGTTATTTGAATCACAGCCCTAAGTTTCATTCCGCACAACAACTTCAAGGAATACCCATTTTTGCTGATCTATTCTACCCAGGCTTGTTTCCGTCTACCTACATACCGCCTTCCCCTGGCTTGTAATATTGCTGTGCTGAGCACTTGCATGGCTCTAGTGCCCAGGAGTCCCATTCACACAGACTTAACTGCTTTAGGGGCTGACCACAACAGGAACAGTGGTTTTCTCTGATCAGCTAGCAAACAGAGTAAGGACAACATTGCCCAGTAATCTTTTTCCTAGTTGGACTCGATGATCTTGGAGGTCTTTTACAACCTTAATGATTCTGTGATTCTATGAGGCTTGCTCAAACTGATGTTGAAGCGTTCCTTGCTCTGAAAACTATTTGCCTGGTTTGCCTGGTGATGGAGCTAGGATATTCATATAAGATTATTTAAGATGCATGAGTGGAGCAATGGGGAGAACTTCATCTCCTCTTGAGCCCCTTGGCACCGATTCAGGTGGTTCGTTCTTGCTTCCTCCCTAGCCTTGATTCAAAAAACCTCCTTTGATCCACGGCACAGCTTCTGCAGAAGAGGGGGAAGTGCCCTGCCTGGTGCCCAATTGATCTGTCGTGTTTCCCAAAGGAATTTACTGATGAAACACGGTGCAAGTATCCCTCCAAGGGGCCTGGTGCCATAAGGCAATGCAGTGCTGTGTGGTGATACCAACTCCCAATGCCCAAGCAAAATGCATCCTGTTCATGTGGCAGCATCACACGTGACGAAAAAAGCCCTGTACCTTTTCCAGAGTAATGGCACCTTCTGCATCTTCTAAAAACATGGAGTATTCACAGTGACTGCTGGGGAAGAGGTGCTTGTCTTGCCTTTACACGTTTCCAGGAAGAAGCTGAGTATCAAACCTGTGTTAGTTGGGTTTGGAGAGGCTTTCTTCCCGCCCTGGAGGCTTCATAGCTTCTGGCAGCTTTGGAAACAAGCTCAATCAGGATTCAGTCTCAGGCCTCTCACCTGGGGCTATGCAACATTGCTTCCAGACCACTGAGCGATTTTGTAGGTGACTTCTAAACATGCAAAGAAAATTAAATGATTCCTTCGAATATCCTTAGCCAGAAGAATGGCTCAGAGGGTTATTGAATTTTTTTTCTTTTTGAATGCACAGTTCTTGTTTATTTGAATGCTGCATCAAAGCTGAGAGAAAAGGCCATTGTGCCTTTGATTGGATTGGAATTTTCTGCAGCAGCATTGGCCGAAGGCGGTCCGTCCTCTCGCAGGCTCTCGCGCGTGACGCAATGGGGAATGGGGGAGGGGGAAAACCTGACAGACAAGCAGACAGATCAAACACAACACTTCAAAGAGAAGAAAAAATGCAAGAATGAAGCAATCCGGCACTACGGTCCCTCAATGCTACGAAACAAAGCAGACAACCCTCTACACATGGCCATTCCTGCCATCCAGAGACTGGGGCTGTATACATGAGATCTTACCAAAAGCACTAGGGAGTGGTCTCTAGTGACTACATGACCAGTTACTGCACTATCCGTGCTCAGACACTCTGAGGGGCTAATTAGTGCTTTTAATATGTAAATCAGAGCCTGAACAGATTAAATCTAGGGAAAAAAATAACCCAGCTGCTGAATATGTTGTTTTAATTATTGCTCTAAAGAAAATATGGACATGGCTGAAGATGATGACAGAGAAGAACCTCCAATACTGCCTTATAGAAGTTGTTCCTGAACACGGAAAACTAGGAGGAGAAGCTTAGTGCTGAGCTGAAGCAGAGGAGGAGCAGCAAGAGTACATGCAGGGCTAGAAGAGCCCTGCTGACTGTGTGTTCTATCCCAACTTCGGGTCCACCAATCCAGCCAATGGAGTTTTCAAAATACGCCCAAAGACTCAGCTGGGATTTCATCTTGCTGGGTGTTGTTGAAACACTGGGGAAAGAGCTACTGCCTGCCCCACAGAGACATTTAGGGGGAGGGGACAGAAGGATTAATGCCACATGTTACACTGCAGAGATGAAAGTCTGTAATCTGTTCTCCTCCAGATGTGCTTATATCCCTTGCACTACAAGGGGACAGGTCTTGGAAAGAAATAAATATTTAATTTTCTCAGGCTGAGTTTGTGTGAAGGCAGAGTAGAGAGGGAGAATTGAGCTAGGATGGGCAGGAAATAGCAATTAAGAAGAATGGAAGGAGGGAAGGGGCAGATTGTATGATTACTTGTGTTTGATAAAAAAAGCTCTAATCAGGAAAGAGCTATTAACTTTTGTTGAGCTGTGTCCACTGCTACTGGAATGAAATAATGTGCACAGCAAGTCTGGACCACAATCCTCTCTGCCAAGTGTGAGTTGAGAAGAGGAAGTTTGCTTTCCAAGAAAAACTTTTCAGAAAGGAGGGCATCTGTATGCCTCAAAGGCCTCTTGCGTTATTCAAGTCGGAGCTGCCTTCCAACCTGCCTGAAGGAATTCAGAACAACTTTCCTCTGTGTCAGTTGCTAAGGCTCTTTTGCAGCCTCTAGTGAAGTGAACATTTTTCTATGGATCAATTTTTAGCTTCTGTCAGTATTGAAACTCTGAACTTTTTTCCAGAGAGCAAGGGAATAGCAGGTAATTATGTTTCCTTTGAACATACATGCCCTTTTATCTGTGCCCTTCTGCCTGCTCGTCTGCCTGTCTCCTTATTTACCTGTGTATTGTAATTAAAGATTGGGAGTTGCAGGAGAGAAAAATTCCTTTTCCCATTCTTTTCTTCTCTCCCCCTTCATTTTGCTAGTGTCTAATATAGATGCATTGCTTGAAACAGATGGTTAAAAATGTCTTTTATTGTCCTCACAATATACATATAGACATATACATATATATACACATATCTCTATATATTTAGACATAAGACTGTACATAACTGCATCTGTTAAATCATAGAATACTTCAATAGAATATTTCATCAAGTGCTTCTAATCAACTATAAGAACTAAGTTGACTTGTCTAGGTTGCCTAGAATATAGATATGCTTTCCTGATAATTTTCCTGATAATTTTCCTGATGTTGTTTTAATAGAGCAAAATTTACCCTTCTTTTAGTTGAGTCTTTCCTCCTGTTCTTTCTCTGCCCCCTTTATGCTGCACAGTGGATGCTCTAGAAGGCAAATGTGCATCTCCAAAAATGTTTTTGCTTTAACCCGTATAACACAGTGACTTGGGATGTGATTTTCTCAGTGTCACCTCCTCCTTTGTAAATCAAGAATGTCTTCAATGGAGAAAATCTGCCTTCACATCACCCCACATTAACCTGCCCAGTTAAATTATTGAACTCCTTGAAGGAAGAGGAAATTTTCACAGGCTGAGAATTTAGGAAATCTGTGTTTCCCATCCTGGCTTTGTCACTTTTCTCCTCCACGACCTTTGATTAATCCTTTGAGTCAGGTCAACACTGTGCAATGGCACATGGGGCTGGTATCTCCAGGTGTGCTCCTGTATCCACACTGTGAAGTGCAGCACTTTGCAAAGGTTCCATCTCTGTTAGCACTGTGCCACTGAGAGCTAATTCCTTCAGGTGCTGGTGCCATTGATGTGGATCTTCCGAGTGAGCAAGAGCCACAACTGGTGGAGGCACATCTGCAGTGTTAGTGCTGTCAGCGTAGACATGTCTTTGGTTTCTGCCTGCTATTTGTGGCTAAAAAGCCAGTCACTTTTGTTGATTTTAAGACGTGATGCCTCAGTACACAGGCACTTCCACTTAGTGTGGGCAATTTTCCTCTTCTAGGAAAAAAAGGTGAGTGCTAGAAATTTCAATACTGTGTTAGTTTGATAGCATTGCTCCTCTCCTCTTAGCCCTGATACAGAGCTCTTCACGTGTGCCCAGCACTTCCTAGAGAGACCAAAGACAACCTGACTATCTTAAGGAGCTTTTGCTCCTGGTGTCTTACAGCTGTCAATCTCAGTGACAAAGCACCAGGCAAGCCAGGGACGTAAAACAAAGGGGGTTTCTAGTTTCCTCAATGAGCTCGTAATATTTTTTGCATTATAAACATTTACTTTGCCATAAATACAGGTGCACTGCTGTGGGAGGAGGACCACAGAATGGATATATCAGCCTCGAAAGAGGATTTTCTTTCTGATGCAGAAAGTATGAATGACAAGGAACAGGCATCAATGGGAAAAGGAGAAATGGAAGAAATGAATTTGTAGGAGATGGGCTGGACAAATATGGCAGCAGTGCCTCTGTGTAGCTGTTACTCACAGTCACAGCAGTAATGCCCAGACGGTGAGAGTTGTGATACAGAGATTTTGCTGGTTCCAAGCAGTTGAAAATAAAGACTGGAATTGGTCCTAGGAAAACAGTTAGGTTGATATGTATTCAAGCAGCTCTTTGGCCATACCCTGCATTCAGGAAGCAGGGTGCCTGGCACCACCAGCACTTCCCACAGAGAGGTGAAATAATGCATATGTGATATATATCATGCTTGATACCATGACTTGCCATCATGCAGCAGAAAACCTCCTTCAGATCCAGTCTGAGCACTTTGCGCTCCCACAAGCTTCTGCCTTCCACCTTTTCCACAGAGGGATGAATGCAGTAAGATTAATTGTAAAATGAATTCTAAAGCAGTTCTTAGCTACACAGGTGATTGTCTAAAGTCTTTGTCTGTGCTCTGGAGCCTTGCAGCAGAAATTCCTACTGTGGGAACTGGTTCCAGATTTCTAAGGAATGGAAAACCACTCATGTTTTCTTTAAGTGATTTTCCCAGCAAAGTCAATTCTTTTGTTTGAAATCTAGGAGTTGCCTGCTAAAGCAGCTATTTCAGCTCCTACAGAAGACTGTAGGTCTTTTTCCCACAAATGCAAGACTTCTATTTTGGGTGTTCAATAATGGATGGCTTAACAAAGGGAAAAAACAAACAGATGAAGCCACCTGAAAAAAAAACAAATCCCCAAAAACTCCCTGAAAAAATCCCAAGCTAAAAATCTCAGTCTTTCTGTGAACCTAGAAATTTTCATGCCCAAACCACCTCAAGAGCTGTGTGTGTTTTTCTCTTAATTTAAAACTTGGATATTAGCATGACATTTTGCTGCTATCTTGCCTGGGAAATGGCCAGGATGGGCCTCACTGGTGCCATGTTTGGGTGACCCTTCAGTTAATATTCACTCTCCCACATATCAATACTCTGATGCTCCCAGTTAATGCAAAGTCCTCTCATATGCTGCGTAGGCTCTTATTTTTCTTGAGCCAAATGTTACCAAGGGAACTCAATGCCCATCTATGCAGTCCAGGAGTGCGGTGTTATCCGCAAAACCCATCATTTCTTCAAGGACATCTAGAAATGCTGATGAAAATGTCTCCTTGTCTGGGGCTGAACTTGTTGGCTGAACTCAACTTTGGGGTGAGAACTGCCAGGTCATGAGGCTCAGATGTAACTTTTGGGAGTTCACTTGTTATAACTTCTCCGGCCAAAGCTACAGCCTTGTTAATCACATCTCTTTGGTGCTGCTATTAGTATAGGGATTGATTAGCTTCACATGAGCCTACTTTGAACTTTGGGTAGTGTGTTCCTTCCAGCAAAATCAACATCTCTATTTGATCATGCTGTTTTTCTCGCTAGGTCTTGCAGACTAGGACAGCTCCTAATTTTTCTAACTATTAAGCAAGACAGAGATTCCCCAAGCATTTGTTATTGTTTTGTATCTTCCTGCAATGGCAGACCAGAGCAGAATGCTGCAGAAGCATCCATTGCAGCTGATTTTTGTCAGGTTTCTTGTGGACTATGTCCAAGTGGAGAATTACTGACTAATTCTGCAGGACATTGTCCTGAGATTCACAATGCCATGAAAGAAATCTAAATTGTTTTTGTCAATTTTTTGCATTCTTGTAATTAATAAACAGATACAAGCTGCTGAAGCAGCCAGTCCTCTATCATTTACCTGTAGCTAAAAATAATTGCTAGAAATGATATTTTGCTGATATTTCAAATCCACAAATGCAAACGAATTAATTTGCACTAGACATTTTCCATTTTAGTGTCTGTACACACATATATAAAATATAACCACATCCATATTTATAAGTATGAAAATGAATATATTTCGTACCTAGAAATATTCCCACGTACCTTTTGACTTGTCATTGAGAAATACACACAGTACTCAACAGTAAGTAATAAAAGCAGCAGAAGTGATATCCTAGAGTTTGCTATCCACCACAGATTCGTTATGCGATGGAGGAGAGCCCTGACATGGTGAATGTCCTTGAGTGTGTCTCCTGAACCTGCGGTTCAGGGGTTTTGGCTATGCTGAAGGGCAGTCCAGCTACATCTCCTGAACAAATTCCTGCCTGAGCACATAAGAATGGTGTTCCCATCCCAAATGACAGAGGTGACCCAAATCCATAACCAGGCTTAGAGATCTGACAAGCTGCTCAGCTCTCAGGATCTGATTCTGTAAAAATAAACACATGCTGAACCGTAAGCCTGTAAGCCCTACTGTCTCAAATCCACATTGTCCAGTGTCTGAACAAGTGGTCTGGGCACACTTGTCCCCTCAGCTCTTTATGGTGTCCATTCTTTCCTCTTTAGGGGAAAGGTCCACCTCTCTTCTTGCCAGCCAAAATTATTCCCCAAATAATTAAGTGTAAAAAAGTGTAGCTATGAAAAATTATACTATCATAGAAAAATTGTGTCTAAGCACTTGCTTTTTTCCTCAAAATATTTTCACTACAAAGCTAGTCATTTCATTATATATAAACATAATTTTAATGAATGAGCAAATGCATTCAGCTGTCTGGGGCAATGTGATGTGTATCTATATGTTAGGATAAATCTATGCACACACACTCACCGATAAGATGTGTCTTTTCTCTTACACTAAGGACTGTATAATACTTCCTGGGAACTATATTTTTTTCCCCTGCATTACAAAACTATAGAAAGCATTACTATATCTCTAACTGAGAACTATTTCATGCTTTAGCATGGCCAAGTGTCTGCAGGCAGAGATAAGCTATGATTTCCCATTTTCCTCTACAAAATTAGTGATCTAAAAGCACAATAAAACCATCACCTTGTGTCACCAGTGGGGATAGTGGAAAGAATTAAGTTAAAAAAATATTAATATAACAAGTGTTAATGGAGAAAAAATTGAATAATATATGTGTGTGGGTTCTCCACAGTTTGTGGTGGTTTTTTTTTTTTAACTTGAAAATAGTTTGGAGAGAAAGATAAATTTCTGAACTTGTGTAGAAGGATTTGTAGAAAATTAATTCAGTGAAAAAAGGGATGGCCAGTAGCCAGCAACAATTTGAACCTTATATTTGCAAAAAAACTGGAAAAAAAAGAGTCGTTTAGGGGAATCTCTCTGATCTATTTCATTTTATATTTTTAGATCACTCTTTCCTGTCTGGAAAATGCCCTTGGTAACACATCTCACAGGTAATAATTTACAGGGGTTATCTTGATGCTATGTTTCTGTTAAACTGTTTTTAAGGCAAAATCATACCCACTTAAAATAGATGTAGGGTTGTTTTTTGTTTTGAGGTTTTTTGTCAAATTTTAATACCTGCTTTTTAAAGCTCAGAACCAAACCGGTTTTCTCCCCTGCTGGTGAGTTTTGCAGAATAAGTAGAGAAAAAAAAACCCTTCCACCAACACAGAACATTGGCTCTTAGGGGGTAAATGTGGGGCTCTCCCCACTTCTGAGCTTTTTAGAGGCTCAATACGCTCCTAACTTTGCACAAAGCCCGGCCCGAGGAACAAAGCCTGTGGACCACCACCGGGAAGTGGTATTAGTCCTCTCCGCAGCCTTCCCACTGTGGATGCGTGCTCAATTCCTGGATAAATGCACCTTTTAAACTATATTAATGTAAAAGTTTTATTTGAAAGATGCCAGCTGTGGTCCTAGCCCAGGTTTATTCATGTGGGACATTTACTGGGTCAACTTAATACTTGACTACTGCTTATTATCCCATCAGTCTTCGGGGACAACCCATGATCTAATTGCCCGGCATTTATGTTGCCCTGGCAACTATAAATACAGAGTAATAATCCTTAAAGGGGCAGTGTAGAATTTCATGCCCCTGCAGTGAACTACACTTCATTTCCCAGAGCACCCTGTGTTTTTTAATTCAGTGAATAAAAATGTGTAATGAATAATTAATTATGTGCTTGGAGGCACAATAGCTGCCTACTTTTGAATATTCATCAGTGACATTATTAATTCACTAGAAATCCCAAGGAGCAGTGGGATAGGCTTTTAGCCTAGCTGGAGGACTTACAGATAATACTCTGCAACATGAACAAACTTTTTCAAGCAGACTTTTCTTTCTCAGAGTTTTTTAGATTTAATTTACATCTTAATAAAATAATAATAAAAAAAGTACTGTACTGGATGTAACCAAGCAGCAGTGAGTAACAGTTGACTGCAGTAAGAAATCCAGCAGTCCGGAGCCTATTCCTCCCTGACCCGCTGCCATGCCCAACTTCTGCTTTAGGTCCTGGTGCACACCAACACAGAGAAGACCAACCTTGGGAGCATTATGAGGGAGACTGAGGAGAAAAAGCAGATGGCCAATCATAATTTCTAATAATGTGTCAGGTTCTCTCATGAAAAACCATCTTATTTGCATGTCAAGAAAGTAAGCATCAAAAAACCTGCCTACGGAAAATAACTTCTTGTCAGCCTACAAAGAGGATTAGTCTACCATTGAATAAACCTGCAAGTCTTTTCCAGAGATAGGAGTGCAACTTTTCACGTCATCACATTAGTTTAACGATGGTATCCCATTTAAAGCAGGGATTTATGCCAGGTGGAAGCTGATGCTCAAGTGCAGAGGCAAACCCAATCTTTTTTTTTTTTTTGGCAGAGAAGAAATGGAATAATTAGTAAGAAATCCTAGGTCTTTTTGTGAATTTTCCTTCTTTCCCCATCTGATTTGCAATGCCAATGCAGTTGCAATGCAGTSTCTTTCCACCGCTTATACCTAAGGCCAGATTCTGTGCTGACACAATTTCTTTGACTTGAGAGAGAATTTGATCTTCAGTGCTTTGGGCCAAACGTTGCAGAACCCTCTGCTCACAAACAGCCCACCTTAGGGTCTTGTTGGCAATTTTTCTTCTGAGGAATTTTTAGATGAAAATGTTGTTTCTGCAAAGATCAAAATTCATGGTTATAGTCACCCAAACTCCTGTAAAGCAGTGTCCTATCAGAACAAAATGTAGTTTAGTCCTTCAGCCAGTCCAATGAACCTAGAATATCTGTAAAATCTTGCTTTTCCTCTAGGGTTTGTTGCTCAACTCTAATTTCTACTGGAATATTTACAGTTCTGACTCTTTTGTAGAGGAATAAAACTTTTAAATCCTTCAAAAAGCAATTGGATTGCTAAAACACAGACACATTTTTAAAAATGAGACCTGTAATCCACTGAGGACCTTAATGGAAAGAAATCATTATACCTAATTAAAGTGAAAGTAGCTTGAAAATGGAGTTTACTTGGAGGATATGCTTGTAATAAGTTATACCTGTACTATGACAGAATCCTCTCTATACAGGACTGAAACTTAGCATATGTTTGGTTTTGGAGTCTCATTCTCCTTTCCCTTGACTTTGTCTTTGACCTTCTCCTGGCATGCAACGAGCAGTGCCTGCTCTGCTGCCCCAGCCTTGGGTGACTCCTTCATCTTTCTGTCCTTTATCCCAACAGAGACCTCCAGCACCAGCAACCAGAATGGTGGTGCACCCACGTTTGACCCATCGTGATGTCTGTTGCAGAACTTGTTAACTACATAGTGATGGAAAACAGCAATTACATACATTGCCTAATGCAATAGAAAACTGATCAGCAATTCATTTTTTTGAACCAGAAAAACCTGTTTAGTAACAACTTTAGATATCTGAAATATTCGGGTTTATTTCCTGTGCAGTCATGGTGTGTACACCTTTAACAACAGAACTGATACCATCCAGCTTGGTCACAGGTTAAACAACAGTCATTTTGCTCAGCAATTCAAACTTTCATTACAATTTGTAATGCAGCAGAACACTTGGGCTATGTAGTCATTTATTGCAGTGATTTGCATTAAAGAGTGTCATTGTATTACCTCTTAGCTTTGGTTGAGATTAGAAGTAATATCTACATTTATCTTTCACTCCTAGGAGTATAAAATTGTGCTAATAATAACAATAATAAAGCTAGTTCCTAAAAGCAAGTGAACTCTACACAGCTTTTTCCCCCTCTTTTTTTTTTCTTTTTTTTTTTTTTTATCTGCTCAAGTAGGGGAGTAGAAGAATCATGAATAATAAATATGGAGATAAGAGAACTGAAACTGGGAAATCAATTTACTGCAAAATATTTGCATATTTTATTAAAAGAAACTGTGCATAAACCCCACAACAGGGTGGAATGATTTATATTTTGATTTGATTTGTATACATTATACCTCTGGGAGAACTAATGCAACTTAGTCATCCCTGCAGGACTATTTTTTGGGTAGGGTTTTGTTGTTGTTGACGTTGTTGTTTTGTTACGAATATCTTAGACAAGGGAGCAGTAGGTCCCCAATAGAAATTTTAACTCAGTTTGATGCTATGTGGTTTTTTTTTGGAATCTCACACAGTCAAGTGTCCAGGACTGTTCTAAGCAAACACCCAAGTGTCCTGTGGGTCTGCCTGTATCCAGACTAACCCCAGGGTTTCTCCAGTACTGCGGTTCAGGTCAGAAAGTTTTCAGCTCTAGTTTTGTAAAAAGAGTTACCCCAATACACCCAGGAAGTACTTAGTGTCTGTTACTAGAAATGCAAACCATTAACATAAGGGAGAGTGTTTATAATCTCCTCTCTATATTAGCAAATATATCTCATACATATATTAGAAAAATCCTGTCTAATATCAGATCTAACTGCTGAGCACAAGTGGAAGGTGTCCTGGTAAGAATGTGTTGGGTGAAAAAGGAAGTTATGGGCACTGGAGCAGCTGTGCAGCTTGGGGTGCTGCGGCTGCTGCTGCGCAGGAGGACAGGTGTCCTAGCAATGACTTCGGGACCTAAAGCTGGCAAGCTCACCAGTCATGAACAATTATAGTCTTTTTTACAACAATATAATGTTTTAACAATTTTTTTGGACTTCACAAAAGGGAGGTGTGAAATTCCGGCTGCTTTTTGTGATGGTTTTGGCTGGGGTAGAGTTAATTTTCTTCACAGTAGCTGGCATGGGGCTGTGTTATGGATTTGTGCTGGAAACTGTTGATAATACAGGGATGTTTTACTTCTCACTGAGCAGAGCCTACACAGAGCCAAGGCCTTTTCTCCCTATCATCCCACCCCCCCTAATGAGTGGGCTGGGGGTGAACAAGGATTTGGGAGGGGACACAGCTGGGGCAGCCGATCCCAACCGACCAGAGGAATATCCCACACCGAATGATGCCATGGTCAGCAACAAAACCAGGGGGAAGGTTGGCTGAGGGCTGCTGCTTGGGGTCTGTCTGGGCCTCAGCCTGTTGGTGATGACCCATTGTTTTCATTTGCCTCATTTGTCTTTCTTGAGTTTTATTTCTTTCTGTGTTATTTTCTTTTTCATTACTATTATTATATTATTATTTGATTATAGTGTATTATTAATTTCTTCTTCTTATTAAGATTATTATTATTGCTATTATAATTACTATAATTTATTTCTATTCTTTAAGTACTCTTATTTCAATCGCTGAGTTTTCTCACTTTTACTCATCCCCCCTGCAGGAGGGGGGTAGGTGAGCAAGCAGCTGTTGTGATGCTTATTTGCCAGCTGGGGTTAAACCACAAGACTTTTCTAGTAGAAAAAATTGCCCAAATTCTTTTACATATCAGGTACATGCTTCATACATAATAGTGCCCTTCTGGTTATTTGGATCTTGAGGTCAAACATTTGGAATTGGACAACACAAAACTTTTCCATTAAACATGGAAATCCTGTTACAGCTGTCTTTCCAGCTGCCAGCACAACACACTTTCAGGGTTTGAAATTTGACCTGAGAAGAAGCAAAGAATAGAGATGGCTGCTGTTTCACTCCATTTCCCACCCAGGGAAAACACCTCTTGGAAATGCTACATCCTGGCATAAACTGATACATTTTATGTGGACATTTTAGCATTTGATAAAGCAGACAGAAAAGTCTCACCATGTTGAACTTTGCCAAAAGCTAAATTTTTCCATTACTAATTGAGATATATACCTGTATGTACATGCATATGTATATGCATTGTTTGTCAGGTGTGTCTCACATTTAGAAATTTTAAAAGCAGCTTAAGCACACATGGCCAAATTCCATTCTTGCCTGTGAAGTCAGGGAGTTCGCATCAGGAAGTCAGTAGTAATATTTCGAGAGCAGCTTGAGGTCTTCTCATGTTTCAGTACTGCCAGTGATAATATTTCTAGCAGCTTCCAGGGGGTCAGAATTGAGACCAGTGAGAACACGAAAATAATTCTAGGTTAATTTTTAGTCTTTATTGCTCAGGCTTTTCTTTTTATGGGGCTGCCTAAAGTACATAGAAGTGCTTTTAGAAGTTTCTTAACTGCTTATTGGATGTTTCATTCTCAGAGATCAGAGCAGTTTCTGTGTGCTTATTGTATCAGTGAAAAGTGATGTGTTCATTGCCAAATATCAAAAAATGCTTGGTCAGGCAGCTTATGGGTGTGTGAGCAGTGAAATTCAGAAAAGCTCCGTAATCAATCCTTGCCATATATCCAGTTCAGCTTACTTCAGCTGGCTCCTAAATGTGACTTGTATCACCCAAAAGCTGTGAGGCACCTCTGCAAGCAGGCATGGATGATTTGGTGAGGGGCATTTCATAAGTACCATCAGTGTATATTTGAAAAATAAATTATATGTATATATGTTTGATAAACTATGTAATGCATCATTTTCTTCAGCCATGGTGCATTCTATAGCACCCCTTGTTTCTGCAGGACTTTAAATGTTATTATACCCCTTTCTCCTGCTTTGTAATGGGACCCCTACTTTCAGATCTTGCTATATTTACCTGCTTCACCCTCATTTAGTGTATAAATTACAAGGAAATACCCAAGGCCCTGGGTAGTAGCAGTGAGCTGCTTTAATGAGATGAGCTCACCTAACCTGAGAATTGAGTGTGTTAGAGATTCCCACATGGCACCACAGAGTAACCCACACCAGCCAGGGGAACCCACACATTCATGGCAGTAGAAAGTATCTGTCCTTTGGTGGGATGAGTAACCTATTACGTCCTATTGGGATATACATGAGGCTGGACTGCAACCACTGGGCAAATCAAGAAGGGATTAGGCCAGAGAAGTATTAAAAATAAGCAAGCTTGTGACAGGTTTAATCTGTTTTTTCCTGGTTTTAGTGTTTCCGGAGTTGCCAGTGAAGCATGACACGGAGGGATTTGTGCAGGGTATGATTGTGTGCTGTTCAAAGGAAGGTATCGTTTGCTCATAACTGTTATATTTTGTTGTGACTTCATAAACTAATGGTCTTTCCACTTATCTCTTCTCACATCTAGAATCAACTCTTCCATCTCCCTTACACTCTGTAAGCAACATCAAATTCCTTAAATTTCATCACAGAAGTTGGTTGCCAAATCTTCTGCCATTTCTAAATTTTTGTTTTCTCCATGCTTTCCTCAGTTTGTTTCAGTTTTTCAAAAGGTACGACACAGCCCTGTTCCATGGTTAGTCAAGACTCTATTTTTACTTGGGTTTCCTTCTGTCACCTAAGGTATTTGCACCTTTAAGCAAAATCTGGAAAAATGAGGAAACCCAGAAAATTCCCACAATTACTTTGTATGCCTGTGTAGCTTTACAGGCAGAATGTTGAACCTCACCAGTTGCCAGTTATCCCAAGCTAATGAGATATAAGCTTTGATAGAAGCTTCTCCAGCAATAACACCTAATGCCTGAGGGACTGGGATTTGCTCATGTCTAACAATGCCAGTGGGATCAGTTTGCATCCTTTTCCACAGCAGGACACGAATTTGAGTGTTGCTCCTCCATCTAATCAACCACCTCCATGAAACTCATGAAGAATTAGTATATTTGATAGGATCTTTTAAGTAATTTTGCTTGAAACTGACCACTCAGTTCCAATGTCATAAAGAGGAATGAGCCTACAAACACAAATTTGGAGAACACCTTAACTCTAATTTCCTTGGCAGATCAGACTAAGATAAAACCTGCAATGCCATGACCCCAAAGTTGATGCTAAGCTGGGGTTCAGTAACAAAACTTAGTGCATCAACAAAATAATTAAATAAATGTAGCCCTATCAGGGCCTGCCTGAGATTTCTACTACTTCCTACTCAAAGTCATTGGAGGCAGTTGTATGAGTTCCTTAAATTACATTAGCATTTCTACATCTATTCTGAAAGTAAAGAGTAGTGAAAGTCAATAAGATTTAAAAATAAAGTACTGAACATAGTTTTATTCTGGGTTGATTAATTTAAAAGCATCTGAGGGTAGGAAGGCAAAACTCTTTAATCCTGTTACCTCTGCTTTCAATGTAACACAGGAGAGGAAGCAGCACAGAAGACAATTCATAACCTCAAATGAAGTAGGATCCATGTCTACATAGACAAGGTTTACTTTACATTCTCAGCTGTACGAATGGAAAAAAAAATGAGGTTCAGGTACTACTGGGTCAATTTGGTTTAAATTTTCTTCATATTAGGACAAGAGTTTCATGGGACCATGGATATTCGGAGCGCTCTTACAGCCTAAAACCACCATGGGAATGGTGGTTTCAATCCTCACTACCCACAGACGTTTAATGCAAAATTGCTTTTCCTTTGTGCCTACGCAGCTACCCTCTCCTGCAGAGAGTGTCAGGCCCTGCTCTGCTGGTTAAAGAACATTTTGCTGCCTCTGCTATTTGCTCCTTTCAGCAGCTATTGTGGACTGAACTCTCAGCTCCTTTCACAGAGAAGTCGTGCTGCCAGAGTACATGGTTCCCAGGGTGGCATGGATGAGAGCAGCAGGTTCCTTTCTTATGGCCTGAGTTTGGCTAACATGCCCTTATTCCAGTAACAGTTATTTTTGATGCATCCACCACAGTGCAGAGAGTGAGTAACATGAGAAGTGATAGTGAAATTGAGAGAAATGAGAGTCAGGAAAACGATCTTAAAAAATCAGGATATTTCTGTTGCCAAAAGAGATTTGAATCCAATAGCTGTACCCATTAACTCCTTAATCTGCCCCAAAGACCAACAATTTTGGATATAAGGGGTCTGAGTTTCAACTTTGAGAATGAGGTTACGACATTGGTAACAGTAGCTTGAAAATATTCTAACATTTAGAATTTGTTCTTGAAATTGCAGTAACAAGTTCCACATTTTTACTTCTGATTTGGTGCCTTGCAGCAGCACATCCATTTTCTGCTATTAATGAGTTGATGGTTGGAGAACTTACTCTCAGTTGCAGTGCAGCCTTTGATTTCACGAAACTCCTCCAAATGCCTCCAGCTAATTGTGTTTTCAATAATAAATTGTTGAAGAAATCTTGGCTTAGCTGAATTTACTTCAATATGATTTAATTAATGTGTTTAAAAAACACTATCCTGAGTAGCTTGGACTACTGGATTGCTTCTGTTACTTGCAGGACTCTACAGAGAGCAGTGACCCAGAATTTACAGCCTTCTTTCACACCATCTATTACACTGCAATGCCATAATTTAAAATAATGGCATCTTCTCGCCTTCATACAAAATCATTTTTGCAGCTGTGGAGACTCTGACTAATAGGGACTTTTTTATCACAGAGAAAGCAGAACTGAACATCAGTGGCATGTTTGCAAGCTTGACTGATGTGCAGAGACCAGCCTCTATTACAGGGAGGTGAAATACAAAGCTCCAGAGCTGACTCTCCTTTTTCAGTTACAGGAATCTTTGAGGGGATTTGTACCAATATTACTTATTCACTGTATTCACATGTTCTGATTTGACCTGTGTTTAGACTCCTGGAATTTACCCATTCTTCCTTTGATTATTGGAAAACCTGATGCCATCACAGCCAATCTCTCCTGCCCTTCCCAACCTATTTACCCAGCCCTTCCACACCAAGTAATTCTGGTAAGATCTAAAATAGCAGCTCAGTTTTTATGAACAGAATGAAGAGAACTGGTCTGTAATTCTCCACGAGAGCTGCAAGGCACAGAGCTGTCATGACATGGAATTCACAGATTACCATTACCCGATAATGGATGTGATCTGCTGGACAACGTGGCATCGCACTTTAGAGACAGGAAATTTGCTTGCTAGGAGTAAAAAAGCCTTTGGTCTGGGGCATGGAGCTGTTATTTATAGCTTATTTTAAACAGAGAAATCCTTTTGGTAGTTTTCTGATTTACCAAGAGTTGCAGAAGTCTTAGCAAAACAGCTTTTCTAAGACTACCCAGATGTTTGATATTAAACAAACATCTGTTTTGAATAGAAGGTATTTCACTCCCTCTACACCTCCTCTTTAACATACCAGAGAATGGCTGGAAAAAACTGTCACAGCTATAGTTTTATTTAGTTCTCTGAACACTGCTGTCCATAGTGTCAAAAACACAACAAAAAGTAACCCTTGGAAAGGTTAATAGTGGCCTTTCCAGTGTCATATTCTGCACTTTATGTGTTGCAGTAATTATTATCATTATAGCTGTAAGGATGTCTAGTTATCTTTCTTAATCACATACTATAAAAAGTGCTTCTGAACACATATCTATTATTTAATCAAAATTTCACAGTTATTGGCATTTATGCTCTGGAAGGGCTGTGTTTATTTTCAGTTTGCAAAGGGGAACAGTGCCTCCCAGAAGAAAGGGAGACCTCCATCCATGCCCACTTTAATCACTGTCATATCATGTGACAATCTGTACTATTAATATCAGAGACTGCTAATACATGTTATTATGTCCTGTTGCCTCGTACTTTTTGCACCCTAGGAAAGCACTTTCATTAACAGACTCAAAAAATCAGTGTGAGAACTGAACTGTCTTCCCAAGGCAAAGCCAAGTACAAGAGCTCTCCTGCCTGGAACAAGTACAGATGGTTTCAGGAGTGTCTAACAGGATCAGCTATACACCTCAGATGGCATTTATTCTCCCACCACTGCATTTTTGTATTTATATTAGTGCCCTTTGTACTAGAGTGGTGAACCAGTTCTCCAGTCCTTGTGTCAGGCCCAAGGCCGAGTCTGTTCAGAGGACTCAGTTGTTGCTGGCACCTCTATCCTTCTCCATTGGAGCACTCCCAAGACACTTTTGCAAGACCATCCACAGTTTGGCCTTTTTTGGTACAAAAAAGATCTGGAAGGCCACCATTCTCCTACATCATTCACCCTCACTCAAACTTCATCTCAGAATTCAGAAGAACACTGTGCCCTATTACACCTGCTGTGCCAACAGCATTGATGGGGCACAGCTTCACGTGATTCTCCCCTACAGCACCTTCCTGGTTTTCAGCCCAATTGCATGGGGCACCATGCACCCTCCTCGCTCTCACTTGTCACTCTCCATGATCTTGGCACTCATGTCAGCCATGGCAGATGTGTGTGCATGAGGCTTTTGTCTCCTGCAGTATCTGTTCCTTGAGACATTTGGACATCCTCCCCCCGGTATATGACACTGTCATCCACGGTCCAGAAAAACTACACATATCATTGCCAGCAGTACTTGCTTCCTGTTGATATCCTGTATCCAGCATTATCTCAGTAACCACAGTGCCCACAAGGAGTTAGTGGCATTCTCTAATTCCCCCACAGTGTCCTTCGAATGCTCTCAATTCAAGGTCTTTCTGTGACCTAGAAGATCAACTTGACATCATTGACTACTATAGAAAATGTCATAATAATCATTATATGGGGAACCAGAGTCCTTGCAGTTGCAGTGCCTTCAGCCTGTCTGGACACGGTCCCTGTAATGGAACTGGTGCAAGTGGCAAATCTGTGCATGAAACAGCTCAAGCATCAATGTGTCCTTGAATTTTATGTCCACAGACCTGGGGTCATGGTCCATGAGGTGAGATCTCCTTATACTAGATGCTGTAAAAACACCAAAGAAAGATAGCTTCAATCTGAACAAGTAGGAAATGTACAGAGGATCCTGGAAGGGGTATTCTTGGGGGTTTTAGAGGTCCTATGAATAGCATTAATATAGATATCACATATAGGTATCCTCCCACCCCCTAAAAAGACCCACCTCACAATCCACTATTTTGTCGCTGCTTTCCTGTTGTCAATTGCAAACAGCAAGGGAGAGAGGTTGCTGTCAGAGAGTGGACTCTGAAACCTAGCCCACAATTCATCAAGGAACCACTGCCTTACAGCAAAACTGAAAAAGGAGGAATCTGATGCGTAGGCCATCAATTGTTATTTGCATCCCCTCAGACACAGGTCTGACACACATCACAGAGTCATTGCTCACTAGGCCCACTGGGACTGCCTATTCACATGAAAATGTGTCTAGGTGTCCTTCTAGCATGCTCCCTTGGGCTAGCTGCTCTAAGGGACCAGTCTTGTCTGGCCTCCAAGACAATTTAGACACAAAGGCAAGGCTGTTAAATGCATGGATCATGGGACCCAGTTCCAGAGATCTGCCTTGTCAGGGGTCCATGAGGTAGGGTAAGGCCACATGCCTGTGCACATCCAGCTGAAGGACCACTTTCCACTGGCCTTTGGATATGGCTGTTGTGAACCATCCTTAGAAGAGTGCTGGCATGTGAGTCATGCTATCCTGGAATTCCTGGACACGAGAGGCTTGGTGAGAGCTCACAGAAGGATGCTGTGCATAGCCTAGAGGATTGTTGGAATGGGACAACAGACACTGATGTGGTCATTCTTCATAACCACTTTACTGCCAGAGACTGGTAGAGTTTTTAAGCACAATCTGATGAGAAACACATCTTCATTCTGTATGTTACACTTCCATGTTAAACATTAGCCATTATTAACAGCAAACAATTGATAGGATTGCTTTATTCTTTAGCCTTTAATCCGAACAATTTCATTTAAGCCCTCAATTATTAAAGTGAACTTGCACATTTTCACCTATGGTAGAATATGTTGACTTAGTCACAATACATGTTTGTCAGGAATAGCATGAAATTCCTGATTATCTGATTCAGTTGTGTATAGTTTATTTGCAAACACCCAAAGTCAAGAATTACTTTGACTGGGGGAGATTTTTTCTTCTATTAGGACTCATAGAAATGCATATGCTTGTGAGCCAATTTAGTGCGTTTAAAAAAAACCCAACCTGCAGCAAAGAAATATACTTTCTAATGTAAAATCCAAGTAGTGTATGTGACACATCAGTGCTAATATCAATTCCATTTTGCTTAATAGATCTCACCATGTGATTATTCTTAATTTGAAAATAGCCATCCAGTACATTTTTCTATAATGAAAGTTCACTTGCATCTTGTAGAGATATGCTAATAAATTTAACACAGAGGTGCAGCCATTGATTATTCAACAACAAGATGAGCATATCTGCTGTAAAATATATTTTAAAGGTAATCTCTAATAGCCATTTCATAGCAGCTAGGCTTTGCACTAATATGCTTGCCTAATGTCCCATTTAGATTCTTATATCCCAAATTAGTGATAAATCATGGGTGGAAATTTATATTTTATAATCCTAAAGCATCAAAATAAAGTGTGACTTCAGCTGTGTGAATGACTACAAGTGACTAGTCTAGTGCTGGTTACAGGAAACACTTGTGCACATATCTCAGGGGAGGGTCTGTCTTTTGCCATAAATCTTTAGCAGACGTGCCCTGGGCACAGTTTTTATGGGCGTTGGTAAAAGAATGTGAACACTGTTTTGCTCAAGCCAAGACAAAAGCATGCTTAAAACTGGTTTCGCATTAATGGGCTAGAGTCAGCTCTGAGCAAGGCTGGAATAGTGTTGAAGCTTTCCCGAAGGCACACAGACAGTGATGCACTTAAGAGAGCTTTGCCTCTACTGTGAGCTGGGGACGGGATGTGGGAGTCTGACATCTGCACCTAAAACTGCTGTTCTTGACAACAGGGCACTTCATCCTCTGGTACAGAAGGAGGCATTACATCAGGAGACTTCATGGAAGACATTTTATTGATATATTTTGAGTACTAGTTATTTCATTATAGCCAGTGAAGTTGTGGAGCCTGGGAATTTTAACCTGTTGATGTTTCTGTTCCTTGTGCTGCGGAAAGTTTTAGAGGTGGGTTAGGTGAGAGGTTCCTACTCACCAGGATAGCCAGATACTTGGAACACAGAAAAAAAGATGTAGAAATAAAAAAAAAAAAAAAAAAGGAGAAAGGAAGAATTAAACTACATTCTACATGACATGCCCTGGGAAACTATGAGAGCTGTTCATACTTCATCCAGAAATTGTTTGGAACTTGGATATTCCTTCATGTGTTTATTATAGTATTCAAATATAATCACATTCATGTCAAGTAACATAAGAAAGAAAACATGAAACTTTCCTTCTGCACTTGACTCCTTTCAGGGTTTTCCTGGACAAACACTCAAGTTCCAGCACCCTTTTCCAAAGCCAGTCTGTTACTAACAGCTATTGAGTTCTATTGGAAAAAACCCCAGGAGGGACTGGGTAGCATAAGGGTCTGAACACTGTAACATCAGCTTCTCATTCAGCTCGCTCTGGATTTCATGATAGCATTTCCCTATTTTCACCACAAAACCACTGGGAAAAGCAGAGTTACAGAAGGAGGGATCAAACAGGAATATGTCTGAATAGAAATCACTAATTCTTCGGACAAAATTTGGATCTGCTCACTTTTATTTTAAACGAAATGTACTTCTAGAAGTTGAGTTGCCTGTGTGAATTAGTGGCTGAAGAGAGATTTGATGGAAAGAAGGCATATTATAAGTGACAGTTAGCTATTCCTGACACTTACAAGCCCACATTATGCTGTGGCAAAGGCAGTGGTGTAACTGCCCTGGTTAATGGAGAGTTTAATGCATTAGTGATCAGAATCAGCACAGCAACACCAGTGCAAAGAAACTGTGACTCAGAATAACCAAGTTCTTAGAAACATCACCATTTCCAGAGAAGCCAGATGTGGTTCTCCAGCCAGCCACATGTACCTCTAGCTTGTCTAAAAGGCAAAAGACAATCATCAGTAACCAGATTCAAATGGGCGTGTTGCTTTTTTTGTTTAGTAGAAAAAGGGAGGAATAAGAAAGATGGAAAACAGCTTTTTCATCCTCTGTTTAAATGATCAGGGAAGAAAACAGAAAAGCCACTTGATATATCCATGCTGTTGGTTTCCTCCATTGTTCCCTATCCAGGCTTGGCACAACAGAAAGCACTCATGCCCCTGATTGCTTTGTACACTTCTGTCAAGCCTGCCTCTTTGCTGCTCTTCTCCCAGTGTTTCAAGCTATGCTTCCCAACTGTCAACATTTAAAATTCTTAATGATGCAACCTGAGGTTACTATGGCAACTAATGTCATTGCCTAGGTGGTAGTGATCATATAATGTGCATTGCCATTGAAATTTGAAATTATTTTCCATAGACCTATGAAGGCCATGCAGAGGGTTGCATCCTACCTCATTCAGTGCCCTGAAAAAATCCACGACCCCAACAGGCATTACAGAGGAAATCATTACAGTCTTTTGGAACAGAGATTTGTACCTCATTAATGTACGGAATTAAACTTTTGGCTCTGAAAAAGGCAATATTTTAGATATTTGTTTAGTGTGATCAATATACCTCTGAGCAGCATAATTTTTTCTATCTGATGTAAACTCTGGCTACCTTCAGTGCAGCTCAGGCATATTTACTTCCAAAAGCAAATGATCCTCTATTCACATAAAGTTTTGTTCTCTACATTAATCAGTAGGAGAGATACCAAATTCTAATGATGTCACTCAGGTTTTCCTCAGGCAAACATCCTAATAAACTGCTGGCATCTTTTGGAGTGACAACTCAAAGTCAGTGTTTTTGATGATGATTTCTAGTCCGCAACCCAGTTACCAAAGTGTGCACATGCCCTTGTGATGGGAACAGCATTTAAAGCTGGATACACAGGGATTAAAGTAATTATATTACTTTAACTTCAGTCCAATACATAATCTAATAAATCAATACATTTCCATAGAGAAGATTCTGGGAGCTGCTTTTGCCCATGGAGACAGTAAGTACAACAGAAGTAAAAGCACAGTGGCCTTTTTCTTTTTCCTAAGGGGGCTTCTTTCTGGCTCACATCAAAAATTCTGCAACTGCTGTTTGATAAAGGAAAGCAGATCTGAACCAGCCAACTTTTCAAGCCCTGGGTTGGCTCTGCTATCTGAGCAGAAACAAACCTAGTTGCAAATTAGGATACAGCACCAGAAGGGACCCTTCAGGTCATCAGCAGGCCCCCAGTTACAAGCAGTGAAGCTGTATAATCCTGTTCTTGTATGTATCAAGCTTCATTAGAAAACTAATTGCCTGGAGGTTTTGTACATGATTCTTACACTGGAAAGTTATTCTAGAGCTGGCAGCTAGAAGTCACTATAAGCAACTTCTTTCATATTCTCCTTATGTCCATTTGGGTATTTTAATCACTGTCAGTTGTAAATCTAGCTTTTTCTTGATGTAGTGAGGAGGATGGCTTTATGTATAAAGACAGAACGGATGTTTCTCTTACATCTAATGCTGTTGTCATTTTCAGTCTTTTTCTCTCAACATCTGGTTTATATGGAAGGTAAAACATGGGGATGGTTATAATAGAAAACCAGCCTCTGCTAGGAAGAGGTAGCTACAAAGGCTGGTGAAAGAGGTTCAAGGATTTTGTGTCACTCTGTAGATATATCTGATTTTTCAATAGCTGGAAAGTGACTCCATTATAATTTATAGATTATTATAGAATATCTTGTAAAAATTTTCTGGTTGCTGGAAATAAAGTATCTTTCTAGGGATTTTGTAATGTCATTGTTCTCCCATATATCTGACTTATTTGCAAGCAGTATGCAATACAATAAAGGCTCTTACAAGCTTCATCAAGTCTCTGGCTGCAGTTGTGTGCAAAGATGCAAGTTTCAGTGCTAGGAAGAGGCTCTTTCACCAATAAAAGTTTTCAGACCTTTGTGGAAGGTGATGTGGCTATGGATTTGTCCATTCCTTATTTTGTTCCCTAGGCAGATACTCATGGTTATGAGCATTCTTTCTTCTGCTGCCACAGAATTTGTTTAGCACTAAAGACACTCTATTCACAGATTAAAATTTGATCTTTAATGTGTCTTGCAGCTTGATCCACTATTGTGTCATTTATGCGGTATGACTTTTTTTTATTTGTCTCTCTTCTCTGGTACTGGACACCAAAATACCAAATTACTGTGATATTTCAAATTCTTTTTTCAGGCTACTTGCCCAACTCCAGACAGCAACTATCAGGAATCATATGAGAGTTTAGTACAAGATTAGTGGTCAGAGGGTTTCACAAGAGTGGACAATTAAGCATCCACCCTGTACCAAAAAAGCTTTTGAAGTTCAGCCACTGCTATCTCCATAATGCTTTGCCTCTCCTTCTTTTACTGAAGGGATGGTGAAGAAAAACATGCCCTGAAAGACTCAGTTTATGGGGTTTTTTTTCCTTTCCCTTTCAGCCTTTTCAGTCCCAAAGCCCAAGATGATGTATCAAACATTCCTTGAGGTAAAAAATCAGCTTAAATAGAATGAGAATGTATATCCATTCATTTTGAGTGTGAGCTCTCCAGTTCTTTCATATTAGGCTTCCATAATGCCTGCAGACAATAAACACAATTGCAGGAGTCTATGCAGTATCAAAGCGAGAGGCAAAGTTATTTACAGCATGTCAAGGTCTTTCTGTGACAGTGTAAGAACACTTCGATAATAATAATATAGCACTTAGAAGTAATGATGTACTTATAAGTATAGATGAAGCACCTTTAATTTATTTGATAAAGTGAAAACTGAAGAGGGCAGTTCCACAGAAGCGTACACCTCTGGTCCTCACTTGCACTGAGTGTTTACACTAAGAGTATGTGAAGCTCTGCTAAAGCTTTTTCATTAACAAAAGAACCTGTATAAATTTATAAAATACAGATATATAAAAGATTTCTTTCCAAATAGGGAAAACCTGTTCGTGGGCAAATACAGTATGAATGTTATTTGTGGACGAAGTTTCTAGCATCCAAAGGTCAGCTCTCACCTTCTGGCACAAAGGGTGAGTCTTGTCTTAGAAAAATGTCTCATCAATTTATTTCCTTTAAGAGACAACCAGGATATCATAAAACCATATAATAGAATAGACTCACAGAATCTTTTCGATTGGAAAGGAACTTTTTAGGACCATCAGGTCCAACCGTTAACCCAGCACTGCCAAGTCCGACACTAAACCATGTCCCTAAGCGCCACATCCATGCATCTTTTAAACACCTCCAGGGACAGTGATTCCACCACCTTCCTGAGCAGCTGGTTCCATTGCTTGACAACCCTTCCAGTGAAGAATTGTTTCCTGATATTCAATCTAAACCTCTTCTGGTGCAATTTGAAGGCATTTCCTCTTGTCCTATTGCTTGATGCTTGGGAGAAGAGACCAACCCCCTCCTCCCTACAGCCTCCTTTCAGGCAGTCGTAAAGAGCAAGAAGGTCCCCCTTGAGCCTCTTCTCCAGGACAAAGACTCCCAGCTCCCTCAGCTGCCCCTCATAAGGAGCTCCAGACCCTTCATCAGCTCCACTGCCCTTCTCTGGACATGTTCCACTAAACACAGGATTCGAGGTGTGGCCTCACCAGTGCCGAGTACAGGGGGACAATCACTGCCCTGGTCCTGCTCCAGGCTAGGATGCCATTGGCCTTCTTGGCCACATGGGCACACCCTGGCTCATGTTCACTCACTGTTGACCAGCACCCCCAGACTCAAATCAGACTCAAATGCCTCATTCGATTTCTGTGATGACAAATTCTATTTGGTTTGCATGGCAAAGTTTTAGTAGTAGGGAGACTACAGGGGTGGCTTCTGTGCCAGAGAAGATGGACCTGCCATTGGCCAAGGCTGAGCAGGGGTAGTGTCTCTGGGATAATTTAGCTAAAAAGGGAGGAAAAGGGTTGCACAACTGCAGCAGAAGGGAGGAGTGAGAATCTGTGAGAGAAACACGCACACTCAGGTCAGTGGAGAAGGAGGGGGAGGAGGTGGTCCAGGTGCCAGAGCTGAGATTCCCCTGCAGCCCACAGTGCAGCCCATGGTGAGGCAGCTTTTCCCCTGCAGCCCATGGAGGACCCCATCCATGGGGATGCAGAGATCTACCTGCAGCCCACGCAGGACTCCATGCCAGAACAGCTGGGTGTCCAAAGGATGCTGTGACCCCATGGGAAGCCCACGCTGGAGCAGGGTCCTGGCTGGACCTATGGCCCTGTACAGAGAGGAGCCCACTCTAGAACAGGTTTGCTGGCTGCACTTGTGACTCTGTGGTGGACCCACGCTGGAGCAGCCTGCTCCTGGAGGACCGCACGCTGTGGAAGGGACCCATGCCAATTTGTGGCGGATTGTCTCCTGTGGGAGGGGTCCCATGCTGGAGCAGGGTCCTCCCCCTGAGGAGGAAGGAGCAGCACAGATAGCATGTGATGAACTGACCACAGCCTCCATGCCTCATTTCCCTGAGCCACTGCTGGGGAGGACGTAGTGGATTTGGCAGTGAAGTTAAGCACAGGAAGAAGGGAGTGGTGGGAATAAGGTATTTTTAAGATTTGGTTTTCTCATTACCCTACCCAAATTTGATTGGTGATACATTAAAACGATTTTCCTGAGTTGAGTCTGCTTTGCCTCTGACAGTAACTGGTGAATGATCTCTCTGTGTCCTTATCTTGACCATGAGCAATTCCTTGTATTTTCTCTTCCCTATCCAACTGAAGAAGTAGCTTTCCAGCTGACAGAGTTGCTTTGGTAGGCACCTGGCATCCAGCCAGGGTCAATTCACCACACAAATACACAAGGGGAGATGTGGTGGAAGGCACCTGTGGCGGAAGGCTCCTGTTAATAGAAACAGACCACATGTATTTTTAGAGACAATGAAGATATCTCCATGAATAATGATATTAAAAGTGTGATGAGAGAGAATAAAACTCTCTGGTGAATTGAAAGCCCTGTTGAGATCTGTAGAGGATGGGAACTGGCAAGGTCTGAGCTCTCAGCCATATGCTAAAGCAGTTCATTTAGTCCTGCAGGACCCTGTTTATAGTTCCTGGTGTATCTGTCTAAGAATCAGCCATTGCAACAGAAAAATTGGAAAATAAATGCAATCGTTTGGCCACTCAACACAGAAGGAAAGATTCTCAATGAGGATGGAAGCCATGGAATGGCTGTAAGAACCACAGGATGTATAAAACTATGAAGTACATCTATGTAGTAATAATCCATTTCATACAGGCATGCAAAAGAAGAAAGGGTATGAATGTTACAGAATACTAGGTCAGCTTTAAATGTGCTGTTTTACATTCAGAGAATAAAAACAATAGCCTGAGCTTCTGACAGCCCAATTTAGAATTTAGAGTTATAGATATCAAATGCTTCCTCTCAGCAACCATCTCAGTGAAGCAAAATCAAGATTGAAATGCATTTGCAAGAAAGGGAAGCTTAACAAAAAATAGTATGAAGAGAAATGGTGTTCTTTGGGTCACTAATCCAACTATCACTAAAGCATACATCTAATCAAGAATGATTTACTCAGAATGAACAGTTAGTTCAGTTCCAACTTGTGCATTGTACAGTGTTGCTTCAAAGGAAGACCATTTAAAGATGCAACCTGTACCTTCCAGAGTGATTATTCCAAACCAATCTAATCTGCCGCGCATGAGTCAACCTTATAAAAGAGGCAAACTGTAGAGAAATCTGTAAATCACAAATTTTTTTCATGTACCTAACTTATTCAGACCAAATCAAAGCATGCAATCTGCTGATAACTGTATTCCACTAGCTGCACTTCCTTAGAAGCCTAGTAATTTTCACAGCGTTTCACTTTTCCTTACCCAAAAAAAAAGAAAGAAAAAAAAAAAGAGGAGGAAACATGTAATCCTGGTAGCTGCAATGAAAACCTTACAAACAGAACTCAGCACACACTTCTGTATCTCTCTATGTTTTCACATGTCCCAGCCAAACTAAGAACTGAGTGTAAGTGCAGCTAACAATAGCCTAAGTTTGGTGAAAGGTACATATCTCCCTTACCTGAGTAATTCTTGTATTTAATCCAATTTTTTTCTCTTTAAGCTCATGCTGATAAAGTCATACTGATGTTTTACTTCTCCTTTCCCACACATCCCACGTCCTCCTTTACGCATCCTCTCTGAACAAGGAGACAGGCATGCATGCACTGTGCATGCTTCTATAGACAGCTTTCTCAAGGCAAGCTAGCAACTTTTGCAGCAGGTGCAATTAAAAATTTTATTTTCTGGCTAACACTGCCCTGTGCAATGCTGCAGGATTTCAGTCCTCACCTCCAGTGTGCAATGGCACAGCAGAATTTGGCATTAGCTTGCTCATGGAAGTGAGGAAGCGGGCTGTGCTAACACAGGCAGGTGGAGGACAGGCCTCAGTGTGGCAGCACTTGGTACAGATGAATTGCCCAGTTCTCTGCATGCCCCCAGCTATGGCCCAGCCTTCCTGTTCACCACAGCTATGGCTGCAGAGGAGCAAAGCTGATGGAAAGTTTGCAGCTATTTCTGTGCTCCTCCTCCTTGCCTTCTGCCCTCTTTCCTATAACAAGAAATAGGCCCATATGGGATGGTGGATAAGCACCACTCTGCCAGTACTACAAGCTATGGCCATGCCAACCCACGCTTATTTTGAGACACTTGGGAAGTCTTATTTCCATCTTTTTTTCCCAATCCAGTTTAGGTTTGTTGCAGTACAGTGGACTGTGGGTATCTCTACAGGGGACAGATAGATGTCTGGTTTCACAGAACAGGGTAAACTCCCTTCCTTGCCTCTCTCTGTGCCTCCTGCTAAGGTCAGACCAACACAGCACTCTAACAGAAGAAGGACTGAGAGAGGCAGGGACAAAATCAGGATGCTAAGGGAGGCAGGATAAGAAGACTATCTCAAAACCAATAGTCTCCTGCTGCTTTGCTCCACCATGTTCTCAAACTGATGGAGGGTTTTTCTCATACCATGTGCTTGCTCATTGTCTTTTGTTAATACCACATCCCCTCTTGACTGCCCCAGCATCCCAGATGTCCCCCCAACTTTTTTTTCTGCTGTTAATTGGTATGGAGGAAAAGTATCCATTGTCCCATAATTTCTGTTAAAGTTTAAGGCAACTGAAGAACTTATTCCTTTGTAAAATTTTTCACACATTGAGCCATGCTAAAATTTTGAGTTCTAACCAGTTTTGTCTAGGACAAATATGTATATTTTAAAAATTAGAAATACTAAAGAGCATTCATGTTTATTCTACAATTCTCTCTTGTGTCCCTCTTTCATATCCTGCTTCTACATTTATTTCCTTCGTTTTCAAGCCCAATGTGCCCAAGATTTTTGTAGACATTTTTAATAACCTTCGAACCTCCAAATTAGGTAGTACCATTTTATTTCAAATTATTTGATTGAGTCAACCAGGTCAGTACAAGTCATGCGGACCATCACCCACATGTACCAGAACGTGCTGAGTCAGTGACAGAAGCTCACACCTCACAACATGACTCCATTGTTATTTTAATTTTCTCGTTCCACAAGTGCTCTCCCACAATTTCCCTCCCACTGCAAGAAGCTTTGCTACAAAATGAGCACAACTAACAGTGCCCAGGGCTGCTATAGAAAGGAGAAGAAAAGCTGGGGGGAAATTGCTACAACCTCTCATGTCTGAGGCAACTTTATTATGCCACTTGACACAGCTTGAAGAAAAACTAGAAATTTCGCAAAAGGCAACATTTAAAAATAACTTCTTTTTGTCAGTTAAATCTAAGTGTTTTAAAATCCTCAGCACTGACAAGGTTTATTTTTCTTCCCCCCTTCCTTAAAGGGAACTCTGAACAACATGTTTTCTTCTAAGTCATACATTTCATCCACTCTAGTAGAGAAACATAAACCAGAAAATGACTTTGTCCAACTGTGTCCAGAATTGTCTGATTACTCTGAAAAGCAGACAGCTGCAGCAGTACAAAACACTTTTGAGTGGGGAAATCGGAGGGACTAGAATAGGATTGGATATAATTCCAAAAGTTCCTTCTATCTGAGTAACTCCAATGCAAATGACACCCTACACCAAATAACTCTCCTTGGTTTGACTTTCTGTGCCTTTGTTCCTGCTCCCTCCAAGCTGACATAGCGCTGCTGAGCCAAACATCCCATAAGGTGAACTTGTTAATCATTCAAGCCTCTTCAAAAGCAATGCCCTGAACAAGCACAACAGTATTAAACCCACAAATATAAAAGACTCTGAACTCCAAAGATTGCCTAATCCCAAACCAGCATGACTTTTTTTCCCCTTACTCCAAATAACCATCATCCAGATCACAGAACCAGATTCTGTCCTGCTTCACATCACACAAAGGCCACAAAAGCGTGTTCATATTTTAGTTGCTGTCATGACTGAAGTTCTTACTAATTATTCACTTTTTTTTCCTTCAGAATGTCAGTGCATGCAGCTACAGTGTGCACAGATATCTGAGCAGGTAATCTGGAAACTTGAAGCTTTTGGACTCAAGATTCAGAATGGTCTAGAAAGCCCAACATACAGACATAGAAGTGAAGAGGGTAGAAAATTCCAGGTCAGTACAGGATTCCAAAGGGTACCTTTCTAGAAGAAGAGACCCAGGACACGTGGGTCCCAAATGAGCTTGATTCACAAATGGCATTTCCATTTCTTTTCTGAACAAAGCTGTAAAGTCCTTCTCCAAACATGTTGGAAGGGGATATGCTAACAAAATGGCTTTCCATGCCGCCAGCAGTTCAAAGCATCTTCTTGGTGGGATTCTAGGAATATCAGGTAACACAAAACAAGCAGGCAGTTACTAGGAATCAAGTTCATGTGTGATTGTGATACCCTAGATTTGCAAAGTCAAGTTATGGCCTCTGTCTGTGGTGAGCTAAATGGCTGGTGGAGATCGATGCGGGGCAGAAGGCGATACTCGTTGAGTGCAGAACCTAAAGAATGAACTCTCTGACCTTCCAATTTTAAAAATTTGAATTGAGCATTAACAGGGAGTTTCCATGTATGCCAATGTTTTCCTTTTAGAACCAGCGCCAGGTTTGCTCTTTAGTTTAATTGTGATGTATGCATGAACTCAACTTTGCTTTAACAAAGCTTTTTTTTCTGAAGATGTAAGATCATTATTGCTCCCATTACATACTGTGTAAATTATCTGATATGTCTATGGGTGTCATTCAGCATATTCAAAAAACTCAAATTTTTATGGCATGCTGCAGGCTTGAATAAAAATAGATTTGTCATCTCTTTTTGCAATAGAACAATTTCAGAGGTTTTTTTTGTGCAATATATTATTCTCTTTAAATAAGAAACCAAGACAGAGTTGTTAGTTTATACAAAGCTTTACTATAGTGACGACCTTTTCTGACCCTCTATGAAAGTTAAGCATCCACTAGGCAACCAATACAGATGATACCTAAAAAGAAACATCTGCATACAGGGAATTTTAACCCTGGGTACACATTTGAGTAAAAAAAAAAAGGCATTTTCAAGGGACACTTCACGACAGCCCAAGAGGAATCCACTACAGATGAAAATGACAGATTTGTGTTGCTGTAATGCTCCATTCATTGTATACAATAAATGGGTTATTCATCACAAATGGCAATGAGGTCATTTGGTTTATTTGAGAAGGTGGGATATTTAGCATCAGAAAGACTTGAATTGTTGTTCCCAGCTCTGCTGCTGGCCTTGAGGGTGAATTGGGACAAGTCATCTTGCCCTATGATGCCTTTGTTTCACCATCTAAAAAGCTGTGAGATGGATACTGATCCTCTGTAAAGCATTCAGAAATTCGATGAAATGTGCTGTCGCAGGAGCCAGGTAGTGTTGCTAATATTGAAAGGATCTAAATTTGTGTATACCAGTGGTGCCTGTGTTTAGCTGCAGGATAACTGTGGTCCTGTGTGGTAATTGGGTCATGGGGAAGAGGCTTACTCTGTCATGTCAAACTGCTTGGTTACCTGGAAAAAACATGATGACTGCTGCTAGAAATGTGCATGTGCTAAGGCCTCCATATTTACATCAAAGATTTCTTGGGAACAGAAAGTGCCCATACCACATCATTAGGGTCAGTGTTTCTGAGAGGTGTTGCACTTCTTTAGTGAACAGCTGACAACTATGCCGCTGGCCAGCCCATGGGAATTCTTGGATAGATGGAAAAAAATTCCTCAAACTCAAGATTAAAAAATCTCCCCCATCTTTGAAAATCCAAATATTGACAAAGATGAAGAATTTGGGGAGTTTTGGAGTTTGTTCTTTCCCTGCTTTGCATAAGAATGGAGGGACTGCATCACTGGACAAAGGAAGGATCAGCTGAATATGCTGATGTCATCTACCTGGACTTCTGCAGGGCCTTTGATATGGTCCCCCACAACATTCTTGCCTCCAAATTGCATAGATACAGATGTGAAGGATGAGTAGGTGGATAAGGAATTGGCTGAATGGCCAAATCCAAAATGTTGCAGTCAATAGCTTAACGGCCAAATAGAAAACAAGTGGTGTCCCTCAATGGTTTCTACTGAGACAAATAATATTTGATATCTTCATCAGTGACATAGACAGTGGGATTGAGTGCACCCTCAGCAAGTCTGTGAATGACACCAAGCTTTGTGGTGCAGCTGATTTGCTTGAGGGACGGGTTGCCATCCAAAGGAGACACGACAGGCTTGAGAATTGGGCCCATGTGAATGAACCTCATCAAGTTCGACAAGGCCAAGTGCAAGGTGCTACACGTGAGTCAAGCCAATTCCCAATATCAGCACAGTCTGAGGGATGAATGGACTGAGAGCAGCCCTGTGGGGGTACAGAGATGACCCAGCAATGTTCACTCGCAGCCCAGAAAGCCAACTGTGTCCTGGGCTGCCTCAAAAACAGTGTGGCCAGCAGGGCGAGGGAGGGGACTCTGCCCCTCTACTCCAGTCCTACAGTCGTGGAAGAGCCTGCCTGGAGTATTGCAGCCAAATCTAGGGTCCCCAGTAAGAGATGTGGACCTGTTAGAGCAGGTCCAGAGGAGGGCCATCAAAACTGTCAGAAGGCTGGAACACCTTGCCTGTGAAGAAAAGGCTGAGACAGTTGAGGTTGTTACACCTGGTGAAGAGAAGACTCTCTGGAGAACTTATTGTGACCTTTCAAGGCTTAAACAGGGCTTACAAGATTGATGGAGAGGGACTTTGTGCCACTGTACCACTTTAAACTGAAACAGAGTAGATTTAGACTGGCTATAAGGAAGAATATTTTTACCATGAGGATGGTGGGACACTGAAACAGGTTGCCCAGAGAATTTGTGGAACTTTCAGCAACATGAACTAGTGAGAAGTGTCCCAGCCCGGATCAAGGGGGTTGGGCTAGATGATCTTTGAAGGTTCTTTCCAGTGCAAACCATTCAGTGACTCTTTACAAGGATTTCTCCTGGGAACAGAGCCCACATGCTTAATGCTTGTCAGAGTGTCACTGTAACTCAGCAAACCCTTCCTCCACTAACATGACCAATTTACGTGTGTTTGACTCCAGCTGCTTTCTTGCACCTCAGTGAACCATCTCCCCAGCTGTATGTGATTGAAAAATGAGTGCTTTCAGCTCAAATCAGTTCATTGAGTTGCTGAAGGTGATAGATGGCACAAACTCCAACACCATCACCTAGGAAGAAGGAGCTGTGGGCCTGTACCACTGGATGTCTGAGACAAAACATAATATTAGTAAAGAGTAAGAAGCCTCTTTCTATCTCCATGTGAGCTATCCAGATCAGGATGTAAGGGAAAGTTTTTGGAGGTGCCTGTAAAACTTTGATTGGAAGAAAAAGAGTTTTGAAAAATGTATGTGTTTTTTGAGTATGTTGTGTCACTTTCAACAAAGTTTTGCACCTAAGTTAATGTTTTCAATTTTTTTTCCTCTCATAGGACTTAGTGTTATGGAAAAAAAACCCACAAAAATTTATTGTCACTTTGTTAAGTCATAGTTGTTCCTTGCTAATTCTGATACAATATTGACTTGAAGATAGCTGAAAAATTCTGTCACTGTATTTTGCATTATATTTTGCTCTATTTTATTTTTTAAATAATTTAAGGCAACTGGTACATAACACCTGTTTAAATATTTCTTTCCTATAGCAAAATGCCACCACTTTGTGTCAAAATAAAAGTTTTACATTAACTTATTTTCTTGCTGAAAGTGCCAAACCATCTAACTTCATTTAACTTCAATGTAAACAGAACACATTCAAAACAAAATATAAGCAAATTGTCAGGCAACGTCATTGCCATCCAATGAAGGCACATTTTCATCTGCAAATGACAGCATTTCAAAATGTACTATGCAGTAGTTAAACTTAATTATTCTTACAGTAAGCTAAAACCAATAAACTATAAAATAAATTATGTTAACATTTTAACAATTGTATCATGTCGTGACAGAATACAGCATAACAGCTTTGAACTGTATAAATAATATTATGCATTTCTACTTCTGGCATGTCCTAAAGCAATACAAAAATAATCTAAAAATGAAATAAAACATTACAGTAGTCTAAGCAGGTACACTTCAGAATTTTTGGAAACACAAATGAACTCAAAATACTTCTTTACAAAATAAGAACAAGTTAAAAACACAGGAAAAGGAAAATGAAGGCTTCAAATAGTTCTGCAACTGATCCCACTTTTCTCCTGCACGTGGTGGGGATGGGAAAAATGAAGCCTGAGTTCTGCTTCCCAACATGCAGGGCAGCACAGGTGAGGTTGCCAAGAAGCCATCGCGGTTTGCTGTTAGCATGTGTCAACAGCACACGGCTCATCCCTCCTTCTCCAGGGGATCCACAGGGAGAGAGTTGGGATGTCAGCATCCAAGGTGCCTGGTGGGCAGCTGGACCTTAAAGCCATGAGCACCAAAAATGGATAAGAGTGAAGAATTTGGCTCTCAACTGGAATGTATCTCATCAAGATTTATGTTGRCTGGGAGGTGTCTCAGGTAACTCATTTATGCTAATGATGGTGAATGGTAATGACTGCTGTTTATTAGTGTAAATTTGGCTTAATGGGGAGGCATTCAGCAGGTGCCAAATAACTGCATGGTCAGTTGACTCTGTCAGGTCAAATTAGACTCAAATTATAGGTTCCAAAAAAAAAATAAGTGTTTTCTGGTGTTAAGTCCAGTAGAAAACACTTTTTTAAAAAATCAAAAGTAAATAAATATAGAAAAAATAAGCTCAAAACAGCCCTTGCAATTACAACATTGGCTTTGCTAAGATGAAGGTAATTTTGGTTTACACTTGAAAAGGTCACCAGGGTGGTGAGAATGCTCTTGCCACACAACACCACGGCACAAATGCATTTCCATGCCTAGAGATAATGTGATATCACAACTTTCACTGCTGTTCCAGCTACCACGAATCGGTCCAGAAGGGACTGAAAGCTGAGCACCAGGCAAACAAATTATGCTGTCTGGTCTCTGTTGTTTTAGATCTGTTGCAAACTATGAAGATGGAGCAGCCTGGATATGCTGAACAGTCTGAGCTCTTGCAGTGGTCTTTGTGAGCAGGCAGCAAGAGTGGCACATGCGAGCATGGCCCCTTCTCAGCCCTCTGGCTTCCTTTCAGTCTGTGCTTTACTCCAGTGCGCATGCAAGAGAAAAACTAGAAATGTCTCTTCTGGTTATGAAAACAGGTTCGGCCGTGTTCCAGATGCTGCAGTTCTGGGCCCACCTGAGTATTGCTTGGATATGAGAAAACCTGTATCTATCCACAGGTGGTCATGTTTATTGTCAGGCACTTCCAAATCAATGAGGAGGCTATTAACAGCTCAGATAAGTAGGCAGCTTAATTTTCCTTACAAGATTTTTTTTTTTTTTTGGTAGCTGAAGAGCACTCAGTATTTTGCAACAGCTATCCCTTCACAGCAGACATGCTGTTTGGAAGACATAGAATTTATCCCTTAACTGGTTCAAACAAAAGGAGTGTTTTCATGCTCATGTGAAATTGCTGATCCTTCCCAAATGATTCCAAGGTAGGTGTGGTGCAAGCCTAAAGCTGGCAGCAGCACCATCATCACTGCTGGTATTTCAGCAGCAAGGTAGGTACTGACAGATTACAAGAGGGTCTCTGGCTTTAATAACTCAGCAATTGGAATTGAAGTAGATTAGAGCTGAGAGAGTCTCTTGTCAAGGGTATGAATGTTATCCTTGACCAGTATTGCAAACATGTAAGCTACTTCTGCTTATAGATAATGATCTAAAAAATGTGAAGCTAAGAGTGTGTGCATAAACTAGGGAAGGGGAGAATTTAAGAGGAAGGAAGGGAAGGATGAAGAAACAGAAGAAGAAAGTGAAACACAAAAAGGACACATATTTTTTAATTTATTAGTTTTTTGTAGGATAATAAGCTTTTCCAGCCACAGAATAGTTTTAACCCTCATTTGCCAAAGTATACTTCATCAAGGAGTAGAGGAACTTCAATTTAATCTCTCTCAGTATAAATTGAAACACTTATTAGTAAAAGTACCAACACAAATGGCTATTTTACAGTAGCTCTAAAATCTGTGGATCATATTTTATGCTTACCTACCCCACATAGATTGAGTCCACCTGCTGGGATAAATTCTTCATGAAAAGATACTTGAAGGATAATAAATCCTCTTTCTTCTTCAGTGATACATTAAATGTAAGATGACTATAATTTCTCTTTGTAAGGATTCTTGTTCAAAGAATTCCTTGTTCCAGAAGAGTATATACAAAAGTGTAAGAAAAATTAGACCAAGGCATGAAAAAAAGATGTAATCATAACAACATTGTATATTTTTCTATTATTCTGATTGTTCTTGGGAGAGAGAGTGAGAGAGCAAAAGAGAAGCAAACACAACTGCTAGCCTCCAAAACTTACAGGAAATTAATAACAGCATCTGTGGGGTTTTTCTATAATAGTGAAATTTTCCCTGCTGTTCTGAAAATAAGAAGAGCATAAAGTGACAGAACATCAGTTGGTGTAAATCATCATAGCTCCAATAAAAGGCTGATTTTTTTCCCAATAATTTTAATAGGAAAATATATACTTACATTGATCTAGTGCTGGACAATATTTGAAATGTATGTGCAATAAACATTTTTAATTTTTGTTTTTAATTATTTTTTAAAATATGATTTTTGCAGCATCAATCACTGGGATCTTTGAGGTGCTCAGAAATCTTGTCTCCTTCCCTTTCTCACACAAATCTGACAGAAATGGGAGCAAAATTGGTGAAAAGAGGTAGAGAGCAAAGGGCTGGGCAAGCAGAGAATTTAATGGGTACTGAGATTTGCGTAGACATCTAGGTGACCGGGATGAAGCTGAAGGTGCCACGTGGTGCCTGGATATATCCTGCTGTACACAGCCAGACGTCTGGCAAAACATCCTGAGAAGGTGGCCCGAACTCCTGGTAGGGTCTTCAAGCTCCCAGCTCGGCAGGATGATGTGCAGCAATGCAGAGCCCTGCCTGACTCAGGCACTAGCCTGCAGGTCTCCAGCCAGGTAGGGAGGCAGAGGGGACACATCCAGGCTTGTCAGAGTGGTGCTTGCTGCCCCTCTGAGCCAAAGGAATTCCTCTTGCTGATGACTGCCAGGGCTACTGCTGGAACGAACCCCTGCAGATAAACAGATTTGGCATAAATACATCTGGAGGAACTAATTTTTCTACCTTCCTCATACAAAAGACAAGGGAAGAAAGCAGCATTCTGTAGCTCTGCCTCGCTTTTTGCTATTGGGATAATTGCCACTCATGGTAGCGGGGACATCCCCACCTCTGATATGCCAAGCTGCTTTATCCAGCTCTCCTCTCACACAGAAAATGCTTCCATCCACTGCCTTTGCGCCTGGCTTTTCAACCTGTGGTCTTCCAAGAGGCTGCCTAGCATTGCCCCAGTTTTTAATTTCCCCAGCCTTTTTCTGCCATTGAGATAAATCCGGACTGAAAGATGCAAAGAAAGAATGACTAACCATTGCTAAAGGCTTTTTAGAAAAATCAGAGCTAGAAAGGCCATAAATTCCATATTTACAATGCCAGCTATTCACAGCATGGCTCTATTGAATCACTGCATGTGTGCTTTTAAAGTCCATAGACTTCTGGAAGGACGTTATTTGCATGAATCACAGGTTTCAGTGTGAGCTGGTTGGTACCTCTTGTTCACTCGTAATCGTGTTTTCACCATGTGGGGAGGGGGAATTGCTGGAAATACCATCAGCAAACCTTCAATTGTCCACCTGACCCAAAGAAAGCAGAGGGTGTGCTTATGGAGGACTTTCTCTAATGCTGAGATAAGAGAGAGTGTGTCCAGTTACAGCAGCTGGATAGGACCTTCCTGCTTGGAATGAAGCCAGGATGGTGCTGGACTGGAATGACTGTGCATGTGGATTTGCTGAGAAGTGAGATGGAAAATAAGGGGCCTTTTGTGGGAATGAAAGGACCTTCAGAGAGAGGTGAGCCAAAGGCAAAGTATCCTACCTTTCTGATTCCATATCAGCTGTTTGGGTGCGCCTCGACTATTTTCATGGATAAGATGAATTTTTCTGTGATGTTCTTGAATTGAGAGGTTTCTTAAGAAAAGTTGGGGAAAAGGGCAGATATGGTCCTTGAAATAGCTGTTCTTGTCAGTATGTTGGATTTAAAAAAATCTTTAGATGCAAATTTTTGCATTCACAGGGACAAATGTAAGCCTCTGAATTTAAATGTATACTTTCTTACTTTTTGACTCTTTCCTTGAATCCCAGCACTGTTTTATGATCTTTCTTTTACCAGTAGTATTATTGAGTATTCGAAATATTTTTGAGTGTAATAGAAGGATTTTTTTAAAAAATCATAATTTTCCTGATGTGAATGCATTATATGAGTGATGGGGGTGTGTGTGTAATCTCAACATAAAAGAGCTATACTTGAGAAGGTGTTATCTATCTGATAACATGAATCCAGGAAATTTTGAAGTACAGAGAGGGAATAGGACTTGCTGGGCTTCACAGTGGCCCCAATCTTACAGACAGCACTGCCCAGGAAATTTCTTCATTTGAAAAGGGGTCTTCAGTGAGCTTTCATGAAGATTAAGCAGCCTGCCTAAGTGGTTGCAGGATCACGGCTGCGACTTGGAAGAAGGATGACCTGGGATAAGTCACTAAAGACACTGCACCAAGTGGTTCCCTCAGCCACTCCTCTAAGCTGTATGTGAATTCAACAGGATCTGAATCTGTGGCTTACAGCTTATAGCCAAGGAAATCAGTATTTCAAACATAATTGAGAAAGATGATTGTCAGCACAACACAAAATGATTTTCTTCTCATACTCCAGCTCCAAAAATTAAAGTAAAATAATCTCCATTTACTTACAGTAATATATGAAGAGATTAGGAAAGCTTTATTAGATTTTTAAAGACTTCATTGTTTATTTGTCCAGAATAGCTCAACTTATTTCAAATTGATTCAGGGTTAGAAATAAATAGAGAAGTTCTGCTAAGAAAGAAGCAGCAACAGAAAGTGTATAAGACCAGGAATTGTACTGAGCAGAATGAGCTGTCACTGAGGGTGATGAATCAAGAGTGATAACACTCCATGAGGGGAGGAAATGCTGAGCAGAGAGATAAAACCTGAAAATGGTGTCACAGGGTCAGGGTTATGCAACAAAATCAGAAAGCTTCTGTATCCCATAATATCACAAATACATAAATATTTCTCTATATTCAAGCAGTTGTAAACTTCATGGAATTGTAACTCAAGTGCCCAGTAAAACCTTATCATACTTTAAGATTGCCCAAATGAAAGTTCTGGCAATACAGTGACAAAACAGTTCAAGTAATCTCATTTGCATACATTAACCTTCCTCCCTAAGGCATAAAGCCTTGAGTTGGTCCCTAAATTTACACATCTCTGAGTTATAGAAAAAGCCTAATTGCCAAAGGCACCCTAAGTAACCAAGTGGAAACAGACACACACACCTAGAGAGTGGCTGAGATCTCAAGGGATGAATTACATTTGGCAGGATCTCTCCCCTCTCTTGACAACTCAGAGTGAGACAGGAGTAGGCTCTAGTAGCCTTAGCTTAGGCACCTCAGTAGAAGCTTCAACATGGCTCATATGGCCTAATTCTCCCTGGAATCTCTCCTTCAGGATATCAAAAGCCACAATGCACCTGGTCGGTCTACACAGAACGTCAAAAAGAGTTGCAAGCCTTAATAGAGTCTCACCTGAGAGGAAACTTGTTTGACAGATAGAAAAACCTACATATTTAAAATAAACTGCATTTTGTATTTTTGCCAGCCTTGGATTAATGCCTACTCAAGAAAAAAACCAAACTACTTAAGATGAAGCTTACATAGAGCAGGCAGAATTGTAAAACTCTCAGTCAGATGGGAATTCCTTAAATTTATATAATTTTCTATCCCTGTATCCTGACCTTAACAACACCATTATTAGCCTAATTGGGAAAGGGTGCTGGTGCTGCTACTGAGTCCAAATCGGCATCAGCTGCTCCTGTGTCTCATAGTATGATTTCATGGTATTCTCCCAAGAAGAACTGAGAGTTTAGCTGGTCCTGATTATTGCTGTATTATTTTTAAAGTTTTTAAGGCTTGCATACTGTAGGACAAGTTGTAAGGTTTTTGGGGAGGTCTATACCCGAGACAGGAGACAAGTCTCATCCTGAAATATTCATGCTTGTCTCTGCTGCCTTGGATAAACTGTAAGTGGTAAACAGCCTACAGGAGACATAGTCACAAACTCAAATGTCCACCACAGATGAAACCTTTGTCTGTAGAAAACTAAGAAAGAGTCCTCTTACAAAGAGAAGTCACCATCTGGATTATTAGTGGGAAAACAAGAAACTGGTTCCAATGCGTGAAGAACATTTTTGGTAAATTGTGCTACTAATCTCATAGTTCTCAGATGGACAGGAGAGAGATGCAGAGTTTTTACCAAATGAACTATTTTAGAAATGATTGAATACAGGCAAATATCTGACTTCTCCACAAATGTCTAAGGGGTGGCACGGCCAGGGCTAAACTAATTTCAGAGAGGCAGTGCCATTGCTTTTTTAGGGGAATGCTGATGAGCCAAAAGCTTAGCTTAGTTTCATCTGCTGACCTCGTTGCATTACTCTGTTCAGCAGTATCTAATCCCTTAATGATTTATCTCCTTATCCCAGTCCTACAGAATTTTGCTTTTAAATTTGCAATAATTAAATGTTTGTTCTTTTCTAACTCAGTGAATAATGTGCTGCAACTTAATACTTCTGCCTGGAAGACAGTCCCATAGTGTCTGGGGTTTACACTATCAAGTCCAACCATGCAACCGGCAGGTGGAGTTTTGAGTGGATTTCTCTGGGAATTGTACTTCACAGGCCACAGATGCAGATACACTCCCATGCCTTGTGAAAGAATTTCAGGACCACTATTTTAAGTAAAGCAATTTGTCGTTCCCATAAAGAACACATTTTCAGAAGGCTGTAAAACCTCATTTGAGAGTTTAATGAAATTTAGTTGTTCTAAAACAAGGATTATTGTTTTATGGTTTTCTGTGTTTTGTGGAAAATATTAAGTGGACTATCATAAATGTCTTTTACTGAGTAATATGGGCCAGCAGAAAACTTACCTGCTAAGCTGCCTCTTTCGCTGTCTGTACACTTAGTAAAACTGTTAAAATCCACTTTGTTCCTGGCAAAAGAATTTCTCCTTGGCACAATGCAGAAGAGATGAGTGGTCATCCAGGCTCTGAATGGCACTTTTAGTGGTTGCTAGAAAGCTGTTGGAAGTGAGAAGGGTCCGATTTTAATCAGGAAGCTGATTCCAGGTGTTGGTTTTGGGCTTTGCCTGTTGCATTTATTTCTGCAACCGAGTGAACACCCATGTGGCTTGAAGATTACAGACACTATACTGCCTGTTTTGGAAGATGCTCCCTGGTCAGCAAAGGACATCTCAGTCCTGGGTAAACATTTTCTTTGAATGATGTCCAGTTTAATGTACACACTGAATTAAATAAGCTCTCAAGACAAGTCATCACAACTCCAGTTGCACGTGTTGTGACCCCAGTATTCCCTGGTTTCCATTTTACTGGATTTGTCAGAGGTTTGTATCTGGAATGTTAACATGAATATTCATTGCCTTTTTTTTTTCCTTTCTTCTCCCCAACTAATAATGTGCTCCACAGCAAGAGCTTATAATAGGGCTTATAAGAGAGCTTCATATTGAAAATAAATAAATTATCCATACAGGAAAGCATTCTGCCTAGCCATATATAGACCTTATGTTCGCTATTTTGTGGTTTTGGTGTTAAATCTTATTTGAGGACTTGAAGCCACTTTCTTTTTTATATGTCTTTAGGTTTGCGCTATTTAAGCCCTGAGTGATTGCTCCTGACTCTCTCTCTTCCCCCTCCTTTTTCCTTTATACAACAAAAACAAGGTCTTTGCATTAAGAATAAGATTGACCACAGGCTATTTTAACATGCCTCAGCAGCCACTGTCTCTCCCCTTTACTTCCTGTCACGTATCCATTTCTACTCATGTGAATCAATCATACCTCTCATTTATAAAATATGGCAGTAGTATATACAAAGTTAATATAATAATTAAAGGAAATAATATTAAAAGGTCTAAAGAAAAATAATTCTAAAAAAATCAAATGTTCAGTCCAGTTAAAAAATTCACATCAAACATTGTGCATGTTCCTTAGAGAGGGTCTTCAGTACTATGTATCTCATGGGTGTCATTGGATGTAATTGTTGCCATGCTAAATATTCATGTATGAATAGTCTGGAATAAATTCTCTTGTAAATTGACAGAGGGCAAGTTAGAACTGTCCTTGAATCTCTCATCTGCATCCTCATTTTTGAAAAACTGTCTCGTTTGCATGTGTGTGTGTGTGTACTTGGTTAAATTAAACAGGGAAAGCTTCTTCCTTTCTGAAACACTCTGCTGCTTCTATCACCTGTTACTAGCATTGGTTATTTATATCAACTCAGTTGTTTGCTGGTTTAAAACTATTTACGAGTGGCAATAGTTCTTTGAGTTGTGGTGCCTGCTGGTCCCATCCGATCACGGAGTGGGCTCTGCCAGGACTGTAAACACACACAGCAAAGCAATCTCTGTGGTGTGGTATCGCCATCTGAGTCAAAGAGATGGTGAGCAGAGAGAGAACTTGCCCAGGCTCATATAGGAAGATTACAGGAGGGGCTGAAACTGAACCCATATCTCCTCCCCAGGGGTTTAATCACAAAACCATCCAGTCCTCTTTCCAGCTAATATTCTGACACAAATATTTTGGATAAAAAAGTCTAATAGTTAAGGCAGAGTACTATCATTTCTGGTCTCTACCAGGCGTTGGCAGTCCCTGTTTGTGGGTTCAGGGGTCTGGATTCATGTCTTTCCCTGTTTTGATGCCATGTAACCTGGAACTCTCCTCATCCCATCTTTTTTTTCTTTCTCCCAAAGACCTGCATAGTTAAGTTTGGTTTGGTTTTCTTTCCCTTCTGTATCAGTCTTTCCAACTTTGATATTTTCCTCAATGGAGAGAAAAAAAGTGGGGAGTTTTGCACTCCTCTGTGTGCTGAACTCTGACATGTTTCTTCAAATAATGTTTCTTCATTTCAGTCTTTCCTAGGTCTCATCACTTGCCCACAATTCTTTCTCAGGCTTGAACTGTGCCCTGAGCACTCAGCTCCTTCCTCTGGCCCCTGCTCCCTGTGTCTGCATGTACAGGGTCTCTGCTAGATGTCTCTGCTGGGGCAAGGTGGCCCCCAGTGACTTGCCTGGGTGCAAGGACCTGTGTCAGACTGCCTGGTCCTGATGCTGCCTTAATCCTTTCTATGTCAGTTTGGTGGTTTTTAGTATTGCATCTGTGGTGGTTTGACTCTGGCTGGAGGCCAGTTGCCCACCAAAGCTGCTCTACTGCTCCCCTCCTCAACTGGATAGGGGAGGGAAAATGTCATGAAAGGTTCATGAGTTGAGATAAAGACAGTGAGAAATCTCTCACTGATTACCATCATGGACAAAACAGACTCGACTTAATTGAATTTATTACCAATCAAATCAGAGCAGGATAATGAGAAGTAAAGTGATTATTAAAAACACCTTCCCCCTGCTTCTCCCTCCTTCCTGGACTTTATGCCCTGTTCTCTACCTCTTCCCCTCCCAGTGGTGAAGGGGAATGAGGGTTATAGTCAGTTGATTCTGTTGATTCTGCTGCTGCTTTCTCCTCAGGGAGAGGGGTCTTTCCCCTGCTCCAGTGTGGGGTCCCTCACACAGGAGACAGTCCTCCATGGGATTCTCCAGTGTGAGTCCTTCCCACAGGCTACAGTTCTTCATGAACCGCTACAGCCTGGGTCCATTTTCTATTTTTCTGCTCTGTGCAGCCCTTCAGGAACAGGCTGCTTCAGCGTGGGTCCCTCTTGGAGTGACAGACTCCTTTTGAGTATCCACCTGCTCTGGTGTGGGGCTCCTCCAGGGGCTGCAGGTGGATCTCTGCATCCCCACGGAGCTCCATGGGCAGCAGGGGCACAGCTGCCTCACCATGGTCTGATCATGGGCTGCAGGGGAAGCTCACTGCAGCACCTGGAGCCCTTCCTCCCACTCCTTCTTCACTGACCTCGGTGTCTGCAGAGCTTTTGCTCTCCCGTATTCTCACTCTTCTCTTCTCTTCTCTGGTCGCAATTACTTCTGCAAAACAACTTTTTTTTCCCGCTTTCTAAATATGTTATCACAGAGGTGTTACTATGATCACTGATTGGCTCAGCCTTGGTCAGGTCAGCAGCAGGTCTGTCTTGGAGCAGGCTGGCATTGGCTCTGTTGGACATGGGAGAAACTTCCAGCAGCTTCTCAGAGAAGCCACCCCTGTAGCCAACYCCCCCCCCCCCCCCCCCMACTACCAAAACCTGGCCACGCAAATCCAGTACAGCATCATATTGTATCAGACTAGGTGGGGTGAAACGAGCAGGGCAAACTCTGCTCTGGGTTTGCTGACTCTGCCCTCTTTGCTCCTGGCATAAACCAAGCAAAGGCCTTCTCTGTGTTCCTCCTCGGTACCTTCCATTGCTTTCCCTGACCTTCCTCTGTGCTCTCTCCTGGCTCTGTTTCCAGCCACAGAGGTGGGAAGACGAAAGCTGCTTCTGGCAATCAATGCCTTCAATTGCTCTCAGCAGCAGTAGGACACTATCCTCTGCAGACGCTGAATTACTGGTGCCTTTTCAGCCAAAACCAACATGTGCTTGCGCTGCTGCAGAGAAACACAATCAAACAATCCCCAACATTATCTTCCTGGCCAGTGGACAACATGGTTTAAGGGCAGGACCTCTACCAGCCAGGAACTGGTAGAGACCCTTTGTGGTGGCAGAGTGGCATTTTTCAGACCTGGTACTGAAACCAAAGGGTTTCTGTGCAGGTGCCATGCGGTTTGGCACATCTCCCATCCATGGGGAGGGAGACAGAAAGTAGTAGTGTGCTATGCTTTCTTACGTATTTGGACAGGTCACAGTTTTAGCATGAATGTTTGAACCAGGCAAAAGGTACTAAATCAAATCCATAACCACAGTTGTGCAGCAAGGCTTTAATATCCAAAGGGATATAGCTGTAAATTTTTGAAAGTGAACTTCCAGGCCGTTTGGAGAAGTGACAAGCTCATCATTATGAGCTGGCAGGAGAATCAGCAGTGCTGCAGGACACCCAGGCTAGGACTGGGCAGCCGGAGCTGGATGTAGGACATGCTGATCGCCCTCTCAGAAGAGAGAAATCCCCTCTTCAGTCCCTCCTGTTGCCCAGTGTGCTGCATGATGGCTTGTATTGGCAGAAACTTGCTTTGTTGGTGAGGGAAACTCCTCCTGCTACTGCTCAGGTGAAACCCTGCATGCGGCTGAGCCCGGGGCAGACAGGCAGCCTTTGTCCTCATGGCGCTACATCCTTGGAAATGAAGGGGATGTGCCAGCCAGCCACGCATTAGGTCTGAAAATCTGAAAACTCTCAAACTTTGAGTCTGAAAACTTGCCCCTAGTCCCAGAGAAGAAGAACAGAACGGTGCTGCATTTCTCAGGGTGGCGGTGCGGGCTGTGTCCTGACAGTGGGGCTGGCAAGGCTTTCGGGGCCAGGAGCGGAGGGACCGGCAGACGGCGCGGGACTGGTGCCGGCCGGAACGTGCAGTTGGCAGCACAAACAAACTTGGCTCTGGAGGTGAGGTGGTAAGATATATTTTTTTAATTATTGAGCTGTGTACACATTATGAAACCATTATAGAACCAAAGTATATAAAATTCCAAATTGCAAATACCAGCTTATACAAAGGGGTAATAAAATAAATAATACATTAACTAGCTCCAGTACTCTGCATTCATAGACAGTAATGGAACCATATACATCAGAGGCCATAAAAATGCATACATTAAACAGGGTGCACAGTGGTAACTGAGGGTTCATCTTGATGCTTCCTGGCTGCATGAGGGTCTATTAGTACTGGGGGCTGGGAACTTTATTTGCTACTTAAGCAATTATTGATTGAGAGAGGGAAATACAGACCTCACAGACCAGGCTGGTAGGAAAAAGGGTGAGAACTTAGCTTGACATAACACATTAACACTGTAAACAAAGCAGGCTTTGAAGGTTATTATGCATGACCACCATGTCCTGTTGTGCAGGGTCTGCCTTGGTGTGGGACACCAATAGGTAGAACTGCACTTTCTACAGGTGGAATGGCAGCACATCTTGCATGTGCAAGAAGGAGGTGTCTCCATCAACGGTCATTCCGCAGATTTGAACATTTTTCTACAGAAATAAACATCCTCTGATTCAGGAAAAATATGGGGCAAGACTCTTCTCTGATTCCTGACAGTGCAGCAGCACTGGTGTAGATCAAGTAGCCTTGGGCAGAGAGGGCTGTGGGATACCTTTGTATGTGCCAGAGTCATGTCTGGCTGGGTTTAAACTGGTTTGCTCTTCTCCCATGGCCATGGAGGTGTTTATTTATGTTACTGTATTATAATAGATTTTTCTGGAACCTGCATGGTGCCGCACAAAAAAAAGAAAAATAAAGGGGAGCATCTAAATTTCAGCATCTACAAAGGAGAATAGAACACTTGCCCAAGGACTTAAGATCCAACGCCACCTCACTTCAGGTGAGAATCCTTTCCACTCACTCTTGTTTTGGCTGCTGAAGCCTCTCCATTTTTATTTTTGTGCATATGGTGTTGTGACCCTGAGACACAGCAGTGTGCAAGTGCTCTGTTGCAAAGCCCTTGCTCTTTGAATAATCTCTCAATGGGAGAGTTTGGCATGCTAGGGTCTGTGCATCAAATGGCTTATAGGAGCAGCATACTCAGAAAATTTAGGGAACCTTATGAATGGAAAGAAACTAAAGAAAATTATCAGACTGTCTAGAAGGGTAAAAAAGCATGTATATCTGTATTTAACATTATTAACATAGCCACCTGACAATATCAGATTAATTCAGATAAAAGTGAAGCTTATTTCTTGGCAGGATTCTGTTGCTGCTTTACATCCAATGTGGCAGACAGATTCATGCCCAAAAATGGGTCTAGGAACCATTCTGAAGCAGGATTTCTTTGTCTGTTTGACTTGAGTGATATGAATGTCATTATCCATTTGCTGGCACTAAAAATACATTGTGGGGCTCTATTAAGTCTCCTAATGTTTTATTTTAACATTTCTATTATATTGAGGGAGGAAAAGGGAAATGGAAAGAGAAGTGGAAGAGGAAGGGGAAGAGAGGTTTGGAGACTTCCCTATATTATTTCTGCTTTCTCTTTGGCAAGTTTTTCATCTGATGCAAGTAAACATTATTCCACTGATTTTACTGACTTCTAATGAGATAAGGATAGAGCACTGCAATCATATAATGCCATATGAGGCACAGCTTACATCCTCATTTTTGTTCTGTCTACAGACAGAATGTATGTTTGATTCTTGAACACCACTAACTGAACCTGTACTTCTCTGCCTTGCTCTCTTTCTGGGCCAGGCTCTGATCTCTGTTTCCCTGATACACAGCTAACAGGTTTATGCTGGTGTGGAAACTGCTCTGTTTACACTGATGGAACGGAGACTAGGGCTCCTGGCTCCCTCTTCTCCACTTGCACAAACCCCAGTGTAAGCCATACAGTAATTCATTGAATTTTAATAATTAATTCAATGGGGGGAAGAAAAAATTAGAAACAATTTGTTTTGAAATACATGTACTGAGCAGATGCCATGCCATCTCAGGTACACTGAGTTGACACGCATTCTGTTTTTAAATGCTGTATGATTTCAACTATCAGAAGGGTTTGGAAAGTGTTACACCCTTGACAATGACCTGTATTACAATTAAAGCTCATGATGTAGGTTTCTTATTTGCCCAAGAAGACAACAAGATTTGCTATGTAATTTGAGAAGCATTTATAATAGTGCTACCCATGTTGTAAGCTGATTATAAATAAAGTTCAGCAGAATTGCTTCCATCAGAAAATCAGAATTCACAGTCAAATAAAGTGTACAACCCTGATGTGTAGTTGCTTCTAACTGCTACTGTACATAAATCAGATTCTGCTTAGCAACTGCTGCATATCATGTTTATTAAACACCTTCTGCTTATTACAGCAGAGGGTACTAAAAATTCTTCATGAAAATTTCTCAAATATCTTTTCACATCTTGGATATTTTTTAAAGGTCTCATTGCAGTGAACAGAATCCTTCTGCGGAAATGGTACTTGGGGGCTCTCAACATGTGCTTCCTGTTCCACTCAGTCACATGGAAAATGTTCTCAGTTTACAAACCAGACAAATTGTTTTGTGTTGTTGCTTTAGTCCTAAGGCTCAACCCAGCATAAGGAGAATCAGGCTTCCCACTTTCAATATCATTGAGCATTTTGTTAAAAGTAATGCTCTTTATGAGTTCTGGGAAGTATTTGAAAAAAGGCTATTTCATAAGGAGGTAAACTTGCCCTGGTGCCTCAGAAGCATGCTGGTGCAAATGACAGTTCAACAAAGAAAACAATCCATTACTGATCAGTGATTCTTTGGCACAAGCCACTGCTATTAAACAGTTTCTCAGGGCTAGTCCACCATTTCATAAGTGACACACATACATCACAGTGTCCCACATTTACACATTACAATGGGTCTTTTAAACTAGTCACAGATGCTACAGGGGTCTGATAGATTGAAAATAGTCAGCTGCATACTCTGACAGCCATTACTGTCACAGTGCATTCTAAAACGTCAGGCTCCATTTATATCTYACAAAAATAAAATAGTACTAGAAATATCAGCTTTGAAATAACTTTCCGTCCATCTCTTGCAGCTCCTTCTCTGCTCTGCTGCTGTCCCAAGCTTTTTTTGACTGTTGCGTGTTTGTCACTTCTTGATCTCTGTCTTCTAGTTTTAGTACAAATGTCAAATCTCAGTCCTCACAATGCTCCATCTCTGCAACTTCTGTCAGGCTGGACACAAAGTGTTACTAATCTGTTTATGCAGCTAGCAAGGGTGGAAGAACTCTGTGAGGGTTAGCCAGACCCTCCACGCAGGGTGTCAGGCCAAATGCTTCTGTGGACTCTGGTGATTACAGCTCTGAACTATTCCTGGTATATATATATATACACATATATACTATACTGCATTCTATGATGGACTTCCTTAGCTCATGTGCAGGACTGTGCTGATGTGAATGCCCACAGCGCAACAGCACTAGCACATGTGCCATATGGATACTCCCAGAACACTGCCAAAAGGCTACGCCTTTTCCACCATGGATGAGGATATGGCCACTGAAACTAACGTCTATCAAATCTGAAGTGGATTACTGTGATTCGTTGTATGCAAAGCTAAATGAAGCAACAACGCAGAGATTATGGCACTGCAGAATGCAGTGGCCCAGGTCTTCACCAGGACAGCTGTGGAACATGTAGCAGGGCTCTATATTACCACTCTTTTCCCTAAGACTGTGGTTGGCATCAGCTCAGGCTCTGGCTTTCATCTCTAAATGCCTCAACTGATTAATGCTCCTCTATATGAAGAAGTACCTCTTGAGGAGTAAGAGCATTGCACCTCTTCGATCGTACAGCCAACTGCACCCCGCATGAATTGCATGGGAAATAGACATAACCCTTCTGAGGTACGATGAAGAACCTCTATCCCACGTCAGAAGAGTCTTCCTAACCAGAAAGTCTCCCCCTGATCATATTGCAGCCTGCCTCGTGGCTTTATTACAGATCAATTATTGCTTGATTAACTATATAGGTATCTGGAAACTGGGAGAAACACTGGGAGGTTTTGTGACACGGTAAATCTTAGAAGCTCTTTATCATAATTTATAAACTTTTTTTTTTTACGAATTGTGCATATTTCTTAGCTGCAGAGCTCCTGTCTGCAATACAAGCAATGAAAAATGTTACCTGGATAAGAATATATTTACATAATCACGAGCTAATTACTGTTTGTCACAAGTAAAATCAAGGAATTATTACCATGCACAACTTGTTTAGTTGTACATGGGTGCTACTGAACTGCTGCCTTGTTCTGCCCCAGAAGTGGTTGCATTTGCAAACAGTGTGCAAAAAATCACTCAGCTAACAGCCAGAAGCACTTTCTGTTTCAAGATGTGCTGCTCCTTCTCTTCACTATGCTTTTTTTTCGGTGGCATTCCTCCTGATTTAGTCTAATGTTCCTGTGGGTAGAATCCGGCACAAAAAATACGTAAAGAGCTTTATACCCATCTGCATCAAAGGTCCTGTGTAGATATCACTTAGTAATAGTGACATTCAGGCACTTCAGGTGTAGTTGAAAACAGTTGGCAGTGCTTGATACTAGAAGTACAAACCGACTGTATCCTCAGTTAGGTAAACTGGGATAGCCCTATTAATTCCAGCAGAGCCTTACCAGTTTATCTCAGCTGAGGATCTGACCCCTAAACTCAAGTCTGTTGCCCCTGACAGCAACTCAGGACCCAGCCAAATGCACACTGTAGCTCCTTGTTTTAATTAAAGAAGTGGAAATTATTTTCTATTTTGGAAAGTTGTTGGGAATGATGTATGGATAACAGCTTGAGAATTCAAATTATGCCACAGATCAGCGCGACCTGCAAGAAGCAAAAATGTTTTGACTACTACTCTAAGCAAAATCAGGATGGATGTCATAGATTATCCTTGCATGCACAAATCCATAGCTGCATGTTTTATGCTGTTTATAAGCAGCTTTATTAACTAAAGTTGCTAAATTTCAGTGCTTGTTTGGGAAAACTTCAAAAGTAAACAGTGGCAAAGAGCACTGTGCTATTTTTCCACAGTTATAGTTTTGCACATTTTTGTGCATTTCAGAATTTTTTTTGTACCTGTGATCAAGGTAAAAGAACGAATCTAAAAGAATTACAGTTAGTCTTTGATTTTTGGAAGCATTGTGTTATGTACAATGCACTGAAGCATCAATCATGCTGATATGATAAGAACAAGACATACAAAAGGATGATGTTCTCTGAGATTTTCTTAAATCACAGTGCTCCTAACTTCACTACATGCTTCATGTACATCATGAAAAGTCCCTATCAGCTCTATCCAAGTAACTGATATGTGTTAACTCAGCTCTCTTGTCTTCTTTTCTTCCCTTTCTCTTCTTCCTTTTCCCCCTTCCTTATCAAGGCAGTTTCTTTCCAGCCACCTGGAAAGATGTTATTAGAATCTTACCTTCTTTAGCAGATTATGATTGCTGGAATTTGATGGGTTTTGATGGTCTTGGTTGTTTTCATGTAATGTCAGTGCCATTTGAAATGAAAAATATTGAGTCTGCTTCATAGTCACCTGATTGCTCTAAATGGACAAATTGGCAGTGCTTTACTTATGCTAGTGTAGATGTAAGGAAAGAGAACTCCACAAATTCAAAAATTGTACTAATACAGTTGAAGATCTGATTATGCAGCTGACACATCTAGAGGGAATAATACTTCATTGCTGTTATTTCTCCCAGGGTTTTGTGTGTGGTAGAACTAAGGAGATTTTTTTATACTTGTCAAGCAACCAA